>CATKUP010000149.1:649000-1298000 GCA_949786385.1 Onychomys leucogaster | reverse complement strand
TGCCTACAAGCAAGACATCTTTTCAGGTAAACTCAGTCACCTTTTCGCTCAAACAAAGCTAGATCGTTCACGAAGCTCACTCGTTTCTCGCTCTTAACCCTAAATCATTGGATGTTAGAGGACCTGTGGTCTGTATCAGTTTCAGAAGCAGAGTTGAACTAGATATGGTCTGTATTTGTAGGAACCACCGTTCTTTTGTTCTGAGCACACTCACGATTCCTGCTGTATTAGAGACCCTAGAAAGCAAGACTGTGTTTCTTGCTCTAAAGCAGACTGTGTTTCATGGATGAGAAATGTGCTGTGTGTTTCCCTTCAGAAATGGAGTTAAATCCCAGCCCCCTGTCTGCCTACAATCAAGACATCTTTTCAGGTAAACTCAGACTACTTTTAGCACAAACAATGCTAGATCATTCACGAAGCTCACACGTTTCTCGCTCCTAAATGTAAATCATTGGATATTAGAGGACATGTGGTTTGTATCAGTTTTCAAAAGCTGAGTTGAACTAGATATGGTGTGTATGTTTAGGAAAAACCGTGCTTTTCTTCTGACCACACTCACCTTTCCTGCTTTATTTGAGCTTCTAGAAACCAAGAGCGTGCTTCGTGCTCTAAATAAGATTGTGTTTCATGGATGAGAACTGTGCTGTGTGTTTCCCTTCAGAAGTGGAGTTAAATCCCAGCCCCTTGTCTGCCTACAAGCAAGACATCTTTTCAGGTAAACTCAGTCTACTTTTAGCACAAACATGCTAGATCATTCACGAAGCTCACACGTTTCTCGCTCCTAAATGTAAATCATTGGATATTAGAGGACATGTGGTCTGTATCAGTTTCAAAAGCAGAGTTGAACTAGATATGGTGTGTATGTGTAGGAAAAAGCGTGCTTTTCTTCTGACCACACTCACCTTTCCTGCTTTATTTGAGCTTCTAGAAACCAAGAGCGTGCTTCGTGCTCTAAATAACAGTGTGTTTCATGGATTAGGACTGTGCGGTGTGTTTCCCTTCAGAAATGGAGTTAAATGCCAGGCTCTGTGTCTTCCTACAAGCAAGACTTCTTTTAATGTAAACTCAGTCACCTTTCAGCTCAAACAAAGCTACGTCGTTCTAGGCTCACACGTTTCTTGCTCTTAACTGTAAAGCATTGGATGTTAGAAGAACTGTGGTTTCTATCACTTTCAGAAGCAGAGTTGAACTAGATATGGTCTGTATGTGTAGGAACCACCGTTCTTTTGTTCTGAGAACACACACGATTCCTGCTGTATTAGAGACCCTAGAAAGCAAGACGTGTTTCTTGCTCTAAAGCAGACTGTGTTTCATGGATGAGAAATGTGCTGTGTGTTTCCCTTCAGAAATGGAGTTAAATCCCAGGCTCTGTGTCTTCCTACAAGCAAGACTTCGTTTAAGGTAAACTCAATCACCTTTCAGCTCAAACACAGCTACATCATTCTAGGCTCACACGTTTCCTGCTCTTAACTGTAAACCATTGGATGTTAGAGGACCTGTGGTCTGTATCAGTTTCAGAAGCAGAGATGAACTAGATATGGTCTGTATGTCTAGGAACCACCATTCTTTTCTTCTGAGCACACTCAAGTTTCTGGCTCTAGTAGAGACTCTAGAAATCAAGAGCGTGCTTCTTGCTCTAAAGCAGAGTGTGTTTCATGGATGAGAACTCTACTGTGTGTTTCCCTTAAGAAATGGAGTTAAATCCCAGGCTCTGTGTCTGCCTACAAGCAAGACATCTTTTCAGGTAAACTCAGTCACCTTTTTGCTCAAACAAAGCTGGATCGTTCACGAAGCTCACTCGTTTCTCACTCTTAACTCTAAATCAATGGATGTTAGAGGACCTGTGGTCTGTATCAGTTTCAGAAGCAGAGTTGAACTAGATATGGTCTGTATTTGTAGAACCACCGTTCTTTTGTTCTGAGCACACTCAGGATTCCTGCTGTATTACAGACCCTAGAAAGCAAGACTGTGTTTCTTGCTCTAAAGCAGACTGTGTTTCATGGATGAGAAATGTGCTGTGTGTTTCCCTTCAGAAATGGAGTTAAATCCCAGACTCTGTGTCTTCCTACAAGCAAGACTTCGTTTAAGGTAAACTCAGCCACCTTTCAGCTCAAACACAGCTACATCTTTCTAGGCTCACACGTTTCCTGCTCTTAATTGTAATCCATTGGATGTTAGAGGACCTGTGGTCTGTATCAGTTTCAGAAGCAGAGTTGATCTAGATATGGTCTGTATTTGTAGGAACCACCGGTCTTTTGTTCTGAGCACACTCACGTTTCCTGCTGTATTAGAGACTCTAGAAAGCAAGACCGTGCTTCATGCTCTAAAGCAGACTGTGTTCATGGATGAGAAATGTGCTGTGTGTTTCCCTTCAGAAATGGTGTTAAATCCCAGGCTCTGTGTCTTCCTACAAGCAAGACATCTTTTCAGGTAAACTCAGTCACCTTTCAGCTCAAACAGAGCTAGATCTTTCATGAAGCTCACTCGTTTCTTGCTCTTAACTCTAAAGCATTGGATATTACAGGACCTGTGGTTTGTATCAGTTTCAGATGCAGAGTTGAACTAGCAATGGTCCATAAGTGTAGGAAACACCGTTCTTTTTTTCTCAGCACATCATGTTTCTGGCTCTATTAGAGACTCTAGAAATCAAGAGCATGCTTTTTGCTCTAAAGCAGAGTGTGTTTCATGGATGAGAACTCTGCTGTGTGTTTCCCTTCAGTAATGGAGTTAAATCCCAGGCTCTGTGTCTTCTTACAAGCAAGACTTCTTTTAAGGTAAAGTCTGTCAAATTTCAGCTCAAACAAAGCTAGATCGTTCACGATGCTCACTCATTTCTCGCTCTTAACTGTAAATCACTGGATATTAGAGGACCTGTGGTTCGTATCAGTTTCAGAAGCAGAGTTGGATTAGATATGGTCCGTATGTGCAGGAAACACCGTTCTTTTGTTCTCAGGCCACTCATATTTCCTGCTGTCTTAGAGACAATAGAAAGCAAAAGCGTACTTCTTGCTCTAAAGCAGAGTGTGATCTATGGATGAGGACTCTGCTGTGTGTTTCACTTCAGAAATGGAGTTAAATCCCAGGCTCTGAGACATCCTACAAGCAAGAGTTCGTTTCAGGTTAAGGCAGTTTCTTTACAGCTCAAACGAACTACATCGTTCACGAAGCTCACACGTTTGTCATCTTAACTGACAAGCATTGGATGTTAGAGGACCTGTGCTTTGTATCAATTTCAGTGGCAGAGTTCTTCTACATATGGTCCGTATTTGGAGGAAACACTGTTCTTTTGTTCTCAGCACACTCATGTTTCCTACTGTCTTAGAGACTCTATTAAGCAAGAGCGTGCTTCTTGCTCTAAAGCAGAGTGTGATCTATATATGAACTCTGCTGTGTGTTTCACTTCAGAAATGGAGTTAAATCCCAGGCTCTGAGTCTTACTACAAGCAAGACTTCTTTTAAGGTAAACTCAGTCACCTTTCAGCTCAAAAAAATCTACATCGTTCTAGGCTCACACGTTTCTTGCTCTTAACTTTAAACCATTGGATGTTACAGGACCTGTGGTCTGTATCAGTTTCAGAAGCAGAGTTGAACTAGATATGGTCTGTATTTGTAGTAACCACCGTTCTTTTGTTCTGAGCACACTCACGTTTCCTGCTGTATTAGAGACTCTAGAAAGCAAGACCGTGCTTCTTGCTCTCAAGCACACTGTGTTTCATGGATGAGAAATGTCCTGTGTGTTTCCCTTCAGAAATGGAGTTATATCCCAGGCTCTGTGTCTTTCTACAAGCAAGACATCTTTTCAGGTAAATTCAATCACATTTCAGGTCAAACAAAGCTAGATAGTTCACGAAGCTCACTCGTTTCTCGCCGTAACTGTAAATTCCTGGATAGTAGAGGACCTGTGGTTTGTATCAGTTTCAGAAGCAGAGTTGAAGTAGATATGGTCTGTATGTGTAGGAACCACCGTTCTTTTGATCTGAGAACACTCACGTTTCCTGCTGTATTAGAGAACCTAGAAAGCAAGACCGTGTTTCTTGCTCTAAAGCAGACTGTGTTTTATGTATGAGAAATGTGCTGTGTGTTTCCCTTCAGAAATGGAGTTAAATCCCAGGCTCTGTGTCTTCCTACAAGCAAGACATCTTTTCAGGTAAACTCAGTCACCTTTCAGCTCAAACAGTGCTAGATCTTTCACGAAGCTCACTCGTTTCTTGCTCTTAACTATAAAGCATTGGATATTAGAGGACCTGTGGTTTGTATCAGTTTCAGATACAGAGTTGAACTAGCAATGGTCCATATGTGCAGGAAACACCGTTATTTTTTTCTGAGCACATCATGTTTCTGGCTCTATTAGAGACTCTAGAAATCAAGAGCGTGCTTCTTGCTCTAAAGCAGAGTGTGTTTCATGGATGAGAACTCTGCTTTGTGTTTCCCTTCAGAAATGGAGTTAAATCCCAGGCTCTGTGTCTGCCTACAAGCAAGACATCTTTTCAGGTAAACTCAGTCACCTTTTCGCTCAAACAAAGCTGGATCGTTCAAGAAGCTCACTCGTTTCTCGCTCTTAACTCTAAATCATTGGATGTTAGAGGACCTGTGGTCTGTATCAGTTTCAGAAGCAGAGTTGAACTAGATATGGTCTGTATTTGTAGGAACCACCGTTCTTTTGTTCTGAGCACACTCACGATTCCTGCTGTATTAGAGACCCTAGAAAGCAAGACTGTGTTTCTTGCTCTAAAGCAGACTGTGTTTCATGGATGAGAAATGTGCTGTGTGTTTCCCTTCAGAAAGGCAGTTAAATACCAGGCTCTGTGTCTTCCTACAAGCAAGACTTCGTTTAAGGTAAACTCAGTCACCTTTCAGCTCAAACACAGCTACATCATTCTAGGCTCACACGTTTCCTGCTCTTAACTGTAAACCATTGGATGTTAGAGGACCTGTGGTCTGTATCAGTTTCAGAAGCAGAGTTGAACTAGATATGGTCTGTATTTGTAGGAACCACCGGTCTTTTGTTCTGAGCACACTCACGTTTCCTGCTGTATTAGAGACTCTAGAAAGCAAGACCATGCTTCATGCTCTAAAGCAGACTGTGTTTCATGGAAGAGAAATGTGCTGTGTGTTTCCCTTCAGAAATGGTGTTAAATCCCAGGCTCTGTGTCTTCCTACAAGCAAGACATCTTTTCAGGTAAACTCAGTCACCTTTCAGCTCAAACAGAGCTAGATCTTTCACGAAGCTCACTCGATCTTGCTCTTAACTCTAAAGCATTGGATATTAGAGGACCTGTTGTTTGTATCAGTTTCAGAAGCAGAGTTGAACTAGCAATGGTCCATATGTGTAGGAAACACCGTTCTTTTTTTCTGAGCACATCATGTTTCTGGCTCTATTAGAGACTCTAGAAATCAAGAGCGTGCTTCTTTCTCTAAAGCAGAGTGTGTTTCATGGATGAGAACTGTGCTGTGTGTTTCCCTTCAGAAATGGAGTTAAATCCCAGGCTCTGTGTCTGCCTACAAGCAAGACATATTTTCAGGTAAACTCAGTCACCTTTTAGCTCAAACAAAGCTGGATCGTTCACAAAGCTCACTCGTTTCTCGCTCTTAACTGTAAAGAATTGGATGTTAGAGGACCTGTGGTCTGTATCAGTTTCAAAAGCAGAGTTGAACTAGATATGGTGTGTATGTGTAGGAAAAACCGTGCTTTTCTTCTGACCACACTCACCTTTCCTGCTTTATTTGAGATTCTAGAAACCAAGAGCGTGCTTCGTGCTCTAAATAAGAGTGTGTTTCATGGATTAGGACTGTGCGGTGTGTTTCCCTTCAGAAATGGAGTTAAATGCCAGGCTCTGTGTCTTCCTACAAGCAAGACTTCTTTTAATGTAAACTCAGTCACCTTTCAGCTCAAACAAAGCTACATCATTCTAGGCTCACACGTTTCCTGCTCTTAACTGTAAACCATTGGATGTTAGAGGACCTGTGGTCTGTATCAGTTTCAGAAGCAGAGTTGAACTAGATATGGTCTGTGTTTGTAGGAACCACCGGTCTTTTGTTCTGAGCACACTCACGTTTCCTGCTGTATTAGAGATTCTAGAAATCAAGAGCATGCTTCTTGCTCTAAAGCAGAGTGTGTTTCATGGATGAGAACTCTGCTGTGTGTTTCCCTTCAGTAATGGAGTTAAATCCCAGGCTCTGTGTCTTCTTACAAGCAAGACTTCTTTTAAGGTAAAGTCTGTCAAATTTCAGCTCAAACAAAGCTAGATCGTTCACGATGCTCACTCATTTCTCGCTCTTAACTGTAAATCACTGGATATTAGAGGACCTGTGGTTCGTATCAGTTTCAGAAGCAGAGTTGAACTAGATACGGTCTTTATGTGTATGAAACACCGTTCTTTTCTTCTGACCACACTCACGTTTCCTGCTTTATTAGAGGTTCTAGAAATCAAGAACGTGCTTCTTGCTCTAAAGCAGAGTGTGTTTCATGGATGAGTACTGTGCTGTGTGTTTCCCTTCAGAAATGGAGTTAAATCCCAGGCCCTGTGTCTGCCTACAAGCAAGACATCTTTTCAGGTAAACTCAGACTACTTTTAGCACAAACAATGCTAGATCATTCACGAAGCTCACAAGTTTCTCGCTCCTAAATGTAAATCATTGGATATTAGAGGACCTGTGGTTTGTATCAGTTTCAAAAGCAGAGTTGAACTAGATATGGTGTGTATGTGTAGGAAAAACCGTGCTTTTCTTCTGACCACACTCACCTTTCCTGCTTTATTTGAGATTCTAGAAAGCAAGAGCGTGCTTCGTGCTCTAAATAAGAGTGTGTTTCATGGATGAGGACTGTGCGGTGTGTTTCCCTTCAGAAATGGAGTTAAATGCCAGGCTCTGTGTCTTCCTACAAGCAAGACTTCTTTAAAGGTAAACTCAGTCACCTTTCAGCTCAAACAAAGCTAAGTCGTTCTAGGCTCAAACGTTTCTTGCTCTTAACTGTAAAGCATTGGATGTTAGAAGAACTGTGGTTTCTATCACTTTCAGAAGCAGAGTTGAACTAGATATGGTCTGTATGTGTAGGAACCACCGTTCTTTTGTTCTGAGAACACTCACGATTCCTGTTGTATTAGAGACCCTAGAAAGCAAGACCGTGTTTCTTGCTCTAAAGCAGACTGTGTTTCATGGATGAGAAATGTGCTGTGTGTTTCCCTTCAGAAATGGAGTTAAATCCCAGGCTCTGTGTCTTCCTACAAGCAAGACTTCGTTTAAGGTAAACTCAGTCACCTTTCAGCTCAAACACAGCTACATCATTCTAGGCTCACACGTTTCCTGCTCTTAACTGTAAACCATTGGATGTTAGAGGACCTGTGGTCTGTATCAGTTTCAGAAGCAGAGATGAACTAGATATGGTCTGTATGTGTAGGAACCACCATTCTTTTTTCTGAGCACACTCAAGTTTCTGGCTCTATTAGAGACTCTAGAAATCAAGAGCGTGCTTCTTGCTCTAAAGCAGTGTGTGTTTCATGGATGAGATCTGTACTGTGTGTTTCCCTTCAGAAATGGAGTTAAATCCCAGGCTCTGTGTCTTCCTACAAGCAAGACTTCTTTTAAGGTAAAGTCAGTCACCTTTCAGCTCAAACAAAGCTACATCGTTCTAGGCTCACACGTTTCTTGCTCTTAACTGTAAAGCATTGGATGTTAGAGGAACTGTGGTTTCTATCACTTTCAGAAGCAGAGTTGAACTAGATATGGTCTGTATATGTAGGAACCACCGTTCTTTTGTTCTGAGCACACTCACGTTTCCTGCTGTATTAGAGACTCTAGAAAGCAAGACCGTGTTTCTTGCTCTAAAGCAGACTGTGTTTCATGTATGAGAAATGTGCTGTGTGTTTCCCATCAGAAATGGAGTTAAATCCCAGGCTCGGTGTCTTCCTACAAGCAAGACATCTTTTCAGGTAAACTCAGTCACCTTTCAGCTCAAACAGAGCTAGATCTTTCACGAAACTCACTCGTTTCTTGCTCTTAACTATAAAGCATTGGATATTAGAGGACCTGTGGTTTGTATCAGTTTCAGATACAGAGTTGAACTAGCAATGGTCCATATGTGCAGGAAACACCGTTCTTTTTTTCTGAGCACATCATGTTTCTGGCTGCATTAGAGACTCTAGAAATCAAGAGCGTGCTTCTTGCTCTAAAGCAGAGTGTGTTTCATGGATGAGAACTCTGCTGTGTGTTTCCCTTCAGAAATGGAGTTAAATCCCAGGCTCTGTGTCTGCCTACAAGCAAGACATCTTTTCAGGTAAACTCAGTCACCTTTTCGCTCAAACAAAGCTAGATCGTTCACGAAGCTCACTCGTTTCTCGCTCTTAACCCTAAATCATTGGATGTTAGAGGACCTGTGGTCTGTATCAGTTTCAGAAGCAGAGTTGAACTAGATATGGTCTGTATTTGTAGGAACCACCGTTCTTTTGTTCTGAGCACACTCACGATTCCTGCTGTATTAGAGACCCTAGAAAGCAAGACTGTGTTTCTTGCTCTAAAGCAGACTGTGTTTCATGGATGAGAAATGTGCTGTGTGTTTCCCTTCAGAAATGGAGTTAAATCCCAGCCCCCTGTCTGCCTACAATCAAGACATCTTTTCAGGTAAACTCAGACTACTTTTAGCACAAACAATGCTAGATCATTCACGAAGCTCACACGTTTCTCGCTCCTAAATGTAAATCATTGGATATTAGAGGACATGTGGTTTGTATCAGTTTCAAAAGCTGAGTTGAACTAGATATGGTGTGTATGTTTAGGAAAAACCGTGCTTTTCTTCTGACCACACTCACCTTTCCTGCTTTATTTGAGCTTCTAGAAACCAAGAGCGTGCTTCGTGCTCTAAATAAGATTGTGTTTCATGGATGAGAACTGTGCTGTGTGTTTCCCTTCAGAAGTGGAGTTAAATCCCAGCCCCTTGTCTGCCTACAAGCAAGACATCTTTTCAGGTAAACTCAGTCTACTTTTAGCACAAACATGCTAGATCATTCACGAAGCTCACACGTTTCTCGCTCCTAAATGTAAATCATTGGATATTAGAGGACATGTGGTTTGTATCAGTTTCAAAAGCAGAGTTGAACTAGATATGGTGTGTATGTGTAGGAAAAAGCGTGCTTTTCTTCTGACCACACTCACCTTTCCTGCTTTATTTGAGCTTCTAGAAACCAAGAGCGTGCTTCGTGCTCTAAATAACAGTGTGTTTCATGGATTAGGACTGTGCGGTGTGTTTCCCTTCAGAAATGGAGTTAAATGCCAGGCTCTGTGTCTTCCTACAAGCAAGACTTCTTTTAATGTAAACTCAGTCACCTTTCAGCTCAAACAAAGCTACGTCGTTCTAGGCTCACACGTTTCTTGCTCTTAACTGTAAAGCATTGGATGTTAGAAGAACTGTGGTTTCTATCACTTTCAGAAGCAGAGTTGAACTAGATATGGTCTGTATGTGTAGGAACCACCGTTCTTTTGTTCTGAGAACACACACGATTCCTGCTGTATTAGAGACCCTAGAAAGCAAGACCGTGTTTCTTGCTCTAAAGCAGACTGTGTTTCATGGATGAGAAATGTGCTGTGTGTTTCCCTTCAGAAATGGAGTTAAATCCCAGGCTCTGTGTCTTCCTACAAGCAAGACTTCGTTTAAGGTAAACTCAATCACCTTTCAGCTCAAACACAGCTACATCATTCTAGGCTCACACGTTTCCTGCTCTTAACTGTAAACCATTGGATGTTAGAGGACCTGTGGTCTGTATCAGTTTCAGAAGCAGAGATGAACTAGATATGGTCTGTATGTCTAGGAACCACCATTCTTTTCTTCTGAGCACACTCAAGTTTCTGGCTCTAGTAGAGACTCTAGAAATCAAGAGCGTGCTTCTTGCTCTAAAGCAGAGTGTGTTTCATGGATGAGAACTCTACTGTGTGTTTCCCTTAAGAAATGGAGTTAAATCCCAGGCTCTGTGTCTGCCTACAAGCAAGACATCTTTTCAGGTAAACTCAGTCACCTTTTTGCTCAAACAAAGCTGGATCGTTCACGAAGCTCACTCGTTTCTCACTCTTAACTCTAAATCAATGGATGTTAGAGGACCTGTGGTCTGTATCAGTTTCAGAAGCAGAGTTGAACTAGATATGGTCTGTATTTGTAGGAACCACCGTTCTTTTGTTCTGAGCACACTCAGGATTCCTGCTGTATTACAGACCCTAGAAAGCAAGACTGTGTTTCTTGCTCTAAAGCAGACTGTGTTTCATGGATGAGAAATGTGCTGTGTGTTTCCCTTCAGAAATGGAGTTAAATCCCAGACTCTGTGTCTTCCTACAAGCAAGACTTCGTTTAAGGTAAACTCAGCCACCTTTCAGCTCAAACACAGCTACATCTTTCTAGGCTCACACGTTTCCTGCTCTTAATTGTAATCCATTGGATGTTAGAGGACCTGTGGTCTGTATCAGTTTCAGAAGCAGAGTTGATCTAGATATGGTCTGTATTTGTAGGAACCACCGGTCTTTTGTTCTGAGCACACTCACGTTTCCTGCTGTATTAGAGACTCTAGAAAGCAAGACCGTGCTTCATGCTCTAAAGCAGACTGTGTTTCATGGATGAGAAATGTGCTGTGTGTTTCCCTTCAGAAATGGTGTTAAATCCCAGGCTCTGTGTCTTCCTACAAGCAAGACATCTTTTCAGGTAAACTCAGTCACCTTTCAGCTCAAACAGAGCTAGATCTTTCATGAAGCTCACTCGTTTCTTGCTCTTAACTCTAAAGCATTGGATATTACAGGACCTGTGGTTTGTATCAGTTTCAGATGCAGAGTTGAACTAGCAATGGTCCATAAGTGTAGGAAACACCGTTCTTTTTTTCTCAGCACATCATGTTTCTGGCTCTATTAGAGACTCTAGAAATCAAGAGCATGCTTTTTGCTCTAAAGCAGAGTGTGTTTCATGGATGAGAACTCTGCTGTGTGTTTCCCTTCAGTAATGGAGTTAAATCCCAGGCTCTGTGTCTTCTTACAAGCAAGACTTCTTTTAAGGTAAAGTCTGTCAAATTTCAGCTCAAACAAAGCTAGATCGTTCACGATGCTCACTCATTTCTCGCTCTTAACTGTAAATCACTGGATATTAGAGGACCTGTGGTTCGTATCAGTTTCAGAAGCAGAGTTGGATTAGATATGGTCCGTATGTGCAGGAAACACCGTTCTTTTGTTCTCAGGCCACTCATATTTCCTGCTGTCTTAGAGACAATAGAAAGCAAAAGCGTACTTCTTGCTCTAAAGCAGAGTGTGATCTATGGATGAGGACTCTGCTGTGTGTTTCACTTCAGAAATGGAGTTAAATCCCAGGCTCTGAGACATCCTACAAGCAAGAGTTCGTTTCAGGTTAAGGCAGTTTCTTTACAGCTCAAACGAACTACATCGTTCACGAAGCTCACACGTTTGTCATCTTAACTGACAAGCATTGGATGTTAGAGGACCTGTGCTTTGTATCAATTTCAGTGGCAGAGTTCTTCTACATATGGTCCGTATTTGGAGGAAACACTGTTCTTTTGTTCTCAGCACACTCATGTTTCCTACTGTCTTAGAGACTCTATTAAGCAAGAGCGTGCTTCTTGCTCTAAAGCAGAGTGTGATCTATATATGAACTCTGCTGTGTGTTTCACTTCAGAAATGGAGTTAAATCCCAGGCTCTGAGTCTTACTACAAGCAAGACTTCTTTTAAGGTAAACTCAGTCACCTTTCAGCTCAAAAAAATCTACATCGTTCTAGGCTCACACGTTTCTTGCTCTTAACTTTAAACCATTGGATGTTACAGGACCTGTGGTCTGTATCAGTTTCAGAAGCAGAGTTGAACTAGATATGGTCTGTATTTGTAGTAACCACCGTTCTTTTGTTCTGAGCACACTCACGTTTCCTGCTGTATTAGAGACTCTAGAAAGCAAGACCGTGCTTCTTGCTCTCAAGCACACTGTGTTTCATGGATGAGAAATGTCCTGTGTGTTTCCCTTCAGAAATGGAGTTATATCCCAGGCTCTGTGTCTTTCTACAAGCAAGACATCTTTTCAGGTAAATTCAATCACATTTCAGGTCAAACAAAGCTAGATAGTTCACGAAGCTCACTCGTTTCTCGCCGTAACTGTAAATTCCTGGATAGTAGAGGACCTGTGGTTTGTATCAGTTTCAGAAGCAGAGTTGAAGTAGATATGGTCTGTATGTGTAGGAACCACCGTTCTTTTGATCTGAGAACACTCACGTTTCCTGCTGTATTAGAGAACCTAGAAAGCAAGACCGTGTTTCTTGCTCTAAAGCAGACTGTGTTTTATGTATGAGAAATGTGCTGTGTGTTTCCCTTCAGAAATGGAGTTAAATCCCAGGCTCTGTGTCTTCCTACAAGCAAGACATCTTTTCAGGTAAACTCAGTCACCTTTCAGCTCAAACAGTGCTAGATCTTTCACGAAGCTCACTCGTTTCTTGCTCTTAACTATAAAGCATTGGATATTAGAGGACCTGTGGTTTGTATCAGTTTCAGATACAGAGTTGAACTAGCAATGGTCCATATGTGCAGGAAACACCGTTATTTTTTTCTGAGCACATCATGTTTCTGGCTCTATTAGAGACTCTAGAAATCAAGAGCGTGCTTCTTGCTCTAAAGCAGAGTGTGTTTCATGGATGAGAACTCTGCTTTGTGTTTCCCTTCAGAAATGGAGTTAAATCCCAGGCTCTGTGTCTGCCTACAAGCAAGACATCTTTTCAGGTAAACTCAGTCACCTTTTCGCTCAAACAAAGCTGGATCGTTCAAGAAGCTCACTCGTTTCTCGCTCTTAACTCTAAATCATTGGATGTTAGAGGACCTGTGGTCTGTATCAGTTTCAGAAGCAGAGTTGAACTAGATATGGTCTGTATTTGTAGGAACCACCGTTCTTTTGTTCTGAGCACACTCACGATTCCTGCTGTATTAGAGACCCTAGAAAGCAAGACTGTGTTTCTTGCTCTAAAGCAGACTGTGTTTCATGGATGAGAAATGTGCTGTGTGTTTCCCTTCAGAAAGGCAGTTAAATACCAGGCTCTGTGTCTTCCTACAAGCAAGACTTCGTTTAAGGTAAACTCAGTCACCTTTCAGCTCAAACACAGCTACATCATTCTAGGCTCACACGTTTCCTGCTCTTAACTGTAAACCATTGGATGTTAGAGGACCTGTGGTCTGTATCAGTTTCAGAAGCAGAGTTGAACTAGATATGGTCTGTATTTGTAGGAACCACCGGTCTTTTGTTCTGAGCACACTCACGTTTCCTGCTGTATTAGAGACTCTAGAAAGCAAGACCATGCTTCATGCTCTAAAGCAGACTGTGTTTCATGGAAGAGAAATGTGCTGTGTGTTTCCCTTCAGAAATGGTGTTAAATCCCAGGCTCTGTGTCTTCCTACAAGCAAGACATCTTTTCAGGTAAACTCAGTCACCTTTCAGCTCAAACAGAGCTAGATCTTTCACGAAGCTCACTCGATCTTGCTCTTAACTCTAAAGCATTGGATATTAGAGGACCTGTTGTTTGTATCAGTTTCAGAAGCAGAGTTGAACTAGCAATGGTCCATATGTGTAGGAAACACCGTTCTTTTTTTCTGAGCACATCATGTTTCTGGCTCTATTAGAGACTCTAGAAATCAAGAGCGTGCTTCTTTCTCTAAAGCAGAGTGTGTTTCATGGATGAGAACTGTGCTGTGTGTTTCCCTTCAGAAATGGAGTTAAATCCCAGGCTCTGTGTCTGCCTACAAGCAAGACATATTTTCAGGTAAACTCAGTCACCTTTTAGCTCAAACAAAGCTGGATCGTTCACAAAGCTCACTCGTTTCTCGCTCTTAACTGTAAAGAATTGGATGTTAGAGGACCTGTGGTCTGTATCAGTTTCAAAAGCAGAGTTGAACTAGATATGGTGTGTATGTGTAGGAAAAACCGTGCTTTTCTTCTGACCACACTCACCTTTCCTGCTTTATTTGAGATTCTAGAAACCAAGAGCGTGCTTCGTGCTCTAAATAAGAGTGTGTTTCATGGATTAGGACTGTGCGGTGTGTTTCCCTTCAGAAATGGAGTTAAATGCCAGGCTCTGTGTCTTCCTACAAGCAAGACTTCTTTTAATGTAAACTCAGTCACCTTTCAGCTCAAACAAAGCTACATCATTCTAGGCTCACACGTTTCCTGCTCTTAACTGTAAACCATTGGATGTTAGAGGACCTGTGGTCTGTATCAGTTTCAGAAGCAGAGTTGAACTAGATATGGTCTGTGTTTGTAGGAACCACCGGTCTTTTGTTCTGAGCACACTCACGTTTCCTGCTGTATTAGAGATTCTAGAAATCAAGAGCATGCTTCTTGCTCTAAAGCAGAGTGTGTTTCATGGATGAGAACTCTGCTGTGTGTTTCCCTTCAGTAATGGAGTTAAATCCCAGGCTCTGTGTCTTCTTACAAGCAAGACTTCTTTTAAGGTAAAGTCTGTCAAATTTCAGCTCAAACAAAGCTAGATCGTTCACGATGCTCACTCATTTCTCGCTCTTAACTGTAAATCACTGGATATTAGAGGACCTGTGGTTCGTATCAGTTTCAGAAGCAGAGTTGAACTAGATACGGTCTTTATGTGTATGAAACACCGTTCTTTTCTTCTGACCACACTCACGTTTCCTGCTTTATTAGAGGTTCTAGAAATCAAGAACGTGCTTCTTGCTCTAAAGCAGAGTGTGTTTCATGGATGAGTACTGTGCTGTGTGTTTCCCTTCAGAAATGGAGTTAAATCCCAGGCCCTGTGTCTGCCTACAAGCAAGACATCTTTTCAGGTAAACTCAGACTACTTTTAGCACAAACAATGCTAGATCATTCACGAAGCTCACAAGTTTCTCGCTCCTAAATGTAAATCATTGGATATTAGAGGACCTGTGGTTTGTATCAGTTTCAAAAGCAGAGTTGAACTAGATATGGTGTGTATGTGTAGGAAAAACCGTGCTTTTCTTCTGACCACACTCACCTTTCCTGCTTTATTTGAGATTCTAGAAAGCAAGAGCGTGCTTCGTGCTCTAAATAAGAGTGTGTTTCATGGATGAGGACTGTGCGGTGTGTTTCCCTTCAGAAATGGAGTTAAATGCCAGGCTCTGTGTCTTCCTACAAGCAAGACTTCTTTAAAGGTAAACTCAGTCACCTTTCAGCTCAAACAAAGCTAAGTCGTTCTAGGCTCAAACGTTTCTTGCTCTTAACTGTAAAGCATTGGATGTTAGAAGAACTGTGGTTTCTATCACTTTCAGAAGCAGAGTTGAACTAGATATGGTCTGTATGTGTAGGAACCACCGTTCTTTTGTTCTGAGAACACTCACGATTCCTGTTGTATTAGAGACCCTAGAAAGCAAGACCGTGTTTCTTGCTCTAAAGCAGACTGTGTTTCATGGATGAGAAATGTGCTGTGTGTTTCCCTTCAGAAATGGAGTTAAATCCCAGGCTCTGTGTCTTCCTACAAGCAAGACTTCGTTTAAGGTAAACTCAGTCACCTTTCAGCTCAAACACAGCTACATCATTCTAGGCTCACACGTTTCCTGCTCTTAACTGTAAACCATTGGATGTTAGAGGACCTGTGGTCTGTATCAGTTTCAGAAGCAGAGATGAACTAGATATGGTCTGTATGTGTAGGAACCACCATTCTTTTTTCTGAGCACACTCAAGTTTCTGGCTCTATTAGAGACTCTAGAAATCAAGAGCGTGCTTCTTGCTCTAAAGCAGTGTGTGTTTCATGGATGAGATCTGTACTGTGTGTTTCCCTTCAGAAATGGAGTTAA
Source organism: Onychomys leucogaster (assembly GCA_949786385.1). Lineage (NCBI taxonomy): Eukaryota > Metazoa > Chordata > Mammalia > Rodentia > Cricetidae > Onychomys > Onychomys leucogaster. Next base: position 1,282,210 of record CATKUP010000149.1, on the reverse strand, counting down.
ATCCCAGGCTCTGTGTCTTCCTACAAGCAAGACTTCTTTTAAGGTAAAGTCAGTCACCTTTCAGCTCAAACAAAGCTACATCGTTCTAGGCTCACACGTTTCTTGCTCTTAACTGTAAAGCATTGGATGTTAGAGGAACTGTGGTTTCTATCACTTTCAGAAGCAGAGTTGAACTAGATATGGTCTGTATATGTAGGAACCACCGTTCTTTTGTTCTGAGCACACTCACGTTTCCTGCTGTATTAGAGACTCTAGAAAGCAAGACCGTGTTTCTTGCTCTAAAGCAGACTGTGTTTCATGTATGAGAAATGTGCTGTGTGTTTCCCATCAGAAATGGAGTTAAATCCCAGGCTCGGTGTCTTCCTACAAGCAAGACATCTTTTCAGGTAAACTCAGTCACCTTTCAGCTCAAACAGAGCTAGATCTTTCACGAAACTCACTCGTTTCTTGCTCTTAACTATAAAGCATTGGATATTAGAGGACCTGTGGTTTGTATCAGTTTCAGATACAGAGTTGAACTAGCAATGGTCCATATGTGCAGGAAACACCGTTCTTTTTTTCTGAGCACATCATGTTTCTGGCTGCATTAGAGACTCTAGAAATCAAGAGCGTGCTTCTTGCTCTAAAGCAGACTGTGTTTCATGGATGAGAACTCTGCTGTGTGTTTCCCTTCAGAAATGGAGTTAAATCCCAGGCTCTGTGTCTGCCTACAAGCAAGACATCTTTTCAGGTAAACTCAGTCACCTTTTCGCTCAAACAAAGCTAGATCGTTCACGAAGCTCACTCGTTTCTCGCTCTTAACCCTAAATCATTGGATGTTAGAGGACCTGTGGTCTGTATCAGTTTCAGAAGCAGAGTTGAACTAGATATGGTCTGTATTTGTAGGAACCACCGTTCTTTTGTTCTGAGCACACTCACGATTCCTGCTGTATTAGAGACCCTAGAAAGCAAGACTGTGTTTCTTGCTCTAAAGCAGACTGTGTTTCATGGATGAGAAATGTGCTGTGTGTTTCCCTTCAGAAATGGAGTTAAATCCCAGCCCCCTGTCTGCCTACAATCAAGACATCTTTTCAGGTAAACTCAGTCTACTTTTAGCACAAACAATGCTAGATCATTCACGAAGCTCACACGTTTCTCGCTCCTAAATGTAAATCATTGGATATTAGAGGACATGTGGTTTGTATCAGTTTCAAAAGCTGAGTTGAACTAGATATGGTGTGTATGTTTAGGAAAAACCGTGCTTTTCTTCTGACCACACTCACCTTTCCTGCTTTATTTGAGCTTCTAGAAACCAAGAGCGTGCTTCGTGCTCTAAATAAGATTGTGTTTCATGGATGAGAACTGTGCTGTGTGTTTCCCTTCAGAAGTGGAGTTAAATCCCAGCCCCTTGTCTGCCTACAAGCAAGACATCTTTTCAGGTAAACTCAGTCTACTTTTAGCACAAACATGCTAGATCATTCACGAAGCTCACACGTTTCTCGCTCCTAAATGTAAATCATTGGATATTAGAGGACATGTGGTTTGTATCAGTTTCAAAAGCAGAGTTGAACTAGATATGGTGTGTATGTGTAGGAAAAAGCGTGCTTTTCTTCTGACCACACTCACCTTTCCTGCTTTATTTGAGCTTCTAGAAACCAAGAGCGTGCTTCGTGCTCTAAATAACAGTGTGTTTCATGGATTAGGACTGTGCGGTGTGTTTCCCTTCAGAAATGGAGTTAAATGCCAGGCTCTGTGTCTTCCTACAAGCAAGACTTCTTTTAATGTAAACTCAGTCACCTTTCAGCTCAAACAAAGCTACGTCGTTCTAGGCTCACACGTTTCTTGCTCTTAACTGTAAAGCATTGGATGTTAGAAGAACTGTGGTTTCTATCACTTTCAGAAGCAGAGTTGAACTAGATATGGTCTGTATGTGTAGGAACCACCGTTCTTTTGTTCAGAGAACACACACGATTCCTGCTGTATTAGAGACCCTAGAAAGCAAGACCGTGTTTCTTGCTCTAAAGCAGACTGTGTTTCATGGATGAGAAATGTGCTGTGTGTTTCCCTTCAGAAATGGAGTTAAATACCAGGCTCTGTGTCTTCCTACAAGCAAGACTTCGTTTAAGGTAAACTCAATCACCTTTCAGCTCAAACACAGCTACATCATTCTAGGCTCACACGTTTCCTGCTCTTAACTGTAAACCATTGGATGTTAGAGGACCTGTGGTCTGTATCAGTTTCAGAAGCAGAGATGAACTAGATATGGTCTGTATGTCTAGGAACCACCATTCTTTTCTTCTGAGCACACTCAAGTTTCTGGCTCTAGTAGAGACTCTAGAAATCAAGAGCGTGCTTCTTGCTCTAAAGCAGAGTGTGTTTCATGGATGAGAACTCTACTGTGTGTTTCCCTTAAGAAATGGAGTTAAATCCCAGGCTCTGTGTCTGCCTACAAGCAAGACATCTTTTCAGGTAAACTCAGTCACCTTTTTGCTCAAACAAAGCTGGATCGTTCACGAAGCTCACTCGTTTCTCACTCTTAACTCTAAATCAATGGATGTTAGAGGACCTGTGGTCTGTATCAGTTTCAGAAGCAGAGTTGAACTAGATATGGTCTGTATTTGTAGGAACCACCGTTCTTTTGTTCTGAGCACACTCAGGATTCCTGCTGTATTACAGACCCTAGAAAGCAAGACTGTGTTTCTTGCTCTAAAGCAGACTGTGTTTCATGGATGAGAAATGTGCTGTGTGTTTCCCTTCAGAAATGGAGTTAAATCCCAGACTCTGTGTCTTCCTACAAGCAAGACTTCGTTTAAGGTAAACTCAGCCACCTTTCAGCTCAAACACAGCTACATCTTTCTAGGCTCACACGTTTCCTGCTCTTAACTGTAATCCATTGGATGTTAGAGGACCTGTGGTCTGTATCAGTTTCAGAAGCAGAGTTGATCTAGATATGGTCTGTATTTGTAGGAACCACCGGTCTTTTGTTCTGAGCACACTCACGTTTCCTGCTGTATTAGAGACTCTAGAAAGCAAGACCGTGCTTCATGCTCTAAAGCAGACTGTGTTTCATGGATGAGAAATGTGCTGTGTGTTTCCCTTCAGAAATGGTGTTAAATCCCAGGCTCTGTGTCTTCCTACAAGCAAGACATCTTTTCAGGTAAACTCAGTCACCTTTCAGCTCAAACAGAGCTAGATCTTTCATGAAGCTCACTCGTTTCTTGCTCTTAACTCTAAAGCATTGGATATTACAGGACCTGTGGTTTGTATCAGTTTCAGATGCAGAGTTGAACTAGCAATGGTCCATATGTGTAGGAAACACCGTTCTTTTTTTCTCAGCACATCATGTTTCTGGCTCTATTAGAGACTCTAGAAATCAAGAGCATGCTTCTTGCTCTAAAGCAGAGTGTGTTTCATGGATGAGAACTCTGCTGTGTGTTTCCCTTCAGTAATGGAGTTAAATCCCAGGCTCTGTGTCTTCTTACAAGCAAGACTTCTTTTAAGGTAAAGTCTGTCAAATTTCAGCTCAAACAAAGCTAGATCGTTCACGATGCTCACTCATTTCTCGCTCTTAACTGTAAATCACTGGATATTAGAGGACCTGTGGTTCGTATCAGTTTCAGAAGCAGAGTTGGATTAGATATGGTCCGTATGTGCAGGAAACACCGTTCTTTTGTTCTCAGGCCACTCATATTTCCTGCTGTCTTAGAGACAATAGAAAGCAAAAGCGTACTTCTTGCTCTAAAGCAGAGTGTGATCTATGGATGAGGACTCTGCTGTGTGTTTCACTTCAGAAATGGAGTTAAATCCCAGGCTCTGAGACATCCTACAAGCAAGAGTTCGTTTCAGGTTAAGGCAGTTTCTTTACAGCTCAAACGAACTACATCGTTCACGAAGCTCACACGTTTGTCATCTTAAATGACAAGCATTGGATGTTAGAGGACCTGTGCTTTGTATCAATTTCAGTGGCAGAGTTCTTCTACATATGGTCCGTATTTGGAGGAAACACTGTTCTTTTGTTCTCAGCACACTCATGTTTCCTACTGTCTTAGAGACTCTATTAAGCAAGAGCGTGCTTCTTGCTCTAAAGCAGAGTGTGATCTATATATGAACTCTGCTGTGTGTTTCACTTCAGAAATGGAGTTAAATCCCAGGCTCTGAGTCTTACTACAAGCAAGACTTCTTTTAAGGTAAACTCAGTCACCTTTCAGCTCAAAAAAATCTACATCGTTCTAGGCTCACACGTTTCTTGCTCTTAACTTTAAACCATTGGATGTTACAGGACCTGTGGTCTGTATCAGTTTCAGAAGCAGAGTTGAACTAGATATGGTCTGTATTTGTAGTAACCACCGTTCTTTTGTTCTGAGCACACTCACGTTTCCTGCTGTATTAGAGACTCTAGAAAGCAAGACCGTGCTTCTTGCTCTCAAGCACACTGTGTTTCATGGATGAGAAATGTCCTGTGTGTTTCCCTTCAGAAATGGAGTTATATCCCAGGCTCTGTGTCTTTCTACAAGCAAGACATCTTTTCAGGTAAATTCAATCACATTTCAGGTCAAACAAAGCTAGATAGTTCACGAAGCTCACTCGTTTCTCGCCTTAACTGTAAATTCCTGGATAGTAGAGGACCTGTGGTTTGTATCAGTTTCAGAAGCAGAGTTGAAGTAGATATGGTCTGTATGTGTAGGAACCACCGTTCTTTTGATCTGAGAACACTCACGTTTCCTGCTGTATTAGAGACCCTAGAAAGCAAGACCGTGTTTCTTGCTCTAAAGCAGACTGTGTTTTATGTATGAGAAATGTGCTGTGTGTTTCCCTTCAGAAATGGAGTTAAATCCCAGGCTCTGTGTCTTCCTACAAGCAAGACATCTTTTCAGGTAAACTCAGTCACCTTTCAGCTCAAACAGTGCTAGATCTTTCACGAAGCTCACTCGTTTCTTGCTCTTAACTATAAAGCATTGGATATTAGAGGACCTGTGGTTTGTATCAGTTTCAGATACAGAGTTGAACTAGCAATGGTCCATATGTGCAGGAAACACCGTTATTTTTTTCTGAGCACATCATGTTTCTGGCTCTATTAGAGACTCTAGAAATCAAGAGCGTGCTTCTTGCTCTAAAGCAGAGTGTGTTTCATGGATGAGAACTCTGCTTTGTGTTTCCCTTCAGAAATGGAGTTAAATCCCAGGCTCTGTGTCTGCCTACAAGCAAGACATCTTTTCAGGTAAACTCAGTCACCTTTTCGCTCAAACAAAGCTGGATCGTTCAAGAAGCTCACTCGTTTCTCGCTCTTAACTCTAAATCATTGGATGTTAGAGGACCTGTGGTCTGTATCAGTTTCAGAAGCAGAGTTGAACTAGATATGGTCTGTATTTGTAGGAACCACCGTTCTTTTGTTCTGAGCACACTCACGATTCCTGCTGTATTAGAGACCCTAGAAAGCAAGACTGTGTTTCTTGCTCTAAAGCAGACTGTGTTTCATGGATGAGAAATGTGCTGTGTGTTTCCCTTCAGAAAGGCAGTTAAATACCAGGCTCTGTGTCTTCCTACAAGCAAGACTTCGTTTAAGGTAAACTCAGTCACCTTTCAGCTCAAACACAGCTACATCATTCTAGGCTCACACGTTTCCTGCTCTTAACTGTAAACCATTGGATGTTAGAGGACCTGTGGTCTGTATCAGTTTCAGAAGCAGAGTTGAACTAGATATGGTCTGTATTTGTAGGAACCACCGGTCTTTTGTTCTGAGCACACTCACGTTTCCTGCTGTATTAGAGACTCTAGAAAGCAAGACCATGCTTCATGCTCTAAAGCAGACTGTGTTTCATGGAAGAGAAATGTGCTGTGTGTTTCCCTTCAGAAATGGTGTTAAATCCCAGGCTCTGTGTCTTCCTACAAGCAAGACATCTTTTCAGGTAAACTCAGTCACCTTTCAGCTCAAACAGAGCTAGATCTTTCACGAAGCTCACTCGATCTTGCTCTTAACTCTAAAGCATTGGATATTAGAGGACCTGTTGTTTGTATCAGTTTCAGAAGCAGAGTTGAACTAGCAATGGTCCATATGTGTAGGAAACACCGTTCTTTTTTTCTGAGCACATCATGTTTCTGGCTCTATTAGAGACTCTAGAAATCAAGAGCGTGCTTCTTTCTCTAAAGCAGAGTGTGTTTCATGGATGAGAACTGTGCTGTGTGTTTCCCTTCAGAAATGGAGTTAAATCCCAGGCTCTGTGTCTGCCTACAAGCAAGACATATTTTCAGGTAAACTCAGTCACCTTTTAGCTCAAACAAAGCTGGATCGTTCACGAAGCTCACTCGTTTCTCGCACTTAACTCTAAAGAATTGGATGTTAGAGGACCTGTGGTCTGTATCAGTTTCAAAAGCAGAGTTGAACTAGATATGGTGTGTATGTGTAGGAAAAACCGTGCTTTTCTTCTGACCACACTCACCTTTCCTGCTTTATTTGAGATTCTAGAAAGCAAGAGCGTGCTTCGTGCTCTAAATAAGAGTGTGTTTCATGGATGAGGACTGTGCGGTGTGTTTCCCTTCAGTAATGGAGTTAAATGCCAGGCTCTGTGTCTTTCTACAAGCAAGACTTCTTTTAAGGTAAACTCAGTCACCTTTCAGCTCAAACAAAGCTACGTCGTTGTAGGCTCAAACGTTTCTTGCTCTTAACTGTAAAGCATTGGATGTTAGAAGAACTGTGGTTTCTATCACTTTCAGAAGCAGAGTTGAACTAGATATGGTCTGTATGTGTAGGAACCACCGTTCTTTTGTTCTGAGAACACTCACGATTCCTGTTGTATTAGAGACCCAAGAAAGCAAGACCGTGTTTCTTGCTCTAAAGCAGACTGTGTTTCATGGATGAGAAATGTGCTGTGTGTTTCCCTTCAGAAATGGAGTTAAATCCCAGGCTCTGTGTCTTCCTACAAGCAAGACTTCGTTTAAGGTAAACTCAGTCACCTTTCAGCTCAAACACAGCTACATCATTCTAGGCTCACACGTTTCCTGCTCTTAACTGTAAACCATTGGATGTTAGAGGACCTGTGGTCTGTATCAGTTTCAGAAGCAGAGATGAACTAGATATGGTCTGTATGTGTAGGAACCACTATTCTTTTTTCTGAGCACACTCAAGTTTCTGGCTCTATTAGAGACTCTAGAAATCAAGAGCGTGCTTCTTGCTCTAAAGCAGTGTGTGTTTCATGGATGAGATCTGTACTGTGTGTTTCCCTTCAGAAATGGAGTTAAATCCCAGGCTCTGTGTCTTCCTACAAGCAAGACTTCTTTTAAGGTAAAGTCAGTCACCTTTCAGCTCAAACAAAGCTACATCGTTCTAGGCTCACACGTTTCTTGCTCTTAACTGTAAAGCATTGGATGTTAGAGGAACTGTGGTTTCTATCACTTTCAGAAGCAGAGTTGAACTAGATATGGTCTGTATATGTAGGAACCACCGTTCTTTTGTTCTGAGCACACTCACGTTTCCTGCTGTATTAGAGACTCTAGAAAGCAAGACCGTGTTTCTTGCTCTAAAGCAGACTGTGTTTCATGTATGAGAAATGTGCTGTGTGTTTCCCATCAGAAATGGAGTTAAATCCCAGGCTCGGTGTCTTCCTACAAGCAAGACATCTTTTCAGGTAAACTCAGTCACCTTTCAGCTCAAACAGAGCTAGATCTTTCACGAAGCTCACTCGTTACTTGCTCTTAACTATAAAGCATTGGATATTAGAGGACCTGTGGTTTGTATCAGTTTCAGATACAGAGTTGAACTAGCAATGGTCCATATGTGCAGGAAACACCGTTCTTTTTTTCTGAGCACATCATGTTTCTGGCTGCATTAGAGACACTAGAAATCAAGAGCGTGCTTCTTGCTCTAAAGCAGACTGTGTTTCATGGATGAGAAATATGCTGTGTGTTTCCCTTCAGAAATGGTGTTAAATCCCAGGCTCTGTGTCTTCCTACAAGCAAGACATCTTTTCAGGTAAACTCAGTCACCTTTCAGCTCAAACAGAGCTAGATCTTTCATGAAGCTCACTCGTTTCTTGCTCTTAACTCTAAAGCATTGGATATTACAGGACCTGTGGTTTGTATCAGTTTCAGAAGCAGAGTTGAACTAGCAATGGTCCATATGTGTAGGAAACACCGTTCTTTTTTTCTCAGCACATCATGTTTCTGGCTCTATTAGAGACTCTAGAAATCAAGTGCATGCTTCTTGCTCTAAAGCAGAGTGTGTTTCATGGATGAGAACTCTGCTGTGTGTTTCCCTTCAGTAATGGAGTTAAATCCCAGGCTCTGTGTCTTCTTACAAGCAAGACTTCTTTTAAGGTAAAGTCTGTCAAATTTCAGCTCAAACAAAGCTAGATCGTTCACGATGCTCACTCATTTCTCGCTCTTAACTGTAAATCACTGGATATTAGAGGACCTGTGGTTCGTATCAGTTTCAGAAGCAGAGTTGGATTAGATATGGTCCGTATGTGCAGGAAACACCGTTCTTTTGTTCTCAGGCCACTCATATTTCCTGCTGTCTTAGAGACAATAGAAAGCAAAAGCGTACTTCTTGCTCTAAAGCAGAGTGTGATCTATGGATGAGGACTCTGCTGTGTGTTTCACTTCAGAAATGGAGTTAAATCCCAGGCTCTGAGACATCCTACAAGCAAGAGTTCGTTTCAGGTTAGGGCAGTTTCTTTACAGCTCAAACGAACTACATCGTTCACGAAGCTCACACGTTTGTCATCTTAACTGACAAGCATTGGATGTTAGAGGACCTGTGCTTTGTATCAATTTCAGTGGCAGAGTTCTTCTAGATATGGTCCGTATTTGGAGGAAACACTGTTCTTTTGTTCTCAGCACACTCATGTTTCCTACTGTCTTAGAGACTCTATTAAGCAAGAGCGTGCTTCTTGCTCTAAAGCAGAGTGTGATCTATATATGAACTCTGCTGTGTGTTTCACTTCAGAAATGGAGTTAAATCCCAGGCTCTGAGTCTTACTACAAGCAAGACTTCTTTTAAGGTAAACTCAGTCACCTTTCAGCTCAAAAAAATCTACATCGTTCTAGGCTCACACGTTTCTTGCTCTTAACTTTAAACCATTGGATGTTACAGGACCTGTGGTCTGTATCAGTTTCAGAAGCAGAGTTGAACTAGATATGGTCTGTATTTGTAGTAACCACCGTTCTTTTGTTCTGAGCACACTCACGTTTCCTGCTGTATTAGAGACTCTAGAAAGCAAGACCGTGCTTCTTGCTCTCAAGCACACTGTGTTTCATGGATGAGAAATGTCCTGTGTGTTTCCCTTCAGAAATGGAGTTATATCCCAGGCTCTGTGTCTTCCTACAAGCAAGACATCTTTTCAGGTAAATTCAATCACATTTCAGGTCAAACAAAGCTAGATAGTTCACGAAGCTCACTCGTTTCTCGCCTTAACTGTAAATTCCTGGATAGTAGAGGACCTGTGGTTTGTATCAGTTTCAGAAGCAGAGTTGAAGTAGATATGGTCTGTATGTGTAGGAACCACCGTTCTTTTGATCTGAGAACACTCACGTTTCCTGCTGTATTAGAGACCCTAGAAAGCAAGACCGTGTTTCTTGCTCTAAAGCAGACTGTGTTTCATGTATGAGAAATGTGCTGTGTGTTTCCCTTCAGAAATGGAGTTAAATCCCAGGCTCTGTGTCTTCCTACAAGCAAGACGTCTTTTCAGGTAAACTCAGTCACCTTTCAGCTCAAACAGTGCTAGATCTTTCACGAAGCTCACTCGTTTCTTGCTCTTAACTATAAAGCATTGGATATTTGAGGACCTGTGGTTTGTATCAGTTTCAGATACAGAGTTGAACTAGCAATGGTCCATATGTGCAGGAAACACCGTTATTTTTTTTTGAGCACATCATGTTTCTGGCTCTATTAGAGACTCTAGAAATCAAGAGCGTGCTTCTTGCTCTAAAGCAGAGTGTGTTTCATGGATGAGAACTCTGCTTTGTGTTTCCCTTCAGAAATGGAGTTAAATCCCAGGCTCTGTGTCTGCCTACAAGCAAGACATCTTTTCAGGTAAACTCAGTCACCTTTTCGCTCAAACAAAGCTGGATCGTTCACGAAGCTCACTCGTTTCTCGCTCTTAACTCTAAATCATTGGATGTTAGAGGACCTGTGGTCTGTATCAGTTTCAGAAGCAGAGTAGAACTAGATATGGTCTGTATTTGTAGGAACCACCGTTCTTTTGTTCTGAGCACACTCACGATTCCTGCTGTATTAGAGACCCTAGAAAGCAAGACTGTGTTTCTTGCTCTAAAGCAGACTGTGTTTCATGGATGAGAAATGTGCTGTGTGTTTCCCTTCAGAAAGGCAGTTAAATCCCAGGCTCTGTGTCTTCCTACAAGCAAGACTTCGTTTAAGGTAAACTCAGTCACCTTTCAGCTCAAACACAGCTACATCATTCTAGGCTCACACGTTTCCTGCTCTTAACTGTAAACCATTGGATGTTAGAGGACCTGTGGTCTGTATCAGTTTCAGAAGCAGAGTTGAACTAGATATGGTCTGTATTTGTAGGAACCACCGGTCTTTTGTTCTGAGCACACTCATGTTTCCTGCTGTATTAGAGACTCTAGAAAGCAAGACCGTGCTTCATGCTCTAAAGCAGACTGTGTTTCATGGATGAGAAATGTGCTGTGTGTTTCCCTTCAGAAATGGTGTTAAATCCCAGGCTCTGTGTCTTCCTACAAGCAAGACATCTTTTCAGGTAAACTCAGTCACCTTTCAGCTCAAACAGAGCTAGATCTTTCACGAAGCTCACTCGATCTTGCTCTTAACTCTAAAGCATTGGATATTAGAGGACCTGTTGTTTGTATCAGTTTCAGAAGCAGAGTTGAACTAGCAATGGTCCATATGTGTAGGAAACACCGTTCTTTTTTTCTGAGCACATCATGTTTCTGGCTCTATTAGAGACTCTAGAAATCAAGAGCGTGCTTCTTGCTCTAAAGCAGAGTGTGTTTCATGGATGAGAACTGTGCTGTGTGTTTCCCTTCAGAAATGGAGTTAAATCCCAGGCTCTGTGTCTGCCTACAAGCAAGACATATTTTCAGGTAAACTCAGTCACCTTTTAGCTCAAACAAAGCTGGATCGTTCACGAAGCTCACTCGTTTTTCGCACTTAACTCTAAAGAATTGGATGTTAGAGGACCTGTGGTCTGTATCAGTTTCAAAAGCAGAGTTGAACTAGATATGGTGTGTATGTGTAGGAAAAACCGTGCTTTTCTTCTGACCACACTTACCTTTCCTGATTTATTTGAGATTCTAGAAAGCAAGAGCGTGCTTCGTGCTCTAAATAAGAGTGTGTTTCATGGATGAGGACTGTGCGGTGTGTTTCCCTTCAGTAATGGAGTTAAATGCCAGGCTCTGTGTCTTCCTACAAGCAAGACTTCTTTTAATGTAAACTCAGTCACCTTTCAGCTCAAACAAAGCTACGTCGTTCTAGGCTCAAACGTTTCTTGCTCTTAACTGTAAAGCATTGGATGTTAGAAGAACTGTGGTTTCTATCACTTTCAGAAGCAGAGTTGAACTAGATATGGTCTGTATGTGTAGGAACCACCGTTCTTTTGTTCTGAGAACACTCACGATTCCTGTTGTATTAGAGACCCAAGAAAGCAAGACCGTGTTTCTTGCTCTAAAGCAGACTGTGTTTCATGGATGAGAAATGTGCTGTGTGTTTCCCTTCAGAAATGGAGTTAAATCCCAGGCTCTGTGTCTTCCTACAAGCAAGACTTCGTTTAAGGTAAACTCAGTCACCTTTCAGCTCAAACACAGCTACATCATTCTAGGCTCACACGTTTCCTGCTCTTAACTGTAAACCATTGGATGTTAGAGGACCTGTGGTCTGTATCAGTTTCAGAAGCAGAGATGAACTAGATATGGTCTGTATGTGTAGGAACCACCATTCTTTTTTCTGAGCACACTCAAGTTTCTGGCTCTATTAGAGACTCTAGAAATCAAGAGCGTGCTTCTTGCTCTAAAGCAGTGTGTGTTTCATGGATGAGATCTGTACTGTGTGTTTCCCTTCAGAAATGGAGTTAAATCCCAGGCTCTGTGTCTTCCTACAAGCAAGACTTCTTTTAAGGTAAAGTCAGTCACCTTTCAGCTCAAACAAAGCTACATCGTTCTAGGCTCACACGTTTCTTGCTCTTAACTGTAAAGCATTGGATGTTAGAGGAACTGTGGTTTCTATCACTTTCAGAAGCAGAGTTGAACTAGATATGGTCTGTATATGTAGGAACCACCGTTCTTTTGTTCTGAGCACAGTCACGTTTCCTGCTGTATTAGAGACTCTAGAAAGCAAGACCGTGTTTCTTGCTCTAAAGCAGACTGTGTTTCATGTATGAGAAATGTGCTGTGTGTTTCCCATCAGAAATGGAGTTAAATCCCAGGCTCGGTGTCTTCCTACAAGCAAGACATCTTTTCAGGTAAACTCAGTCACCTTTCAGCTCAAACAGAGCTAGATCTTTCACGAAGCTCACTCGTTTCTTGCTCTTAACTATAAAGCATTGGATATTAGAGGACCTGTGGTTTGTATCAGTTTCAGATACAGAGTTGAACTAGCAATGGTCCATATGTGCAGGAAACACCGTTCTTTTTTTCTGAGCACATCATGTTTCTGGCTGCATTAGAGACTCTAGAAATCAAGAGCGTGCTTCTTGCTCTAAAGCAGAGTGTGTTTCATGGATGAGAACTCTGCTGTGTGTTTCCCTTCAGTAATGGAGTTAAATCCCAGGCTCTGTGTCTTCTTACAAGCAAGACTTCTTTTAAGGTAAAGTCTGTCAAATTTCAGCTCAAACAAAGCTAGATCGTTCACGATGCTCACTCATTTCTCGCTCTTAACTGTAAATCACTGGATATTAGAGGACCTGTGGTTCGTATCAGTTTCAGAAGCAGAGTTGGATTAGATATGGTCCGTATGTGCAGGAAACACCGTTCTTTTGTTCTCAGGCCACTCATATTTCCTGCTGTCTTAGAGACAATAGAAAGCAAAAGCGTACTTCTTGCTCTAAAGCAGAGTGTGATCTATGGATGAGGACTCTGCTGTGTGTTTCACTTCAGAAATGGAGTTAAATCCCAGGCTCTGAGACATCCTACAAGCAAGAGTTCGTTTCAGGTTAGGGCAGTTTCTTTACAGCTCAAACGAACTACATCGTTCACGAAGCTCACACGTTTGTCATCTTAACTGACAAGCATTGGATGTTAGAGGACCTGTGCTTTGTATCAATTTCAGTGGCAGAGTTCTTCTAGATATGGTCCGTATTTGGAGGAAACACTGTTCTTTTGTTCTCAGCACACTCATGTTTCCTACTGTCTTAGAGACTCTATTAAGCAAGAGCGTGCTTCTTGCTCTAAAGCAGAGTGTGATCTATATATGAACTCTGCTGTGTGTTTCACTTCAGAAATGGAGTTAAATCCCAGGCTCTGAGTCTTACTACAAGCAAGACTTCTTTTAAGGTAAACTCAGTCACCTTTCAGCTCAAAAAAATCTACATCGTTCTAGGCTCACACGTTTCTTGCTCTTAACTTTAAACCATTGGATGTTACAGGACCTGTGGTCTGTATCAGTTTCAGAAGCAGAGTTGAACTAGATATGGTCTGTATTTGTAGTAACCACCGTTCTTTTGTTCTGAGCACACTCACGTTTCCTGCTGTATTAGAGACTCTAAAAAGCAAGACCGTGCTTCTTGCTCTCAAGCAGACTGTGTTTCATGGATGAGAAATGTCCTGTGTGTTTCCCTTCAGAAATGGAGTTATATCCCAGGCTCTGTGTCTTCCTACAAGCAAGACATCTTTTCAGGTAAATTCAATCACATTTCAGGTCAAACAAAGCTAGATAGTTCACGAAGCTCACTCGTTTCTCGCCTTAACTGCAAATTCCTGGATAGTAGAGGACCTGTGGTTTGTATCAGTTTCAGAAGCAGAGTTGAAGTAGATATGGTCTGTATGTGTAGGAACCACCGTTCTTTTGATCTGAGAACACTCACGTTTCCTGCTGTATTAGAGACCCTAGAAAGCAAGACCGTGTTTCTTGCTCTAAAGCAGACTGTGTTTCATGTATGAGAAATGTGCTGTGTGTTTCCCTTCAGAAATGGTGTTAAATCCCAGGCTCTGTGTCTTCCTACAAGCAAGACATCTTTTCAGGTAAACTCAGTCACCTTTCAGCTCAAACAGTGCTAGATCTTTCACGAAGCTCACTCGTTTCTTGCTCTTAACTATAAAGCATTGGATATTAGAGGACCTGTGGTTTGTATCAGTTTCAGATACAGAGTTGAACTAGCAATGGTCCATATGTGCAGGAAAAACCGTTATTTTTTTCTGAGCACATCATGTTTCTGGCTCTATTAGAGACTCTAGAAATCAAGAGCGTGCTTCTTGCTCTAAAGCAGAGTGTGTTTCATGGATGAGAACTCTGCTTTGTGTTTCCCTTCAGAAATGGAGTTAAATCCCAGGCTCTGTGTCTGCCTACAAGCAAGACATCTTTTCAGGTAAACTCAGTCACCTTTTCGCTCAAACAAAGCTGGATCGTTCACGAAGCTCACTCGTTTCTCGCTCTTAACTCTAAATCATTGGATGTTAGAGGACCTGTGGTCTGTATCAGTTTCAGAAGCAGAGTTGAACTAGATATGGTCTGTATTTGTAGGAACCACCGTTCTTTTGTTCTGAGCACACTCACGATTCCTGCTGTATTAGAGACCCTAGAAAGCAAGACTGTGTTTCTTGCTCTAAAGCAGACTGTGTTTCATGGATGAGAAATGTGCTGTGTGTTTCCCTTCAGAAAGGCAGTTAAATCCCAGGCTCTGTGTCTTCCTACAAGCAAGACTTCGTTTAAGGTAAACTCAGTCACCTTTCAGCTCAAACACAGCTACATCATTCTAGGCTCACACGTTTCCTGCTCTTAACTGTAAACCATTGGATGTTAGAGGACCTGTGGTCTGTATCAGTTTCAGAAGCAGAGTTGAACTAGATATGGTCTGTATTTGTAGGAACCACCGGTCTTTTGTTCTGAGCACACTCATGTTTCCTGCTGTATTAGAGACTCTAGAAAGCAAGACCGTGCTTCATGCTCTAAAGCAGACTGTGTTTCATGGATGAGAAATGTGCTGTGTGTTTCCCTTCAGAAATGGTGTTAAATCCCAGGCTCTGTGTCTTCCTTCAAGCAAGACATCTTTTCAGGTAAACTCAGTCACCTTTCAGCTCAAACAGAGCTAGATCTTTCACGAAGCTCACTCGATCTTGCTCTTAACTCTAAAGCATTGGATATTAGAGGACCTGTTGTTTGTATCAGTTTCAGAAGCAGAGTTGAACTAGCAATGGTCCATATGTGTAGGAAACACCGTTCTTTTTTTCTGAGAACATCATGTTTCTGGCTCTATTAGAGACTCTAGAAATCAAGAGCGTGCTTCTTGCTCTAAAGCAGAGTGTGTTTCATGGATGAGAACTGTGCTGTGTGTTTCCCTTCAGAAATGGAGTTAAATCCCAGGCTCTGTGTCTGCCTACAAGCAAGACATATTTTCAGGTAAACTCAGTCACCTTTTAGCTCAAACAAAGCTGGATCGTTCACGAAGCTCACTCGTTTCTTGCACTTAACTCTAAAGAATTGGATGTTAGAGGACCTGTGGTCTGTATCAGTTTCAAAAGCAGAGTTGAACTAGATATGGTGTGTATGTGTAGGAAAAACCGTGCTTTTCTTCTGACCACACTTACCTTTCCTGCTTTATTTGAGATTCTAGAAAGCAAGAGCGTGCTTCGTGCTCTAAATAAGAGTGTGTTTCATGGATGAGGACTGTGCGGTGTGTTTCCCTTCAGTAATGGAGTTAAATGCCAGGCTCTGTGTCTTTCTACAAGCAAGACTTCTTTTAAGGTAAACTCAGTCACCTTTCAGCTCAAACAAAGCTACGTCGTTCTAGGCTCAAACGTTTCTTGCTCTTAAATGTAAAGCATTGGATGTTAGAAGAACTGTGGTTTCTATCACTTTCAGAAGCAGAGTTGAACTAGATATGGTCTGTATGTGTAGGAACCACCGTTCTTTTGTTCTGAGAACACTCACGATTCCTGTTGTATTAGAGACCCTAGAAAGCAAGACCATGTTTCTTGCTCTAAAGCAGACTGTGTTTCATGGATGAGAAATGTGCTGTGTATTTCCCTTCAGAAATGGAGTTAAATCCCAGGCTCTGTGTCTTCCTACAAGCAAGACTTCGTTTAAGGTAAACTCAGTCACCTTTCAGCTCAAACACAGCTACATCATTCTAGGCTCACACGTTTCCTGCTCTTAACTGTAAACCATTGGATGTTAGAGGACCTGTGGTCTGTATCAGTTTCAGAAGCAGAGATGAACTAGATATGGTCTGTATGTGTAGGAACCACCATTCTTTTTTCTGAGCACACTCAAATTTCTGGCTCTATTAGAGACTCTAGAAATCAAGAGCGTGCTTCTTGCTCTAAAGCAGTGTGTGTTTCATGGATGAGATCTGTACTGTGTGTTTCCCTTCAGAAATGGAGTTAAATCCCAGGCTCTGTGTCTTCCTACAAGCAAGACTTCTTTTAAGGTAAAGTCAGTCACCTTTCAGCTCAAACAAAGCTACATCGTTCTAGGCTCACACGTTTCTTGCTCTTAACTGTAAAGCATTGGATGTTAGAGGAACTGTGGTTTCTATCACTTTCAGAAGCAGAGTTGAACTAGATATGGTCTGTATATGTAGGAACCACCGTTCTTTTGTTCTGAGCACAGTCACGTTTCCTGCTGTATTAGAGACTCTAGAAAGCAAGACCGTGTTTCTTGCTCTAAAGCAGACTGTGTTTCATGTATGAGAAATGTGCTGTGTGTTTCCCATCAGAAATGGAGTTAAATCCCAGGCTCGGTGTCTTCCTACAAGCAAGACATCTTTTCAGGTAAACTCAGTCACCTTTCAGCTCAAACAGAGCTAGATCTTTCACGAAGCTCACTCGTTTCTTGCTCTTAACTATAAAGCATTGGATATTAGAGGACCTGTGGTTTGTATCAGTTTCAGATACAGAGTTGAACTAGCAATGGTCCATGTGTGCAGGAAACACCGTTCTTTTTTTCTGAGCACATCATGTTTCTGGCTGCATTAGAGACTCTAGAAATCAAGAGCGTGCTTCTTGCTCTAAAGCAGAGTGTGTTTCATGGATGAGAACTCTGCTGTGTGTTTCCCTTCAGTAATGGAGTTAAATCCCAGGCTCTGTGTCTTCTTACAAGCAAGACTTCTTTTAAGGTAAAGTCTGTCAAATTTCAGCTCAAACAAAGCTAGATCGTTCACGATGCTCACTCATTTCTCGCTCTTAACTGTAAATCACTGGATATTAGAGGACCTGTGGTTCGTATCAGTTTCAGAAGCAGAGTTGGATTAGATATGGTCCGTTTGTGCAGGAAATACCGTTCTTTTTTTCTCAGGCCACTCATATTTCCTGCTCTCTTAGAGACAATAGAAAGCAAAAGCGTACTTCTTGCTCTAAAGCAGAGTGTGATCTATGAATGAGGACTCTGCTGTGTGTTTCACTTCAGAAATGGAGTTAAATCCCAGGCTCTGAGACATCCTACAAGCAAGAGTTCGTTTCAGGTTAGGGCAGTTTCTTTACAGCTCAAACGAACTACATCATTCACGAAGCTCACACGTTTGTCATCTTAACTGACAAGCATTGGATGTTAGAGGACCTGTGCTTTGTATCAATTTCAGTGGCAGAGTTCTTCTAGATATGGTCCGTATTTGGAGGAAACACTGTTCTTTTGTTCTCAGCACACTCATGTTTCCTACTGTCTTAGAGACTCTATTAAGCAAGAGCGTGCTTCCTGCTCTAAAGCAGAGTGTGATCTATATATGAACTCTGCTGTGTGTTTCACTTCAGAAATGGAGTTAAATCCCAGGCTCTGAGTCTTACTACAAGCAAGACTTCTTTTAAGGTAAACTCAGTCACCTTTCAGCTCAAAAAAATCTACATCGTTCTAGGCTCACACGTTTCTTGCTCTTAACTTTAAACCATTGGATGTTACAGGACCTGTGGTCTGTATCAGTTTCAGAAGCAGAGTTGAACTAGATATGGTCTGTATTTGTAGGAACCACCGTTCTTTTGTTCTGAGCACACTCACGATTCCTGCTGTATTAGAGACCCTAGAAAGCAAGACTGTGTTTCTTGCTCTAAAGCAGACTGTGTTTCATGGATGAGAAATGTGCTGTGTGTTTCCCTTCAGAAAGGCAGTTAAATCCCAGGCTCTGTGTCTTCCTACAAGCAAGACTTCGTTTAAGGTAAACTCAGTCACCTTTCAGCTCAAACACAGCTACATCATTCTAGGCTCACACGTTTCCTGCTCTTAACTGTAAACCATTGGATGTTAGAGGACCTGTGGTCTGTATCAGTTTCAGAAGCAGAGTTGAACTAGATATGGTCTGTATTTGTAGGAACCACCCGTCTTTTGTTCTGAGCACACTCATGTTTCCTGCTGTATTAGAGACTCTAGAAAGCAAGACCGTGCTTCATGCTCTAAAGCAGACTGTGTTCCATGGATGAGAAATGTGCTGTGTGTTTCCCTTCAGAAATGGTGTTAAATCCCAGGCTCTGTGTCTTCCTACAAGCAAGACATCTTTTCAGGTAAACTCAGTCACCTTTCAGCTCAAACAGAGCTAGATCTTTCACGAAGCTCACTTGATCTTGCTCTTAACTCTAAAGCATTGGATATTAGAGGACCTGTTGTTTGTATCAGTTTCAGAAGCAGAGTTGAACTAGCAATGGTCCATATGTGTAGGAAACACCGTTCTTTTGTTCTGAGCACACTCAGGATTCCTGCTGTATTAGAGACCCTAGAAAGCAAGACCGTGTTTCTTGCTCTAAAGCAGACTGTGTTTCATGGATGAGAAATGTGCTGTGTGTTTCCCTTCAGAAATGGAGTTAAATCCCAGGCTCTGTGTCTTCCTACAAGCAAGACTTCGTTTAAGGTAAACTCAGTCACCTTTCAGCTCAAACACAGCTACATCATTGTAGGCTCACACGTTTCCTGCTCTTAACTGTAAACCATTGGATGTTAGAGGACCTTTGGTCTGTATCAGTTTCAGAAGCAGAGATGAACTAGATATGGTCTGTATGTGTAGGAACCACCATTCTTTTTGCTGAGCACACTCAAGTTTCTGGCTCTATTAGAGACTCTAGAAATCAAGAGCGTGCTTCTTGCTCTAAAGCAGTGTGTGTTTCATGGATGAGATCTGTACTGTGTGTTTCCCTTCAGAAATGGAGTTAAATCCCAGGCTCTGTGTCTTCCTACAAGCAAGACTTCTTTTAAGGTAAAGTCAGTCACCTTTCAGCTCAAACAAAGCTACATCGTTCTAGGCTCACACGTTTCTTGCTCTTAACTGTAAAGCATTGGATGTTAGAGGAACTGTGGTTTCTATCACTTTCAGAAGCAGAGTTGAACTAGATATGGTCTGTATATGTAGGAACCACCATTCTTTTGTTCTGAGCACACTCACATTTCCTGCTGTATTAGAGACTCTAGAAAGCAAGACCGTGTTTCTTGCTCTAAAGCAGACTGTGTTTCATGGATGAGAAATGTGCTGTGTGTTTCCCATCAGAAATGGAGTTAAATCCCAGGCTCGGTGTCTTCCTACAAGCAAGACTTCGTTTAAGGTAAACTCAGTCACCTTTCAGCTCAAACAGAGCTAGATCTTTCACGAAGCTCACTCGTTTCTTGCTCTTAACTATAAAGCATTGGATATTAGAGGACCTGTGGTTTGTATCAGTTTCAGAAGCAGAGTTGAACTAGCAATGGTCCATATGTGTAGGAAACACCGTTCTTTTTTTCTGAACACATCATGTTTCTGGCTCTATTAGAGACTCTAGAAATCAAGAGCGTGCTTCTTGCTCTAAAGCAGAGTGTGTTTCATGGATGAGAACTCTGCTGTGTGTTTCCCTTCAGAAATGGTGTTAAATCCCAGGCTCTGTGTCTGCCTACAAGCAAGACATCTTTTCAGTTAAACTCAGTCACCTTTTCGCTCAAACAAAGCTGGATCGTTCACGAAGCTCCCTCGTTTCTCGCTCTTAACCCTAAATCATTGGATGTTAGCGGACCTGTGGTCTGTATCAGTTTCAGAAGCAGAGTTGAACAAGATATGGTCTGTATTTGTAGGAACCCCCGTTCTTTTGTTCTGAGCACACTCACGATTCCTGCTGTATTAGAGACCCTAGAAAGCAAGACCGTGTTTCTTGCTCTAAAGCAGACTCTGTTTCATGGATGAGAAAAGTGCTGTGTGTTTCCCTTCAGAAATGGAGTTAAATCCCAGCCCCTTGTCTGCCTACAAGCAAGACATCTTTTCAGGTAAACTCAGTCTACTTTTAGCACAAACAATGCTAGATCATTCACGAAGCTCACACGTTTCTCGCTCCTAAATGTAAATCATTGGATATTAGAGGACATGTGGTTTGTATCAGTTTCAAAAGCAGAGTTGAACTAGATACGGTGTGTATGTGTAGGAAAAACCGTGCTTTTCTTCTGACCACACTCACCTTTCCTGCTTTATTTGAGTTTCTAGAAACCAAGAGCGTGCTTCTTGCTCTAAATAAGAGTGTGTTTCATGGATGAGGACTGTGCGGTGTGTTTCCCTTCAGATATGGAGTTGAATCCCAGGCTCTGTGTCTTCCTACAAGCAAGACTTCGTTTAAGGTAAACTCAGTCACCTTTCAGCTCAAACACAGCTACATCATTCTAGGCTCACACGTTTCCTGCTCTTAACTGTAAACGATTGGATGTTAGAGGACCTGTGGTCTGTATCAGTTTCAGAAGCAGAGATGAACTAGATATGGTCTGTATGTGTAGGAACCACCATTCTTTTGTTCTGAGCACACTCAAGTTTCTGGCTCTATTAGAGACTCTAGAAATCAAGAGCGTGCTTCTTGCTCTAAAGCAGAGTGTGTATCATGGATGAGATCTGTACTGTGTGTTTCCCTTCAGAAATGGAGTTAAATCCCAGGCTCTGTGTCTTCCTACAAGCAAGACTTCTTTTAAAGTAAAGTCAGTCACCTTTCAGCTCAAACAAAGCTACATCATTCTAGGCTCACACGTTTCTTGCTCTTAAATGTAAAGCATTGGATGTTAGAGGACATGTGGTTTGTATCAGTTTCAAAAGCAGAGTTGAACTAGATACGGTGTGTATGCGTAGGAAAAACCATGCTTTTCTTCTGACCACACTCACCTTTCCTGCTTTATTTGAGCTTCTAGAAACCAAGAGCGTGCTTCGTGCTCTAAATAAGAGTGTGTTTCATGGATTAGGACTGTGCGGTGTGTTTCCCTTCAGAAATGGAGTTAAATGCCAGGCTATGTGTCTTCCTACAAGCAAGACTTCTTTTAATGTAAACCCAGTCACCTTTCAGCTCAAACATAGCTACGTCGTTCTAGGCTCACAGGTTTCTTGCTCTTAACTGTAAAGCATTGGATGTTAGAGGACCTGTGGTCTGTATCAGTTTCAGAAGCAGAGTTGAACTAGATATGGTCTGTGTTTGTAGGAACCACCGGTCTTTTGTTCTGAGCACACTCACGTTTCCTGCTGTATTAGAGACTCTAGAAATCAAGAGCATGCTTCTTGCTCTAAAGCAGAGTGTGTTTCATGGATGAGAACTCTGCTGTGTGTTTCCCTTCAGTAATGGAGTTAAATCCCAGGCTCTGTGTCTTCTTACAAGCAAGACTTCTTTTAAGGTAAAGTCTGTCAAATTTCAGCTCAAACAAAGCTAGATCGTTCACGATGCTCACTCATTTCTCGCTCTTAACTGTAAATCACTGGATATTAGAGGACCTGTGGTTTGTATCAGTTTCAAAAGCAGAGTTGAACTAGATATGGTGTGTATGTGTAGGAAAAACCGTGCTTTTCTTCTGACCACACTCACCTTTCCTGATTTATTTGAGATTCTAGAAAGCAAGAGCGTGCTTCGTGCTCTAAATAAGAGTGTGTTTCATGGATGAGGACTGTGCGGTGTGTTTCCCTTCAGAAATGGAGTTAAATGCCAGGCTCTGTGTCTTCCTACAAGCAAGACTTCTTTTAAGGTAAACTCAGTCACCTTTCAGCTCAAACAAAGCTACATCATTCTAGGCTCACACGTTTCCTGCTCTTAACTGTAAACCATTGGATGTTAGAGTACCTGTGGTCTGTATCAGTTTCAGAAGCAGAGTTGAACTAGATACGGTCTTTATGTGTATGAAACACCGTTCTTTTCTTCTGACCACACTCACGTTTCCTGCTTTATTAGAGGTTCTAGAAATCAAGAACGTGCTTCTTGCTCTAAAGCAGAGTGTGTTTCATGGATGAGAACTGTGCTGTGTGTTTCCCTTCAGAAATGGAGTTAAATCCCAGGCCCTGTGTCTGCCTACAAGCAAGACATCTTTTCAGGTAAACTCAGACTACTTTTAGCACAAACAATGCTAGATCATTCACGAAGCTCACAAGTTTCTCGCTCCTAAATGTAAATCATTGGATATTAGAGGACCTGTGGTTTGTATCAGTTTCAAAAGCAGAGTTGAACTAGATATGGTGTGTATGTGTAGGAAAAACCGTGCTTTTCTTCTGACCACACTCACCTTTCCTGCTTTATTTGAGATTCTAGAAAGCAAGAGCGTGCTTCGTGCTCTAAATAAGAGTGTGTTTCATGGATGAGGACTGTGCGGTGTGTTTCCCTTCAGAAATGGAGTTAAATGCCAGGCTCTGTGTCTTCCTACCAGCAAGACTTCTTTTAAGGTAAACTCAGTCACCTTTCAGCTCAAACAAAGCTACGTCGTTCTAGGCTCAAACGTTTCTTGCTCTTAACTGTAAAGCATTGGATGTTAGAAGAACTGTGGTTTCTATCACTTTCAGAAGCAGAGTTGAACTAGATATGGTCTGTATGTGTAGGAACCACCATTCTTTTGTTCTGAGAACACTCACGATTCCTGTTGTATTAGAGACCCTAGAAAGCAAGACCGTGTTTCTTGCTCTAAAGCAGACTGTGTTTCATGGATGAGAAATGTGCTGTGTGTTTCCCTTCATAAATGGAGTTAAATCCCAGGCTCTGTGTCTTCCTACAAGCAAGACTTCGTTTAAGGTAAACTCAGTCACCTTTCAGCTCAAACACAGCTACATCATTCTAGGCTCACATGTTTCCTGCTCTTAACTGTAAACCATTGGATGTTAGAGGACCTGTGGTCTGTATCAGTTTCAGAAGCAGAGATGAACTAGATATGGTCTGTATGTGTAGGAACCACCATTCTTTTTTCTGAGCACACTCAAGTTTCTGGCTCTATTAGAGACTCTAGAAATCAAGAGCGTGCTTCTTGCTCTAAAGCAGTGTGTGTTTCATGGATGAGATCTGTACTGTGTGTTTCCCTTCAGAAATGGAGTTAAATCCCAGGCTCTGTGTCTTCTTACAAGCAAGACTTCTTTTAAGGTAAAGTCAGTCACCTTTCAGCTCAAACAAAGCTACATCGTTCTAGGCTCACAAGTTTCTTGCTCTTAACTGTAAAGCATTGGATGTTAGAGGAACTGTGGTTTCTATCACTTTCAGAAGCAGAGTTGAACTAGATATGGTCTGTATGTGTAGGAACCACCGTTCTTTTGTTCTGAGCACACTCACGTTTCCTGCTGTATTAGAGACTCTATAAATCAAGAACGTGCTTCTTGCTCTAAAGCAGAGTGTGTTTCATGGATGAGAACTCTGCTGTGTGTTTCCCTTCAGAAATGGAGTTAAATCCCAGGCTCTGTGTCTGCCTACAAGCAAGACAACTTTTCAGGTAAACTCAGTCACCTTTTCGCTCAAACAAAGCTAGATCGTTCACGAAGCTCACTCGTTTCTCGCTCTTAACCCTAAATCATTGGATGTTAGAGGACCTGTGGTCTGTATCAGTTTCAGAAACAGAGTTGAACTAGATATGGTCTGTATTTGTAGGAACCACCGGTCTTTTGTTCTGAGCACACTCACGATTCCTGCTGTATTAGAGACCCTAGAAAGCAAGACTGTGTTTCTTGCTCTAAAGCAGACTGTGTTTCATGGATGAGAAATGTGCTGTGTGTTTCCCTTCAGAAATGGAGTTAAATCCCAGGCTCTGTGTCTTCCTACAAGCAAGAATTCGTTTAAGGTAAACTCAGTCACCATTCAGCTCAAACACAGCTACATCATTCTAGGCTCACACGTTTCCTGCTCTTAACTGTAAACCATTGGATGTTAGAGTACCTGTGGTCTGTATCAGTTTCAGAAGCAGAGTTGAACTAGATATGGTCTGTGTTTGTAGGAACCACCGGTCTTTTGTTCTGAGCACACTCACGTTTCCTGCTGTATTAGAGACTCTAGAAATCAAGAGCATGCTTCTTGCTCTAAAGCAGAGTGTGTTTCATGGATGAGAACTCTGCTGTGTGTTTCCCTTCAGTAATGGAGTTAAATCCCAGGCTCTGTGTCTTCTTACAAGCAAGACTTCTTTTAAGGTAAAGTCTGTCAAATTTCAGCTCAAACAAAGCTAGATCGTTCACGATGCTCACTCATTTCTCGCTCTTAACTGTAAATCACTGGATATTAGAGGACCTGTGGTTTGTATCAGTTTCAAAAGCAGAGTTGAACTAGATATGGTGTGTATGTGTAGGAAAAACCGTGCTTTTCTTCTGACCACACTCACCTTTCCTGATTTATTTGAGATTCTAGAAAGCAAGAGCGTGCTTCGTGCTCTAAATAAGAGTGTGTTTCATGGATGAGGACTGTGCGGTGTGTTTACCTTCAGAAATGGAGTTAAATGCCAGGCTCTGTGTCTTCCTACAAGCAAGACTTCTTTTAAGGTAAACTCAGTCACCTTTCAGCTCAAACAAAGCTACATCATTCTAGGCTCACACGTTTCCTGCTCTTAAATGTAAACCATTGGATGTTAGAGTACTTGTGGTCTGTATCAGTTTCAGAAGCAGAGTTGAACTAGATACGGTCTTTATGTGTATGAAACACCGTTCTTTTCTTCTGACCACACTCACGTTTCCTGCTTCATTAGAGGTTCTAGAAATCAAGAACGTGCTTCTTGCTCTAAAGCAGAGTGTGTTTCATGGATGAGAACTGTGCTGTGTGTTTCCCTTCAGAAATGGAGTTAAATCCCAGGCCCTGTGTCTGCCTACAAGCAAGACATCTTTTCAGGTAAACTCAGACTACTTTTAGCACAAACAATGCTAGATCATTCACGAAGCTCACAAGTTTCTCGCTCCTAAATGTAAATCATTGGATATTAGAGGACCTGTGGTTTGTATCAGTTTCAAAAGCAGAGTTGAACTAGATATGGTGTGTATGTGTAGGAAAAACCGTGCTTTTCTTCTGACCACACTCACCTTTCCTGATTTATTTGAGATTCTAGAAAGCAAGAGCGTGCTTCGTGCTCTAAATAAGAGTGTGTTTCATGGATGAGGACTGTGCGGTGTGTTTCCCTTCAGTAATGGAGTTAAATGCCAGGCTCTGTGTCTTCCTACAAGCAAGACTTCTTTTAAGGTAAACTCAGTCACCTTTCAGCTCAAACAAAGCTACGTCGTTCTAGGCTCAAACGTTTCTTGCTCTTAACTGTAAAGCATTGGATGTTAGAAGAACTGTGGTTTCTATCACTTTCAGAAGCAGAGTTGAACTAGATATGGTCTGTATGTGTAGGAACCACCATTCTTTTGTTCTGAGAACACTCACGATTCCTGTTGTATTAGAGACCCTAGAAAGCAAGACCGTGTTTCTTGCTCTAAAGCAGACTGTGTTTCATGGATGAGAAATGTGCTGTGTGTTTCCCTTCATAAATGGAGTTAAATCCCAGGCTCTGTGTCTTCCTACAAGCAAGACTTCGTTTAAGGTAAACTCAGTCACCTTTCAGCTCAAACACAGCTACATCATTCTAGGCTCACATGTTTCCTGCTCTTAACTGTAAACCATTGGATGTTAGAGGACCTGTGGTCTGTATCAGTTTCAGAAGCAGAGATGAACTAGATATGGTCTGTATGTGTAGGAACCACCATTCTTTTTTCTGAGCACACTCAAGTTTCTGGCTCTATTAGAGACTCTAGAAATCAAGAGCGTGCTTCTTGCTCTAAAGCAGTGTGTGTTTCATGGATGAGATCTGTACTGTGTGTTTCCCTTCAGAAATGGAGTTAAATCCCAGGCTCTGTGTCTTCCTACAAGCAAGACTTCTTTTAAGGTAAAGTCAGTCACCTTTCAGCTCAAACAAAGCTACATCGTTCTAGGCTCACAAGTTTCTTGCTCTTAACTGTAAAGCATTGGATGTTAGAGGAACTGTGGTTTCTATCACTTTCAGAAGCAGAGTTGAACTAGATATGGTCTGTATGTGTAGGAACCACCGTTCTTTTGTTCTGAGCACACTCACGTTTCCTGCTGTATTAGAGACTCTATAAATCAAGAACGTGCTTCTGGCTCTAAAGCAGAGTGTGTTTCATGGATGAGAACTCTGCTGTGTGTTTCCCTTCAGAAATGGAGTTAAATCCCAGGCTCTGTGTCTGCCTACAAGCAAGACAACTTTTCAGGTAAACTCAGTCACCTTTTCGCTCAAACAAAGCTAGATCGTTCACGAAGCTCACTCGTTTCTCGCTCTTAACCCTAAATCATTGGATGTTAGAGGACCTGTGGTCTGTATCAGTTTCAGAAGCAGAATTGAACTAGATATGGTCTGTGTTTGTAGGAACCACCGGTCTTTTGTTCTGAGCACACTCACGTTTCCTGCTGTATTAGAGACTCTAGAAATCAAGAGCATGCTTCTTGCTCTAAAGCAGAGTGTGTTTCATGGATGAGAACTCTGCTGTGTGTTTCCCTTCAGTAATGGAGTTAAATCCCAGGCTCTGTGTCTTCTTACAAGCAAGACTTCTTTTAAGGTAAAGTCTGTCAAATTTCAGCTCAAACACAGCTACATCATTCTAGGCTCACACGTTTCCTGCTCTTAACTGTAAACCATTGGATGTTAGAGTACCTGTGGTCTGTATCAGTTTCAGAAGCAGAGTTGAACTAGATATGGTCTGTGTTTGTAGGAACCACCGGTCTTTTGTTCTGAGCACACTCACGTTTCCTGCTGTATTAGAGACTCTAGAAATCAAGAGCATGCTTCTTGCTCTAAAGCAGAGTGTGTTTCATGGATGAGATCTGTACTGTGTGTTTCCCTTCAGAAATGGAGTTAAATCCCAGGCTCTGTGTCTTCCTACAAGCAAGACTTCTTTTAAGGTAAAGTCTGTCAAATTTCAGCTCAAACAAAGCTAGATCGTTCACGATGCTCACTCATTTCTCGCTCTTAACTGTAAATCACTGGATATTAGAGGACCTGTGGTTCGTATCAGTTTCAGAAGCAGAGTTGAACTAGATACGGTCTTTATGTGTATGAAACACCGTTCTTTTCTTCTGACCACACTCACGTTTCCTGCTTTATTAGAGGTTCTAGAAATCAAGAACGTGCTTCTTGCTCTAAAGCAGAGTGTGTTTCATGGATGAGAACTGTGCTGTGTGTTTCCCTTCAGAAATGGAGTTAAATCCCAGGCCCTGTGTCTGCCTACAAGCAAGACATCTTTTCAGGTAAACTCAGACTACTTTTAGCACAAACAATGCTAGATCATTCACGAAGCTCACAAGTTTCTCGCTCCTAAATGTAAATCATTGGATATTAGAGGACCTGTGGTTTGTATCAGTTTCAAAAGCAGAGTTGAACTAGATATGGTGTGTATGTGTAGGAAAAACCGTGCTTTTCTTCTGACCACACTCACCTTTCCTGCTTTATTTGAGATTCTAGAAAGCAAGAGCGTGCTTCGTGCTCTAAATAAGAGTGTGTTTCATGGATGACGACTGTGCGGTGTGTTTCCCTTCAGAAATGGAGTTAAATGCCAGGCTCTGTGTCTTCCTACAAGCAAGACTTCTTTTAAGGTAAACTCAGTCACCTTTCAGCTCAAACAAAGCTACGTCGTTCTAGGCTCAAACGTTTCTTGCTCTTAACTGTAAAGCATTGGATGTTAGAAGAACTGTGGTTTCTATCACTTTCAGAAGCAGAGTTGAACTAGATATGGTCTGTATGTGTAGGAACCACCGTTCTTTTGTTCTGAGAACACTCACGATTCCTGTTATATTAGAGACCCTAGAAAGCAAGACCGTGTTTCTTGCTCTAAAGCAGACTGTGTTTCATGGATGAGAAATGTGCTGTGTGTTTCCCTTCAGAAATGGAGTTAAATCCCAGGCTCTGTGTCTTCCTACAAGCAAGACTTCGTTTAAGGTAAACTCAGTCACCTTTCAGCTCAAACACAGCTACATCATTCTAGGCTCACACGTTTCCTGCTCTTAACTGTAAACCATTGGATGTTAGAGGACCTGTGGTCTGTATCAGTTTCAGAAGCAGAGATGAACTAGATATGGTCTGTATGTGTAGGAACCACCATTCTTTTTTCTGAGCACACTCAATTTCTGGCTCTATTAGAGACTCTAGAAATCAAGAGCGTGCTTCTTGCTCTAAAGCAGTGTGTGTTTCATGGATGAGATCTGTACTGTGTGTTTCCCTTCAGAAATGGAGTTAAATCCCAGGCTCTGTGTCTTCCTACAAGCAAGACTTCTTTTAAGGTAAAGTCAGTCACCTTTCAGCTCAAACAAAGCTACATCGTTCTAGGCTCACACGTTTCTTGCTCTTAACTGTAAAGCATTGGATGTTAGAGGAACTGTGGTTTCTATCACTTTCAGAAGCGGAGTTGAACTAGATATGGTCTGTATGTGTAGGAACCACCGTTCTTTTGTTCTGAGCACACTCACGTTTCCTGCTGTATTAGAGACTCTAGAAAGCAAGACCGTGTTTCTTGCTCTAAAGCAGACTGTGTTTCATGTATGAGAAATGTGCTGTGTGTTTCCCTTCAGAAATGGAGTTAAATCCCAGGCTCGGTGTCTTCCTACAAGCAAGACATCTTTTCAGGTAAACTCAGTCAACTTTCAGCTCAAACAGAGCTAGATCTTTCACGAAGCTCACTCGTTTCTTGCTCTTAACTATAAAGCATTGGATATTAGAGGACCTGTGGTTTGTATCAGTTTCAGATACAGAGTTGAACTAGCAATGGTCCATATGTGCAGGAAACACCGTTCTTTTTTTCTGAGCACATCATGTTTCTGGCTGCATTAGAGACTCTAGAAATCAAGAGCGTGCTTCTTGCTCTAAAGCAGAGTGTGTTTCATGGATGAGAACTCTGCTGTGTGTTTCCCTTCAGAAATGGAGTTAAATCCCAGCCCCTTGTCTGCCTACAAGCAAGACATCTTTTCAGGTAAACTCAGTCTACTTTTAGCACAAACAATGCTAGATCATTCACGAAGCTCACACGTTTCTCGCTCCTAAATGTAAATCATTGGATATTAGAGGACATGTGGTTTGTATCAGTTTCAAAAGCAGAGTTGAACTAGATGTGGTGTGTATGTTTAGGAAAAACCGTGCTTTTCTTCTGACCACACTCACCTTTCCTGCTTTATTTGAGCTTCTAGAAACCAAGAGCGTGCTTTGCGCTCTAAATAAGATTGTGTTTCATGGATGATAACTGTGCTGTGTGTTTCCCTTCAGAAGTGGAGTTAAATCCCAGCCCCTTGTCTGCCTACAAGCAAGACATCTTTTCAGGTAAACTCAGTCTACTTTTAGCACAAACAATGCTAGATCATTCACGAAGCTCACACGTTTCTCGCTCCTAAATGTAAATCTTTGGATATTAGAGGACATGTGGTTTGTATCAGTTTCAAAAGCAGAGTTGAACTAGATATGGTGTGTATGTGTAGGAAAAAGCGTGCTTTTCTTCTGACCACACTCACCTTTCCTGCTTTATTTGAGCTTCTAGAAACCAAGAGATTGCTTCGTGCTCTAAATAAGAGTGTGTTTCATGGATTAGGACTGTGCGGTGTGTTTCCCTTCAGAAATGGAGTTAAATGCCAGGCTCTGTGTCTTCCTACAAGCAAGACTTCTTTTAATGTAAACTCAGTCACCTTTCAGCTCAAACAAAGCTACGTCGTTCTAGGCTCACACGTTTCTTGCTCTTAACTGTAAAGCATTGGATGTTAGAAGAACTGTGGTTTCTATCACTTTCAGAAGCAGAGTTGAACTAGATATGGTCTGTATGTGTAGGAACCACCGTTCTTTTGTTCTGAGAACACTCACGTTTCCTGCTGTATTAGAGACCCTAGAAAGCAAGACCGTGTTTCTTGCTCTAAAGCAGACTGTGTTTCATGGATGAGAAATGTGCTGTGTGTTTCCCTTCAGAAACGGAGTTAAATGCCAGGCTCTGTGTCTTCCTACAAGCGAGACTTCGTTTAAGGTAAACTCAATCACCCTTCAGCTCAAACACAGCTACATCTTTCTAGGCTCACACGTTTCCTGCTCTTAACTGTAAACCATTGGATGTTAGAGGACCTGTGGTCTGTATCAGTTTCAGAAGCAGAGATGAACTAGATATGGTCTGTATGTCTAGCAACCACCATTCTTTTCTTCTGAGCACACTCAAGTTTCTGGCTCTAGTAGAGACTCTAGAAATCAAGAGCGTGCTTCTTGCTCTAAAGCAGAGTGTGTTTCATGGATGAGAACTCTGCTGTGTGTTTCCCTTAAGAAATGGAGTTAAATCCCAGGCTCTGTGTCTGCCTACAAGCAAGACATCTTTTCAGGTAAACTCAGTCACCTTTTTGCTCAAACAAAGCTGGATCATTCACGAAGCTCACTCGTTTCTCACTCTTAACTCTAAATCAATGGATATTAGAGGACCTGTGGTCTGTATCAGTTTCAGAAGCAGAGTTGAACTAGATATGGTCTGTATTTGTAGGAACCACCGTTCTTTTATTCTGAGCACACTCAGGATTCCTGCTGTATTACAGACCCTAGAAAGCAAGACTGTGTTTCTTGCTCTAAAGCAGACTGTGTTTCATGGATGAGAAATGTGCTGTGTGTTTCCCTTCAGAAATGGAGTTAAATCCCAGACTCTGTGTCTTCCTACAAGCAAGACTTCGTTTAAGGTAAACTCAGCCACCTTTCAGCTCAAACACAGCTACATCTTTCTAGGCTCACACGTTTCCTGCTCTTAAATGTAAACCATTGGATGTTAGAGGACCTGTGGTCTGTATCAGTTTCAGAAGCAGAGTTGATCTAGATATGGTCTGTATTTGTAGGAACCACCAGTCTTTTGTTCTGAGCACACTCACGTTTCCTGCTGTATTAGAGACTCGAGAATGCAAGACCGTGCTTCATGCTCTAAAGCAGACTGTGTTTCATGGATGAGAAATGTGCTGTGTGTTTCCCTTCAGAAATGGTGTTAAATCCCAGGCTCTGTGTTTTCCTACAAGCAAGACATCTTTTCAGGTAAACTCAGTCACCTTTCAGCTCAAACAGAGCTAGATCTTTCACGAAGCTCACTCGTTTCTTGCTCTTAACTCTAAAGCATTGGATATTAGAGGACCTGTGGTTTGTATCAGTTTCAGAAGCAGAGTTGAACTAGCAATGGTCCATATGTGTAGGAAACACCGTTCTTTTTTTCTGAGCACATCATGTTTCTGGCTCTATTAGAGACTCTAGAAACCAAGAGCGTGCTTCTTGCTCTAAAGCAGAGTGTGTTTCATGGATGAGAACTCTGCTGTGTGTTTCCCTTCAGTAATGGAGTTAAATCCCAGGCTCTGTGTCTTCTTACAAGCAAGACTTCTTTTAAGGTAAAGTCTGTCAAATTTCAGCTCAAACAAATCTAGATCGTTCACGCTGCTCACTCATTTCTCGCTCTTAACTGTAAATCACTGGATATTAGAGGACCTGTGGTTCGTATCAGTTTCAGAAGCAGAGTTGAACTAGATACGGTCTTTATGTGTATGAAACACCGTTCTTTTCTTCTGACCACACTCACGTTTCCTGCTTTATTAGAGGTTCTAGAAATCAAGAGCGTGCTTCTTGCTCTAAAGCAGAGTGTGTTTCATGGATGAGAACTGTGCTGTGTGTTTCCCTTCAGAAATGGAGTTAAATCCCAGGCCCTGTGTCTGCCTACAAGCAAGACATCTTTTCAGGTAAACTCAGACTACTTTTAGCACAAACAGTGCTAGATCATTCACGAAGCTCACAAGTTTCTCGCTCCTAAATGTAAATCATTGGATATTAGAGGACCTGTGGTTTGTATCAGTTTCAAAAGCAGAGTTGAACTAGATATGGTGTGTATGTTTAGGAAAAACCGTGCTTTTCTTCTGACCACACTCACCTTTCCTGCTTTATTTGAGATTCTAGAAGCAAGAGCGTGCTTCGTGCTCTAAATAAGAGTGTGTTTCATGGATGAGGACTGTGCGGTGTGTTTCCCTTCAGAAATGGAGTTAAATGCCAGGCTCTGTGTCTTCCTACAAGCAAGACTTCTTTTAAGGTAAACTCAGTCACCTTTCAGCTCAAACAAAGCTACGTCGTTCTAGGCTCAAACGTTTCTTGCTCTTAACTGTAAAGCATTGGATGTTAGAAGAACTGTGGTTTCTATCACTTTCAGAAGCAGAGTTGAACTAGATATGGTCTGTATGTGTAGGAACCACCGTTCTTTTGTTCTGAGAACACTCACTATTCCTGTTGTATTAGAGACCCTAGAAAGCAAGACCGTGTTTCTTGCTCTAAAGCAGACTGTGTTTCATGGATGAGAAATGTGCTGTGTGTTTCCCTTCAGAAATGGAGTTAAATCCCATGCTCTGTGTCTTCCTACAAGCAAGACTTCGTTTAAGGTAAACTCAGTCACCTTTCAGCTCAAACACAGCTACATCATTCTAGGCTCACACGTTTCCTGCTCTTAACTGTAAACCATTGGATGTTAGAGGACCTGTGGTCTGTATCAGTTTCAGAAGCAGAGATGAACTAGATATGGTCTGTATGTGTAGGTACCACCATTCTTTTGTTCTGAGCACACTCAAGTTTCTGGCTCTATTAGAGACTCTAGAAATCAAGAGCGTGCTTTTGCTCTAAAGCAGAGTGTGTTTCATGGATGAGAACTGTACTGTGTGTATCACTTCAGAAATGGTGTTTAATCCCAGGCTCTGTGTCTTCCTACAAGCAAGACTTCTTTTAAGGTAAAGTCAGTCACCTTTCAGCTCAAACAAAGCTACATCGTTCTAGGCTCACACATTTCTTGCTCTTAACTGTAAAGCATTGGATGTTAGAGGAACTGTGGTTTCTATCACTTTCAGAAGCAGAGTTGAACTAGATATGGTCTGTTTGTGTAGGAAACACCGTTCTTTTGTTCTGAGAACACTCACGTTTCCTGATGTATTAGAGATCCTATAAAGCAAGACCATGATTCTTGCTCTAAAGCAGACTGTGTTTCATGGATGAGAAATGTGCTGTGTTTTTCCCTTCAGAAATGGAGTTAAATCCTAGGCTCTGTGTCTTCCTACAAGCAAGACATCTTTTCAGGTAACCTCAGTCACATTTCATCTGAAACAAAGCTAGATTGTTCACGAAGCTGACTCGTTTCTCGCTCTTAACTGTAAAGCACTGGATATTAGAGGACCTGTGGTTCGTATCAGTTTCAGAAGCTGAGTTGAACTAGATATGGTCTGTATGTGTAGGAAACATAACTCTTTTCTTCTGACCACACTCACGTTTCCTGCTTTATTAGAGATTCTAGAAAGCAAGAGCGTTCTTCGTGCTCTATAGAAGAGTGTGTTTCATGGATGAGAAATGTGCGGTTTGTTTCCCTTCAGAAATGGAGTTAAATCCCAGGCTCTGTGTCTTCCTACAAGCAAGACTTCGTTTATGCTAAACTCAGTCACCTCTCAGCTCAAGCACAGCTACATCATTCTAGGCTCACACGTTTCCTACTCTTAACTGTAAACCATTGGATGTTAGAGGACCTGTGGTCTGTGTCAGTTTCAGAAGCAGAGTTGAACTAGATATGGTCTGTATTTGTAGGAACCACCGTTCTTTTGTTCTGAACACACTCACGTTTCCTGCTGTATTAGAGACTCTAGAAAGCAAGACCGTGCTTCTTGCTCTAAAGCAGACTGTGTTTCATGGATGAGAACTGTGCTGTTTGTTTCCCTTCAGAAATGGAGTTAAATCCCAGGCTCTGTGTCTGCCTACAAGCAAGACATCTTTTCAGGTAAACACAGTCAGCTTTTAGCTCAAACAAAGCTGGATCATTCACAAAGCTCACTTGTTTCTCGCTCTTAACTCTAAAGCATTGGATGTTAGAGGACCTATGGTCTGTATCAGTTCCAGAAGCAGAGTTGAACTAGATATGGTCTGTATTTGTAGGAACCACCGTTCTTTTGTTCTGAGCACACTCACGATTCCTGCTGTATTAGAGACCCTAGAAAGCAAGACGGTGTTTCTTGCTCTAAAGCAGACTGTGTTACATGGATGAGAAATGTGCTGTGTGTTTCCCTTCAGAAATGGAGTTAAATCCCAGGCTCTGTGTCTTCCTACAAGCAAGACTTCGTTTAAGGTAAAGTCAGCCACCTTTCAGCTCAAACACAGCTACATCATTCTAGGCTCACACGTTTCCTGCTCTTAACTGTAAACCATTGGATGTTAGAGGACCTGTTATCTGTATCAGTTTCAGAAGCAGAGTTGAAATAGATATGGTTCGTATATGTAGGAAACACTGTTCTTTTTTCTGACCACACTCACGTTTTCTGCTTTGTTAGAGATTCTAGAAAGGAAGAGCGTGCTTCGTGCTCTAAAGAAGAGTGTGTTTCATGAATGAGAACTGTGCGGTGTGTTTCCCTTCAGAAATTGAGTTAAATCCCAGGCTCTGTGTCTTCCTACAAGCATGACTTCTTTTAAGGTAAACTCAGTCACCTTTTAGCTCAAACAAATCTAGATCATTCACGAAGCTCACACTTTTCTCGCTCTTAACTGTAAATCATTGGATATTAGAGGACCTGTGGTTCATATCAGTTTCAGAAGCAGAGTTGTACTAGATATGGTCTTTATGTGTATGAAACACCGTTCTTGTCTTCTGACCACACTCACGTTTCCTGCTTTATTAGAGGTTCTAGAAATCAAGAGCGTGCTTCTTGCTCTAAAGTAGAGTGTGTTTCATGGATGAGAACTGTGCGGTGTGTTTCCCTTCAGAAATGGAGTTAAATGTCAGGCTCTGTGTCTTCCTACAAGCAAGACTTCTTTTAAGGTAAACTCAGTCACCTTTCAGCTCAAACAAAGCTACATCGTTCTAGGAACACACGTTTCTTGCTCTTAACTGTAAAGCATTGGATGTTAGAGGAACTGTGGTTTATATCTTTTTCAGAATTAGTGTTGAACTAGATATGGTCTGTATGTGTAGGAACCACAGTTCTTTTGTTCTGTGAACACTCACGTTTCCTGCTGTATTGGAGACCCTATAAAGCAAGACCGTTTTTCTTGCTCTAAAGCAGAGTGTGTTTCATGGATGAGAACTGTGCTGTGTGTTTCCCTTCAGAAATGGAGTTAAATCCCCGGCTCTGTGTCTGCCTACAAGCAATACATCTTTTCAGGTAAACTCAGTCTCCTTCTAGCTCAAACAAAGCTAGATCATTCACGAAGCTCACACCTTTCTCGCTCCAAAATGTAAATCATTGGATATTAGAGGACCTGTGGTTCGTATCAGTTTCAGAAGCAGAGTTGAACTAGATATCGTGTGTATGTGTAGGAAACACCGTTCTTTTCTTCTGACCACACTCACCTTTCCTACTTTATTTGAGATTCTAGAAAGCAAGAGCATGCTTCGTGCTCTAAAGAAGAGTGTGTTTCATGGATGAGGACTGTGCGGTGTGTTTCCCTTCCGAAATGGAGTTAAATGCCAGGCTCTGTGTCTTCCTACAAGCAACACTTCTTTTAAGGTAAACTCAGTCAACTTTCAGCTCAAACAAAGCTACATCGTTCTAGGCTCACAGGTTTCTTGCTCTTAACTGTAAAGCATTGGATGTTAGAGGAACTGTGGTTTCTATCACTTTCAGAAGCAGAGTTGAACTAGATATGGTCTGTATGTGTAGGAACCACCGTTCTTTTGTTCTGAGAACACTCACGATTCCTGCTGTATTACAGACCCTAGAAAGCAAGACCGTGTTTCTTGCTCTAAAGCAGACGGTGTTTCATGTATGAGAAATGTGCTGTGTGTTTCCCTTCAGAAATGGAGTTAAATCCCAGGCTCGGTGTCTTCCTACAAGCAAGACATCTTTTCAGGTAAACTCAGTCAACTGTCAGCTCAAACAGAGCTAGATCTTTCACGAAGCTCACTCGTTTCTTGCTCTTAACTATAAAGCATTGGATATTAGAGGACCTGTGGTTTGTATCAGTTTCAGATACAGAGTTGAACTAGCAATGGTCCATATGTGCAGGAAACACCGTTCTTTTTTTCTGAGCACATCATGTTTCTGGCTGCATTAGAGACTCTAGAAATCAAGAGCGTGCTTCTTGCTCTAAAGCAGAGTGTGTTTCATGGATGAGAACTCTGCTGTGTGTTTCCCTTCAGAAATGGAGTTAAATCCCAGGCTCTGTGTCTGCCTACAAGCAAGACATCTTTTCAGGTAAACTCAGTCACCTTTTCGCTCAAACAAAGCTAGATCGTTCACGAAGCTCACTCGTTTCTCGCTCTTAACCCTAAATCATTGGATGTTAGAGGACCTGTGGTCTGTATCAGTTTCAGAAGCAGAGTTGAACTAGATATGGTCTGTATTTGTAGGAACCACCGTTCTTTTGTTCTGAGCACACTCACGATTCCTGCTGTATTAGAGACCCTAGAAAGCAAGACTGTGTTTCTTGCTCTAAAGCAGACTGTGTTTCATGGATGAGAAATGTGCTGTGTGTTTCCCTTCAGAAATGGAGTTAAATCCCAGCCCCCTGTCTGCCTACAATCAAGACATCTTTTCAGGTAAACTCAGTCTACTTTTAACACAAACAATGCTAGATCATTCACGAAGCTCACACGTTTCTCGCTCCTAAATGTAAATCATTGGATATTAGAGGACATGTGGTTTGTATCAGTTTCAAAAGCAGAGTTGAACTAGATATGGTGTGTATGTTTAGGAAAAACCGTGCTTTTCTTCTGACCACACTCACCTTTCCTGCTTTATTTGAGCTTCTAGAAACCAAGAGCGTGCTTTGTGCTATAATTAAGATTGTGTTTCATGGATGAGAACTGTGCTGTGTGTTTCCCTTCAGAAGTGGAGTTAAATCCCAGCCCCTTGTCTGCCTACAAGCAAGACATCTTTTCAGGTAAACTCAGTCTACTTTTAGCACAAACAATGCTAGATCATTCACGAAGCTCACACGTTTCTTGCTCCTAAATGTAAATCATTGGATATTAGAGGACATGTGGTTTGTATCAGTTTCAAAAGCAGAGTTGAACTAGATATGGTGTGTATGTGTAGGAAAAAGCGTGCTTTTCTTCTGACCACACTCACCTTTCCTGCTTTATTTGAGCTTCTAGAAACCAAGAGCGTGCTTCGTGCTCTAAATAAGAGTGTGTTTCATGGATTAGGACTGTGCGGTGTGTTTCCCTTCATAAATGGAGTTAAATGCCAGGCTCTGTGTCTTCCTACAAGCAAGACTTCTTTTAATGTAAACTCAGTCAACTTTCAGCTCAAACAAAGCTACGTCGTTCTAGGCTCACACGTTTCTTGCTCTTAACTGTAAAGCATTGGATGTTAGAAGAACTGTGGTTTCTATCACTTTCAGAAGCAGAGTTGAACTAGATATGGTCTGTATGTGTAGGAACCACCGTTCTTTTGTTCTGAGAACACTCACGATTCCTGCTGTATTAGAGACCCTAGAAAGCAAGACCGTGTTTCTTGCTCTAAAGCAGACTGTGTTTCATGGATGAGAAATGTGCTGTGTGTTTCCCTTCAGAAATGGAGTTAAATCCCTGGTTCTGTGTCTTCCTACAAGCAAGACTTCGTTTAAGGTAAACTCAATCTCCTTTCAGCTCAAACACAGCTACATCATTCTAGGCTCACACGTTTCCTGCTCTTAACTGTAAACCATTGGATGTTAGAGGACCTGTGGTCTGTATCAGTTTCAGAAGCAGAGATGAACTAGATATGGTCTGTATGTCTAGGAACCACCATTCTTTTGTTCTGAGCACACTCAAGTTTCTGGCTCTATTAGAGACTCTAGAAATCAAGAGCGTGCTTCTTGCTCTAAAGCAGAGTGTGTTTCATGGATGAGAACTCTGCTGTGTGTTTCCCTTAAGAAATGGAGTTAAATCCCAGGCTCTGTGTCTGCCTACAAGCAAGACATCTTTTCAGGTAAACTCAGTCACCTTTTTGCTCAAACAAAGCTGGATCGTTCACGAAGCTCACTCGTTTCTCACTCTTAACTCTAAATCAATGGATGTTAGAGGACCTGTGGTCTGTGTCAGTTTCAGAAGCAGAGTTGAACTAGATATGGTCTGTATTTGTAGGAACCACCGTTCTTTTGTTCTGAGCACACTCAGGATTCCTGCTGTATTACAGACCCTAGAAAGCAAGACTGTGTTTCTTGCTCTAAAGCAGACTGTGTTTCATGGATGAGAAATGTGCTGTGTGTTTCCCTTCAGAAATGGAGTTAAATCCCAGACTCTGTGTCTTCCTACAAGCAAGACTTCGTTTAAGGTAAACTCAGCCACCTTTCAGCTCAAACACAGCTACATCTTTCTAGGCTCACACGTTTCCTGCTCTTAACTGTAAACCATTGGATATTAGAGGACCTGTGGTCTGTATCAGTTTCAGAAGCAGAGTTGATCTAGATATGGTCTGTATTTGTAGGAACCACCGGTCTTTTGTTCTGAGCACAAGCACGTTTCCTGCTGTATTAGAGACTCTAGAAAGCAAGACCGTGCTTCATGCTCTAAAGCAGACTGTGTTTCATGGATGAGAAATGTGCTGTGTGTTTCCCTTCAGAAATGGTGTTAAATCCCAGGCTCTGTGTCTTCCTACAAGCAAGACATCTTTTCAGGTAAACTCAGTCACCTTTCAGCTCAAACAGAGCTAGATCTTTCACGAAGCTCACTCGTTTCTTGCTCTTAACTCTAAAGCATTGGATATTAGAGGACCTGTAGTTTGTATCAGTTTCAGAAGCAGAGTTGAACTAGCAATGGTCCATATGTGTAGGAAACACCGTTCTTTTTTTCTGAGCACATCATGTTTCTGGCTCTATTAGAGACTCTAGAAACCAAGAGCGTGCTTCTTGCTCTAAAGCAGAGTGTGTTTCATGGATGAGAACTCTGCTGTGTGTTTCCCTTCAGTAATGGAGTTAAATCCCAGGCTCTGTGTCTTCTTACAAGCAAGACTTCTTTTAAGGTAAAGTCTGTCAAATTTCAGCTCAAACAAAGCTAGATCGTTCACGATGCTCACTCATTTCTCGCTCTTAACTGTAAATCACTGGATATTAGAGGACCTGTGGTTCGTATCAGTTTCAGAAGCATAGTTGAACTAGATACGGTCTTTATGTGTATGAAACACCGTTCTTTTCTCCTGACCACACTCACGTTTCCTGCTTTATTAGAGGTTCTAGAAATCAAGAGCGTGCTTCTTGCTCTAAAGCAGAGTGTGTTTCATGGATGAGAACTGTGCTGTGTGTTTCCCTTCAGAAATGGAGTTAAATCCCAGGCCCTGTGTCTGCCTACAAGCAAGACATCTTTTCAGGTAAACTCAGACTACT
This sequence comes from Onychomys leucogaster, assembly GCA_949786385.1. NCBI lineage: Eukaryota > Metazoa > Chordata > Mammalia > Rodentia > Cricetidae > Onychomys > Onychomys leucogaster. The sequence goes on along the minus strand of CATKUP010000149.1, from coordinate 1,242,639 downwards.
TTTAGCACAAACAATGCTAGATCATTCACGAAGCTCACAAGTTTCTCGCTCCTAAATGTAAATCATTGGATATTAGAGGACCTGTGGTTTGTATCAGTTTCAAAAGCAGAGTTGAACTAGATATGGTGTGTATGTGTAGGAAAAACCGTGCTTTTCTTCTGACCACACTCACCTTTCCTGCTTTATTTGAGATTCTAGAAGCAAGAGCGTGCTTCGTGCTCTAAATAAGAGTGTGTTTCATGGATGAGGACTGTGCGGTGTGTTTCCCTTCAGAAATGGAGTTAAATGCCAGGCTCTGTGTCTTCCTACAAGCAAGACTTCTTTTAAGGTAAACTCAGTCACCTTTCAGCTCAAACAAAGCTACATCGTTCTAGGAACACACGTTTCTTGCTCTTAACTGTAAAGCATTGGATGTTAGAGGAACTGTGGTTTATATCTCTTTCAGAATTAGTGTTGAACTAGATATGGTCTGTATGTGTAGGAACCACAGTTCTTTTGTTCTGTGAACACTCACGTTTCCAGCTGTATTGGAGACCCTATAAAGCAAGACCGTGTTTCTTGCTCTAAAGCAGACTGTGTTTCATGGATGAGAACTGTGCTGTGTGTTTCCCTTCAGAAATGGAGTTAAATCCCCGGATCTGTGTCTGCCTACAAGCAAGACATCTTTTCAGGTAAACTCAGTCTCCTTCTAGCTCAAACAAAGCTAGATCATTCACGAAGCTCACACCTTTCTCGCTCCTAAATGTAAATCATTGGATATTAGAGGACCTGTGGTTCGCATCAGTTTCAGAAGCAGAGTTGAACTAGATATCATGTGTATGTGTAGGAAACACCGTTCTTTTCTTCTGACCACACTCACCTTTCCTACTTTATTTGAGATTCTAGAAAGCAAGAGCATGCTTCGTGCTCTAAAGAAGAGTGTGTTTCATGGATGAGGACTGTGCGGTGTGTTTCCCTTCCGAAATGGAGTTAAATGCCAGGCTCTGTGTCTTCCTACAAGCAACACTTCTTTTAAGGTAAACTCAGTCACCTTTCAGCTCAAACAAAGCTACATCGTTCTAGGCTCACAGGTTTCTTGCTCTTAACTGTAAAGCATTGGATGTTAGAGGAACTGTGGTTTCTATCACTTTCAGAAGCAGAGTTGAACTAGATATGGTCTGTATGTGTAGGAACCACCGTTCTTTTGTTCTGAGAACACTCACGATTCCTGCTGTATTACAGACCCTAGAAAGCAAGACCGTGTTTCTTGCTCTAAAGCAGACGGTGTTTCATGTATGAGAAATGTGCTGTGTGTTTCCCTTCAGAAATGGAGTTAAATCCCAGGCTCGGTGTCTTCCTACAAGCAAGACATCTTTTCAGGTAAACTCAGTCAACTTTCAGCTCAAACAGAGCTAGATCTTTCACGAAGCTCACTAGTTTCTTGCTCTTAATTATAAAGCATTGGATATTAGAGGACCTGTGGTTTGTATCAGTTTCAGATACAGAGTTGAACTAGCAATGGTCCATATGTGCAGGAAACACCGTTCTTTTTTTCTGAGCACATCATGTTTCTGGCTGCATTAGAGACTCTAGAAATCAAGAGCGTGCTTCTTGCTCTAAAGCAGAGTGTGTTTCATGGATGAGAACTCTGCTGTGTGTTTCCCTTCAGAAATGGAGTTAAATCCCAGGCTCTGTGTCTGCCTACAAGCAAGACATCTTTTCAGGTAAACTCAGTCACCTTTTCGCTCAAACAAAGCTAGATCGTTCACGAAGCTCACTCGTTTCTCGCTCTTAACCCTAAATCATTGGATGTTAGAGGACCTGTGGTCTGTATCAGTTTCAGAAGCAGAGTTGAACTAGATATGGTCTGTATTTGTAGGAACCACCGTTCTTTTGTTCTGAGCACACTCACGATTCCTGCTGTATTAGAGACCCTAGAAAGCAAGACTGTGTTTCTTGCTCTAAAGCAGACTGTGTTTCATGGATGAGAAATGTGCTGTGTGTTTCCCTTCAGAAATGGAGTTAAATCCCAGCCCCTTGTCGGCCTACAAGCAAGACATCTTTTCAGGTAAACTCAGTCTACTTTTAGCACAAACAATGCTAGATCATTCACGAAGCTCACACGTTTCTCGCTCCTAAATGTAAATCATTGGATATTAGAGGACATGTGGTTTGTATCAGTTTCAAAAGCAGAGTTGAACTAGATATGGTGTGTATGTTTAGGAAAAACCGTGCTTTTCTTCTGACCACACCCACCTTTCCTGCTTTATTTGAGCTTCTAGAAACCAAGAGCGTGCTTCGTGCTATAATTAAGATTGTGTTTCATGGATGAGAACTGTGCTGTGTGTTTCCCTTCAGAAGTGGAGTTAAATCCCAGCCCCTTGTCTGCCTACAAGCAAGACATCTTTTCAGGTAAACTCAGTCTACTTTTAGCACAAACAATGCTAGATCATTCACGAAGCTCACACGTTTCTTGCTCCTAAATGTAAATCATTGGATATTAGAGGACATGTGGTTTGTATCAGTTTCAAAAGCAGAGTTGAACTAGATATGGTGTGTATGTGTAGGAAAAAGCGTGCTTTTCTTCTGACCACACTCACCTTTCCTGCTTTATTTGAGCTTCTAGAAACCAAGAGCGTGCTTCGTGCTCTAAATAAGAGTGTGTTTCATGGATTAGGACTGTGCGGTGTGTTTCCCTTCAGAAATGGAGTTAAATGCCAGGCTCTGTGTCTTCCTACAAGCAAGACTTCTTTTAATGTAAACTCAGTCACCTTTCAGCTCAAACAAAGCTACGTCGTTCTAGGCTCACACGTTTCTTGCTCTTAACTGTAAAGCATTGGATGTTAGAAGAACTGTGGTTTCTATCACTTTCAGAAGCAGAGTTGAACTAGATATGGTCTGTATGTGTAGGAACCACCGTTCTTTTGTTCTGAGAACACTCACGATTCCTGCTGTATTAGAGACCCTAGAAAGCAAGACCGTGTTTCTTGCTCTAAAGCAGACTGTGTTTCATGGATGAGAAATGTGCTGTGTGTTTCCCTTCAGAAATGGAGTTAAATCCCTGGTTCTGTGTCTTCCTACAAGCAAGACTTCGTTTAAGGTAAACTCAATCACCTTTCAGCTCAAACACAGCTACATCATTCTAGGCTCACACGTTTCCTGCTCTTAACTGTAAACCATTGGATGTTAGAGGACCTGTGGTCTGTATCAGTTTCAGAAGCAGAGATGAACTAGATATGGTCTGTATGTCTAGGAACCACCATTCTTTTCTTCTGAGCACACTCAAGTTTCTGGCTCTAGTAGAGACTCTAGAAATCAAGAGCGTGCTTCTTGCTCTAAAGCAGAGTGTGTTTCATGGATGAGAACTCTGCTGTGTGTTTCCCTTAAGAAATGGAGTTAAATCCCAGGCTCTGTGTCTGCCTACAAGCAAGACATCTTTTCAGGTAAACTCAGTCACCTTTTTGCTCAAACAAAGCTGGATCGTTCACGAAGCTCACTCGTTTCTCACTCTTAACTCTAAATCAATGGATGTTAGAGGACCTGTGGTCTGTGTCAGTTTCAGAAGCAGAGTTGAACTAGATATGGTCTGTATTTGTAGGAACCACCGTTCTTTTGTTCTGAGCACACTCAGGATTCCTGCTGTATTACAGACCCTAGAAAGCAAGACTGTGTTTCTTGCTCTAAAGCAGACTGTGTTTCATGGATGAGAAATGTGCTGTGTGTTTCCCTTCAGAAATGGAGTTAAATCCCAGACTCTGTGTCTTCCTACAAGCAAGACTTCGTTTAAGGTAAACTCAGCCACCTTTCAGCTCAAACACAGCTACATCTTTCTAGGCTCACATGTTTCCTGCTCTTAACTGTAAACCATTGGATGTTAGAGGACCTGTGGTCTGTATCAGTTTCAGAAGCAGAGTTGATCTAGATATGGTCTGTATTTGTAGGAACCACCGGTCTTTTGTTCTGAGCACACTCACGTTTCCTGCTGTATTAGAGACTCTAGAAAGCAAGACCGTGCTTCATGCTCTAAAGCAGACTGTGTTTCATGGATGAGAAATGTGCTGTGTGTTTCCCTTCAGAAATGGTGTTAAATCCCAGGCTCTGTGTCTTCCTACAAGCAAGACATCTTTTCAGGTAAACTCAGTCACCTTTCAGCTCAAACAGAGCTAGATCTTTCACGAAGCTCACTCGTTTCTTGCTCTTAACTCTAAAGCATTGGATATTAGAGGACCTGTGGTTTGTATCAGTTTCAGAAGCAGAGTTGAACTAGCAATGGTCCATATGTGTAGGAAACACCGTTCTTTTTTTCTGAGCACATCATGTTTCTGGCTCTATTAGAGACTCTAGAAACCAAGAGCGTGCTTCTTGCTCTAAAGCAGAGTGTGTTTCATGGATGAGAACTCTGCTGTGTGTTTCCCTTCAGAAATGGAGTTAAATCCCAGGCTCTGTGTCTTCGTACAAGCAAGACTTCTTTTAAGGTAAAGTCTGTCAAATTTCAGCTCAAACAAAGCTAGATCGTTCACGATGCTCACTCATTTCTCGCTCTTAACTGTAAATCACTGGATATTAGAGGACCTGTGGTTCGTATCAGTTTCAGAAGCAGAGTTGAACTAGATACGGTCTTTATGTGTATGAAACACTGTTCTTTTCTCCTGACCACACTCACGTTTCCTGCTTTATTAGAGGTTCTAGAAATCAAGAGCGTGCTTCTTGCTCTAAAGCAGAGTGTGTTTCATGGATGAGAACTGTGCTGTGTGTTTCCCTTCAGAAATGGAGTTAAATCCCAGGCCCTGTGTCTGCCTACAAGCAAGACATCTTTTCAGGTAAACTCAGACTACTTTTAGCACAAACAATGCTAGATCATTCACGAAGCTCACAAGTTTCTCGCTCCTAAATGTAAATCATTGGATATTAGAGGACCTGTGGTTTGTATCAGTTTCAAAAGCAGAGTTGAACTAGATATGGTGTGTATGTGTAGGAAAAACCGTGCTTTTCTTCTGACCACACTCACCTTTCCTGCTTTATTTGAGATTCTAGAAGCAAGAGCGTGCTTCGTGCTCTAAATAAGAGTGTGTTTCATGGATGAGGACTGTGCGGTGTGTTTCCCTTCAGAAATGGAGTTAAATGCCAGGCTCTGTGTCTTCCTACAAGCAAGACTTCTTTTAAGGTAAACTCAGTCACCTTTCAGCTCAAACAAAGCTACATCTTTCTAGGAACACACGTTTCTTGCTCTTAACTGTAAAGCATTGGATGTTAGAGGAACTGTGGTTTATATCTCTTTCAGAATTAGTGTTGAACTAGATATGGTCTGTATGTGTAGGAACCACAGTTCTTTTGTTCTGTGAACACTCACGTTTCCAGCTGTATTGGAGACCCTATAAAGCAAGACCGTGTTTCTTGCTCTAAAGCAGACTGTGTTTCATGGATGAGAACTGTGCTGTGTGTTTCCCTTCAGAAATGGAGTTAAATCCCCGGCTCTGTGTCTGCCTACAAGCAAGACATCTTTACAGGTAAACTCAGTCTCCTTCTAGCTCAAACAAAGCTAGATCATTCACGAAGCTCACACCTTTCTCGCTCCTAAATGTAAATCATTGGATATTAGAGGACCTGTGGTTTGTATCAGTTTCAGAAGCAGAGTTGAACTAGATATTGTGTGTATGTGTAGGAAACACCGTTCTTTTCTTCTGACCACACTCACCTTTCCTACTTTATTTGAGATTCTAGAAAGCAAGAGCATGCTTCGTGCTCTAAAGAAGAGTGTGTTTCATGGATGAGGACTGTGCGGTGTGTTTCCCTTCCGAAATGGAGTTAAATGCCAGGCTCTGTGTCTTCCTACAAGCAACACTTCTTTTAAGGTAAACTCAGTCACCTTTCAGCTCAAACAAAGCTACATCGTTCTAGGCTCACAGGTTTCTTGCTCTTAACTGTAAAGCATTGGATGTTAGAGGAACTGTGGTTTCTATCACTTTCAGAAGCAGAGTTGAACTAGATATGGTCTGTATGTGTAGGAACCACCGTTCTTTTGTTCTGAGAACACTCACGATTCCTGCTGTATTACAGACCCTAGAAAGCAAGACCGTGTTTCTTGCTCTAAAGCAGACGGTGTTTCATGTATGAGAAATATGCTGTGTGTTTCCCTTCAGAAATGGAGTTAAATCCCAGGCTCGGTGTCTTCCTACAAGCAAGACATCTTTTCAGGTAAACTCAGTCAACTTTCAGCTCAAACAGAGCTAGATCTTTCACGAAGCTCACTCGTTTCTTGCTCTTAACTATAAAGCATTGGATATTAGAGGACCTGTGGTTTGTATCAGTTTCAGATACAGAGTTGAACTAGCAATGGTCCATATGTGCAGGAAACACCGTTCTTTTTTTCTGAGCACATCATGTTTCTGGCTGCATTAGAGACTCTAGAAATCAAGAGCGTGCTTCTTGCTCTAAAGCAGAGTGTGTTTCATGGATGAGAACTCTGCTGTGTGTTTCCCTTAAGAAATGGAGTTAAATCCCAGGCTCTGTGTCTGCCTACAAGCAAGACATCTTTTCAGGTAAACTCAGTCACCTTTTCGCTCAAACAAAGCTAGATCGTTCACGAAGCTCACTCGTTTCTCGCTCTTAACCCTAAATCATTGGATGTTAGAGGACCTGTGGTCTGTATCAGTTTCAGAAGCAGAGTTGAACTAGATATGGTCTGTATTTGTAGGAACCACCGTTCTTTTGTTCTGAGCACACTCACGATTCCTGCTGTATTAGAGACCCTAGAAAGCAAGACTGTGTTTCTTGCTCTAAAGCAGACTGTGTTTCATGGATGAGAAATGTGCTGTGTGTTTCCCTTCAGAAATGGAGTTTAATCCCAGCCCCTTGTCTGCCTACAAGCAAGACATCTTTTCAGGTAAACTCAGTCTACTTTTAGCACAAACAATGCTAGATCATTCACGAAGCTCACACGTTTCTCGCTCCTAAATGTAAATCATTGGATATTAGAGGACATGTGGTTTGTATCAGTTTCAAAAGCAGAGTTGAACTAGATATGGTGTGTATGTTTAGGAAAAACCGTGCTTTTCTTCTGACCACACTCACCTTTCCTGCTTTATTTGAGCTTCTAGAAACCAAGAGCGTGCTTCGTGCTCTAAATAAGATTGTGTTTCATGGATGAGAACTGTGCTGTGTGTTTCCCTTCAGAAGTGGAGTTAAATTCCAGCCCCTTGTCTGCCTACAAGCAAGACATCTTTTCAGGTAAACTCAGTCTACTTTTAGCACAAACAATGCTAGATCATTCACGAAGCTCACACGTTTCTTGCTCCTAAATGTAAATCATTGTATATTAGAGGACATGTGGTTTGTATCAGTTTCAAAAGCAGAGTTGAACTAGATATGGTGTGTATGTGTAGGAAAAAGCGTGCTTTTCTTCTGACCACACTCACCTTTCCTGCTTTATTTGAGCTTCTAGAAACCAAGAGCGTGCTTCGTGCTCTAAATAAGAGTGTGTTTCATGGATTAGGACTGTGCGGTGTGTTTCCCTTCAGAAATGGAGTTAAATGCCAGGCTCTGTGTCTTCCTACAAGCAAGACTTCTTTTAATGTAAACTCAGTCACCTTTCAGCTCAAACAAAGCTACGTCGTTCTAGGCTCACACGTTTCTTGCTCTTAACTGTAAAGCATTGGATGTTAGAAGAACTGTGGTTTCTATCACTTTCAGAAGCAGAGTTGAACTAGATATGGTCTGTATGTGTAGGAACCACCGTTCTTTTGTTCTGAGAACACTCACGATTCCTGCTGTATTAGAGACCCTAGAAAGCAAGACCGTGTTTCTTGCTCTAAAGCAGACTGTGTTTCATGGATGAGAAATGTGCTGTGTGTTTCCCTTCAGAAATGGAGTTAAATCCCTGGTTCTGTGTCTTCCTACAAGCAAGAATTCGTTTAAGGTAAACTCAATCACCTTTCAGCTCAAACACAGCTACATCATTCTAGGCTCACACGTTTCCTGCTCTTAACTGTAAACCATTGGATGTTAGAGGACCTGTGGTCTGTATCAGTTTCAGAAGCAGAGATGAACTAGATATGGTCTGTATGTCTAGGAACCACCATTCTTTTCTTCTGAGCACACTCAAGTTTCTGGCTCTATTAGAGACTCTAGAAATCAAGAGCGTGCTTCTTGCTCTAAAGCAGAGTGTGTTTCATGGATGAGAACTCTGCTGTGTGTTTCCCTTAAGAAATGGAGTTAAATCCCAGGCTCTGTGTCTGCCTACAAGCAAGACATCTTTTCAGGTAAACTCAGTCACCTTTTTGCTCAAACAAAGCTGGATCGTTCACGAAGCTCACTCGTTTCTCACTCTTAACTCTAAATCAATGGATGTTAGAGGACCTGTGGTCTGTGTCAGTTTCAGAAGCAGAGTTGAACTAGATATGGTCTGTATTTGTAGGAACCACCGTTCTTTTGTTCTGAGCACACTCAGGATTCCTGCTGTATTACAGACCCTAGAAAGCAAGACTGTGTTTCTTGCTCTAAAGCAGACTGTGTTTCATGGATGAGAAATGTGCTGTGTGTTTCCCTTCAGAAATGGAGTTAAATCCCAGACTCTGTGTCTTCCTACAAGCAAGACTTCGTTTAAGGTAAACTCAGCCACCTTTCAGCTCAAACACAGCTACATCTTTCTAGGCTCACACGTTTCCTGCTCTTAACTGTAAACCATTGGATGTTAGAGGACCTGTGGTCTGTATCAGTTTCAGAAGCAGAGTTGATCTAGATATGGTCTGTATTTGTCGGAACCACCGGTCTTTTGTTCTGAGCACACTCACGTTTCCTGCTGTATTAGAGACTCTAGAAAGCAAGACCGTGCTTCATGCTCTAAAGCAGACTGTGTTTCATGGATGAGAAATGTGCTGTGTGTTTCCCTTCAGAAATGGTGTTAAATCCCAGGCTCTGTGTCTTCCTACAAGCAAGACATCTTTTCAGGTAAACTCAGTCACCTTTCAGCTCAAACAGAGCTAGATCTTTCACGAAGCTCACTCGTTTCTTGCTCTTAACTCTAAAGCATTGGATATTAGAGGACCTGTGGTTTGTATCAGTTTCAGAAGCAGAGTTGAACTAGCAATGGTCCATATGTGTAGGAAACACCGTTCTTTTTTTCTGAGCACATCATGTTTCTGGCTCTATTAGAGACTCTAGAAACCAAGAGCGTGCTTCTTGCTCTAAAGCAGAGTGTGTTTCATGGATGAGAACTGTGCTGTGTGTTTCCCTTCAGAAATGGAGTTAAATCCCAGGCTCTGTGTCTTCTTACAAGCAAGACTTCTTTTAAGGTAAAGTCTGTCAAATTTCAGCTCAAACAAAGCTAGATCGTTCACGATGCTCACTCATTTCTCGCTCTTAACTGTAAATCACTGGATATTAGAGGACCTGTGGTTCGTATCAGTTTCAGAAGCAGAGTTGAACTAGATACGGTCTTTATGTGTATGAAACACCGTTCTTTTCTCCTGACCACACTCACGTTTCCTGCTTTATTAGAGGTTCTAGAAATCAAGAGCGTGCTTCTTGCTCTAAAGCAGAGTGTGTTTCATGGATGAGAACTGTGCTGTGTGTTTCCCTTCAGAAATGGAGTTAAATCCCAGGCCCTGTGTCTGCCTACAAGCAAGACATCTTTTCAGGTAAACTCAGACTACTTTTAGCACAAACAATGCTAGATCATTCACGAAGCTCACAAGTTTCTCGCTCCTAAATGTAAATCATTGGATATTAGAGGACATGTGGTTTGTATCAGTTTCAAAAGCAGAGTTGAACTAGATATGGTGTGTATGTGTAGGAAAAACCGTGCTTTTCTTCTGACCACACTCACCTTTCCTGCTTTATTTGAGATTCTAGAAGCAAGAGCGTGCTTCGTGCTCTAAATAAGAGTGTGTTTCATGGATGAGGACTGTGCGGTGTGTTTCCCTTCAGAAATGGAGTTAAATGCCAGGCTCTGTGTCTTCCTACAAGCAAGACTTCTTTTAGGGTAAACTCAGTCACCTTTCAGCTCAAACAAAGCTACGTCGTTCTAGGCTCAAACGTTTCTTGCTCTTAACTGTAAAGCATTGGATGTTAGAAGAACTGTGGTTTCTATCACTTTCAGAAGCAGAGTTGAACTAGATATGGTCTGTATGTGTAGGAACCACAGTTCTTTTGTTCTGAGAACACTCACTATTCCTGTTGTATTAGAGACCCTAGAAAGCAAGACCGTGTTTCTTGCTCTAAAGCAGACTGTGTTTCATGGATGAGAAATGTGCTGTGTGTTTCCCTTCAGAAATGGAGTTAAATCCCATGCTCTGTGTCTTCCTACAAGCAAGACTTCGTTTAAGGTAAACTCAGTCACCTTTCAGCTCAAACACAGCTACATCATTCTAGGCTCACACGTTTCCTGCTCTTAACTGTAAACCATTGGATGTTAGAGGACCTGTGGTCTGTATCAGTTTCAGAAGCAGAGATGAACTAGATATGGTCTGTATGTGTAGGTACCACCATTCTTTTGTTCTGAGCACACTCAAGTTTCTGGCTCTATTAGAGACTCTAGAAATCAAGAGCGTGCTTTTGCTCTAAAGCAGAGTGTGTTTCATGGATGAGAATTGTACTGTGCGTATCCCTTCAGAAATGGTGTTTAATCCCAGGCTCTGTGTCTTCCTACAAGCAAGACTTCTTTTAAGGTAAAGTCAGTCACCTTTCAGCTCAAACAAAGCTACATCGTTCTAGGCTCACACATTTCTTGCTCTTAACTGTAAAGCATTGGATGTTAGAGGAACTGTGGTTTCTATCACTTTCAGAAGCAGAGTTGAACTAGATATGGTCTGTATGTGTAGGAAACACTGTTCTTTTGTTCTGAGAACACTCATGTTTCCTGATGTACTAGAGATCCTATAAAGCAAGACCATGATTCTTGCTCTAAAGCAGACTGTGTTTCATGGATGAGAAATGTGCTGTGTTTTTCCCTTCAGAAATGGAGTTAAATCCTAGGCTCTGTGTCTTCCTACAAGCAAGACATCTTTTCAGGTAACCTCAGTCACATTTCATCTGAAACAAAGCTAGATCGTTCACGAAGCTGACTCGTTTCTCGCTCTTAACTGTAAAGCACTGGATATTAGAGGACCTGTGGTTCGTATCAGTTTCAGAAGCTGAGTTGAACTAGATATGGTCTGTATGTGTAGGAAACATAACTCTTTTCTTCTGACCACACTCACGTTTCCTGCTTTATTAGAGATTCTAGAAAGCAAGAGCGTGCTTCGTGCTCTAAAGAAGAGTGTGTTTCATGGATGAGAAATGTGCGGTTTGTTTCCCTTCAGAAATGGAGTTAAATCCCAGGCTCTGTGTCTGCCTACAAGCAAGACTTCGTTTATGCTAAACTCAGTCACCTCTCAGCTCAAGCACAGCTACATCATTCTAGGCTCACACGTTTCCTACTCTTAACTGTAAACCATTGGATGTTAGAGGACCTGTGGTCTGTATCAGTTTCAGAAGCAGAGTTGAACTAGATATGGTCTGTATTTGTAGGAACCACCGTTCTTTTGTTCTGAACACACTCATGTTTCCTGCTGTATTAGAGACTCTAGAAAGCAAGACCGTGCTTCTTGCTCTAAAGCAGACTGTGTTTCATGGATGAGAACTGTCCTGTTTGTTTCCCTTCAGAAATGGAGTTAAATCCCAGGCTCTGTGTCTGCCTACAAGCAAGACATCTTTTCAGGTAAACACAGTCACCTTTTAGCTCAAACAAAGCTGGATCATTCACAAAGCTCACTTGTTTCTCGCTCTTAACTCTAAAGCATTGGATGTTAGAGGACCTATGGTCTGTATCAGTTTCAGAAGCAGAGTTGAACTAGATATGGTCTGTATTTGTAGGAACCACCGTTCTTTTGTTCTGAGCACACTCACGATTCCTGCTGTATTAGAGACCCTAGAAAGCAACACGGTGTTTCTTGCTCTAACGCAGACTGTGTTACATGGATGAGAAATGTGCTGTGTGTTTCCCTTCAGAAATGGAGTTAAATCCCAGGCTCTGTGTCTTCCTACAAGCAAGACTTCGTTTAAGGTAAACTCAGTCACCTTTCAGCTCAAACACAGCTACATCATTCTAGGCTCACACGTTTCCTGCTCTTAACTGTAAACCATTGGATGTTAGAGGACCTGTTATCTGTATCAGTTTCAGAAGCAGAGTTGAAATAGATATGGTTCGTATATGTAGGAAACACTGTTCTTTTTTCTGACCACACTCACGTTTTCTGCTTTGTTAGATATTCTAGAAAGGAAGAGCGTGCTTCGTGCTCTAAAGAAGAGTGTGTTTCATGAATGAGAACTGTGCGGTGTGTTTCCCTTCAGAAATTGAGTTAAATCCCAGGCTCTGTGTCTTCCTACAAGCATGACTTCTTTTAAGGTAAACTCAGTCACCTTTTAGCTCAAACAAATCTAGATCATTCACGAAGCTCACACTTTTCTCGCTCTTAACTGTAAATCATTGGATATTAGAGGACCTGTGGTTCATATCAGTTTCAGAAGCAGAGTTGTACTAGATATGATCTTTATGTGTATGAAACACCGTTCTTTTCTTCTGACCACACTCACGTTTCCTGCTTTATTAGAGGTTCTAGAAATCAAGAGCGTGCTTCTTGCTCTAAAGTAGAGTGTGTTTCATGGATGAGAACTGTGCGGTGTGTTTCCCTTCAGAAATGGAGTTAAATGTCAGGCTCTGTGTCTTCCTACAAGCAAGACTTCTTTTAAGGTAAACTCAGTCACCTTTCAGCTCAAACAAAGCTACATCGTTCTAGGAAGACACGTTTCTTGCTCTTAACTGTAAAGTATTGGATGTTAGAGGAACTGTGGTTTATATCTCTTTCAGAATTAGTGTTGAACTAGATATGGTCTGTATGTGTAGGAACCACAGTTCTTTTGTTCTGTGAACACTCACGTTTCCAGCTGTATTGGAGACCCTATAAAGCAAGACCGTGTTTCTTGCTCTAAAGCAGACTGTGTTTCATGGATGAGAACTGTGCTGTGTGTTTCCCTTCAGAAATGGAGTTAAATCCCCGGCTCTGTGTCTGCCTACAAGCAAGACATCTTTTCAGGTAAACTCAGTCTCCTTCTAGCTCAAACAAAGCTAGATCATTCACGAAGCTCACACCTTTCTCGCTCCTAAATGTAAATCATTGGATATTAGAGGACCTGTGGTTCGTATCAGTTTCAGAAGCAGAGTTGAACTAGATATCGTGTGTATGTGTAGGAAACACCGTTCTTTTCTTCTGACCACACTCACCTTTCCTACTTTATTTGAGATTCTAGAAAGCAAGAGCATGCTTCGTGCTCTAAAGAAGAGTGTGTTTCATGGATGAGGACTGTGCGGTGTGTTTCCCTTCCGAAATGGAGTTAAATGCCAGGCTCTGTGTCTTCCTACAAGCAACACTTCTTTTAAGGTAAACTCAGTCACCTTTCAGCTCAAACAAAGCTACATCGTTCTAGGCTCACAGGTTTCTTGCTCTTAACTGTAAAGCATTGGATGTTAGAGGAACTGTGGTTTCTATCACTTTCAGAAGCAGAGTTGAACTAGATATGGTCTGTATGTGTAGGAACCACCGTTCTTTTGTTCTGAGAACACTCACGATTCCTGCTGTATTACAGACCCTAGAAAGCAAGACCGTGTTTCTTGCTCTAAAGCAGACTGTGTTTCATGTATGAGAAATGTGCTGTGTGTTTCCCTTCAGAAATGGAGTTAAATCCCAGGCTCGGTGTCTTCCTACAAGCAAGACATCTTTTCAGGTAAACTCAGTCACCTTTCAGCTCAAACAGAGCTAGATCTTTCACGAAGCTCACTCGTTTCTTGCTCTTAACTATAAAGCATTGGATATTAGAGGACCTGTGGTTTGTATCAGTTTCAGATACAGAGTTGAACTAGAAATGGTCCATATGTGCAGGAAACACCGTTCTTTTTTTCTGAGCACATCATGTTTCTGGCTGCATTAGAGACTCTAGAAATCAAGAGCGTGCTTCTTGCTCTAAACCAGAGTGTGTTTCATGGATGAGAACTCTGCTGTGTGTTTCCCTTCAGAAATGGAGTTAAATCCCAGGTTCTGTGTCTGCCTACATGCAAGACATCTTTTCAGGTAAACTCAGTCACCTTTTCGCTCAAACAAAGCTAGATCGTTCACGAAGCTCACTCGTTTCTCGCTCTTAACCCTAAATCATTGGATGTTAGAGGACCTGTGGTCTGTATCAGTTTCAGAAGCAGAGTTGAACTAGATATGGTCTGTATTTGTAGGAACCACCGTTCTTTTGTTCTGAGCACACTCACGATTCCTGCTGTATTAGAGACCCTAGAAAGCAAGACTGTGTTTCTTGCTCTAAAGCAGACTGTGTTTCATGGATGAGAAATGTGCTGTGTGTTTCCCTTCAGAAATGGAGTTAAATCCCAGCCCCTTGTCTGCCTACAAGCAAGACATCTTTTCAGGTAAACTCAGTCTACTTTTAGCACAAACAATGCTAGATCATTCACGAAGCTCACACGTTTCTCGCTCCTAAATGTAAATCATTGGATATTAGAGGACATGTGGTTTGTATCAGTTTCAAAAGCAGAGTTGAACTAGATATGGTGTGTATGTTTAGGAAAAACCGTGCTTTTCTTCTGACCACACTCACCTTTCCTGCTTTATTTGAGCTTCTAGAAACCAAGAGCGTTCTTCGTGCTCTAAATAAGATTGTGTTTCATGGATGAGAACTGTGCTGTGTGTTTCCCTTCAGAAGTGGAGTTAAATCCCAGCCCCTTGTCTGCCTACAAGCAAGACATCTTTTCAGGTAAACTCAGTCTACTTTTAGCACAAACAATGCTAGATCATTCACGAAGCTCACACGTTTCTTGCTCCTAAATGTAAATCATTGGATATTAGAGGACATGTGGTTTGTATCAGTTTCAAAAGCAGAGTTGAACTAGATATGGTGTGTATGTGTAGGAAAAAGCGTGCTTTTCTTCTGACCACACTCACCTTTCCTGCTTTATTTGAGCTTCTAGAAACCAAGAGCGTGCTTCGTGCTCTAAATAAGAGTGTGTTTCATGGATTAGGACTGTGCGGTGTGTTTCCCTTCAGAAATGGAGTTAAATGCCAGGCTCTGTGTCTTCCTACAAGCAAGACTTCTTTTAAGGTAAACTCAGTCACCTTTCAGCTCAAACAAAGCTACGTCGTTCTAGGCTCACACGTTTCTTGCTCTTAACTGTAAAGCATTGGATGTTAGAAGAACTGTGGTATCTATCACTTTCAGAATCAGAGTTGAACTAGATATGGTCTGTATGTGTAGGAACCACCGTTCTTTTGTTCTGAGAACACTCACGATTCCTGCTGTATTAGAGACCCTAGAAAGCAAGACCGTGTTTCTTGCTCTAAAGCAGACTGTGTTTCATGGATGAGAAATGTGCTGTGTGTTTCCCTTCAGAAATGGAGTTAAATCCCTGGTTCTGTGTCTTCCTACAAGCAAGACTTCGTTTAAGGTAAACTCAATCACCTTTCAGCTCAAACACAGCTACATCATTCTAGGCTCACATGTTTCCTGCTCTTAACTGTAAACCTTTGGATGTTAGAGGACCTGTGGTCTGTATCAGTTTCAGAAGCAGAGATGAACTAGATATGGTCTGTATGTCTAGGAACCACCATTCTTTTCTTCTGAGCACACTCAAGTTTCTGGCTCTAGTAGAGACTCTAGAAACCAAGAGCGTGCTTCTTGCTCTAAAGCAGAGTGTGTTTCATGGATGAGAACTCTGCTGTGTGTTTCCCTTCAGTAATGGAGTTAAATCCCAGGCTCTGTGTCTTCTTACAAGCAAGACTTCTTTTAAGGTAAAGTCTGTCAAATTTCAGCTCAAACAAAGCTAGATCGTTCACGATGCTCACTCATTTCTCGCTCTTAACTGTAAATCACTGGATATTAGAGGACCTGTGGTTCGTATCAGTTTCAGAAGCAGAGTTGAACTAGATACGGTCTTTATGTGTATGAAACACCGTTCTTTTCTCCTGACCACACTCACGTTTCCTGCTTTATTAGAGGTTCTAGAAATCAAGAGCGTGCTTCTTGCTCTAAAGTAGAGTGTGTTTCATGGATGAGAACTGTGAGGTGTGTTTCCCTTCAGAAATGGAGTTAAATGTTAGGCTCTGTGTCTTCCTACAAGCAAGACTTCTTTTAAGGTAAACTCAGTCACCTTTCAGCTCAAACAAAGCTACATCGTTCTAGGAAGACACGTTTCTTGCTCTTAACTGTAAAGTATTGGATGTTAGAGGAACTGTGGTTTATATCTCTTTCAGAATTAGTGTTGAACTAGATATGGTCTGTATGTGTAGGAACCACAGTTCTTTTGTTCTGTGAACACTCACGTTTCCAGCTGTATTGGAGACCCTATAAAGCAAAACCGTGTTTCTTGCTCTAAAGCAGACTGTGCTTCATGGATGAGAACTGTGCTGTGTGTTTCCCTTCAGAAATGGAGTTAAATCCCCGGCTCTGTGTCTGCCTACAAGCAAGACATCTTTTCAGGTAAACTCAGTCTCCTTCTAGCTCAAACAAAGCTAGATCATTCACGAAGCTCACACCTTTCTCGCTCCTAAATGTAAATCATTGGATATTAGAGGACCTGTGGTTCGTATCAGTTTCAGAAGCAGAGTTGAACTAGATATCGTGTGTATGTGTAGGAAACACCGTTCTTTTCTTCTGACCACACTCACCTTTCCTACTTTATTTGAGATTCTAGAAAGCAAGAGCATGCTTCGTGCTCTAAAGAAGAGTGTGTTTCATGGATGAGGACTGTGCGGTGTGTTTCCCTTCCGAAATGGAGTTAAATGCCAGGCTCTGTGTCTTCCTACAAGCAACACTTCTTTTAAGGTAAACTCAGTCACCTTTCAGCTCAAACAAAGCTACATCGTTCTAGGCTCACAGGTTTCTTGCTCTTAACTGTAAAGCATTGGATGTTAGAGGAACTGTGGTTTCTATCACTTTCAGAAGCAGAGTTGAACTAGATATGGTCTGTATTTGTAGGAACCACCGTTCTTTTGTTCTGAGCACACTCACGATTCCTGCTGTATTAGAGACCCTAGAAAGCAAGACGGTGTTTCTTGCTCTAAAGCAGACTGTGTTACATGGATGAGAAATGTGCTGTGTGTTTCCCTTCAGAAATGGAGTTAAATCCCAGGCTCTGTGTCTTCCTACAAGCAAGACTTCGTTTAAGGTAAACTCAGTCACCTTTCAGCTCAAACACAGCTACATCATTCTAGGCTCACACGTTTCCTGCTCTTAACTGTAAACCATTGGATGTTAGAGGACCTGTGGTCTGTATCCGTTTCAGAAGCAGAGTTGAAATAGATATGGTTCGTATATGTAGGAAACACTGTTCTTTTTTCTGACCACACTCACGTTTTCTGCTTTGTTAGATATTCTAGAAAGGAAGAGCGTGCTTCGTGCTCTAAAGAAGAGTGTGTTTCATGAATGAGAACTGTGCGGTGTGTTTCCCTTCAGAAATTGAGTTAAATCCCAGGCTCTGTGACTTCCTACAAGCATGACTTCTTTTAAGGTAAACTCAGTCACCTTTTAGCTCAAACAAATCTAGATCATTCACGAAGCTCACACTTTTCTCGCTCTTAACTGTAAATCATTGGATATTAGAGGACCTGTGGTTCATATCAGTTTCAGAAGCAGAGTTGTACTAGATATGGTCTTTATGTGTATGAAACACCGTTCTTTTCTTCTGACCACACTCACGTTTCCTGCTTTATTAGAGGTTCTAGAAATCAAGAGCGTGCTTCTTGCTCTAAAGTAGAGTGTGTTTCATGGATGAGAACTATGCGTTGTGTTTCCCTTCAGAAATGGAGTTAAATGTCAGGCTCTGTGTCTTCCTACAAGCAAGACTTCTTTTAAGGTAAACTCAGTCACCTTTCAGCTCAAACACAGCTACATCGTTCTAGGCTCACAGGTTTCTTGCTCTTAACTGTAAAGCATTGGATGTTAGAGGAACTGTGGTTTCTATCACTTTCAGAAGCAGAGTTGAACTAGATATGGTCTGTATGTGTAGGAACCACCGTTCTTTTGTTCTGAGAACACTCACGATTCCTGCTGTATTACAGACCCTAGAAAGCAAGACCGTGTTTCTTGCTCTAAAGCAGACTGTGTTTCATGTATGAGAAATGTGCTGTGTGTTTCCCTTCAGAAATGGAGTTAAATCCCAGGCTCGGTGTCTTCCTACAAGCAAGACATCTTTTCAGGTAAACTCAGTCAACTTTCAGCTCAAACAGAGCTAGAACTTTCACGAAGCTCACTCGTTTCTTGCTCTTAACTATAAAGCATTGGATATTAGAGGACCTGTGGTTTGTATCAGTTTCAGATACAGAGTTGAACTAGCAATGGTCCATATGTGCAGGAAACACCGTTCTTTTTTTCTGAGCACATCATGTTTCTGGCTGTATTAGAGACTCTAGAAATCAAGAGAGTGCTTCTTGCTCTAAAGCAGAGTGTGTTTCATGGATGAGAACTCTGCTGTGTGTTTCCCTTCAGAAATGGAGTTAAATCCCAGGCTCTGTGTCTGCCTACAAGCAAGACATCTTTTCAGGTAAACTCAGTCACCTTTTCGCTCAAACAAAGCTAGATCGTTCACGAAGCTCACTCGTTTCTCGCTCTTAACCCTAAATCATTGGATGTTAGAGGACCTGTGGTCTGTATCAGTTTCAGAAGCAGAGTTGAACTAGATATGGTCTGTATTTGTAGGAACCACCGTTCTTTTGTTCTGAGCACACTCACGATTCCTGCTGTATTAGAGACCCTAGAAAGCAAGACCGTGTTTCTTGCTCTAAAGCAGACTGTGTTTCATGGATGAGAAATGTGCTGTGTGTTTCCCTTCAGAAATGGAGTTAAATCCCAGCCCCTTGTCTGCCTACAAGCAAGACATCTTTTCAGGTAAACTCAGTCTTCTTTTAGCACAAACAATGCTAGATCATTCACGAAGCTCACACGTTTCTCGCTCCTAAATGTAAATCATTGGATATTAGAGGACATGTGGTTTGTATGAGTTTCAAAAGCAGAGTTGAACTAGATATGGTGTGTATGTTTAGGAAAAACCGTGCTTTTTTTCTGACCACACTCACCTTTCCTGCTTTATTTGAGCTTCTAGAAACCAAGAGCGTGCTTCGTGCTCTAAATAAGATTGTGTTTCATGGATGAGAACTGTGCTGTGTGTTTCCCTTCAGAAGTGGAGTTAAATCCCAGCCCTTGTCTGCCTACAAGCAAGACATCTTTTCAGGTAAACTCAGTCTACTTTTAGCACAAACAATGCTAGATCATTCACGAAGCTCACACGTTTCTTGCTCCTAAATGTAAATCATTGGATATTAGAGGACATGTGGTTTGTATCAGTTTCAAAAGCAGAGTTGAACTAGATATGGTGTGTATGTGTAGGAAAAAGCGTGCTTTTCTTCTGACCACACTCACCTTTCCTGCTTTATTTGAGCTTCTAGAAACCAAGAGCGTGCTTCGTGCTCTAAATAACAGTGTGTTTCATGGATTAGGACTGTGCGGTGTGTTTCCCTTCAGAAATGGAGTTAAATGCCAGGCTCTGTGTCTTCCTACAAGCAAGACTTCTTTTAATGTAAACTCAGTCACCTTTGAGCTCAAACAAAGCTACGTCGTTCTAGGCTCACACGTTTCTTGCTCTTAACTGTAAAGCATTGGATGTTAGAAGAACTGTGGTATCTATCACTTTCAGAAGCAGAGTTGAACTAGATATGGTCTGTATGTGTAGGAACCACCGTTCTTTTGTTCTGAGAACACTCACGATTCCTGCTGTATTAGAGACCCTAGAAAGCAAGACCGTGTTTCTTGCTCTAAAGCAGACTGTGTTTCATGGATGAGAAATGTGCTGTGTGTTTCCCTTCAGAAATGGAGTTAAATCCCTAGTTCTGTGTCTTCCTACAAGCAAGACTTCGTTTAAGGTAAACTCAATCACCTTTCAGCTCAAACACAGCTACATCATTCTAGGCTCACACGTTTCCTGCTCTTAACTGTAAACCATTGGATGTTAGAGGACCTGTGGTCTGTATCAGTTTCAGAAGCAGAGATGAACTAGATATGGTCTGTATGTCTAGGAACCACCATTCTTTTCTTCTGAGCACACTCAAGTTTCTGGCTCTAGTAGAGACTCTAGAAATCAAGAGCGTGCTTCTTGCTCTAAAGCAGAGTGTGTTTCATGGATGAGAACTCTGCTGTGTGTTTCCCTTAAGAAATGGAGTTAAATCCCAGGCTCTGTGTCTGCCTACAAGCAAGACATCTTTTCAGGTAAACTCAGTCACCTTTTTGCTCAAACAAAGCTGGATCGTTCACGAAGCTCACTCATTTCTCACTCTTAACTCTAAATCAATGGATGTTAGAGGACCTGTGGTCTGTGTCAGTTTCAGAAGCAGAGTTGAACTAGATATGGTCTGTATTTGTAGGAACCACCGTTCTTTTGTTCTGAGCACACTCAGGATTCCTGCTGTATTACAGACCCTAGAAAGCAAGACTGTGTTTCTTGCTCTAAAGCAGACTGTGTTTCATGGATGAGAAATGTGCTGTGTGTTTCCCTTCAGAAATGGAGTTAAATCCCAGACTCTGTGTCTTCCTACAAGCAAGACTTCGTTTAAGGTAAACTCAGCCACCTTTCAGCTCCAACACAGCTACATCTTTCTAGGCTCACACGTTTCCTGCTCTTAACTGTAAACCATTGGATGTTAGAGGACCTGTGGTCTGTATCAGTTTCAGAAGCAGAGTTGATCTAGATATGGTCTGTATTTGTAGGAACCACCGGTCTTTTGTTCTGAGCACACTCACGTTTCCTGCTGTATTAGAGACTCTAGAAAGCAAGACCGTGCTTCATGCTCTAAAGCAGACTGTGTTTCATGGATGAGAAATGTGCTGTGTGTTTCCCTTCAGAAATGGTGTTAAATCCCAGGCTCTGTGTCTTCCTACAAGCAAGACATCTTTTCACGTAAACTCAGTCACCTTTCAGCTCAAACAGAGCTAGATCTTTCACGAAGCTCACTCGTTTCTTGCTCTTAACTCGAAAGCATTGGATATTAGAGGACCTGTGGTTTGTATCAGTTTCAGAAGCAGAGTTGAACTAGCAATGGTCCATATGTGTAGGAAACACCGTTCTTTTTTTCTGAGCACATCATGTTTCTGGCTCTATTAGAGACTCTAGAAACCAAGAGCGTGCTTCTTGCTCTAAAGCAGAGTGTGTTTCATGGATGAGAACTGTGCTGTGTGTTTCCCTTCAGAAATGGAGTTAAATCCCAGGCCCTGTGTCTGCCTGCAAGCAAGACATCTTTTCAGGTAAACTCAGACTACTTTTAGCACAAACAATGCTAGATCATTCACGAAGCTCACAAGTTTCTCGCTCCTAAATGTAAATCATTGGATATTAGAGGACCTGTGGTTTGTATCAGTTTCAAAAGCAGAGTTGAACTAGATATGGTGTGTATGTGTAGGAAAAACCGTGCTTTTCTTCTGACCACTCTCACCTTTCCTGCTTTATTTGAGATTCTAGAAGCAAGAGCGTGCTTCGTGCTCTAAATAAGAGTGTGTTTCATGGATGAGGACTGTGCGGTGTGTTTCCCTTCAGAAATGGAGTTAAATGCCAGGCTCTGTGTCTTCCTAAAAGCAAGACTTCTTTTAAGGTAAACTCAGTCACCTTTCAGCTCAAACAAAGCTATGTCGTTCTAGGCTCAAACGTTTCTTGCTCTTAACTGTAAAGCATTGGATGTTAGAAGAACTGTGGTTTCTATCACTTTCAGAAGCAGAGTTGAACTAGATATGGTCTGTATGTGTAGGAACCACAGTTCTTTTGTTCTGAGAACACTCACTATTCCTGTTGTATTAGAGACCCTAGAAAGCAAGACCGTGTTTCTTGCTCTAAAGCAGACTGTGTTTCATGGATGAGAAATGTGCTGTGTGTTTCCCTTCAGAAATGGAGTTAAATCCCATGCTCTGTGTCTTCCTACAAGCAAGACTTCGTTTAAGGTAAACTCAGTCACCTTTCAGCTCAAACACAGCTACATCATTCTAGGCTCACACGTTTCCTGCTCTTAACTGTAAACCATTGGATGTTAGAGGACCTGTGGTCTGTATCAGTTTCAGAAGCAGAGATGAACTAGATATGGTCTGTATGTGTAGGTACCACCATTCTTTTGTTCTGAGCACACTCAAGTTTCTGGCTCTATTAGAGACTCTAGAAATCAAGAGCGTGCTTTTGCTCTAAAGCAGAGTGTGTTTCATGGATGAGAATTGTACTGTGTGTATCCCTTCAGAAATGGTGTTTAATCCCAGGCTCTGTGTCTTCCTACAAGCAAGACTTCTTTTAAGGTAAAGTCAGTCACCTTTCAGCTCAAACAAAGCTACATCGTTCTAGGCTCACACATTTCTTGCTCTTAACTGTAAAGCATTGGATGTTAGAGGAACTGTGGTTTCTATCACTTTCAGAAGCAGAGTTGAACTAGATATGGTCTGTATGTGTAGGAAACACCGTTCTTTTGTTCTGAGAACACTCATGTTTCCTGATGTATTAGAGATCCTATAAAGCAAGACCATGATTCTTGCTCTAAAGCAGACTGTGTTTCATGGATGAGAAATGTGCTGTGTTTTTCCCTTCAGAATTGGAGTTAAATCCCAGGCTCTGTGTCTGCCTACAAGCAAGACATATTTTCAGGTAAACTCAGTCACCTTTTAGCTCAAACAAATCTGGATCGTTCACGAAGCTCACTCCTTTCTCGCTCTTATCTCTAAAGCATTGGATGTTAGAGGACCTGTGGTCTGTATCAGTTTCAGAAGCAGAGTTGAACTAGATATGGTCTGTATTTGTAGGAACCACCCTTCTTTTGTTCTGAGCACACTCAGGATTCCTGCTGTATTAGAGACCCTAGAAAGCAAGACCGTGTTTCTTCCTCTTAAGCAGACTGTGTTTCATGGATGAGAAATGTGCTTTGTGTTTCCCTTCAGAAATGGAGTTAAATCCCAGGCTCTGTGTCTTCTTACAAGCAAGACTTCTTTTAAGGTAAACTCAGTCACATTTCAGCTCAAACAAAGCTAGATCGTTCACGAAGCTCACTCATTTCTCGCTCTTAACTGTAAATCACTGGATATTAGAGGACCTGTGGTTCGTATCAGTTTCAGAAGCAGACATGAACTAGATATGGTCTTTATGTGTATGAAACACCGTTCTTTTCTTCTGACCACACTCACCTTTCCTGCTTTATTTGAGATTCCAGGAAGCAAGAGCGTGCTTCGTGCTCTAAATAAGAGTGTGTTTCATGGATGAGGACTGTGCGGTGTGTTTCCCTTCAGAAATGGAGTTAAATGCCAGGCTCTGTGTCTTCCTACAAGCAAGACTTCATTTAAGGTAAACTCAGTCACCTTTAAGCTCAAACACAGCTACATCATTCTAGGCTCACACGTTTCCTGCTCTTAACTGTAAACCACTGGATGTTAGAGGACCTGTGGTCTGTATCAGTTTCAGAAGCAGAGTTGAACTAGATATGGTCTGTATTTGGAGGAAACAACCGTTCTTTTGTTCTGAGCACACTCACGTTTCCTGCTGTATTAGAGACTCTAGAAAGCAAGACCGTGCTTCTTGCTCTAAAGCAGACTGTGTTTCATGGATGAGAAATGTGCTGTGTGTTTCCCTTCAGAAATGGAGTTAAATCCCAGGCTCTCTGTCTAGTTACAAGCAAGACATCTTTTCAGTTAAACTCAGTCACCTTTCAGCTCAAACAGAGCTAGATCTTTCACGAAGGTGACTCATTTCTTGTTCTTAACTCTAAAGCATTGGATATTAGAGGACCTGTGGTTTGTATCAGTTTCAGAAGCAGAGTTGAACTAGCAATGGTCCATATGTATAGGAAACACCGTTCTTTTTTTTCTGAGCACATCATGTTTCTGGCTCTATTAGAGACTCTAGAAATCAAGAGCGTGCTTCTTGCTGTAAAGCAGAGTGTGTTACATGGATGAGAACTGTGCTATGTGTTTTCCTTCAGAAATGGAGTTAAATCCCAGGCCCTGTGTCTGTCTACAAGCAAGACATCTTTTCAGGTACACTCAGTCTACTTTTAGCACAAACAAAGCTAGATCATTCACGAAGCTCACACGTTTCTCGCTCCTAAATGTAAATCATTGGATATTAGAGGACCTGTGGTTTGTATCAGTTTCAAAGGCATAGTTGAACTAGATATGGGGTGTATGTGTAGGAAAAACCGTGCTTTTCTTCTCACTACACTCACCTTTCCTGCTTTATTTGAGATTCTAGAAAGCAAGAGCGTGCTTCGTGCTCTAAAGCAGACTGTGTTTCATGGATGAGAAATGTGCTGTGTGTTTCCCTTCAGAAATGGAGTTAAATCGGAGGCTCTGTGTCTTCCTACAAGCAAGACATCTTTTCAGGTAACCTCAGTCACATTTCAGCTCAAACAAAGCTAGATTGTTCACGAAGCTCACGCGTTTCTCGCTCTTAACTGTAAAGCACTGGATATTAGAGGACCTGTGGTTTGTATCAGTTTCAGAAGCAGAGTTGAACTAGATATGGTCCGTATGTGCAGGAAACACCGTTCTTTTCGTCTGACCCCACTCAATTTCCTGCTTTATTAGAGATTCTAGAAAGCAAGAGCGTGCTTCGTGCTCTAAAGAAGAGTTTGTTTCATGGTTGAGAACTGTGCGGTGTGTTTCCCTTCAGAAATGGAGTTAAATCCCAGGCTCTGTGTCTTCCTACAAGCAAGACTTCGTTTAAGGTAAACTCAGTCACCTTTCAGCTCAACACATCTACGTCATTCTAGGCTCACACGTTTCCTGCTCTTAACTGTAAACCATTGGATGTTAGAGGACCTGTGGTCTGTATCAGTTTCAGAAGCAGAGTTGAATTATATATGGTCTGTATTTGTAGGAACCACCGTTCTTTTGTTCTGAGCACACTCACGTTTCCTGCTGTATTAGAGACTCTAGAAAGCAAGACCGTGCTTCATGCTCTAAAGCAGACTGTATTTCGTGGATGAGAAATGTGCTGTGTGTTTCGCTTCAGAAATGGAGTTAAATCCCAGGCTCTGTGTCTTCCTACAAGCAAGACATCTTTTCAGGTAAACTCAGTCACCTTTCAGCTCAAACAGAGCTAGATTTTTCACGAAGCTCACTCGTTTCTTGTTCTTAACACTAAAGCATTGGATATTAGAGGACCTGTGGTTTGTATCAGTTTCAGAAGCAGAGTTGAACTAGCAATGGTCCATATGTGTAGGAAACACCGTTCTTTTTTTCTGAGCCCATCATTTCTCTGGCTCTATTAGAGACTCTAGAAATCAAGAGCGTGCTTCTTGCTCTAAAGCAGAGTGTGTTTCATGGATGAGAACTGTACTGTGTGTTTCGCTTCAGAAATGGAGTTAAATCCCAGGCTCTGTGTCTTCCTACAAGCAAGACTTCGTTTAAGGTAAACTCAGTCACCTTTCAGCTCAAACACAGCTACATCATTCTAGGCTCACACTTTTCCTGCTCTTAACTGTAAACCATTGGATGTTAGAGGACCTGTGGTTTGTATCAGTTTCAGAAGCAGAGTTGAACTAGCAATGGTCCATATGTGTAGGAAACACCATTCTTTTTTTCTGAGCACATCATGTTTCTGGCTCTATTAGAGACTCTACAAATCAATAGCGTGCTTCTTGCTCTAAAGAAGAGTGTGTTTCATGGATGAGAACTGTGCTGTGTGTTTCCCTTCAGAAATGGAGTTAACCCAGGCTCTGTGTCTGCCTACAAGCAAGATATCTTTTCAGGTAAACTCAGTCACCTTTTCGCTCAAACAAAGCTGGATCGTTCACGAAGCTCACTCGTTTCATGCTCTTAACTCTAAATCATTGGATGTTAGAGGACCTGCGGTCTGTATCAGTTTCAGAAGCAGAGTTGAACTAGATATGGTCTGTATTTGTAGGAACCACCGTTCTTTTGTCTGAGCACACTCACGATTCCTGATGTATTAGAGACCCTAGAAAGCAAGACTGTGTTTCTTGCTCTAAAGCAGACTGTGTTTCATGGATGAGAAATGTACTGTGTGTTTCCCTTCAGAAATGGAGTTAAATCCCAGGCTCTGTGTCTTCCTACAAGCAAGACTTCGTTTAAGGTAAACTCAGTCACCTTTCAGCTCAAACACAGCTACATCATTCTAGGCTCACACTTTTCCTGCTCTTATTTGTAAACCACTGGATGATAGAGGACCTGTGGTCTGTATCAGTTTCAGAAGCAGAGTTGAACTAGATATGGTCTGTATGTGTAGGAACCACCATTCTTTTGTTCTGAGCACACTCATGTTTCTGGCTCTATTAGAGACTCTAGAAATCAAGAGCGAGCTTCTTGCTCTAAAGCAGAGTGTGTTTCATGGATGAGAACTGTGCTGTGTGTTTCCCTTCAGAATTGGAGTTAAATCCCAGGCTCTGTGTCTGCCTACAAGCAAGACATATTTTCAGGTAAACTCAGTCACCTTTTAGCTCAAACAAATCTGGATCGTTCACGAAGCTCACTCCTTTCTCGCTCTTATCTCTAAAGCATTGGATGTTAGAGGACCTGTGGTCTGTATCAGTTTCAGAAGCAGAGTTGAACTAGATATGGTCTGTATTTGTAGGAACCACCCTTCTTTTGTTCTGAGCACACTCAGGATTCCTGCTGTATTAGAGACCCTAGAAAGCAAGACCGTGTTTCTTCCTCTTAAGCAGACTGTGTTTCATGGATGAGAAATGTGCTTTGTGTTTCCCTTCAGAAATGGAGTTAAATACCAGGCTCTGTGTCTTCTTACAAGCAAGACTTCTTTTAAGGTAAACTCAGTCACATTTCAGCTCA
The DNA here is from genome assembly GCA_949786385.1 of Onychomys leucogaster. Taxonomy (NCBI): domain Eukaryota; kingdom Metazoa; phylum Chordata; class Mammalia; order Rodentia; family Cricetidae; genus Onychomys; species Onychomys leucogaster. Next base: position 1,215,816 of record CATKUP010000149.1, on the reverse strand, counting down.
AACAAAGCTAGATCGTTCACGAAGCTCACTCATTTCTCGCTCTTAACTGTAAATCACTGGATATTAGAGGACCTGTGGTTCGTATCAGTTTCAGAAGCAGACATGAACTAGATATGGTCTTTATGTGTATGAAACACCGTTCTTTTCTTCTGACCACACTCACCTTTCCTGCTTTATTTGAGATTCCAGGAAGCAAGAGCGTGCTTCGTGCTCTAAATAAGAGTGTGTTTCATGGATGAGGACTGTGCGGTGTGTTTCCCTTCAGAAATGGAGTTAAATGCCAGGCTCTGTGTCTTCCTACAAGCAAGACTTCTTTTAAGGTAAACTCAGTCACCTTTCAGCTCAAACACAGCTACATCATTCTAGGCTCACGCGTTTCCTGCTCTTAACTGTAAACCATTGGATGATAGAGGACCTGTGGTCTGTATCAGTTTCAGAAGCAGAGTTGAACTAGATATGATCTGTATGTGTAGGAAACACCGTTCTTTTCTTCTGACCACACTCACGTTTCCTGGTTTATTAGAGACTCTAGAAATCAAGAGCGTGCTTCTTGCTCTAAAGCAGAGTGTGTTTCATGGATGAGAACTGTGCTGTGTGTTTTCCTTCAGAAATGGAGTTAAATCCCAGGCCCTGTGTCTGCCTACAAGCAAGACATCTTTTCAGGTAAACTCAGTCTACTTTTAGCACAAACAAAGCTAGATCATTCACGAAGCTCACACGTTTCTCGCTACTAAATGTAAATCATTGGATATTAGAGGACCTGTGGTCTGTATCAGTTTCAGAAGCAGAGTTGAACTAGATATGGTCTGTATTTGTAGGAAAAACCGTGCTTTTCTTCTGACCACACTCACCTTTCCTGCTTTATTTGAGATTCCAGGAAGCAATAGCGTGCTTCGTGCTCTAAATAAGAGTGTGTTTCATGGATGAGGACTGTGCGGTGTGTTTCCCTTCAGAAATGGAGTTAAATGCCAGGCTCTGTGTCTTCCTACAAGCAAGACTTCGTTTAAGGTAAACTCAGTCACCTTTCAGCTCAAACACAGCTACATCATTCTAGGCTCACACGTTTCCTGCTCTTAACTGTAAACCATTGGATGATAGAGGACCTGTGGTCTGTATCAGTTTCAGAAGCAGAGTTGAACTAGATATGTTCTGTATTTGTAGGAACCACCGTTCTTTTGTTCTGAGCACACTCACGTTTCCTGCTGTATTAGAGACTCTAGAAAGCAAGACCGTGCTTCATGCTCTAAAGCAGACTGTGTTTCGTGGATGAGAAATGTGCTGTGTGTTTCCCTTCAGAAATGGAGTTAAATCCCAGGCTCTGTGTCTTCCTACAAGCAAGACTTCGTTTAAGGTAAACTCAGTCACCTTTCAGCTCAAACACAGCTACATCATTCTAGGCTCACACGTTTCCTGCTCTTAACTCTGAACCATTGCATGTTAGAGGACCTGTGGTCTGTATCAGTTTCAGAAGCAGAGTTGAACTAGATATGGTCTGTATTTGTAGGAACCACCGTGCTTTTGTTCTGAGCACACTCACATTTCCTGCTTTATTAGAGGTTCTAGAAATCAAGAGCGTGCTTCTTGCTGTAAAGCAGAGTGTGTTTCATGGATGAGAACTGTGCTGTGTGTTTTCCTTCAGAAATGGAGTTAAATCCCAGGCCCTGTGTCTGCCTACAATCAAGACATCTTTTCAGGTAAACTCAGTCACCTTTCATCTCAAACAGAGCTAGATCTTTCACGAAGGTCACTCGTTTCTTGTTCTTAACTCTAAAGCATTGGATATTAGAGGACCTGTGGTTTGTATCAGTTTCAGAAGCAGAGTTGAACTAGCAATGGTCCATATGTGTAGGAAACACCGTTCTTTTTTTTCTGAGCTCATCATGTTTCTGGCTCTATTAGAGACTCTAGCAATCAAGAGCGTGCTTCTTGCTCTAAAGCAGAGTGTGTTTCATGGATGAGAACTGTGCTGTGTGTTTTCCTTCAGAAATGGAGTTAAATCCCAGGCCCTGTGTCTGCCTACAAGCAAGACATCTTTTCAGGTAAACTCAGTCTACTTTTAGCACAAACAAAGCTAGATCATTCACGAAGCTCACACGTTTGTCGCTCCTAAATGTAAATCATTGGATATTAGAGGGCCTGTGGTTTGTATCAGTTTCAAAAGCATAGTTGAACTAATATGGGGTGTATGTGTAGGAAAACCGTGCTTTTCTTCTGACTACACTCACCTTTCCTGCTTTATTTGAGATTCTAGAAAGCAAGAGCGTGCTTCGTGCTCTAAATAAGAGTGTGTTTCATGGACGAGGACTGTGCGGTGTGTTTCCCTTCAGAAGTGGAGTTAAATGCCAGGCTCTGTGTCTTCCTACAAGCAAGACTTCTTTTAAGGTAAACTCAGTCACCTTTCATCTCAAAAAAAGCTACGTCATTCTAGGCTCACACGTTTCTTGCTCTTAACTGTAAGGCATTGGATGTTAGAAGAACTATGGTTTCTATCACTTTCAGAAGCAGAGTTGAACTACATATGGTCTGTATGTGTAGGAACCACCGTTCTTTTGTTCTGAGAACACTCACGATTCCTGCTGAATTAGAGACCCTAGAAAGCAAGACCGTGTTTCTTGCTCTAAAGCAGACTGTGTTTCATGGATGAGAAATGTGCTGTGTGTTTCCCTTCAGAAATGGAGTTAAATCCCAGGCTCTGTGTCTTCCTACAAGCAAGACTTCGTTTAAGGTAAACTCAGTCACCTTTCAGCTCAAACACAGCTACATCATTCTAGGCTCACACTTTTCCTGCTCTTATTTGTAAACCACTGGATGTTAGAGGACCTGTGGTCTGTATCACTTTCAGAACCAGAGTTGACCTAGATATGGTCTGTATGTGTAGGAACCACCATTCTTTTGTTCTGAGCACACTCAAGTTTCTGGCTCTATTAGAGACTCTAGAAGTCAAGAGCGAGCTTCTTGCTCTAAAGCAGAGTGTGTTTCATGGATGAGAACTGTGCTGTGTGTTTCCCTTCAGAAATGGAGTTAAATCCCAGGCTCTGTGTCTACCTACAAGCAAGACATCTTTTCAGTTAAACTCAGTCACCTTTCAGCTCAAACAGAGCTAGATCTTTCACGAAGGTCACTCATTTCTTGTTCTTAACTCTAAAGCATTGGATATTAGAGGACCTGTGGTTTGTATCAGTTTCAGAAGCAGAGTTGAACTAGCAATGGTCCATATGTGTAGGAAACACCGTTCTTTTTTTTCTGAGCACATCATGTTTCTGGCTCTATTAGAGACTCTAGAAATCAAGATCGTGCTTCTTGCTCTAAAGCAGAGTGTGTTTCATGGATGAGAACTGTACTGTGTGTTTCCCTTCAGAAATGGAGTTAAATCCCAGGCTCTGTGTCTTCCTACAAGCAAGACTTCTTTTAAGGTAAACTCAGTCACCTTTCAGCTCAAAAAAAGCAACATCGTTCTAGGCTCACACGTTTCTTGCTCTTAACTGTAAAGCATTGGATGTTAGAGGAACTGTGGTTTCTATCACTTTCAGAAGCAGAGTTGAACTAGATATGGTCTGTATGTGTAGGAACCACCCTTCTTTTGTTCTGAGAACACTCACGTTTCCTGCTGTATTAGAGACCCTATAAAGCAAGACCGTGTTTCTTGCTCTAAAGCAGACTGTGTTTCATGGATGAGAAATGTGCTGTGTGTTTCCCTTCAGAAATGGAGTTAAATCCCAGGCTCTGTGTCTTCCTACAAGCAAGACTCCTTTTCAGGTAACCTCAGTCACCTTTCAGCTCAAACAAAGCTAGATCGTTCACAAAGCTCACTCATTTCTCACTCTTAAATGTAAAGCCCTGGATATTAGAGGTCCTGTGGTTCGTATCAGTTTCAGAAGCAGAGTTGAACTAGATATGGTCTGTATGTGTAGGAAACACCGTTCTTTTCTTCTGACCACACTCACGTTTCCTGCTTTATTAGAGAATCTAGAAATCAAGAGCAGGCTTCGTGCTCTAAAGAAGAGTGTGTTTCATGGTTGAGAACTGTGCGGTGTGTTTCCCTTCAGAAATGGAGTTAAATCACAGGCTCTGTGTCTTCCTACAAGCAAGACTTCGTTTAAGTTAAACTCAGTCACCTTTCAGCTCAAACACAGCTACATCATTCAAGGCTCACACGTTTCCTGCTCTTAACTGTAAAGCATTGGATGTTAGAGGAACTGTGGTTTCTATCACTTTCAGAAGCAGAGTTGAACTAGATATGGTCTGTATGTGTAGGAACTACCGTTCTTTTGTTCTGAGAACACTCACGTTTCCTGCTGTATTAGAGACCCTATAAAACAAGACCGTGTTTCTTGCTCTAAAGCAGACTGTGTTTCATGGATGAGAAATGTGCTGTGTGCTTCCCTTCAGAAATGGAGTTAAATCGCAGGCTCTGTGTCTTCCTACAAGCAAGACATCTTTTCAGGTAACCTCAGTCACAATTCAGCTCAAACAAAGCTAGAGTGTTCACGAAGCTCACTCGTTTCTCGCTCTTAATTGTAAAGCACTGGATATTAGAGGACCTGTGGTTTGTATCAGTTTCAGAAGCAGAGTTGAACTAGATATGGTCTGTAAGTGTAGGAAACACCGTTCTTTTCATCTGACCACACTCAGTTTCCTGCTTTATTAGAGATTCTAGAAAGCAAGAGCGTGCTTCTTGCTCTAAAGAAGAGTGTGTTTCATGGTTGAGAACTGTGCGGTGTGTTTCCCTTCAGAAATGGAGTTAAATCCCAGGCTCTGTGTCTTCCTACAAGCAAGACTTCGTTTAAGGTAAACTCAGTCACCTTTCAGCTCAAACACAGCTACATCATTCTAGGCTCACATGTTTCCTGCTCTTAACTGTAAACCATTGGATGTTAGAGGACCTGTGGTCTGTATCAGTTTCAGAAGTAGAGTTGAACTAGATATGGTCTGTATTTGTAAGAACCACCGTTCTTTTGTTCTGAGCACACTCACGTTTCCTGCTGTATTAGAGACTCTAGAAAGCAAGACCGTGCTTCTTCCTCTAAAGCAGACTGTGTTTCATGGATGAGAAATGTGCTGTGTGTTTCCCTTCAGAAATGGAGTTAAATCCCAGGCTCTGTGTCTTCCTAGGCAAGACATCTTTTCAGGTAAACTCAGTCACCTTTCAGCTCAAACAGAGCTAGATCTTTCACGAAGCTCACTCGTTTCCTGCTCTTAACTCTAAAGCATTGGATGTTAGAAGAACTGTGGTTTCTATCACTTTCAGAAGCAGTGTTGAACTAGATATGGTCTGTATGTGTAGGAACCACCGTTCTTTTGTTCTGAGAACACTCACGATTCCTGCTGTATTAGAGACCCTAGAAAGCAAGACCGTGTTTCTTGCTCTAAAGCAGACTGTGTTCATGGATGAGAAATGTGCTGTGTGTTTCCCTTCAGAAATGGAGTGAAATCCCAGGCTCTGTGTCTTCCTACAAGCAAAACTTCGTATAAGGTAAACTCAGTCACCTTTCAGCTCAAACACAGCTACATCATTCTAGGCTCACACTTTTCCTGCTCTTAATTGTAAACCACTGGATGTTAGAGGACCTGTGGTCTGTATCAGTTTCAGAAGCAGAGTTGAACTAGATATGGTCTGTATGTGTAGGAAACACCGTTCTTTTCTTCTGACCACACTCGCGTTTCCTGCTTTATTAGAGACTCTAGAAATCAAGAGCGTGCTTCGTGCTCTTAAGAAGAGTGTGTTTCATGGTTGAGAACTGTGCGGTGTGTTTCCCTTCAGAAATGGAGTTAAATCCCAGGCTCAGTGTCTTCCTACAAGCAAGACTTCGTTTAAGGTAAACTCAGTCACCTTTCAGCTCAAACACAGCTACATCATTCTAGGCTCACACGTTTCCTGCTCTTAACTCTGAACCATTGCATGTTAGAGGACCTGTGGTCTGTATCAGTTTCAGAAGCAGAGTTGAACTAGATATGGTCTGTATTTGTAGGAACCACCGTGCTTTTGTTCTGAGCACACTCACATTTCCTGCTTTATTAGAGGTTCTAGAAATCAAGAGCGTGCTTCTTGCTCTAAAGCAGAGTGTGTTTCATGGATGAGAACTGTGCTGTGTGTTTTCCTTCAGAAATGGAGTTAAATCCCAGGCCCTGTGTCTGCCTACAAGCAAGACATCTTTTCAGGTAAACTCAGTCACCTTTCATCTCAAACAGAGCTAGATCTTTCACGAAGGTCACTCGTTTCTTGTTCTTAACTCTAAAGCATTGGATATTAGAGGACCTGTGGTTTGTATCAGTTTCAGAAGCAGAGTTGAACTAGCAATGGTCCATATGTGTAGGAAACACCGTTCTTTTTTTTCTGAGCACATCATGTTTCTGGCTCTATTAGAGACTCTAGAAATCAAGATCGTGCTTCTTGCTCTAAAGCAGAGTGTGTTTCATGGATGAGAACTGTACTGTGTGTTTCCCTTCAGAAATGGAGTTAAATCCCAGGCTCTGTGTCTTCCTACAAGCAAGACTTCTTTTAAGGTAAACTCAGTCACCTTTCAGCTCAAACAAAGCTACATCGTTCTAGGCTCACACGTTTCTTGCTCTTAACTGTAAAGCATTGGATGTTAGAGGAACTGTGGTTTCTATCACTTTCAGAAGCAGAGTTGAACTAGATATGGTCTGTATGTGTAGGAACCACCCTTCTTTTGTTCTGAGAACACTCACGTTTCCTGCTGTATTAGAGACCCTATAAAGCAAGACCGTGTTTCTTGCTCTAAAGCAGACTGTGTTTCATGGATGAGAAATGTGCTGTGTGTTTCCCTTCAGAAATGGAGTTAAATCCCAGGCTCTGTGTCTTCCTACAAGCAAGACTCCTTTTCAGGTAACCTCAGTCACCTTTCAGCTCAAACAAAGCTAGATCGTTCACAAAGCTCACTCATTTCTCACTCTTAAATGTAAAGCCCTGGATATTAGAGGTCCTGTGGTTCGTATCAGTTTCAGAAGCAGAGTTGAACTAGATATGGTCTGTATGTGTAGGAAACACCGTTCTTTTCTTCTGACCACACTCACGTTTCCTGCTTTATTAGAGAATCTAGAAATCAAGAGCAGGCTTCGTGCTCTAAAGAAGAGTGTGTTTCATGGTTGAGAACTGTGCGGTGTGTTTCCCTTCAGAAATGGAGTTAAATCACAGGCTCTGTGTCTTCCTAGGCAAGACATCTTTTCAGGAAAACTCAGTCACCTTTCAGCTCAAACACAGCTACATCATTCTAGGCTCACATGTTTCCTGCTCTTAACTGTAAACCATTGGATGTTAGAGGACCTGTGGTCTGTATCAGTTTCAGAAGTAGAGTTGAACTAGATATGGTCTGTATTTGTAAGAACCACCGTTCTTTTGTTCTGAGCACACTCACGTTTCCTGCTGTATTAGAGACTCTAGAAAGCAAGACCGTGCTTCTTGCTCTAAAGCAGACTGTGTTTCATGGATGAGAAATGTGCTGTGTGTTTCCCTTCAGAAATGGAGTTAAATCCCAGGCTCTGTGTCTTCCTAGGCAAGACATCTTTTCAGGAAAACTCAGTCACCTTTCAGCTCAAACAGAGCTAGATCTTTCAGGAAGCTCACTCGATTCTTGTTCTTAACTCTAAAGCATTGGATATTAGAGGACCTGTGGTTTGTATCAGTTTCAGAAGCAGAGTTGAACTAGCAATGGTCCATATGTGTAGGAAACACCGTTCTTTTTTTCTGAGCACATCATGTTTCTGGCTCTATTAGAGACTCTAGAAATCAAGAGCGTGCTTCTTGCTCTAAAGCAGAGTGTGTTTCATGGATGAGAACTGTACTGTGTGTTTCCCTTCAGAAATGGAGTTAAATCCCAGGCTCTGTGTCTTCCTGCAAGCAAGACTTCGTTTAAGGTAAACTCAGTCACCTTTCAGCTCAAACACAGCTACGTTATTCTAGGCTCACACGTTTCCTGCTCTTAACTGTAAACCATTGGATGTTAGAGGACATGTGGTCTGTATCAGTTTCAGAAGCAGAGTTGAACTAGATATGGTCTGTATTTGTAGGAACCACTGTTCATTTGTTCTGAGCACACTCAAGTTTGTGGCTCTATTAGAGACTCTAGAAATCGAGAGCGAGCTTCTGGCTCTAAAGCAGAGTGTGTTTCATGGATGAGAACTGTGCTGTGTGTTTCCCTTCAGAAATGGAGTTAAATCCCAGGCTCTGTGTCTGCCTACAAGCAAGACATATTTTCAGGTAAACTCAGTCACCTTTTAGCTAAAACAAAGCTGGATCGTTCACGAAGCTCACTCCTTTCTTGCTCTTATCTCTAAAGCATTGGATGTTAGAGGACCTGTGGTCTGTATCAGTTTCAGAAGCAGAGTTGAACTAGATATGGTCTGTATTTGTAGGAACCACCCTTCTTTTGTTCTGAGCACACTCACATTTCAGCTGTATTAGAGACCCTAGAAAGCAAGACCGTGTTTCCTGCTCTTAAGCAGACTGTGTTTCATGGATGAGAAATGTGCTGTGTGTTTCCCTTCAGAAATGGAGTTAAATCCCAGGCTCTGTGTCTTCTTACAAGCAAGACTTCTTTTAAGGTAAACTAAGTCACATTTCAGCTCAAACAAAGCTAGATCGTTCACGAAGCTCACTCATTTCTCACTCTTAACTGTAAATCACTGGATATTAGAGGACCTGTGGTTCGTATCAGTTTCAGAAGCAGACTTGAATTAGATATGGTCTTTATGTGTATGAAACACCGTTCTTTTCTTCTGACCACACTCACGTTTCCTGCTTTATTAGAGGTTCTAGAAATGAAGAGCGTGCTTCTTGCTCTAAAGCAGAGTGTGTTTCATGGATGAGAACTGTGCTGTGTGTTTCCCTTCAGAAATGGAGTTAAATCCCAGGCCCTGTGTCTGCCTACAAGCAAGACATCTTTTCAGGTAAACTCAGTCTACTTTTAGCACAAACAAAGCTAGATCATTCACGAAGCTCACACGTTTCTCGCTCCTAAATGTAAATCATTGGATATTAGAGGACCTGTGGTCTGTATCAGTTTCAGAAGCAGAGTTGAACTAGATATGTTCTGTATTTGTAGGAACCACCGTTCTTTTTTTCTGAGCACACTCACGTTTCCTGCTGTATTAGAGACTCTAGAAAGCAAGACCGTGCATCATGCTCTAAAGCAGACTGTGTTTCGTGGATGAGAAATGTGCTGTGTGTTTCCCTTCAGAAATGGAGTTAAATCCCAGGCTCTGTGTCTTCCTACAAGCAAGACATCTTTTCAGGTAAACTCAGTCACCTTTCAGCTCAAACAGAGCTAGATCTTTCACGAAGCTCACTCGTTTCTTGCTCTTAACTCTAAACCATTGGATGTTAGAAGAACTGTGGTTTCTATCACTTTCAGAAGCAGAGTTGAACTAGATATGATCTGTATGTGTAGGAACCAACGTTCTTTTGTTCTGAGAACACTCACGATTCCTGCTGTATTAGAGACCCTAGAAAGCAAGACCGTGTTTCTTGCTCTAAAGCAGACTGTGTTTCATGGATGAGAAATGTGCTGTGTGTTTCCCTTCAGAAATGGAGTTAAATCCCAGGCTCTGTGTCTTCCTACAAGCAAGACTTCGTTTAAGGTAAACTCAGTCACCTTTCAGCTCAAACACAGCTACATCATTCTAGGCTTACACTTTTCCTGCTCTTAATTGTAAACCACTGGATGTTAGAGGACCTGTGGTCTGTATCAGTTTCAGAAGCAGAGTTGAACTAGATATGGTCTGTATGTGTAGGAACCACCATTCTTTTGTTCTGAGCACACTCAAGTTTGTGGCTCTATTAGAGACTCTAGAAATCAAGAGCGAGCTTCTTGCTCTAAAGCAGAGTGTGTTTCATGGATGAGAACTGTGCTGTGTGTTTCCCTTCAGAAATGGAGTTAAATCCCAGGCTCTGTGTCTGCCTACATCAAGACATATTTTCAGGTAAACTCAGTCACCTTTTAGCTCAAACAAAGCTGGATCGTTCACGAAGCTCACTCCTTTCTCGCTCTTATCTCTAAAGCATTGGATGTTAGAGGACCTGTGGTCTGTATCAGTTTCAGAAGCAGAGTTGAACTAGATATGGTCTGTATTTGTAGGAACCACCCTTCTTTTGTTCTGAGCACACTCACATTTCAGCTGTATTAGAGACCCTAGAAAGCAAGACCGTGTTTCCTGCTCTTAAGCAGACTGTGTTTCATGGATGAGAAATGTGCTGTGTGTTTCCCTTCAGAAATGGAGTTAAATCCCAGGCTCTGTGTCTTCTTACAAGCAAGACTTCTTTTAAGGTAAACTAAGTCACCTTTCATCTCAAACAGAGCTAGATCTTTCACGAAGGTCACTCGTTTCTTGTTCTTAACTCTAAAGCATTGGATATTAGAGGACCTTTGTTTTGTATCAGTTTCAGAAGCAGAGTTGAACTAGCAATGGTCCATATGTGTAGGAAACACCGTTCTTTTTTTTCTGAGCACATCATGTTTCTGGCTCTATTAGAGACTCTAGAAATCAAGAGCGTGCTTCTTGCTCTAAAGCAGAGTGTGTTTCATGGATGAGAACTGTGCTGTGTGTTTTCCTTCAGAAATGGAGTTAAATCCCAGGCCCTGTGTCTGCCTACAAGCAAGACATCTTTTCAGGTAAACTCAGTCTACTTTTAGCACAAACAAAGCTAGATCATTCACGAAGCTCACACGTTTCTCGCTCCTAAATGTAAATCATTGGATATTAGAGGGCCTGTGGTTTGTATCAGTTTCAAAAGTATAGTTGAACTAGATATGGGGTGTATGTGTAGGAAAAACCGTGCTTTTCTTCTGACTACACTCACCTTTCCTGCTTTATTTGAGATTCTAGAAAGCAAGAGCGTGCTTCGTGCTCTAAATAAGAGTGTGTTTCATGGATGAGGACTGTGCGGTGTGTTTCCCTTCAGAAGTGGAGTTAAATGCCAGGCTCTGTGTTTTCCTACAAGCAAGACTTCTTTTAAGGTAAACTCAGTCACCTTTCATCTCAAACAAAGCTACGTCATTCTAGGATCACACGTTTCTTGCTCTTAACTGTAAAGCATTGGATGTTAGAAGAACTGTGGTTTCTATCACTTTCAGAAGCAGAGTTGAACTAGATATGGTCTGTATGTGTAGGAACCACCGTTCTTTTGTTCTGAGAACACTCACGATTCCTGCTGTATCTGAGACCGTAGAAAGCAAGACCGTGTTTCTTGCTCTAAAGCAGACTGTGTTTCATGGATGAGAAATGTGCTGTGTGTTTCCCTTCAGAAATGGAGTTAAATCCCAGGCTCTGTGTCTTCCTACAAGCAAGACTTCGTTTAAGGTAAACTCAGTCACCTTTCAGCTCAAGCACAGCTACATCATTCTAGGCTCACACTTTTCCTGCTCTTAACTGTAAACCATTGGATGTTAGAGGACCTGTGGTCTGTATCAGTTTCAGAAGCAGAGTTGAACTAGATATGGTCTGTATGTGTAGGAACCACCCTTCTTTTGTTCTGAGCACACTCATATTTCTGGCTCTATTAGAGACTCTAGAAATCAAGAGCGAGCTTCTTGCTCTAAAGCAGAGTGTGTTTCATGGATGAGAACTGTGCGGTGTGCTTCCCTTCAGAAATGGAGTTAAATCCCAGGCTCTGTGTCTTCCTACAAGCAAGACTTCTTTGAAGGTAAACTCAGTCACCTTTCAGCTCAAACAAAACTACATCCTTCTAGGGTCACACGTTTCTTGCTCTTAACTGTAAAGCATTGGATGTTAGAGGAAATGTGGTTTCGATCACTTTCAGAAGCAGAGTTGAACTAGATATGGTCTGTATGTGTAGGAACTACCGTTCTTTTGTTCTCAGAACACTCACGTTTCCTGCTGTATTAGAGACCCTATAAAGCAAGACCGTGTTTCTTGCTCTAAAGCAGACTGTGTTTCATGGATGAGAAATGTGCTGTGTGTTTCCCTTCAGAAATGGAGTTAAATCGGAGGCTCTGTGTCTTCCTACAAGCAAGACATCTTTTCAGGTAACTCAGTCACATTTCAGCTCAAACAAAGCTAGATTGTTTACGAAGCTCACTCGTTTCCCGCTCTTAACTGTAAAGCACTGGATATTAGAGGACCTGTGGTTTGTATCAGTTTCAGAAGCAGAGTTGAATTAGATATGGTCCTTATGTGCAGGAAACACCGTTCTTTTCGTCTGACCACACTCAATTTCCTGCTTGATTAGAGATTCTAGAAAGCAAGAGCGTGCTTCGTGCTCTAAAGAAGAGTGTGTTTCATGGTTGAGAACTGTGCGGTGTGTTACCCTTCAGAAATGGAGTTAAATCCCAGGCTCTGTGTCTTCCTACAAGCAAGACTTCTTTTAAGGTAAACTCAGTCACCTTTCAGCTCAAACACAGCTACATCATTCTAGGCTCACACGTTTCCTGCTCTTAACTGTAAACCATTGGATGTTAGAGGACCTGTGGTCTGTATCAGTTTCAGAAGCAGAGTTGAACTAGATATGGTCTGTATTTGTAGGAACCACCGTTCTTTTGTTCTGAGCACACTCACGTTTCCTGCTGTATTAGAGACTCTAGAAAGCAAGACCGTGCTTCTTGCTCTAAAGCAGACTGTGTTTCATGGATGAGAAATGTGCTGTGTGTTTCCCTTCAGAAATGGAGTTAAATCCCAGGCTCTGTGTCTTCCTACAAGCAAGACATCTTTTCAGGTAAACTCAGTCACCTTTCAGCTCAAACAGAGCTAGATCTTTCACGAAGCTCACTCGAATCTTGTTCTTAACTCTAAAGCATTGGATATTAGAGGACCTGTGGTTTGTATCAGTTTCAGAAGCAGAGTTGAACTAGCAATGGTCCATATGTGTAGGAAACACTGTTCTTTTTTTCTGAGCCCATCATGTCTCTGGCTCTATTAGAGACTCTAGAAATCAAGAGCGTGCTTCTTGCTCTAAAGCAGAGTGTGTTTCATGGATGAGAACTGTACTGTGTGTATCCCTTCTGAAATGGAGTTAAATCCCAGGCTCTGTGTCTTCCTACAAGCAAGACATCATTTCAGGTAACCTCAGTCACATTTCAGCTCAAACAAAGCTAGATCATTCACGAAGCTCCCTCGTTTCTCACTCTTAACTGTAAAGCCCTGGATATTAGAGGACCTGTGGTTTGTATCAGTTTCAGAAGCAGAGTTGAACGAGATATGGTCCGTATGTGTAGGAAACACTCTTCTTTTTTCTGACTGCACTCACTTTACCTGCTTTATTAGAGATTCTACAAAGAAAGAGTGTGCTTCTTGCTCCTAAAGCAGAGTGTGTTTCATGGATGAGAACTGTGCTGTGTGTTTCCCTTCAGAAATGGAGTTAAATCCCAGGCTCTTTGTCTGCCTACAAGCAAGACATCTTTTCAGGTAAACTCAGTCACCTTTCAGCTCAAACAAAGCTAGATCACTCAAGAAGCTCACACGTTTCCTGCTCTTAACTGTAAACCATTGGATGATAGAGGACCTGTGGTCTGTATCAGTTTCAGAAGCAGAGTTGAACTAGATATGGTCTGTATGTGTAGGAACCACCGTTATTTTGTTCTGAGAACACTCACGATTCCTGCTGTATCAGAGACCGTAGAAAGCAAGACCGTGTTTCTTGCTCTAAAGCAGACTGTGTTTCATGGATGAGAAATGTGCTGTGTGTTTCCCTTCAGAAATGGAGTTAAATCCCAGGCTCTGTGTCTTCCTACAAGCAAGACTTCGTTTAAGGTAAACTCAGTCACCTTTCAGCTCAAACACAGCTACATCATTCTAGGCTCACACTTTTCCTGCTCTTAACTGTAAACCATTGGATGTTAGAGGACCTGTGGTCTGTATCAGTTTCAGAAGCAGAGTTGAACTAGATATGGTCTGTATGTGTAGGAACCACCCTTCTTTTGTTCTGAGCACACTCATATTTCTGGCTCTATTAGAGACTCTAGAAATCAAGAGCGAGCTTCTTGCTCTAAAGCAGAGTGTGTTTCATGGATGCGAACTGTGCGGTGTGTTTCCCTTCAGAAATGGAGTTAAATCCCAGGCTCTGTGTCTTCCTACAAGCAAGACTTCTTTGAAGGTAAACTCAGTCACCTTTCAGCTCAAACAAAACTACATCGTTCTAGGGTCACACGTTTCTTGCTCTTAACTGTAAAGCATTGGATGTTAGAGGAAATGTGGTTTCGATCACTTTCAGAAGCAGAGTTGAACTAGATATGGTCTGTATGTGTAGGAACTACCGTTCTTTTGTTCTCAGAACACTCACGTTTCCTGCTGTATTAGAGACCCTATAAAGCAAGACCGTGTTTCTTGCTCTAAAGCAGACTGTGTTTCATGGATGAGAAATGTGCTGTGTGTTTCCCTTCAGAAATGGAGTTAAATCGGAGGCTCTGTGTCTTCCTACAAGCAAGACATCTTTTCAGGTAACCTCAGTCACATTTCAGCTCAAACAAAGCTAGATTGTTTACGAAGCTCACTCGTTTCCCGCTCTTAACTGTAAAGCACTGGATATTAGAGGACCTGTGGTTTGTATCAGTTTCAGAAGCAGAGTTGAACTAGATATGGTCTGTATGTGTAGGAAACACCGTTCTTTTCTTCTGACCACACTCATGTTTCCTGCTTTATTAGAGACTCTAGAAATCAAGAGCGTGCTTCTTGCTCTAAAGAAGTGTGTATTTCATGGTTGAGAACTGTGCGGTGTGTTTCCCTTCAGAAATGGAGTTAAATCCCAGGCTCTGTGTCTTCCTACAAGCAAGACTTCGTTTAAGGTAAACTCAGTCACCTTTCAGCTCAAACACAGCTACATCATTCTAGGCTCACACGTTTCCTGCTCTTAACTGTGAACCATTGGATGTTAGAGGACCTGTGGTCTGTATCAGTTTCAGAAGCAGAGTTGAACTAGATATGGTCTGTATTTGTAGGAACCACCGTGCTTTTGTTCTGAGCACACTCACATTTCCTGATTTATTAGAGGTTCTAGAAATCAAGAGCGTGCTTCTTGCTCTAAGGCAGAGTGTGTTTCATGGATGAGAACTGTGCTGTGTGTTTTCCTTCAGAAATGGAGTTAAATCCCAGGCCCTGTGTCTGCCTACAAGCAAGACATCTTTTCAGGTAAACTCAGTCACCTTTCAGCTCAAACAGAGCTAGATCTTTCACGAAGGTCACTCGTTTCTTGTTCTTAACTCTAAAGCATTGGATATTAGAGGACCTTTGGTTTGTATCAGTTTCAGAAGCAGAGTTGAACTAGCAATGGTCCATATGTGTAGGAAACACCGTTCTTTTTTTTTCTGAGCACATCATGTTTCTGGCTCTATTAGAGACTCTAGAAATCAAGAGCGTGCTTCTTGCTCTAAAGCAGAGTGTGTTTCATGGATGAGAACTGTGCTGTGTGTTTTCCTTCAGAAATTTAGTTAAATCCCAGGCTCTGTGTCTGCCTACAAGCAAGACATCTTTTCAGGTAAACTCAGTCTACTTTTAGCACAAACAAAGCTAGATCATTCACGAAGCTCACACGTTTCTCGCTCCTAAATGTAAATCATTGGATATTAGAGGGCCTGTGGTTTGTATCAGTTTCAAAATCATAGTTGAACTAGATATGGGGTGTATGTGTAGGAAAAACCGTGCTTTTCTTCTGACTACACTCACCTTTCCTGCTTTATTTAAGATTCTAGAAAGCAAGAGCGTGCTTCGTGCTCTAAATAAGAGTGTGTTTCATGGATGAGGACTGTGCGGTGTGTTTCCCTTCAGAAGTGGAGTTAAATGCCAGGCTCTGTGTTTTCCTACAAGCAAGACTTCTTTTAAGGTAAACTCAGTTACCTTTCATCTCAAACAAAGCTACGTCGTTCTAGGCTCACACGTTTCTTGCTCTTAACTGTAAAGCATTGGATGTTAGAAGAACTGTGGTTTCTATCACTTTCAGAAGCAGAGTTGAACTACATATGGTCTGTATGTGTAGGAACCACCGTTCTTTTGTTCGAAGCACACTCACGATTCCTGCTGTATCAGAGACCCTAGAAAGCAAGACCGTGTTTCTTGCTCTAAAGCAGACTGTGTTTCATGGATGAGAAATGTGCTGTGTGTTTCCCTTCAGAAATGGAGTTAAATCCCAGGCTCTGTGTCTTCCTACAAGCAAGACTTCGTTTAAGGTAAACTCAGTCACCTTTCAGCTCAAACACAGCTACATCATTCTAGGCTCACACTTTTCCTGCTCTTAACTGTAAACCATTGGATGTTAGAGGACCTGTGGCCTGTATCAGTTTCAGAAGCAGAGTTGAACTAGATATGGTCTGTATGTGTAGGAACCACCCTTCTTTTGTTCTGAGCACACTCATATTTCTGGCTCTATTAGAGACTCTAGAAATCAAGAGCGAGCTTCTTGCTCTAAAGCAGAGTGTGTTTCATGGATGAGAACTGTGCGGTGTGTTTCCCTTCAGAAATGGAGTTAAATCCCAGGCTCTGTGTCTTCCTACAAGCAAGACTTCTTTGAAGGTAAACTCAGTCACCTTTCAGCTCAAACAAAACTACATCGTTCTAGGGTCACACGTTTCTTGCTCTTAACTGTAAAGCATTGGATGTTAGAGGAAATGTGGTTTCGATCACTTTCAGAAGCAGAGTTGAACTAGATATGGTCTGTATGTGTAGGAACTACCGTTCTTTTGTTCTCAGAACACTCACGTTTCCTGCTGTATTAGAGACCCTATACAGCAAGACCGTGTTTCTTGCTCTAAAGCAGACTGTGTTTCATGGATGAGAAATGTGCTGTGTGTTTCCCTTCAGAAATGGAGTTAAATCGGAGGCTCTGTGTCTTCCTACAAGCAAGACATCTTTTCAGGTAACCTCAGTCACCTTTCAGCTCAAACACAGCTACATCATTCTAGGCTCACACTTTTCCTGCTCTTAATAGTAAACCACTGGATGTTAGAGGACCTGTGGTCTGTATCAGTTTCAGAAGCAGAGTTGAACTAGATATGGTCTGTATGTGTAGGAAACACCGTTCTTTTCTTCTGACCACACTCACGTTTCCTGCTTTATTAGAGACTCTAGAAATCAAGAGCGTGCTTCGTGCTCTAAAGAAGTGTGTGTTTCATGGTTGAGAACTGTGCGGTGTGTTTCCCTTCAGAAATGGAGGTAAATCCCAGGCTCTGTGTCTTCCTACAAGCAAGACTTCGTTTAAGGTAATCTCAGTCACCTTTCAGCTCAAACACAGCTACATCATTCTAGGCTCACACGTTTCCTGCTCTTAACTGTGAACCATTGGATGTTAGAGGACCTGTGGTCTGTATCAGTTTCAGAAGCAGAGTTGAACTAGATATGGTCTGTATTTGTAGGAACCACCGTGCTTTTGTTCTGAGCACACTCACATTTCCTGCTTTATTAGAGGTTCTAGAAATCAAGAGCGTGCTTCTTGCTCTAAGGCAGAGTGTGTTTCATGGATGAGAACTGTGCTGTGTGTTTTCCTTCAGAAATGGAGTTAAATCCCAGGCCCTGTGTCTGCCTACAAGCAAGACATCTTTTCAGGTAAACTCAGTCACCTTTCAGCTCAAACAGAGCTAGATCTTTCACGAAGGTCACTCGTTTCTTGTTCTTAACTCTAAAGCATTGGATATTAGAGGACCTTTGGTTTGTATCAGTTTCAGAAGCAGAGTTGAACTAGCAATGGTCCATATGTGTAGGAAACACCGTTCTTTTTTTTCTGAGCACATCATGTTTCTGGCTCTATTAGAGACTCTAGAAATCAAGAGCGTGCTTCTTGCTCTAAAGCATAGTGTGTTTCATGGATGAGAACTGTGCTGTGTGTTTTCCTTCAGAAATGGAGTTAAATCCCAGGCCCTGTGTCTGCCTACAAGCAAGACATCTTTTCAGGTAAACTCAGTCTACTTTTAGCACAAACAAAGCTAGATCATTCACGAAGCTCACACGTTTCTCGCTCCTAAATGTAAATCATTGGATATTAGAGGGCCTGTGGTTTGTATCAGTTTCAAAAGCATAGTTGAACTAGATATGGGGTGTATGTGTAGGAAAAACCGTGCTTTTCTTCTGACTACACTCACCTTTCCTGCTTTATTTAAGATTCTAGAAAGCAAGAGCGTGCTTCGTGCTCTAAATAAGAGTGTGTTTCATGGATGAGGACTGTGCGGTGTGTTTCCCTTCAGAAGTGGAGTTAAATGCCAGGCTCTGTGTTTTCCTACAAGCAAGACTTCTTTTAAGGTAAACTCAGTCACCTTTCATCTCAAACAAAGCTACATCGTTCTAGGCTCACACGTTTCTTGCTCTTAACTGTAAAGCATTGGATGTTAGAAGAACTGTGGTTTCTATCACTTTCAGAAGCAGAGTTGAACTACATATGGTCTGTATGTGTAGGAACCACCGTTCTTTTGTTCTGAGAACACTCACGATTCCTGCTGTATCAGAGACCCTAGAAAGCAAGACCGTGTTTCTTGCTCTAAAGCAGACTGTGTTTCATGGAAGAGAAATGTGCTGTGTGTTTCCCTTCAGAAATGGAGTTAAATCCCAGGCTCTGTGTCTTCCTACAAGCAAGACTTCGTTTAAGGTAAACTCAGTCACTTTTCAGCTCAAACAGAGCTAGATCTTTCACGAAGCTCACTCGAATCTTGTTCTTAACTCTAAAGCATTGGATATTAGAGGACCTGTGGTTTGTATCAGTTTCAGAAGCAGAGTTGAACTAGCAATGGTCCATATGTGTAGGAAACACCGTTCTTTTTTTCTGAGCCCATCATGTCTCTGGCTCTATTAGAGACTCTAGAAATCAAGAGCGTGCTTCTTGCTCTAAAGCAGAGTGTGTTTCATGGATGAGAACTGTACTGTGTGTTTCCCTTCAGAAATGGAGTTAAATCCCAGGCTCTGTGTCTTCCTACAAGCAAGACATCATTTCAGGTAACCTCACTCACATTTCAGCTCAAACAAAGCTAGATCGTTCACGAAGCTCCCTCGTTTCTCACTCTTAACTGTAAAGCCCTGGATATTAGAGGACCTGTGGTTTGTATCAGTTTCAGAAGCAGAGTTGAACTAGATATGGTCCGTATGTGTAGGAAACACTCTTCTTTTTTCTGACTGCACTCACTTTACCTGCTTTATTAGAGATTCTACAAAGAAAGAGTGTGCTTCTTGTTCCTAAAGCAGAGTGTGTTTCATGGATGAGAACTGTGCTGTGTGTTTCCCTTCAGAAATGGAGTTAAATCCCAGGCTCTTTGTCTGCCTACAAGCAAGACATCTTTTCAGGTAAACTCGGTCACCTTTCATCTCAAACAAAGCTAGATCACTCAAGAAGCTCACACGTTTCTTGCTCTTAACTGTAAAGCATTGGATGTTAGAGGAACTGTGGTTTCTATCACTTTCAGAAGCAGTGTTGAACTAGATATGGTCTGTATGTATAGGAACCACCGAGCTTTTGTTCTGAGAACACTCACGATTCCTGCTGTATTAGAGACCCTAGAATGCAGACCGTGTTTCTTGCTCTAAAGCAGACTGTGTTTCATGGATGAGAAATGTGCTGTGTGTTTCCCTTCAGAAATGGAGTTAAATCCCAGGCTCTGTGTCTTCCTACAAGCAAGACTTCGTTTAAGGTAAACTCAGTCACCTTTCAGCTCAAACAGAGCTAGATCTTTCACGAAGCTCACTCGAATCTTGTTCTTAACTCTAAAGCATTGGATATTAGAGGACCTGTGGTTTGTATCAGTTTCAGAAGCAGAGTTGAACTAGCAATGGTCCATATGTGTAGGAAACACCGTTCTTTTTTTCTGAGCCCATCATGTCTCTGGCTCTATTAGAGACTCTAGAAATCAAGAGCGTGCTTCTTGCTCTAAAGCAGAGTGTGTTTCATGGATGAGAACTGTACTGTGTGTTTCCCTTCAGAAATGGAGTTAAATCCCAGGCTCTGTGTCTTCCTACAAGCAAGACTTCTTTTAAGGTAAACTCAGTCAACTTTCAGCTCAAACATAGCTACATCATTCTAGGCTCATACGTTTCTCGCTCCTAAATGTAAATCATTGGATATTAGAGGACCTGTGGTTTGTATCAGTTTCAAAAGCAGAGTTGAACTAGATATGTTGTATATGTGTAGGAAAAACCGTGCTTTCTTCTGACCACACTCACCTTTCCTGCTTTATTTGAGATTCTAGAAAGCAAGAGCGTGCTTTATGCTCTAATTAAGAGTGTGTTTCATGGATGAGGATTGTGCGGTGTGTTTCCCTTCAGAAATGGAGTTAAATGCCAGGCTCTGTGTCTTCCTACAAGCAAGACTTCTTTTAAGGTAAACTCAGTCACCTTTCAGCTCAAACAAAGCTATGTCGTTCTAGGCTCACACGTTTCTTGCTCTTAACTGTAAAGCATTGGATGTTAGAAGAACTGTGGTTTCTATCACTTTCAGAAGCAGAGTTGAACTACATATGGTCTGTATGTGTAGGAACCACCGTTCTTTTGTTCTGAGAACACTCATGATTCCTGCTGGATTAGAGACCCTAGAAAGCAAGACCGTGTTTCTTGCTCTAAAGCAGACTGTGTTTCATGGATGAGAAATGTGCTGTGTGTTTCCCTTCAGAAATGGAGTTAAATCCCAGGCTCTGTGTCTTCCTACAAGCAAGACATCATTTCAGGTAACCTCAGTCACATTTCAGCTCAAACAAAGCTAGATCGTTCACGAAGCTCCCTCGTTTCTCACTCTTAACTGTAAAGCACTGGATATTAGAGGACCTGTGGTTTGTATCAGTTTCAGAAGCAGAGTTGAACTAGATATGGTCCGTATGTGTAGGAAACACTCTTCTTTTTTCTGACTGCACTCACTTTACCTGCTTTATTAGAGATTCTACAAAGAAAGAGTGTGCTTCTTGCTCCTAAAGCAGAGTGTGTTTCATGGATGAGAACTGTGCTGTGTGTTTCCCTTCAGAAATGGAGTTAAATCCCAGGCTCTTTGTCTGCCTACAAGCAAGACATCTTTTCAGGTAAACTCAGTCACCTTTCAGCTCAAACAAAGCTAGATCACTCAAGAAGCTCACACGTTTCTTGCTCTTAACTGTGAAGCATTGGATGTTAGAGGAACTGTGGTTTCTATCACTTTCAGAAGCAGTGTTGAACTAGATATGGTCTGTATGTATAGGAACCACCAAGCTTTTGTTCTGAGAACAATCACGATTCCTGCTGTATTACAGACCCTAGAATGCAAGACCGTTTTTCTTGCTCTAAAGCAGACTGTGTTTCATGGATGAGAAATGTGCTGTGTGTTTCCCTTCAGAAATTTAGTTAAATCCCAGGCTTGTGTCTTCCTACAAGCAAGACATCTTTTCAGGTAACCTCTGTCACATTTCAGCTCAAACAAAGCTAGATCGTTCACGAAGCTCACTCGTTTCTCACTCTTAACTGTAAAGCTCTGGATATTAGAGGACCTGTGGTTTGTATCAGTTTCAGAAGAGGAGTTGAACTAGCAATGATCCATATGTGTAGGAAAAACCGTTCTTTTTTTCTGAGCACATCATGTTTCTGGCTCTATTAGAGACTCTAGAAATCAATAGCGTGCTTCTTGCTCTAAAGAAGAGTGTGTTTCATGGATGAGAACTGTGCTGTGTGTTTCCCTTCAGAAATGGAGTTAAATCCCAGGCTCTGTGTCTTCCTACAAGCAAGACATCTTTTCAGGTAAACTCAGTCTACTTTTAGCTCAAACAAAGCTGGATAGTTCACGAAGCTCACACGTTTCTCTCTCCTAAACGTAAATCATTGGATATTAGAGGACCTGTGGTTTGTATCAGTTTCAAAAGCATAGTTAAACTAGATATGGGTGTATGTGTAGGAAAAACCGTGCTTTTCTTCTGACCACACTCACATTTCCTGCTTTATTTGAGATTCTAGAATGCAAGAGCGTGCTTCGTGCTCTAAATAAGAGTGTGTTTCATGGATGAGGACTGTGCGGTGTGTTTCCCTTCAGAAGTGGAGTTAAATGCCAGGCTCTGTGTCTTCCTACAAGCAAGACTTCGTTTAAGGTAAACTCAGTCACCTTTCAGCTCAAATACAGCTACATCATTCTAGGCTCACACGTTTCCTGCTCTTATTTGTAAACCATTGGATGTTAGTGGACCTGTGGTCTGTATCAGTTTCAGAAGCAGAGTTCAACTAGATATGGTCTGTATTTGTAGGAACCACCGGTCTTTTGTTCTGAGCACACTCACGTTTCCTGCTGTATTAGAGACTCAAGAAAGCAAGACCGTGCTTCATGCTCTAAAGCAGACTGTGTTTCATGGATGAGAAATGTGCTGTGTGTTTCCTTTCAGAAATGGAGTTAAATCCCAGGCTCTGTATCTTCCTACAATCAAGACATCTTTTCAGGTAAACTCAGTCACCTTTCAGCTCAAACAGAGTTACATCTTTCACGAAGCTCACTCGTTTCTTGTTCTTAACTCTAAAGCATTGGATATTAGAGGACCTGTGGTTTGTATCAGTTTCAGAAGCAGAGTTGAACTAGCAATGGTCCATATGTGTAGGAAACACCGTTCTTTTTTTCTGAGCACCTCATGTTTCTGGCTCTATTAGAGTCTCTAGAAATCAAGAGCGTGCTTCTGGCCCTAAAGCAGAGTGTGTTTCATGGATGAGAACTGTTCTGTGTGTTTCCCTTCAGAAATGGAGTTAAATCCCAGGCTCTGTGTCTTCCTACAAGCAAGACTTCTTTTAAGGTAAACTCAGTCACCTTACAGCTCAAACAAATCTACATCGTTCTAGGCTCACACGTTTCTTGCTCTTCAGTGTAAAGCATTGGATGTTAGAGGAACTGTGGTTTCTATCAGTTTCAGAAGCAGAGTTGAACTAGATATGGTCTGTATGTGTAGGAACCACCATTCTTTTGTTCTGAGAACACTCACGTTTCCTGCTGTATTAGAGACCCTATAAAGCAAGACCGTGTTTCTTGCTCTAAAGCAGACTGTGTTTCATGGATGAGAAATGTGCTGTGTGTTTCCCTTCAGAAATGGAGTTAAATCGCAGGCTCTGTGTCTTCCTACAAGCAAGACATCTTTTCAGGTAACCTCAGTCACATTTCAGCTCAAACAAAGCTAGATTGTTCACGAAGCTCACTCGTTTCTCGCTCTTAACTGTAAAGCACTGGATATTAGAGGACCTGTAGTTTGTATCAGTTTCAGAAGCAGAGTTGAACTAGCAATGGTCCATATGTGTAGGAAACACCGTTCTTTTTTTCTGAGCTCGTCATGTTTCTGGCTCTATTAGAGATTCTAGAAATCAAGAGCGTGCTTCTTGTTGTAAAGCAGAGTGTGTTTCATGGATGAGAACTGTGCTGTGTGTTTCCCTTCAGAAATGGAGTTAAATCCCAGGCTCCGTGTCTGCCTACAAGCAAGACATCTTTTCAGGTAAACTCAGTCACCTTTTAGCTCAAACAAAGCTGGATCGTTCACGAAGCTCACTCGTTTCTTGCTCTTAACTCTAAAGCATTGGATTTTATAGAAGCTGTGGTCTGTATCTGTTTCAGAAGCAGAGTTTAACTAGATATGGTCTGTATTTGTAGGAACCACCGTTCTTTTGTTCTAAGCACACTCATGATTCCTACTTTATTAGAGACCCTAGAAAGCAAGCCCGTGTTTCTTGCTCTAAAGCAGACTGTGTTAAATGGATGAGAAATGAGCTGTGTGTTTCCCTTCAGAAATGGAGTTCAATCCCAGGCTTTGTGTCTTCCTAAAAGCAAGACTTCGTTTAAGGTAAACTCAGTCACCTTTCAGCTAAAACACAATTACATCGTTCACATAGCTCACACGTTTCTCGCTCTTAACTGAACAGCATTGGATGTTAGAGGAACAGTGGTTTCTATTACTTTCAGAAGCAGAGTTGAACTATATATGGTCTGTATGTGTAGAAAAAACCGTTCTTCTCTTCTGACCACACTCACGTTTCCTGCTTTATTAGAGATTCTAGAAAGAAAGAGCGTTCTTCCTGCTCTAAAGCAGAGTGTGTTTCATGGATGAGAACTGTGCTATGTTTTTCCCTTCACAAATGGAGTTAAAAGCCAGGCTCTGTGTTTTCCTACAAGCAAGACTTCGGTTCAGGTAAACTCAGTTACCTCTCAGCTCAAACTAAACTACATCGTTTTAGGATCACACGTTTTTGCTCTTATCTGTAAAGCATTGGATGTTAGAGGACCTGTGGTTTGTATCAGTTTCAGAAGCAGAGTTGAACTAGCAATGGTCTGTATGTCTAGGAATCACCGTTCTTTTTTTCTGAGCACCCTCAATTTTCTGGCTCTAGTAGAGACTCTAGAAATCAAGTCCATGCTTCTAGCTGTAAAGCAAAGTGTGTTTCATGGATGAGAACTGTGCTGTGTGTTTACCTTCAGAAATGGAGTTAAATCCCAGGCTCTGTGTCTACCTACAAGCAAGACATCTTTTCAGGTAAACTCAGTCAACTTTTTAGCTCAAACAAACTAGATCATTCATGAAGCTCACACGTTTCTCGCTCTTAACTGTAAATCATTGGATATTAGAGGACCTGTGGTTCGTGTCAGTTTCAGAAGCAGAGTTGAACTAGATATGGTCTGTATGTGTAGGAACCACCGTTCTTTTGTTCTGAGCACACTAATGTTTCCTACTGTATTAGAGACTCTAGAAAGCCAGACCGTGCTTCTTGCTCTAAAGCAGACTGTGTTTCATGGATGAGAACTATGCTGTGTGTTTCCCTTCAGAAATGGAGTTAAATACCAGGCTCTGTGTCTGCCTACAAGGAAGACTTCGTTTAAGGTAAACTCAATCCCCTTTCAGCTCAAACAAAGCTACATCGTTCTAGGCTCACACGTTTCTTGCTCGTAACTGTAAAGCATTGGATGTTAGAGGACCTGTGGTTTGTATCAGTTTCAGAAGCAGAGTAGAACTAGCAATGGTCTGTATGTCTAGGAAACACCGTTCATTTTTTCTGAGCACACTCATGTTTCTGGCTCTATTAGAGACTCTAGAAATCAATACCATGCTTCTTGCTATAAAGCAGAGTGTGTTTCATGGATGAGAACTGTGCTGTGTGTTTCCCTTCAGAAATGGAGTTAAATCCCAGGCTCTGTGTCTTCCTTAAAGCAAGACATCTTTTCAGGTAAACTCAGTCACATTTCAGCTCAAACAAAGCTAGATCGTTCACGAAGCTCACTCGTTTCTCACGCTTAACTGTAAAGCACTGGATATTAGAGGACCTGTGGTTTCTATCAGTTTCAGAAGCAGAGTTGAACAGGATATGGTCCGTATGTGTAGGAAACACCGTTCTTTTTTCTGACCACACTCACTTTGCCTGCTTTATTAGAGATTCTAAAAAGCAAGAGTGTGCTTCTTCCTCTTAAAGCAGAGTGTGTTTCATGGATGAGAACTGTGCTTTGTGTTTCCCTTCAGAAATGTATTTAGGTCCCAGGCTCTGTGTCTTCCTACAAGGAACACTTCGTTTAAGGTAAACTCAGTCACCTTTCAGCTCTAACAAAGCTAGATCGTTCACGAAGCTCACTTGTTTCTCACTCTTAACTCTAAAGCATTGGATATTAGAAGACCTGTGGTTTGTATCAGTTTCAGAAGCAGAGTTGAACTAGAAATGGTACGGATGTTTAGGAAACACCGTTCATTATTTCTGAGCACACTCAAGTTTCTGGCTCTATTAGAGACTCTAGAAATCAAGACCGTGCTTCTTGCTCTAAAGCAGAAAGTGTTTCATGGATGAGAACTGTGCTGTGTGTTTCCCTTCAGAAATGGAGTTAAATCTCAGGCTCTGTGTCTTTCTACAAGCAAGACTTCGGTTCAGGTAAACTTAGTGACCTTTCAGCTCAAACAAAGCTAGATCGTTCACAAAGCTCACTCGTTTCTCGCTCTTAACTGAAAACCATTGGATGTTAGAGGAACTGTGGTTTCTATCACTTTCAGAAGCAGAGTTGAAATAGCAATGGTCCCTATGTCTAGGATACACTGTTCTTTTTTTCTTAGCACACTCAAGTTTCCTGCTGTAATGGAGATTCTAGAAAGCATGACCGAGCTTCTTGCTCTAAAGCACACTGTGTTTCATGGATGAGAACTGTGCTGTGTGTTTCCCTGCAGAAATGGAGTTAAAACCCAGGCTCTGTGTTTTCCTACAAGCAAGTATTCGGTTCAGGTAAACTCAGTTACCTCTCAGCTCAAACAAAACTACATCGTTCAGGTAGCTCACACGTTTCTCATTCCTAACTGAAAAGCATTGGATGTTAGAAGAACTGTGGTTTCTATCACTTTCAGAAGCAGAGTTGAATTGTAAATGGTATGTATGTGTAGGAGACACCGTTCTTTTCTTGTGACCACACTCACGTTTCCAGCTTTATTAGAGATTCTAGGAGCAAGAGCGTGCTTCGTGCTCTAAGCAGAGTGTGTTTCATGGATGAGAATTGTGCTGTGTGTTTCCCTTCAAATATGGAGTTAAATCCCAGGCTCTGTGTCTTCGGACAATCAAGACATCGCTTAAGGTCAACTCAGTCACCTTCCAGCTCAAACAAAGCTACATCGTTCTAGGCTCACACGTTTCTCACTCTTAACTGTAAAGCATTGGATATTAGAGGACCTGTGGTTTGTATCAGTTTCCGAATCAGAGTTGAACTCGCAATGGTCCGTATGTTTAGGAAACACCGTTCTTTTTTTCTGAGCACACTCAAGTTTCTGGCTCTATTAGAGACTCTAGAATCAAGAGCGTGCTTCTTGCTCTAAAGCAGAGTGTGTTTCAAGGATGAGAACTGTGCTGTGTGTTTCCCTTCAGAAATGGAGTTAAATCCCAGGCTCTGTTTCTTCCTACAAGCAAGTCATCTTTTCATGTAAACTCAGTGACCTTTCAGCTCAAACATAGCTAGATCGCTCACAAAGCTCACTCGTTTCTTGCTCTTAAATGTAAAGCATTGGATATTAGAGGTCCTGTGGTTTGTATCAGTTTCAGAAGCAGAGTTAACTAGCAATGGTCCGTATGTGTAGGAAACACCGTTCTTTTCTTCCAACCACACTCACGTTTCCTGTTTATTAGAGATTCTAGAAAGCAAGAGCGTGCTTCGTGCTCTAAAGCAGAGTGTGTTTCATGGATGAGACCTCTGCTGTGTGTTTCCCTTCAGAAATGGAGTTAAAACCCAGGCTCTGTGTCTTCCTACAAGCAAGACATCGTTTAAGGTCAACTCAGTCACCTTTCAGCTCAAACAAAGCTACATAGTTCTAGGCTCACACGTTTCTCGCGCTTAACTGTAAAGCATTGGATATTATAGGACCTGTGGTTTGTATCATTTTCCAAAGCAGAGTTGAACTAGCAATGGTCCGTATGTTTAGCAAACACCGTTCTTTTTTTCTGAGCACACTCAAGTTTCTGGCTCTATTAGAGACTCTAGAATCAGGAGCGTGCTTCTTGCTCTAAAGCAGAATGTGTTTCATGGATGAGAACTGTGCTGTGTGTTTCCCTTCAGAAATGGAGTTAAATCCCAGGCTCCGTGTCTGCCTACAAGCAAGACATCTTTTCATGTAAACTCAGTCACGATTCAGCTCAAACAAAGCTAGATCGTTCATGAAGCTCACTAGTTTCACGCTCTTAAATCTAAAGCATTGGACATTAGAGGATCAATGGTTTGTATCAGTTTGGAAGCAGAGTTGCCCTAGCAATGGTCTGTATGTCTAGGAAACACCGTTCTTTTTTCTGAGCACACTCAAATATCTAGCTGTATTAGAGACTCTAGAAATCAAGACTGTGCTTCTTGCTCTAAACAGATTGTTTTTCATGGAAGAGAACTGTGCTGTAAGTTTCCCTTCAGAAATGGAGTTAATACCCAGGCTCTGTGTTTTCCTACATGCAAGACTTCATTTAAGGTAAACTCAGTCACCTTTCAGCCAAAACAAAGCTACATTGCTCTAGGCTCACACGTTCTTGCTCTGAACTGTAAAGCATTGGCTTTTAGAGGACCTGTGGTTTGTATCAGTTTCAGAAGTAGAGTTGAACTAGCAATTGTCCGTATGTGTAGGAAACACCGTTCTTTTTGTCTGAGCACACTCAAGTTTCTGGCTCTATTAGAGACTCTAGAAATCAAGAGCGTGCTTCTTGCTCTAAAGCAGAGTGTGTTTCATGGATGAGAAATGTGCTGTGTGTTTCGCTTCAGAAATGGAGTTGAATTCCAGGATCTGTGTCTTGCTACAAGCTAGATTTCCTTTAAGGTAAACTCAGTCATCTTTCAGGTAAAACAGAGGTACATTGTGCTAGGCTCACACGTTTCTTGCTCTTAAATGTAAAGCATTGGATATTAGAGAACCTGTGGTTTGTATCAGTTCCCGAAGCAGAGTTGAACTAGCAATGGTCCGGATGTTTAGGAAACACCGTTCATTATTTCTGAGCACACTCAAGTTTCTGGCTCTATTAGAGACTCTAGAAATCAAGACCGTGCTTCGTGCTCTAAAGCAGAGTGTGTTTCATGGATGAGAACTGTGCTGTGTGTTTCCCTTCAGAAATGGAGTTAAATCCCAGGCTCTGTTTCTTCCTACAAGCAGGTCATCTTTTCATGTAAACTCACTGACCTTTCAGCTCAAACAAAGCTAGATCGTTCACAAAGCTCACTCGTTTCTCGCTCTTAACTGAAAAGCATTGGATGTTAGAGGAACTGTGTTTTCTATCACTTTCAGAAGCACAGTTGAACTAGATATGGTCTGTATGTGTAGGAAAGACCGTTCATTTCTTCTCACCACACTCACGTTTCCTGTTTTTTTAGAGATTCTAGAAAGCAAGAGCATGCTTCATGCTCTAAAGCAGAGTGTTTTTCATGGATGAGAACTCTGCTGTGTGTTTCGCTTCAGAAATGGAGTTAAATCCCAGGCTCTGTGTCTTCCTACAAGCAAGACATCGTTTAAGGTCAACTCAGTCACCTTTCAGCTCAAACAAAGCTACATCGTTCTAGGCTCACACGTTTCTCGCTCTTAACTGTAAAGCATTGGATATTAGAGGACCTGTGGTTTATATCAGTTTCCGAAGCAGAGTTGAACTAGCAATGGTCCGGATGTTTAGGAAACACCGTTCATTATTTCTGAGCACACTCAAGTTTCTGGCTCTATTAGAGACTCTAGAAATCAAGACAGTGCTTCTTGCTCTAAAGCAGAAAGTGTTTCATGGATGAGAACTGTGCTGTGTGTTTACCTTCAGAAATGGAGTTAAATCTCAGGCTCTGTGTCTTTCTACAAGCAAGACTTCGGTTCAGGAAAATTCAGTTACCTTTCAGCTCAAAAAAACTACATCGTTCACGTAGCTCACAAGTTTCTCGCTCTTAAATGAAAAGCATTGGATGTTAGAAGAACTGTGGTTTCTATCACTTTCAGAAGCAGAGTTGAACTGGATATGGTCTGTATGTGTAGGAACCACCGTTCTTCTGTTCTGACCACACTAACTTTACCTGCTTTATTAGAGATTCTAAAAAGCAAGAGTGTGCTTCTTCCTCCTAAAGCAGAGTGTGTTTCATGGATGAGAACTGTGCTGTGTGTTTCCCTTCAGAAATGGAGTTAAAACCAAGGCTCTGTGTCTTCCTACAAACAAGACTTCGTTTAAGGTAAACTCAGTCACCTTTCAGGTCAAACAATGCAACATTGTTCTAGGCTCACACGTTTCTCGCTCTTAACTGTAAAGCATTGGATATTAGAGAACCTGTGGTTTGTATCAGTTTCAGAAGCAGAGTTGAACTAGCAATGGTCCGTATGGCTAGGGAACACTGTTCTTTTTTTCTGAGCATACTCAAGTTTCTGGCTCTATTAGAGACTCTAGAAATCAAGAGCGTGCTTCTTGCTCTAAAGCAGAGTGTGTTTCATGGATGAGAACTGTGCTGTGTGTTTCCCTTCAGAAATGGTGTTAAATCCCAGGCTCTCTGTCTGACTACAAGCAACACATCTCTTCAGGTAAACTCAGTCACCTTTCAGCTCAATCAAAGCTAGATCATTCACATGCTCACACGTTTCTCTCTCTAAACTGAAAAGGATTGGATGTTAGAGATACTGTGGTTTCTATCACTTTCAGAAGCAGATTAGAACTAGATATGGTCTGTATGTGCATGAACCACCGTTCTTTTGTTCTGAGCACACTCACGTTTCCTCCTGTAATAGAGACTCTAGAAAGCATGACCGTGCTTCTTGCTCTAAAGCAGACTGTGTTTCATGGATGAGAACTATGGTGTGTGTTTCCCTTCAGAAATGGAGTAAAATCCCAGGCTCTGTGTTTTCCTACAAGCAACACTTCCTTTAAGGTAAACTCAGTGAACTTTCAGCTCAAACAAAGCTACATTGTTCTAGGCTCATACATTTCTTGCTCTTAACTGTAAAGCATTGTATATTAGAGGACCTGTGGTTGTATCAGTTTCAGAATCATAGCTGAACTAGCAATTGTCCATATGTGTAGGAAACACCGTTCTTTTTTTTCTGAGCACACTCAAGTTTCTGGTTCTATTAGAGACTCTAGAAATCAAGAGCATGCTACTTGCTCTAAAGCAGAGTGTGTTTCATGGATGAGAACTGTGCTGTGTGTTTCCCTTCAGAAATGGAGTTAAATCCCAGGCTCTGTGTCTTCCTACAAGCAAGTCATCTTTTCATGTAAACTCAGTGACCGTTCAGCTCAAACAATGCTAGATTGTTCATGAAGCTCACTCTTTTCTCGCTATTAACTGTAAAGCATTGGATATTATGGGACCTGTGGTTTGTATCAGTTTCAGAAGCAGAGTTGAACTAGCAATGGTCCGTATGTGTAGGAATCACCGTTCTTTTCTTCCGACCACACTCACGTTTCCTGTTTATTAGAGATTCTAGAAAGCAAGAGCGTGCTTCCTGCTCTAAAGCAGAGTGTGTTTCATAGATGACAACTGTGCTGTGTGTTTCCCTTCAGAAATGGAGTTAAATCCCATGCTCTGTGTCTTCTGACACGCAAGACATCGCTTAAGGTAAACTCAGTCACCTTTCAGCTCAAACAAAGCTACATCGTTCTAGGCTCACACGTTTCTCACTCTTAACTGTAAAGCTTTGGATATTAAAGGACATGTGGTTTGTATCAGTTTCCGAAGCAGAGTTGAACTAGCAATGGTCCGGATGTTTAGGAAACACCGTTCATTATTTCTGAGCACACTCAAGTTTCTGGCTCTATTAGAGACTCTAGAAATCAAGACCGTGCTTCTTGCTCTAAAGCAGAAAGTGTTTCATGGATGAGAACTGTGCTGTGTGTTTCCCTTCAGAAATGGAGTTAAATCTCAGGCTCTGTGTCTTTCTACAAGCAAGACTTCGGTTCAGGTAAACTTAGTGACCTTTCAGCTCAAACAAAGCTAGATCGTTCACAAAGCTCACTCGTTTCTCGCTCTTAACTGAAAACCATTGGATGTTAGAGGAACTGTGGTTTCTATCACTTTCAGAAGCAGAGTTGAAATAGCAATGGTCCCTATGTCTAGGATACACCGTTCTTTTTTTCTTAGCACACTCAAGTTTCTGGCTCTATTAGAGACTCTAGAAATCAAGAGCGTGCTTCTTGATCTAAAGCAGAGTGTGTTTCATGGACTAGAACTGGGCTGTGTGTTTCCCTTCAGAAATGGAGTTAAATCCCAGGCTCCGTGTCTGCCTACAAGCAAAACATCTTTTCAGGTAATCTCAGTCACCTTTCAGCTCAAACAAAGTTAGATCATTCACATAGCTCACACGTTTCTCTCTCTTAAATGAAAAGCATTGGATGTTAGAGGTACTGTGGTTTCAATCCCTTTCAGAAGCAGAGTTGAACTAGATATGGTCTGTATGTGTAGGAACCACCGTTCTTTTGTTCTGAGCACACTCACGTTTCCTGCTGTAATGGAGATTCTAGAAAGCATGACCGAGCTTCTTGCTCTAAAGCACACTGTGTTTCATGGATGAGAACTGTGCTGTGTGTTTCCCTGCAGAAATGGAGTTAAAACCCAGGCTCTGTGTTTTCCTACAAGCAAGTATTCGGTTCAGGTAAACTCAGTTACCTCTCAGCTCAAACAAAACTACATCGTTCAGGTAGCTCACACGTTTCTCATTCCTAACTGAAAAGCATTGGATGTTAGAAGAACTGTGGTTTCTATCACTTTCAGAAGCAGAGTTGAATTGTAAATGGTATGTATGTGTAGGAGACACCGTTCTTTTCTTGTGACCACACTCACGTTTCCAGCTTTATTAGAGATTCTAGGAGCAAGAGCGTGCTTCGTGCTCTAAGCAGAGTGTGTTTCATGGATGAGAATTGTGCTGTGTGTTTCCCTTCAAATATGGAGTTAAATCCCAGGCTCTGTGTCTTCGGACAATCAAGACATCGCTTAAGGTCAACTCAGTCACCTTCCAGCTCAAACAAAGCTACATCGTTCTAGGCTCACACGTTTCTCACTCTTAACTGTAAAGCATTGGATATTAGAGGACCTGTGGTTTGTATCAGTTTCCGAATCAGAGTTGAACTCGCAATGGTCCGTATGTTTAGGAAACACCGTTCTTTTTTTCTGAGCACACTCAAGTTTCTGGCTCTATTAGAGACTCTAGAATCAAGAGCGTGCTTCTTGCTCTAAAGCAGAGTGTGTTTCAAGGATGAGAACTGTGCTGTGTGTTTCCCTTCAGAAATGGAGTTAAATCCCAGGCTCTGTTTCTTCCTACACGCAAGTCATCTTTTCATGTAAACTCAGTGACCTTTCAGCTCAAACATAGCTAGATCGCTCACAAAGCTCACTCGTTTCTTGCTCTTAAATGTAAAGCATTGGATATTAGAGGTCCTGTGGTTTGTATCAGTTTCAGAAGCAGAGTTAACTAGCAATGGTCCGTATGTGTAGGAAACACCGTTCTTTTCTTCCAACCACACTCACGTTTCCTGTTTATTAGAGATTCTAGAAAGCAAGAGCGTGCTTCGTGCTCTAAAGCAGAGTGTGTTTCATGGATGAGACCTCTGCTGTGTGTTTCCCTTCAGAAATGGAGTTAAAACCCAGGCTCTGTGTCTTCCTACAAGCAAGACATCGTTTAAGGTCAACTCAGTCACCTTTCAGCTCAAACAAAGCTACATAGTTCTAGGCTCACACGTTTCTCGCGCTTAACTGTAAAGCATTGGATATTATAGGACCTGTGGTTTGTATCATTTTCCAAAGCAGAGTTGAACTAGCAATGGTCCGTATGTTTAGCAAACACCGTTCTTTTTTTCTGAGCACACTCAAGTTTCTGGCTCTATTAGAGACTCTAGAATCAGGAGCGTGCTTCTTGCTCTAAAGCAGAATGTGTTTCATGGATGAGAACTGTGCTGTGTGTTTCCCTTCAGAAATGGAGTTAAATCCCAGGCTCCGTGTCTGCCTACAAGCAAGACATCTTTTCATGTAAACTCAGTCACGATTCAGCTCAAACAAAGCTAGATCGTTCATGAAGCTCACTAGTTTCACGCTCTTAAATCTAAAGCATTGGACATTAGAGGATCAATGGTTTGTATCAGTTTGGAAGCAGAGTTGCCCTAGCAATGGTCCGTATGTCTAGGAAACACCGTTCTTTTTTCTGAGCACACTCAAATATCTAGCTGTATTAGAGACTCTAGAAATCAAGACTGTGCTTCTTGCTCTAAACAGATTGTTTTTCATGGAAGAGAACTGTGCTGTAAGTTTCCCTTCAGAAATGGAGTTAATACCCAGGCTCTGTGTTTTCCTACATGCAAGACTTCATTTAAGGTAAACTCAGTCACCTTTCAGCCAAAACAAAGCTACATTGCTCTAGGCTCACACGTTCTTGCTCTGAACTGTAAAGCATTGGCTTTTAGAGGACCTGTGGTTTGTATCAGTTTCAGAAGTAGAGTTGAACTAGCAATTGTCCGTATGTGTAGGAAACACCGTTCTTTTTGTCTGAGCACACTCAAGTTTCTGGCTCTATTAGAGACTCTAGAAATCAAGAGCGTGCTTCTTGCTCTAAAGCAGAGTGTGTTTCATGGATGAGAAATGTGCTGTGTGTTTCGCTTCAGAAATGGAGTTGAATTCCAGGATCTGTGTCTTGCTACAAGCTAGATTTCCTTTAAGGTAAACTCAGTCATCTTTCAGGTAAAACAGAGGTACATTGTGCTAGGCTCACACGTTTCTTGCTCTTAAATGTAAAGCATTGGATATTAGAGAACCTGTGGTTTGTATCAGTTCCCGAAGCAGAGTTGAACTAGCAATGGTCCGGATGTTTAGGAAACACCGTTCATTATTTCTGAGCACACTCAAGTTTCTGGCTCTATTAGAGACTCTAGAAATCAAGACCGTGCTTCGTGCTCTAAAGCAGAGTGTGTTTCATGGATGAGAACTGTGCTGTGTGTTTCCCTTCAGAAATGGAGTTAAATCCCAGGCTCTGTTTCTTCCTACAAGCAGGTCATCTTTTCATGTAAACTCACTGACCTTTCAGCTCAAACAAAGCTAGATCGTTCACAAAGCTCACTCGTTTCTCGCTCTTAACTGAAAAGCATTGGATGTTAGAGGAACTGTGTTTTCTATCACTTTCAGAAGCACAGTTGAACTAGATATGGTCTGTATGTGTAGGAAAGACCATTCATTTCTTCTCACCACACTCACGTTTCCTGTTTTTTTAGAGATTCTAGAAAGCAAGAGCATGCTTCATGCTCTAAAGCAGAGTGTTTTTCATGGATGAGAACTCTGCTGTGTGTTTCGCTTCAGAAATGGAGTTAAATCCCAGGCTCTGTGTCTTCCTACAAGCAAGACATCGTTTAAGGTCAACTCAGTCACCTTTCAGCTCAAACAAAGCTACATCGTTCTAGGCTCACACGTTTCTCGCTCTTAACTGTAAAGCATTGGATATTAGAGGACCTGTGGTTTATATCAGTTTCCGAAGCAGAGTTGAACTAGCAATGGTCCGGATGTTTAGGAAACACCGTTCATTATTTCTGAGCACACTCAAGTTTCTGGCTCTATTAGAGACTCTAGAAATCAAGACAGTGCTTCTTGCTCTAAAGCAGAAAGTGTTTCATGGATGAGAACTGTGCTGTGTGTTTACCTTCAGAAATGGAGTTAAATCTCAGGCTCTGTGTCTTTCTACAAGCAAGACTTCGGTTCAGGAAAATTCAGTTACCTTTCAGCTCAAAAAAACTACATCGTTCACGTAGCTCACAAGTTTCTCGCTCTTAAATGAAAAGCATTGGATGTTAGAAGAACTGTGGTTTCTATCACTTTCAGAAGCAGAGTTGAACTGGATATGGTCTGTATGTGTAGGAACCACCGTTCTTCTGTTCTGACCACACTAACTTTACCTGCTTTATTAGAGATTCTAAAAAGCAAGAGTGTGCTTCTTCCTCCTAAAGCAGAGTGTGTTTCATGGATGAGAACTGTGCTGTGTGTTTCCCTTCAGAAATGGAGTTAAAACCAAGGCTCTGTGTCTTCCTACAAACAAGACTTCGTTTAAGGTAAACTCAGTCACCTTTCAGGTCAAACAATGCAACATTGTTCTAGGCTCACACGTTTCTCGCTCTTAACTGTAAAGCATTGGATATTAGAGAACCTGTGGTTTGTATCAGTTTCAGAAGCAGAGTTGAACTAGCAATGGTCCGTATGGCTAGGGAACACCGTTCATTATTTCTGAGCACACTCAAGTTTCTGGCTCTATTAGAGACTCTAGAAATCAAGACCGTGCTTCTTGCTCTAAAGCAGAAAGTGTTTCATGGATGAGAACTGTGCTGTGTGTTTCCCTTCAGAAATGGAGTTAAATCTCAGGCTCTGTGTCTTTCTACAAGCAAGACTTCGGTTCAGGTAAACTTAGTGACCTTTCAGCTCAAACAAAGCTAGATCGTTCACAAAGCTCACTCGTTTCTCGCTCTTAACTGAAAACCATTGGATGTTAGAGGAACTGTGGTTTCTATCACTTTCAGAAGCAGAGTTGAAATAGCAATGGTCCCTATGTCTAGGATACACCGTTCTTTTTTTCTTAGCACACTCAAGTTTCTGGCTCTATTAGAGACTCTAGAAATCAAGAGCGTGCTTCTTGATCTAAAGCAGAGTGTGTTTCATGGACTAGAACTGGGCTGTGTGTTTCCCTTCAGAAATGGAGTTAAATCCCAGGCTCCGTGTCTGCCTACAAGCAAAACATCTTTTCAGGTAATCTCAGTCACCTTTCAGCTCAAACAAAGTTAGATCATTCACATAGCTCACACGTTTCTCTCTCTTAAATGAAAAGCATTGGATGTTAGAGGTACTGTGGTTTCAATCCCTTTCAGAAGCAGAGTTGAACTAGATATGGTCTGTATGTGTAGGAACCACCGTTCTTTTGTTCTGAGCACACTCACGTTTCCTGCTGTAATGGAGATTCTAGAAAGCATGACCGAGCTTCTTGCTCTAAAGCACACTGTGTTTCATGGATGAGAACTGTGCTGTGTGTTTCCCTGCAGAAATGGAGTTAAAACCCAGGCTCTGTGTTTTCCTACAAGCAAGTATTCGGTTCAGGTAAACTCAGTTACCTCTCAGCTCAAACAAAACTACATCGTTCAGGTAGCTCACACGTTTCTCATTCCTAACTGAAAAGCATTGGATGTTAGAAGAACTGTGGTTTCTATCACTTTCAGAAGCAGAGTTGAATTGTAAATGGTATGTATGTGTAGAAGACACCGTTCTTTTCTTGTGACCACACTCACGTTTCCAGCTTTATTAGAGATTCTAGGAGCAAGAGCGTGCTTCGTGCTCTAAGCAGAGTGTGTTTCATGGATGAGAATTGTGCTGTGTGTTTCCCTTCAAATATGGAGTTAAATCCCAGGCTCTGTGTCTTCGGACAATCAAGACATCGCTTAAGGTCAACTCAGTCACCTTCCAGCTCAAACAAAGCTACATCGTTCTAGGCTCACACGTTTCTCACTCTTAACTGTAAAGCATTGGATATTAGAGGACCTGTGGTTTGTATCAGTTTCCGAATCAGAGTTGAACTCGCAATGGTCCGTATGTTTAGGAAACACCGTTCTTTTTTTCTGAGCACACTCAAGTTTCTGGCTCTATTAGAGACTCTAGAATCAAGAGCGTGCTTCTTGCTCTAAAGCAGAGTGTGTTTCAAGGATGAGAACTGTGCTGTGTGTTTCCCTTCAGAAATGGAGTTAAATCCCAGGCTCTGTTTCTTCCTACAAGCAAGTCATCTTTTCATGTAAACTCAGTGACCTTTCAGCTCAAACATAGCTAGATCGCTCACAAAGCTCACTCGTTTCTTGCTCTTAAATGTAAAGCATTGGATATTAGAGGTCCTGTGGTTTGTATCAGTTTCAGAAGCAGAGTTAACTAGCAATGGTCCGTATGTGTAGGAAACACCGTTCTTTTCTTCCAACCACACTCACGTTTCCTGTTTATTAGAGATTCTAGAAAGCAAGAGCGTGCTTCGTGCTCTAAAGCAGAGTGTGTTTCATGGATGAGACCTCTGCTGTGTGTTTCCCTTCAGAAATGGAGTTAAAACCCAGGCTCTGTGTCTTCCTACAAGCAAGACATCGTTTAAGGTCAACTCAGTCACCTTTCAGCTCAAACAAAGCTACATAGTTCTAGGCTCACACGTTTCTCGCGCTTAACTGTAAAGCATTGGATATTATAGGACCTGTGGTTTGTATCATTTTCCAAAGCAGAGTTGAACTAGCAATGGTCCGTATGTTTAGCAAACACCGTTCTTTTTTTCTGAGCACACTCAAGTTTCTGGCTCTATTAGAGACTCTAGAATCAGGAGCGTGCTTCTTGCTCTAAAGCAGAATGTGTTTCATGGATGAGAACTGTGCTGTGTGTTTCCCTTCAGAAATGGAGTTAAATCCCAGGCTCCGTGTCTGCCTACAAGCAAGATATCTTTTCATGTAAACTCAGTCACGATTCAGCTCAAACAAAGCTAGATCGTTCATGAAGCTCACTAGTTTCACGCTCTTAAATCTAAAGCATTGGACATTAGAGGATCAATGGTTTGTATCAGTTTGGAAGCAGAGTTGCCCTAGCAATGGTCCGTATGTCTAGGAAACACCGTTCTTTTTTCTGAGCACACTCAAATATCTAGCTGTATTAGAGACTCTAGAAATCAAGACTGTGCTTCTTGCTCTAAACAGATTGTTTTTCATGGAAGAGAACTGTGCTGTAAGTTTCCCTTCAGAAATGGAGTTAATACCCAGGCTCTGTGTTTTCCTACATGCAAGACTTCATTTAAGGTAAACTCAGTCACCTTTCAGCCAAAACAAAGCTACATTGCTCTAGGCTCACACGTTCTTGCTCTGAACTGTAAAGCATTGGCTTTTAGAGGACCTGTGGTTTGTATCAGTTTCAGAAGTAGAGTTGAACTAGCAATTGTCCGTATGTGTAGGAAACACCGTTCTTTTTGTCTGAGCACACTCAAGTTTCTGGCTCTATTAGAGACTCTAGAAATCAAGACCGTGCTTCTTGCTCTAAAGCAGAGTGTGTTTCATGGATGAGAAATGTGCTGTGTGTTTCGCTTCAGAAATGGAGTTGAATTCCAGGATCTGTGTCTTGCTACAAGCTAGATTTCCTTTAAGGTAAACTCAGTCATCTTTCAGGTAAAACAGAGGTACATTGTGCTAGGCTCACACGTTTCTTGCTCTTAAATGTAAAGCATTGGATATTAGAGAACCTGTGGTTTGTATCAGTTCCCGAAGCAGAGTTGAACTAGCAATGGTCCGGATGTTTAGGAAACACCGTTCATTATTTCTGAGCACACTCAAGTTTCTCGCTCTATTAGAGACTCTAGAAATCAAGACCGTGCTTCGTGCTCTAAAGCAGAGTGTGTTTCATGGATGAGAACTGTGCTGTGTGTTTCCCTTCAGAAATGGAGTTAAATCCCAGGCTCTGTTTCTTCCTACAAGCAGGTCATCTTTTCATGTAAACTCACTGACCTTTCAGCTCAAACAAAGCTAGATCGTTCACAAAGCTCACTCGTTTCTCGCTCTTAACTGAAAAGCATTGGATGTTAGAGGAACTGTGTTTTCTATCACTTTCAGAAGCACAGTTGAACTAGATATGGTCTGTATGTGTAGGAAAGACCGTTCATTTCTTCTCACCACACTCACGTTTCCTGTTTTTTTAGAGATTCTAGAAAGCAAGAGCATGCTTCATGCTCTAAAGCAGAGTGTTTTTCATGGATGAGAACTCTGCTGTGTGTTTCGCTTCAGAAATGGAGTTAAATCCCAGGCTCTGTGTCTTCCTACAAGCAAGACATCGTTTAAGGTCAACTCAGTCACCTTTCAGCTCAAACAAAGCTACATCGTTCTAGGCTCACACGTTTCTCGCTCTTAACTGTAAAGCATTGGATATTAGAGGACCTGTGGTTTATATCAGTTTCCGAAGCAGAGTTGAACTAGCAATGGTCCGGATGTTTAGGAAACACCGTTCATTATTTCTGAGCACACTCAAGTTTCTGGCTCTATTAGAGACTCTAGAAATCAAGACAGTGCTTCTTGCTCTAAAGCAGAAAGTGTTTCATGGATGAGAACTGTGCTGTGTGTTTACCTTCAGAAATGGAGTTAAATCTCAGGCTCTGTGTCTTTCTACAAGCAAGACTTCGGTTCAGGAAAATTCAGTTACCTTTCAGCTCAAAAAAACTACATCGTTCACGTAGCTCACAAGTTTCTCGCTCTTAAATGAAAAGCATTGGATGTTAGAAGAACTGTGGTTTCTATCACTTTCAGAAGCAGAGTTGAACTGGATATGGTCTGTATGTGTAGGAACCACCGTTCTTCTGTTCTGACCACACTAACTTTACCTGCTTTATTAGAGATTCTAAAAAGCAAGAGTGTGCTTCTTCCTCCTAAAGCAGAGTGTGTTTCATGGATGAGAACTGTGCTGTGTGTTTCCCTTCAGAAATGGAGTTAAAACCAAGGCTCTGTGTCTTCCTACAAACAAGACTTCGTTTAAGGTAAACTCAGTCACCTTTCAGGTCAAACAATGCAACATTGTTCTAGGCTCACACGTTTCTCGCTCTTAACTGTAAAGCATTGGATATTAGAGAACCTGTGGTTTGTATCAGTTTCAGAAGCAGAGTTGAACTAGCAATGGTCCGTATGGCTAGGGAACACTGTTCTTTTTTTCTGAGCATACTCAAGTTTCTGGCTCTATTAGAGACTCTAGAAATCAAGAGCGTGCTTCTTGCTCTAAAGCAGAGTGTGTTTCATGGATGAGAACTGTGCTGTGTGTTTCCCTTCAGAAATGGTGTTAAATCCCAGGCTCTCTGTCTGACTACAAGCAACACATCTCTTCAGGTAAACTCAGTCACCTTTCAGCTCAATCAAAGCTAGATCATTCACATGCTCACACGTTTCTCTCTCTAAACTGAAAAGGATTGGATGTTAGAGATACTGTGGTTTCTATCACTTTCAGAAGCAGATTAGAACTAGATATGGTCTGTATGTGCATGAACCACCGTTCTTTTGTTCTGAGCACACTCACGTTTCCTCCTGTAATAGAGACTCTAGAAAGCATGACCGTGCTTCTTGCTCTAAAGCAGACTGTGTTTCATGGATGAGAACTATGGTGTGTGTTTCCCTTCAGAAATGGAGTAAAATCCCAGGCTCTGTGTTTTCCTACAAGCAACACTTCCTTTAAGGTAAACTCAGTGAACTTTCAGCTCAAACAAAGCTACATTGTTCTAGGCTCATACATTTCTTGCTCTTAACTGTAAAGCATTGTATATTAGAGGACCTGTGGTTGTATCAGTTTCAGAATCATAGCTGAACTAGCAATTGTCCATATGTGTAGGAAACACCGTTCTTTTTTTTCTGAGCACACTCAAGTTTCTGGTTCTATTGGAGACTCTAGAAATCAAGAGCATGCTACTTGCTCTAAAGCAGAGTGTGTTTCATGGATGAGAACTGTGCTGTGTGTTTCCCTTCAGAAATGGAGTTAAATCCCAGGCTCTGTGTCTTCCTACAAGCAAGTCATCTTTTCATGTAAACTCAGTGACCGTTCAGCTCAAACAATGCTAGATTGTTCATGAAGCTCACTCTTTTCTCGCTATTAACTGTAAAGCATTGGATATTATGGGACCTGTGGTTTGTATCAGTTTCAGAAGCAGAGTTGAACTAGCAATGGTCCGTATGTGTAGGAATCACCGTTCTTTTCTTCCGACCACACTCACGTTTCCTGTTTATTAGAGATTCTAGAAAGCAAGAGCGTGCTTCCTGCTCTAAAGCAGAGTGTGTTTCATAGATGACAACTGTGCTGTGTGTTTCCCTTCAGAAATGGAGTTAAATCCCATGCTCTGTGTCTTCTGACACGCAAGACATCGCT
Organism: Onychomys leucogaster; assembly: GCA_949786385.1. Classification (NCBI taxonomy): domain Eukaryota; kingdom Metazoa; phylum Chordata; class Mammalia; order Rodentia; family Cricetidae; genus Onychomys; species Onychomys leucogaster. The sequence continues at coordinate 1,174,613 of CATKUP010000149.1, read as the reverse complement.
TAAGGTAAACTCAGTCACCTTTCAGCTCAAACAAAGCTACATCGTTCTAGGCTCACACGTTTCTCACTCTTAACTGTAAAGCATTGGATATTAAAGGACATGTGGTTTGTATCAGTTTCCGAAGCAGAGTTGAACTAGCAATGGTCCGGATGTTTAGGAAACACCGTTCATTATTTCTGAGCACACTCAAGTTTCTGGCTCTATTAGAGACTCTAGAAATCAAGACCGTGCTTCTTGCTCTAAAGCAGAAAGTGTTTCATGGATGAGAACTGTGCTGTGTGTTTCCCTTCAGAAATGGAGTTAAATCTCAGGCTCTGTGTCTTTCTACAAGCAAGACTTCGGTTCAGGTAAACTTAGTGACCTTTCAGCTCAAACAAAGCTAGATCGTTCACAAAGCTCACTCGTTTCTCGCTCTTAACTGAAAACCATTGGATGTTAGAGGAACTGTGGTTTCTATCACTTTCAGAAGCAGAGTTGAAATAGCAATGGTCCCTATGTCTAGGATACACCGTTCTTTTTTTCTTAGCACACTCAAGTTTCTGGCTCTATTAGAGACTCTAGAAATCAAGAGCGTGCTTCTTGATCTAAAGCAGAGTGTGTTTCATGGACTAGAACTGGGCTGTGTGTTTCCCTTCAGAAATGGAGTTAAATCCCAGGCTCCGTGTCTGCCTACAAGCAAAACATCTTTTCAGGTAATCTCAGTCACCTTTCAGCTCAAACAAAGTTAGATCATTCACATAGCTCACACGTTTCTCTCTCTTAAATGAAAAGCATTGGATGTTAGAGGTACTGTGGTTTCAATCCCTTTCAGAAGCAGAGTTGAACTAGATATGGTCTGTATGTGTAGGAACCACCGTTCTTTTGTTCTGAGCACACTCACGTTTCCTGCTGTAATGGAGATTCTAGAAAGCATGACCGAGCTTCTTGCTCTAAAGCACACTGTGTTTCATGGATGAGAACTGTGCTGTGTGTTTCCCTGCAGAAATGGAGTTAAAACCCAGGCTCTGTGTTTTCCTACAAGCAAGTATTCGGTTCAGGTAAACTCAGTTACCTCTCAGCTCAAACAAAACTACATCGTTCAGGTAGCTCACACGTTTCTCATTCCTAACTGAAAAGCATTGGATGTTAGAAGAACTGTGGTTTCTATCACTTTCAGAAGCAGAGTTGAATTGTAAATGGTATGTATGTGTAGGAGACACCGTTCTTTTCTTGTGACCACACTCACGTTTCCAGCTTTATTAGAGATTCTAGGAGCAAGAGCGTGCTTCGTGCTCTAAGCAGAGTGTGTTTCATGGATGAGAATTGTGCTGTGTGTTTCCCTTCAAATATGGAGTTAAATCCCAGGCTCTGTGTCTTCGGACAATCAAGACATCGCTTAAGGTCAACTCAGTCACCTTCCAGCTCAAACAAAGCTACATCGTTCTAGGCTCACACGTTTCTCACTCTTAACTGTAAAGCATTGGATATTAGAGGACCTGTGGTTTGTATCAGTTTCCGAATCAGAGTTGAACTCGCAATGGTCCGTATGTTTAGGAAACACCGTTCTTTTTTTCTGAGCACACTCAAGTTTCTGGCTCTATTAGAGACTCTAGAATCAAGAGCGTGCTTCTTGCTCTAAAGCAGAGTGTGTTTCAAGGATGAGAACTGTGCTGTGTGTTTCCCTTCAGAAATGGAGTTAAATCCCAGGCTCTGTTTCTTCCTACAAGCAAGTCATCTTTTCATGTAAACTCAGTGACCTTTCAGCTCAAACATAGCTAGATCGCTCACAAAGCTCACTCGTTTCTTGCTCTTAAATGTAAAGCATTGGATATTAGAGGTCCTGTGGTTTGTATCAGTTTCAGAAGCAGAGTTAACTAGCAATGGTCCGTATGTGTAGGAAACACCGTTCTTTTCTTCCAACCACACTCACGTTTCCTGTTTATTAGAGATTCTAGAAAGCAAGAGCGTGCTTCGTGCTCTAAAGCAGAGTGTGTTTCATGGATGAGACCTCTGCTGTGTGTTTCCCTTCAGAAATGGAGTTAAAACCCAGGCTCTGTGTCTTCCTACAAGCAAGACATCGTTTAAGGTCAACTCAGTCACCTTTCAGCTCAAACAAAGCTACATAGTTCTAGGCTCACACGTTTCTCGCGCTTAACTGTAAAGCATTGGATATTATAGGACCTGTGGTTTGTATCATTTTCCAAAGCAGAGTTGAACTAGCAATGGTCCGTATGTTTAGCAAACACCGTTCTTTTTTTCTGAGCACACTCAAGTTTCTGGCTCTATTAGAGACTCTAGAATCAGGAGCGTGCTTCTTGCTCTAAAGCAGAATGTGTTTCATGGATGAGAACTGTGCTGTGTGTTTCCCTTCAGAAATGGAGTTAAATCCCAGGCTCCGTGTCTGCCTACAAGCAAGACATCTTTTCATGTAAACTCAGTCACGATTCAGCTCAAACAAAGCTAGATCGTTCATGAAGCTCACTAGTTTCACGCTCTTAAATCTAAAGCATTGGACATTAGAGGATCAATGGTTTGTATCAGTTTGGAAGCAGAGTTGCCCTAGCAATGGTCCGTATGTCTAGGAAACACCGTTCTTTTTTCTGAGCACACTCAAATATCTAGCTGTATTAGAGACTCTAGAAATCAAGACTGTGCTTCTTGCTCTAAACAGATTGTTTTTCATGGAAGAGAACTGTGCTGTAAGTTTCCCTTCAGAAATGGAGTTAATACCCAGGCTCTGTGTTTTCCTACATGCAAGACTTCATTTAAGGTAAACTCAGTCACCTTTCAGCCAAAACAAAGCTACATTGCTCTAGGCTCACACGTTCTTGCTCTGAACTGTAAAGCATTGGCTTTTAGAGGACCTGTGGTTTGTATCAGTTTCAGAAGTAGAGTTGAACTAGCAATTGTCCGTATGTGTAGGAAACACCGTTCTTTTTGTCTGAGCACACTCATGTTTCTGGCTCTATTAGAGACTCTAGGATTCAATATCGTGCTTCTTGCTCTAAAGCAGAGTGTGTTTCATGGACTAGAACTGGGCTGTGTGTTTCCCTTCAGAAATGGAGTTAAATCCCAGGCTCTGTGTCTTCCTACAAGAAAGTCATCTTTTCAGGTAAACTCAGTCACCTTTCAGCTCAAAGAAATCTAGATCGTTCACGAAGCTCACTCGTTTCTCGCTCTTAAATGTAAAGCATTGGATATTAGAGGACCTTTGGTTTGTATCAGTGTAGAAGCAGAATTGAACTATCAATGGTCCGTATGTCTAGGAACCACATTTCCTTTTTTCTGAGCACATTCATGTTTCTGGACCTATTAGAGACTCTAGAAATCAAGAGCATGCTTCTTGCTCTAAAGCAGAGTGTGTTTCATGGATGAGTATTGTGCTGTGTGTTTCCTTTCCGAAATGGAGTTAAATTTCACGCTCTGTGTCTTCCTACAAGCTAGACTTTGGTTCAGGTAAACTCAGTCACCTTTCAGCTCCAACAAAACTACATAATTCATGTAGCTCACACGTTTCTCGCTCTTAAATGAAAAGCATTGGATATTAGAGGACCTCTGGTTTCTATCAGTTTCAGAAGCAGAGTTGAACTAGATATGGTCTGTATGTGTAGGAACCACCGTTCTTTTGTTCTGAGCACACTTACGTTTCTTGCTGTATTAGAGACTCTAGAAATCAGGTCCCTGCTTCTTGCTCTAAAGCGGAGTCTGTTACCGGGATGAGAATTGTGCTGTGTGTTTCCCTTCAGAAATTGAGTTAATACCCAGGCTATGTGTTTTCCTACAAGCAAGACATCTTTTCAGGTAAACTCAGTCACATTTCAGTTCAAAAAATCTAGATCGTTCACAAAGTTCACTCGTTTCTCACTCTTAACTGTAAATCATTGGATATTAGAGGACCTGTGGTTTGTGTCCGTTTCAGAAGCAGAGTCGAACTAGCAATGGTCTGTATGTTTAGGAAAAATCGTTCTTTATTTCTGAGCACACTGAAGTTTCTGGCTCTATTAGAGACTCTAGAATCTAGAGCGTGCTTCTTGCTCTAAAGCAGATGTGTTTTATGTATGAGAACTGTGCTGTGTGTTTCCCTTCAGAAATGTACTTAAATCCCAGGTCTGTGTCTGCCTACAAGCAAGATATCTTTTCAGGTAAACTCAGTCACCATTCCGCTCAAACAAAGCTAGACCATTCATGAAGCTCACACGTTTCTTGCTTTTAACTGTCAAGCATTGGATATTAGAGGACCTATGCTTCAGATCAGTTTCAGAAGCAGAGTTGAACTAGATATGGTCTGTATGTGTAGGAACCACCGTTCTTTTTTTCTGAGCACACTCACGTTTCCTACTGTATTAGAGATTCTAGAAAGCAAGACCGTGCTTCCTAGTCTAAAGCAGACTGTTTTTCATGCATGAGAACTGTGCTGTGTGTTTCCCTTCAGAATTGGAGTTTTAACCCAGGCTCTGTGTTTTCCTACAAGCAAGAATTCGTTTAATGTAAACTCAGTCACCTTTTAGCTCAAACAAAGCTAGATCATTCACGAAGCTCACACGTTTTTTGCTCTTAACTGTAAATCATTGGATATTAGAGGACCTGTGGTTCGTATCAGTTTCAGAAGGAGAGTTGAAGTAGATATGGTCTGTACATGTAGGAACCACCATTCTTTGTTTTGAGCACACTCACGTTTCCTTCTGTATTAGAGACTCTAGAAAGCAAAACCGTGCTTCTTGCTCTAAAGCAGACTGTGTTTCATGGATGAGAACTATACTGTGTGTTTCCCTTCAGAAATGGAGTTAAATCCCAGGCTAAGTGTCTTCCGACAAGGAAGAATTCGTTTAAGGTAAACTCAGTCACCTTTCAGCTCAAACAAAGCTACATCATTCCAGGATCACACTTTTCTTGCTCTTAACTGTAAAGCATTGGATATTAGAGGACCTGTGGTTTGTATCGGTTTCAGAAGCAGAGTTGAACTAGCAATGGTCCATATGTTTAGCAAACACCATTCTTTTTTTCTGAGCACACTCAAGTTTCTGGCTCTATTAGAGAATCTAGTAACTAGAGCGTGCTTCTTGCTCTAAAGCAGATGTGTTTCAAGGATGAGACTGTGCTGTGTGTTTCCCTTCAGAAATGTAGTTAAATCCCAGGCTCTGTGTCTGCCTACAAGCAAGACATCTTTTCAGGTAAACTCAGTCACCATTCTGCTCAATCAAAGCTAGATCATTCACGAAGCTCACACGTTTCTCGCTCTCAACTGTAAAGCATTGGATATTAGAGGACCTATGTTTCATATCAGTTTCAGAAGCAGAGTTGAACTAGATATGGTTTGTATGTGTAGGAAACACCGTTCTTTTCTTCTGACCACACTCACGTTCCTGCTTTATTAGAGATTCTAAAAAGCAAGAGCGTGCTTTGTGCTCTAAAGAAGAGTGTGTTTCATGGATGAGAACTGTGCGATGTGTTTCCCTTCAGAAATGGAGTTAAATGGAGTTAAATCTCAGGCTCTGTGTCTTTCTACAAGCAAGACTTCGGTTCAGGTAAACTCAGTTTCCTTTCAGCTCAAACAAAACTACTGCGTTCATGTACCTCACACATTTGTCGCTCTTAAATGAAAAGCATTGGATGTTAGAAGAACTGTGGTTTCTATCACTTTCAGAAGCAGTGTTGAACTAGATATGGTCTGCATGTGTAGGAACCACTGTTCTTTTGTTCTGAGCACACTCACGTTTCCTACTCTATTAGAGATTCTAGAAAGCAAGCCCGGGCTTCTTGCTCTAAAGCAGACTGTGTTTCATGGATAAGAACTTTGCTGTGTGTTTCCCTTTAGAAATTGTGTTAAATCCCAGGCTCTGTGTCTTCCTACAAGCAAGACTTCGTTTAAGGTAAACTGAGTCACTTTTCAGCTCAAACAAAGCCACATCGTGCTAGGCTCACATGTTTCTTGCTCTTAACTGTAAAGCATTGGATGTTAGAGGAACTGTGGTTTCTATCACTTTCAGAAGCAGAGTTGAACTAGATATGGACTGTATGTGTAGGAACCACCGTTTTTTTTGTTCTGAGAACACTCACGTTTCCTGCTGTATTAGAGACACTGGAAAGCAAGACCGTGCTTCTTGCTCTAAAGCAGACTGTGTTTCATGGATATGAAGAGTGCTGTGTGTTGCCCTTCAGAAATGGTGTTAAATCCCAGGCTCTGTGTCTTCCTACAAGCAAGACATTTTTTCACGTAAACTCAGTCACATTTCAGCTCAAACAAAGCTAGATCGTTCACGAAGCTCACTCATTTCTCACTCTTAACTGTAAAGCACAGGATATTAGAGTACCTGTGGTTTGTATCAGTTTCAGAAGCAGAGTTGAACTAGATAGGGTCCGTATGTGTAGGAAACACCGTTCTTATTTCGGACCACACTCACTTTTCCTGCTTTATTAGAGATTCTAAAAAGCAAGAGTGTGCTTCTTGCTCCTAAACCAGAGTGTGTTTCATGGATGAGTACTGTGCTTTGTTTTCCCTTCAGAAATGGAGTTAATTCGCAGGCTCTGTGTCTTCCTACAAGCAAGACTTCGTTTAAGGCAAACTCAGTAATCTTTCAGATCAAACAAAGCTAGATCGTTCACAAAGCTCACTCGTTTCTCGCTCTTAACTCTAAAGCATTGGATATTAGAGGACCTGTGGTTTGCATCAGTTTCAGAAGCAGAGTTGAACTAGCAATGCTCCGTATGTGTAGGAAACACCGTTCATTTTTCTGAGCACACTCAAGTTTCTGGCTCTATTAGAGACCCTAGAAAACAAGAGCGTGCTTCTTGCTCTAAAGAAGAGTGTGTTTCATGGATGAGAACTGTGCTGCCTGTTTCCCTTCAGAAAGGGAGTTAAATCCCAGGCTCTGTGTCTTCCTACAAGCAAGACTTCCTTTAAGGTAAACTCAGTCTCCTTTCAGCCTAAACAAAGCTACATCGTTCTAGGCTCACACGTTACTTGCTCTTAACTGTAAAGCATTGGATGTTAGAGGAACTGTGGTTTCTATCACTTTCAGAAGCAGAGTTGAACTAGATATGTTCTGTATGTGTAGGATCCACCGTTCTTTTGTTCTGAGAACACTCACGATTCCTGCTGTCTTAGAGACTCTAGAAAGCAAGAGTGTGCTTCTTGCTCTAAAGCAGAGTGTGATCCATGGATGAGAACTATGCTGTGTGTTTCACTTCAGAAATGGAGGTAAATCCCAGGCTCTGAGTCTTCCTACAAGCAAGAGTTCGTTTCAGGTAAGGGCAGTCACTTTTCTGCTCAAACGAACTACATTGTTCACGAAGCTCACACGTTTCTCTTCTTAACTGACAAGCATTGGATGTTAGAGGACCAGTGCTTTGTATCAGTTTCAGAAGCATAGTTGGACTATATAATGTACGTATGTGTAGGAAACACAGTTCTTTTGTTCTCAGCACACTCACGTTTCCTGCTGTCTTAGAGAATTTAGGAAGCAAGAGCGTGCTTATTGTTCTAAAGCAGAGTGTGATCCATGGATGAGGACTATGCTGTGTGTTTCCCTTCAGAAAAGGAGTTAAATCCCAGGATCTATGTCTTCCTACAAGGAAGACTTCGTTTCAGGTAAGGGCAGTCACTTTTCTGCTCAAAAAAACTACATCGTTCACGAGGCTCACACGTTTCTCATCTTAACTGACAAGCATTGGATGTTAGAGGACCAGTGCATTCTATCAGTTTCAGAAGAAGATTTGGACTACATATGGTCCTTATGTGTAGGAAACACCGTTCTTTTGTTCTGGGCACACTCAGATTTCCTGCTGTCTTAGAGACTCTAGAAAGCAAGAGGGTGCTTCTCGCTCTAAAGCATAGTGTGATCCATGGATGAGAACAATGCTGTGTGTTTCCCTTCAGAAATGGAGTTAAATCCCAGGCTCTGTGTTTTACTACAAGCAAGACTGCGTTTTAAGTAAGGGAAGTCACTTTTCAGTTCAAAGGAACTACATCATTCACAAAGCTCACACGTTTCTCATATTAACTGACAAGCATTGGATGTTAGAGGACCAGTGCATTCTATCAGTTTCAGAAGAAGATTTGGACTACATATAGTCCGTATGTGTAGGAAACACCGTTCTTTTATTCTGGGCACACTCAGATTTCCTGCTGTCTTAGAGACTCTAGACAACAAGAGTGTGCTTCTTGCTCTAAAGTAGAGTGTGATCCATGGATGAGAACTATGCTGTGTGTTTCCCTTCAGAAATGGAGTTAAATCCCAGGCTCTGTGTCTTCCTACAGGCAAGACTTCGTTTCAGGTAACGGCACCCACTTTTCTGCTCAAACGAACTACATCGTTCACGAAGCTCACACGTTTCTCATCTTAACAGACAAGCATTAGATTTTAGAGGACCAGTGCTTTGTATCAGTTTCAGAAGCAGAGTTGGATTATATAATGTCCGTATATGTAGGAAACACTGTTCTTTTCTTCTCAGCACACTCACGTTTCCTGCTGTCTTAGAGAGTCTAGAAAGCAAGAGCGTGCTTCTTGTTCTAAAGCAGTGTGTGATCAATGGATTATTACACTGCTGTGTGTTTTACTTCAGAAATGGAGTTAAATCCCAGGCTCTGAGTCTTCCTACAAGGAAGACTTCAATTCAGGTAAGGGCAGTCACTTTTCTGCTCCAAGGAACTACATCGTTCAAGAAGCTCACACGTTTCTCATCTTAACTGACAAGCATTGGATGTTAGAGGAGCAGTGCTTTGTATCAGTTTCAGAAGCAGATTTGGACTACATATGGTCCATACATGTAGGAAACACCGTTCATTTGTTCGGGGAACACTCAGATTTCCTGCTGTATTAGAGACTCTAGAAAGCAAGAGTGTGCTTCTCGCTCTAAAGCTGAGTGTGATCCATGGATGAGAACTATGCTGTGTGTTTCCCTTCAGAAATGGACTTAAATCCCAGGTTCTGTGTCTTACTACAAGCAAGACTTCGTTTCAGGTAAGGGCAGTCACTTTTCAGTTCAAAGGAACTACATCATTCACAAAGCTCACACGTTTCTCATCTTAACTGACAAGCATTGGAGGTTAGAGGACCAGTGCTCTGTATCAGTTTCAGAAGCAGAGTTGGACTAGATATGGTCCGTATGTGTAGGAAACACCATTCTTTTGTTCTCAGCACACTCACGTTTCCTGCTGTATTAGAGACTCTAGAAAGCAAGAGCGTGCTTCTTGTTCTAAAGCAGAGTGTGACCCATGGATGAGAACTATGCTGTGTGTTTCCCTTCAGAAATGGAGTTAAATCCCAGGCGCTGTGTCTTCCTACAGGCAACACTCCGTTTCAGGTAAGGGCAGTCACTTTTCAGCTCAAACGAACTACATCATTCACGAAGATCACACGATTCTCATCTTAACAGACAAGCATTGGATTTTAGAGGACCAGTGCTTTGTATCAGTTTCAGAAGCATAGTTGGACTATATAATGTATGTATGTGTAGGAAACACAGTTCTTTTGTTCTCAGCACATTCACGTTTCCTGCTGTCTTAGAGACTTTAGGAAGCAAGAGCGTGCTTCTTGTTCTAAAGCAGAGTGTGATCCATGGATGAGAACTATGCTGTGTGTTTCCCTTCAGAAATGGAGTTAAATCCCAGGATCTATGTCTTCCTACAAGCAAGACTTCGTTTCAGGTAAGGGCAGTCACTTTTCTGCTCAAATGAACTACATCGTTCATGAAGCTCACACGTTTCTCATCTTAACTGACAAGCATTGGATGTTAGAGGACCAGTGCATTGTATCAGTTTCAGAAGAAGATTTGGACTACATATGGTCCTTATGTGTAGGAAACACCGTTCTTTTGTTCTGGGCACACTCAGATTTCCTGCTGTCTTAGAGACTCTAGAAAGCAAGAGGGTGCTTCTCGCTCTAAAGCATAGTGTGATCCATGGATGAGAACAATGCTGTGTGTTTCCCTTCAGAAATGGAGTTAAATCCCAGGCTCTGTGTTTTACTACAAGCAAGACTTCGTTTTAAGTAAGGGAAGTCACTTTTCAGTTCAAAGGAACTACATCATTCACAAAGCTCACACGTTTCTCATATTAACTGACAAGCATTGGATGTTAGAGGACCAGTGCATTCTATCAGTTTCAGAAGAAGATTTGGACTACATATAGTCCGTATGTGTAGGAAACACCGTTCTTTTATTCTGGGCACACTCAGATTTCCTGCTGTCTTAGAGACTCTAGACAACAAGAATGTGCTTCTTGCTCTAAAGTAGAGTGTGATCCATGGATGAGAACTATGATGTGTGTTTCCCTTCAGAAATGGAGTTAAATCCCAGGCTCTGTGTCTTCCTACAGGCAAGACTTCGTTTCAGGTAACGGCACCCACTTTTCTGCTCAAACGAACTACATCGTTCACGAAGCTCACACGTTTCTCATCTTAACAGACAAACATTAGATTTTAGAGGACCAGTGCTTTGTATCAGTTTCAGAAGCAGAGTTGGATTATATAATGTCCATATATGTAGGAAACACTGTTCTTTTCTTCTCAGCACACTAACGTTTCCTGCTGTCTTAGAGAGTCTAGAAAGCAAGAGCGTGCTTCTTGTTCTAAAGCATTGTGTGATCAATGGATTATTACACTGCTGTGTGTTTTACTTCAGAAATGGAGTTAAATCCCAGGCTCTGAGTCTTCCTACAAGCAAGACTTCAATTCAGGTAAGGGCAGTCACTTTTCTGCTCCAAGGAACTACATCGTTCAAGAAGCTCACACGTTTCTCATCTTAACTGACAAGCATTGGATGTTAGAGGAGCAGTGCTTTGTATCAGTTTCAGAAGCAGATTTGGACTACATATGGTCCATACATGTAGGAAACACCGTTCTTTTGTTCGGGGAACACTCAGATTTCCAGCTGTATTAGAGACTCTAGAAAGCAAGAGTGTGCTTCTCGCTCTAAAGCAGAGTGTGATCCATGGATGAGAACTATGCTGTGTGTTTCCCTTCAGAAATGGACTTAAAGCCCAGGTTCTGTGTCTTACTACAAGCAAGACTTCGTTTCAGGTAAGGGCAGTCACTTTTCAGTTCAAAGGAACTACATCATTCACAAAGCTCACACGTTTCTCATCTTAACTGACAAGCATTGGAGTTTAGAGGACCAGTGCTCTGTATCAGTTTCAGAAGCAGAGTTGGACTAGATATGGTCCATATGTGTAGGAAACACCATTCTTTTGTTCTCAGCACACTCACGTTTCCTGCTGTCTTAGAGACTCTAGAAAGCAAGAGCGTGCTTCTTGTTCTAAAGCAGAGTGTGACCCATGGATGAGAACTATGCTGTGTGTTTCCCTTCAGAAATGGAGTTAAATCCCAGGCGCTGTGTCTTCCTACAGGCAACACTCCGTTTCAGGTAAGGGCAGTCAATTTTCAGCTCAAACGAACTACATCATTCACGAAGATCACACGATTCTCATCTTAACAGACAAGCATTGGATTTTAGAGGACCAGTGCTTTGTATCAGTTTCAGAAGCATAGTTGGACTATATAATGTACGTATGTGTAGGAAACACAGTTCTTTTGTTCTCAGCACACTCACGTTTCCTGCTGTCTTAGAGACTTTAGGAAGCAAGAGCGTGCTTCTTGTTCTAAAGCAGAGTGTGATCCATGGATGAGAACTATGCTGTGTGTTTCCCTTCAGAAAAGGAGTTAAATCCCAGGATCTATGTCTTCCTACAAGCAAGACTTCGTTTCAGGTAAGGGCAGTCACTTTTCTGCTCAAACGAACTACATCGTTCACGAAGCTCACACGTTTCTCATCTTAACTGACAAGCATTGAATGTTAGAGGAACAGTGCATTGTATCAGTTTCAGAAGATTTGGACTACATATGGTCCATATGTGTAGTAAACACCGTTCTTTTGTTCTGGGCACACTCAGATTTCCTGCTGTCTTAGAGACTCTAGAAAGCAAGAGTGTGCTTCTCGCTCTCAAGCAGAGTGTGATCCATGGATGAGAACTATGCTGTGTGTTTCCCTTCAGAAAAGGAGTTAAATCCCAGGCTCTATGTCTTCCTACAAGCAAGACTTCGTTTCAGGTAAGGGCAGTCACTTTTCTGCTCAAACGAACTACATCATTCACAAAGCTCACATGTTTCTCATCTTAACTGACAAGTATTGTATGTTAGAGGACCAGTGCTTTGTATCAGTGTCAGAAGAAGAGTTGGACTATCTAATGTCCGTATATGTAGGAAACGCCGTTCTTTGTTCTCAGCACACTCACGTTTCCTGCTGTCTTAGAGAGTCTAGAAAGCAAGAGCGTGCTTCTTGTTCTAAAGCAGAGTGTGATCAATGGATGAGACAATGCTGTGTGTTTCACTTCAGAAATGGAGTTAAATCCCATGCTCTGAGTCTCCCTACAAGCAAGACTTAGTTTCAGGTAAGGGCAGTCACTTTTCTGCTCAAAGGAACTACATTGTTCACGAAGCTCACACGTTTCTCATCTTAACTGACAAGCATTGGATGTTAGAGGAGCAGTGCTTTGTATCAGTTTCAGAAGCAGATTTGGACTACATATGGTCCATACATGTAGGAAACACCGTTCTTTTGTTCGGGGAACACTCAGATTTCCTGCTGTATTAGAGACTCTAGAAAGCAAGAGTGTGCTTCTCGCTCTAAAGCAGAGTGTGATCCATGGATGAGAACTATGCTGTGTGTTTCCCTTCAGAAATGGACTTAAAGCCCAGGTTCTGTGTCTTACTACAAGCAAGACTTCGTTTCAGGTAAGGGCAGTCACTTTTCAGTTCAAAGGAACTACATCATTCACAAAGCTCACACGTTTCTCATCTTAACTGACAAGCATTGGAGGTTAGAGGACCAGTGCTCTGTATCAGTTTCAGAAGCAGAGTTGGACTAGATATGATCCGTATGTGTAGGAAACACCATTCTTTTGTTCTCAGCACACTCACGTTTCCTGCTGTATTAGAGACTCTAGAAAGCAAGAGCGTGCTTCTTGTTCTAAAGCAGAGTGTGACCCATGGATGAGAACTATGCTGTGTGTTTCCCTTCAGAAATGGAGTTAAATCCCAGGCGCTGTGTCTTCCTACAGGCAACACTCCGTTTCAGGTAAGGGCAGTCACTTTTCAGCTCAAACGAACTACATCATTCACGAAGATCACACGATTCTCATCTTAACAGACAAGCATTGGATTTTAGAGGACCAGTGCTTTGTATCAGTTTCAGAAGCATAGTTGGACTATATAATGTACGTATGTGTAGGAAACACAGTTCTTTTGTTCTCAGCACATTCACGTTTCCTGCTGTCTTAGAGACTTTAGGAAGCAAGAGCGTGCTTCTTGTTCTAAAGCAGAGTGTGATCCATGGATGAGAACTATGCTGTGTGTTTCCCTTCAGAAAAGGAGTTAAATCCCAGGATCTATGTCTTCCTACAAGCAAGACTTCGTTTCAGGTAAGGGCAGTCACTTTTCTGCTCAAACGAACTACATCGTTCATGAAGCTCACACGTTTCTCATCTTAACTGACAAGCATTGGATGTTAGAGGACCAGTGCATTGTATCAGTTTCAGAAGAAGATTTGGACTACATATGGTCCTTATGTGTAGGAAACACCGTTCTTTTGTTCTGGGCACACTCAGATTTCCTGCTGTCTTAGAGACTCTAGAAAGCAAGAGGGTGCTTCTCGCTCTAAAGCATAGTGTGATCCATGGATGAGAACAATGCTGTGTGTTTCCCTTCAGAAATGGAGTTAAATCCCAGGCTCTGTGTTTTACTACAAGCAAGACTTCGTTTTAAGTAAGGGAAGTCACTTTTCAGTTCAAAGGAACTACATCATTCACAAAGCTCACACGTTTCTCATATTAACTGACAAGCATTGGATGTTAGAGGACCAGTGCATTCTATCAGTTTCAGAAGAAGATTTGGACTACATATAGTCCGTATGTGTAGGAAACACCGTTCTTTTATTCTGGGCACACTCAGATTTCCTGCTGTCTTAGAGACTCTAGACAACAAGAGTGTGCTTCTTGCTCTAAAGTAGAGTGTGATCCATGGATGAGAACTATGCTGTGTGTTTCCCTTCAGAAATGGAGTTAAATCCCAGGCTCTGTGTCTTCCTACAGGCAAGACTTCGTTTCAGGTAACGGCAGCCACTTTTCTGCTCAAACGAACTACATCGTTCACGAAGCTCACACGTTTCTCATCTTAACAGACAAGCATTAGATTTTAGAGGACCAGTGCTTTGTATCAGTTTCAGAAGAAGAGTTGGATTATATAATATCCATATATGTAGGAAACACTGTTCTTTTCTTATCAGCACACTCACGTTTCCTGCTGTCTTAGAGAGTCTAGAAAGCAAGAGCGTGCTTCTTGTTCTAAAGAAGTGTGTGATCAATGGCATATTACACTGCTGTGTGTTTTACTTCAGAAATGGAGTTAAATCCCAGGCTCTGAGTCTTCCTACAAGCAAGACTTCAATTCAGGTAAGGGCAGTCACTTTTCTGCTCCAAGGAACTACATCGTTCAAGAAGCTCACACGTTTCTCATCTTAACTGACAAGCATTGGATGTTAGAGGAGCAGTGCTTTGTATCAGTTTCAGAAGCAGATTTGGACTACATATGGTCCATACATGTAGGAAACACCGTTCATTTGTTCGGGGAACACTCAGATTTCCTGCTGTATTAGAGACTCTAGAAAGCAAGAGTGTGCTTCTCGCTCTAAAGCTGAGTGTGATCCATGGATGAGAACTATGCTGTGTGTTTCCCTTCAGAAATGGACTTAAATCCCAGGTTCTGTGTCTTACTACAAGCAAGACTTCGTTTCAGGTAAGGGCAGTCACTTTTCAGTTCAAAGGAACTACATCATTCACAAAGCTCACACGTTTCTCATCTTAACTGACAAGCATTGGAGGTTAGAGGACCAGTGCTCTGTATCAGTTTCAGAAGCAGAGTTGGACTAGATATGGTCCGTATGTGTAGGAAACACCATTCTTTTGTTCTCAGCACACTCACGTTTCCTGCTGTATTAGAGACTCTAGAAAGCAAGAGCGTGCTTCTTGTTCTAAAGCAGAGTGTGACCCATGGATGAGAACTATGCTGTGTGTTTCCCTTCAGAAATGGAGTTAAATCCCAGGCGCTGTGTCTTCCTACAGGCAACACTCCGTTTCAGGTAAGGGCAGTCACTTTTCAGCTCAAACGAACTACATCATTCACGAAGATCACACGATTCTCATCTTAACAGACAAGCATTGGATTTTAGAGGACCAGTGCTTTGTATCAGTTTCAGAAGCATAGTTGGACTATATAATGTATGTATGTGTAGGAAACACAGTTCTTTTGTTCTCAGCACATTCACGTTTCCTGCTGTCTTAGAGACTTTAGGAAGCAAGAGCGTGCTTCTTGTTCTAAAGCAGAGTGTGATCCATGGATGAGAACTATGCTGTGTGTTTCCCTTCAGAAATGGAGTTAAATCCCAGGATCTATGTCTTCCTACAAGCAAGACTTCGTTTCAGGTAAGGGCAGTCACTTTTCTGCTCAAATGAACTACATCGTTCATGAAGCTCACACGTTTCTCATCTTAACTGACAAGCATTGGATGTTAGAGGACCAGTGCATTGTATCAGTTTCAGAAGAAGATTTGGACTACATATGGTCCTTATGTGTAGGAAACACCGTTCTTTTGTTCTGGGCACACTCAGATTTCCTGCTGTCTTAGAGACTCTAGAAAGCAAGAGGGTGCTTCTCGCTCTAAAGCATAGTGTGATCCATGGATGAGAACAATGCTGTGTGTTTCCCTTCAGAAATGGAGTTAAATCCCAGGCTCTGTGTTTTACTACAAGCAAGACTTCGTTTTAAGTAAGGGAAGTCACTTTTCAGTTCAAAGGAACTACATCATTCACAAAGCTCACACGTTTCTCATATTAACTGACAAGCATTGGATGTTAGAGGACCAGTGCATTCTATCAGTTTCAGAAGAAGATTTGGACTACATATAGTCCGTATGTGTAGGAAACACCGTTCTTTTATTCTGGGCACACTCAGATTTCCTGCTGTCTTAGAGACTCTAGACAACAAGAGTGTGCTTCTTGCTCTAAAGTAGAGTGTGATCCATGGATGAGAACTATGCTGTGTGTTTCCCTTCAGAAATGGAGTTAAATCCCAGGCTCTGTGTCTTCCTACAGGCAAGACTTCGTTTCAGGTAACGGCACCCACTTTTCTGCTCAAACGAACTACATCGTTCACGAAGCTCACACGTTTCTCATCTTAACAGACAAGCATTAGATTTTAGAGGACCAGTGCTTTGTATCAGTTTCAGAAGCAGAGTTGGATTATATAATGTCCATATATGTAGGAAACACTGTTCTTTTCTTCTCAGCACACTCACGTTTCCTGCTGTCTTAGAGAGTCTAGAAAGCAAGAGCGTGCTTCTTGTTCTAAAGCATTGTGTGATCAATGGATTATTACACTGCTGTGTGTTTTACTTCAGAAATGGAGTTAAATCCCAGGCTCTGAGTCTTCCTACAAGCAAGACTTCAATTCAGGTAAGGGCAGTCACTTTTCTGCTCCAAGGAACTACATCGTTCAAGAAGCTCACACGTTTCTCATCTTAACTGACAAGCATTGGATGTTAGAGGAGCAGTGCTTTGTATCAGTTTCAGAAGCAGATTTGGACTACATATGGTCCATACATGTAGGAAACACCGTTCTTTTGTTCGGGGAACACTCATATTTCCAGCTGTATTAGAGACTCTAGAAAGCAAGAGTGTGCTTCTCGCTCTAAAGCAGAGTGTGATCCATGGATGAGAACTATGCTGTGTGTTTCCCTTCAGAAATGGACTTAAAGCCCAGGTTCTGTGTCTTACTACAAGCAAGACTTCGTTTCAGGTAAGGGCAGTCACTTTTCAGTTCAAAGGAACTACATCATTCACAAAGCTCACACGTTTCTCATCTTAACTGACAAGCATTGGAGTTTAGAGGACCAGTGCTCTGTATCAGTTTCAGAAGCAGAGTTGGACTAGATATGGTCCATATGTGTAGGAAACACCATTCTTTTGTTCTCAGCACACTCACGTTTCCTGCTGTCTTAGAGACTCTAGAAAGCAAGAGCGTGCTTCTTGTTCTAAAGCAGAGTGTGACCCATGGATGAGAACTATGCTGTGTGTTTCCCTTCAGAAATGGAGTTAAATCCCAGGCGCTGTGTCTTCCTACAGGCAACACTCCGTTTCAGGTAAGGGCAGTCAATTTTCAGCTCAAACGAACTACATCATTCAAGAAGATCACACGATTCTCATCTTAACAGACAAGCATTGGATTTTAGAGGACCAGTGCTTTGTATCAGTTTCAGAAGCATAGTTGGACTATATAATGTACGTATGTGTAGGAAACACAGTTCTTTTGTTCTCAGCACACTCACGTTTCCTGCTGTCTTAGAGACTTTAGGAAGCAAGAGCGTGCTTCTTGTTCTAAAGCAGAGTGTGATCCATGGATGAGAACTATGCTGTGTGTTTCCCTTCAGAAAAGGAGTTAAATCCCAGGATCTATGTCTTCCTACAAGCAAGACTTCGTTTCAGGTAAGGGCAGTCACTTTTCTGCTCAAACGAACTACATCGTTCACGAAGCTCACACGTTTCTCATCTTAACTGACAAGCATTGAATGTTAGAGGAACAGTGCATTGTATCAGTTTCAGAAGATTTGGACTACATATGGTCCATATGTGTAGGAAACACCGTTCTTTTGTTCTGGGCACACTCAGATTTCCTGCTGTCTTAGAGACTCTAGAAAGCAAGAGTGTGCTTCTCGCTCTCAAGCAGAGTGTGATCCATGGATGAGAACTATGCTGTGTGTTTCCCTTCAGAAAAGGAGTTAAATCCCAGGCTCTATGTCTTCCTACAAGCAAGACTTCGTTTCAGGTAAGGGCAGTCACTTTTCTGCTCAAACGAACTACATCATTCACAAAGCTCACATGTTTCTCATCTTAACTGACAAGTATTGTATGTTAGAGGACCAGTGCTTTGTATCAGTGTCAGAAGAAGAGTTGGACTATCTAATGTCCGTATATGTAGGAAACGCCGTTCTTTGTTCTCAGCACACTCACGTTTCCTGCTGTCTTAGAGAGTCTAGAAAGCAAGAGCGTGCTTCTTGTTCTAAAGCAGAGTGTGATCAATGGATGAGACAATGCTGTGTGTTTCACTTCAGAAATGGAGTTAAATCCCATGCTCTGAGTCTCCCTACAAGCAAGACTTAGTTTCAGGTAAGGGCAGTCACTTTTCTGCTCAAAGGAACTACATTGTTCACGAAGCTCACACGTTTCTCATCTTAACTGACAAGCATTGGATGTTAGAGGAGCAGTGCTTTGTATCAGTTTCAGAAGCAGATTTGGACTACATATGGTCCATACATGTAGGAAACACCGTTCTTTTGTTCGGGGAACACTCAGATTTCCTGCTGTATTAGAGACTCTAGAAAGCAAGAGTGTGCTTCTCGCTCTAAAGCAGAGTGTGATCCATGGATGAGAACTATGCTGTGTGTTTCCCTTCAGAAATGGACTTAAAGCCCAGGTTCTGTGTCTTACTACAAGCAAGACTTCGTTTCAGGTAAGGGCAGTCACTTTTCAGTTCAAAGGAACTACATCATTCACAAAGCTCACACGTTTCTCATCTTAACTGACAAGCATTGGAGGTTAGAGGACCAGTGCTCTGTATCAGTTTCAGAAGCAGAGTTGGACTAGATATGATCCGTATGTGTAGGAAACACCATTCTTTTGTTCTCAGCACACTCACGTTTCCTGCTGTATTAGAGACTCTAGAAAGCAAGAGCGTGCTTCTTGTTCTAAAGCAGAGTGTGACCCATGGATGAGAACTATGCTGTGTGTTTCCCTTCAGAAATGGAGTTAAATCCCAGGCGCTGTGTCTTCCTACAGGCAACACTCCGTTTCAGGTAAGGGCAGTCACTTTTCAGCTCAAACGAACTACATCATTCACGAAGATCACACGATTCTCATCTTAACAGACAAGCATTGGATTTTAGAGGACCAGTGCTTTGTATCAGTTTCAGAAGCATAGTTGGACTATATAATGTACGTATGTGTAGGAAACACAGTTCTTTTGTTCTCAGCACATTCACGTTTCCTGCTGTCTTAGAGACTTTAGGAAGCAAGAGCGTGCTTCTTGTTCTAAAGCAGAGTGTGATCCATGGATGAGAACTATGCTGTGTGTTTCCCTTCAGAAAAGGAGTTAAATCCCAGGATCTATGTCTTCCTACAAGCAAGACTTCGTTTCAGGTAAGGGCAGTCACTTTTCTGCTCAAACGAACTACATCGTTCATGAAGCTCACACGTTTCTCATCTTAACTGACAAGCATTGGATGTTAGAGGACCAGTGCATTGTATCAGTTTCAGAAGAAGATTTGGACTACATATGGTCCTTATGTGTAGGAAACACCGTTCTTTTGTTCTGGGCACACTCAGATTTCCTGCTGTCTTAGAGACTCTAGAAAGCAAGAGGGTGCTTCTCGCTCTAAAGCATAGTGTGATCCATGGATGAGAACAATGCTGTGTGTTTCCCTTCAGAAATGGAGTTAAATCCCAGGCTCTGTGTTTTACTACAAGCAAGACTTCGTTTTAAGTAAGGGAAGTCACTTTTCAGTTCAAAGGAACTACATCATTCACAAAGCTCACACGTTTCTCATATTAACTGACAAGCATTGGATGTTAGAGGACCAGTGCATTCTATCAGTTTCAGAAGAAGATTTGGACTACATATAGTCCGTATGTGTAGGAAACACCGTTCTTTTATTCTGGGCACACTCAGATTTCCTGCTGTCTTAGAGACTCTAGACAACAAGAGTGTGCTTCTTGCTCTAAAGTAGAGTGTGATCCATGGATGAGAACTATGCTGTGTGTTTCCCTTCAGAAATGGAGTTAAATCCCAGGCTCTGTGTCTTCCTACAGGCAAGACTTCGTTTCAGGTAACGGCAGCCACTTTTCTGCTCAAACGAACTACATCGTTCACGAAGCTCACACGTTTCTCATCTTAACAGACAAGCATTAGATTTTAGAGGACCAGTGCTTTGTATCAGTTTCAGAAGAAGAGTTGGATTATATAATATCCATATATGTAGGAAACACTGTTCTTTTCTTATCAGCACACTCACGTTTCCTGCTGTCTTAGAGAGTCTAGAAAGCAAGAGCGTGCTTCTTGTTCTAAAGAAGTGTGTGATCAATGGCATATTACACTGCTGTGTGTTTTACTTCAGAAATGGAGTTAAATCCCAGGCTCTGAGTCTTCCTACAAGCAAGACTTCAATTCAGGTAAGGGCAGTCACTTTTCTGCTCCAAGGAACTACATCGTTCAAGAAGCTCACACGTTTCTCATCTTAACTGACAAGCATTGGATGTTAGAGGAGCAGTGCTTTGTATCAGTTTCAGAAGCAGATTTGGACTACATATGGTCCATACATGTAGGAAACACCGTTCATTTGTTCGGGGAACACTCAGATTTCCTGCTGTATTAGAGACTCTAGAAAGCAAGAGTGTGCTTCTCGCTCTAAAGCTGAGTGTGATCCATGGATGAGAACTATGCTGTGTGTTTCCCTTCAGAAATGGACTTAAATCCCAGGTTCTGTGTCTTACTACAAGCAAGACTTCGTTTCAGGTAAGGGCAGTCACTTTTCAGTTCAAAGGAACTACATCATTCACAAAGCTCACACGTTTCTCATCTTAACTGACAAGCATTGGAGGTTAGAGGACCAGTGCTCTGTATCAGTTTCAGAAGCAGAGTTGGACTAGATATGGTCCGTATGTGTAGGAAACACCATTCTTTTGTTCTCAGCACACTCACGTTTCCTGCTGTATTAGAGACTCTAGAAAGCAAGAGCGTGCTTCTTGTTCTAAAGCAGAGTGTGACCCATGGATGAGAACTATGCTGTGTGTTTCCCTTCAGAAATGGAGTTAAATCCCAGGCGCTGTGTCTTCCTACAGGCAACACTCCGTTTCAGGTAAGGGCAGTCACTTTTCAGCTCAAACGAACTACATCATTCACGAAGATCACACGATTCTCATCTTAACAGACAAGCATTGGATTTTAGAGGACCAGTGCTTTGTATCAGTTTCAGAAGCATAGTTGGACTATATAATGTATGTATGTGTAGGAAACACAGTTCTTTTGTTCTCAGCACATTCACGTTTCCTGCTGTCTTAGAGACTTTAGGAAGCAAGAGCGTGCTTCTTGTTCTAAAGCAGAGTGTGATCCATGGATGAGAACTATGCTGTGTGTTTCCCTTCAGAAATGGAGTTAAATCCCAGGATCTATGTCTTCCTACAAGCAAGACTTCGTTTCAGGTAAGGGCAGTCACTTTTCTGCTCAAATGAACTACATCGTTCATGAAGCTCACACGTTTCTCATCTTAACTGACAAGCATTGGATGTTAGAGGACCAGTGCATTGTATCAGTTTCAGAAGAAGATTTGGACTACATATGGTCCTTATGTGTAGGAAACACCGTTCTTTTGTTCTGGGCACACTCAGATTTCCTGCTGTCTTAGAGACTCTAGAAAGCAAGAGGGTGCTTCTCGCTCTAAAGCATAGTGTGATCCATGGATGAGAACAATGCTGTGTGTTTCCCTTCAGAAATGGAGTTAAATCCCAGGCTCTGTGTTTTACTACAAGCAAGACTTCGTTTTAAGTAAGGGAAGTCACTTTTCAGTTCAAAGGAACTACATCATTCACAAAGCTCACACGTTTCTCATATTAACTGACAAGCATTGGATGTTAGAGGACCAGTGCATTCTATCAGTTTCAGAAGAAGATTTGGACTACATATAGTCCGTATGTGTAGGAAACACCGTTCTTTTATTCTGGGCACACTCAGATTTCCTGCTGTCTTAGAGACTCTAGACAACAAGAGTGTGCTTCTTGCTCTAAAGTAGAGTGTGATCCATGGATGAGAACTATGCTGTGTGTTTCCCTTCAGAAATGGAGTTAAATCCCAGGCTCTGTGTCTTCCTACAGGCAAGACTTCGTTTCAGGTAACGGCACCCACTTTTCTGCTCAAACGAACTACATCGTTCACGAAGCTCACACGTTTCTCATCTTAACAGACAAGCATTAGATTTTAGAGGACCAGTGCTTTGTATCAGTTTCAGAAGCAGAGTTGGATTATATAATGTCCATATATGTAGGAAACACTGTTCTTTTCTTCTCAGCACACTCACGTTTCCTGCTGTCTTAGAGAGTCTAGAAAGCAAGAGCGTGCTTCTTGTTCTAAAGCATTGTGTGATCAATGGATTATTACACTGCTGTGTGTTTTACTTCAGAAATGGAGTTAAATCCCAGGCTCTGAGTCTTCCTACAAGCAAGACTTCAATTCAGGTAAGGGCAGTCACTTTTCTGCTCCAAGGAACTACATCGTTCAAGAAGCTCACACGTTTCTCATCTTAACTGACAAGCATTGGATGTTAGAGGAGCAGTGCTTTGTATCAGTTTCAGAAGCAGATTTGGACTACATATGGTCCATACATGTAGGAAACACCGTTCTTTTGTTCGGGGAACACTCATATTTCCAGCTGTATTAGAGACTCTAGAAAGCAAGAGTGTGCTTCTCGCTCTAAAGCAGAGTGTGATCCATGGATGAGAACTATGCTGTGTGTTTCCCTTCAGAAATGGACTTAAAGCCCAGGTTCTGTGTCTTACTACAAGCAAGACTTCGTTTCAGGTAAGGGCAGTCACTTTTCAGTTCAAAGGAACTACATCATTCACAAAGCTCACACGTTTCTCATCTTAACTGACAAGCATTGGAGTTTAGAGGACCAGTGCTCTGTATCAGTTTCAGAAGCAGAGTTGGACTAGATATGGTCCATATGTGTAGGAAACACCATTCTTTTGTTCTCAGCACACTCACGTTTCCTGCTGTCTTAGAGACTCTAGAAAGCAAGAGCGTGCTTCTTGTTCTAAAGCAGAGTGTGACCCATGGATGAGAACTATGCTGTGTGTTTCCCTTCAGAAATGGAGTTAAATCCCAGGCGCTGTGTCTTCCTACAGGCAACACTCCGTTTCAGGTAAGGGCAGTCAATTTTCAGCTCAAACGAACTACATCATTCACGAAGATCACACGATTCTCATCTTAACAGACAAGCATTGGATTTTAGAGGACCAGTGCTTTGTATCAGTTTCAGAAGCATAGTTGGACTATATAATGTACGTATGTGTAGGAAACACAGTTCTTTTGTTCTCAGCACACTCACGTTTCCTGCTGTCTTAGAGTCTTTAGGAAGCAAGAGAGTGCTTCTTGTTCTAAAGCAGAGTGTGATCCATGGATGAGAACTATGCTGTGTGTTTCCCTTCAGAAAAGGAGTTAAATCCCAGGATCTATGTCTTCCTACAAGCAAGACTTCGTTTCAGGTAAGGGCAGTCACTTTTCTGCTCAAACGAACTACATCGTTCACGAAGCTCACACGTTTCTCATCTTAACTGACAAGCATTGAATGTTAGAGGAACAGTGCATTGTATCAGTTTCAGAAGATTTGGACTACATATGGTCCATATGTGTAGGAAACTCCGTTCTTTTGTTCTGGGCACACTCAGATTTCCTGCTGTCTTAGAGACTCTAGAAATCAAGAGTGTGCTTCTCGCTCTCAAGCAGAGTGTGATCCATGGATGAGAACTATGCTGTGTGTTTCCCTTCAGAAAAGGAGTTAAATCCCAGGCTCTATGTCTTCCTACAAGCAAGACTTCGTTTCAGGTAAGGGCAGTCACTTTTCTGCTCAAACGAACTACATCATTCACAAAGCTCACATGTTTCTCATCTTAACTGACAAGTATTGTATGTTAGAGGACCAGTGCTTTGTATCAGTGTCAGAAGAAGAGTTGGACTATCTAATGTCCGTATATGTAGGAAACGCCGTTCTTTGTTCTCAGCACACTCACGTTTCCTGCTGTCTTAGAGAGTCTAGAAAGCAAGAGCGTGCTTCTTGTTCTAAAGCAGAGTGTGATCAATGGATGAGACAATGCTGTGTGTTTCACTTCAGAAATGGAGTTAAATCCCATGCTCTGAGTCTCCCTACAAGCAAGACTTAGTTTCAGGTAAGGGCAGTCACTTTTCTGCTCAAAGGAACTACATTGTTCACGAAGCTCACACGTTTCTCATCTTAACTGACAAGCATTGGATGTTAGAGGAGCAGTGCTTTGTATCAGTTTCAGAAGCAGATTTGGACTACATATGGTCCATACATGTAGGAAACACCGTTCTTTTGTTCGGGGAACACTCAGATTTCCTGCTGTATTAGAGACTCTAGAAAGCAAGAGTGTGCTTCTCGCTCTAAAGCAGAGTGTGATCCATGGATGAGAACTATGCTGTGTGTTTCCCTTCAGAAATGGACTTAAAGCCCAGGTTCTGTGTCTTACTACAAGCAAGACTTCGTTTCAGGTAAGGGCAGTCACTTTTCAGTTCAAAGGAACTACATCATTCACAAAGCTCACACGTTTCTCATCTTAACTGACAAGCATTGGAGGTTAGAGGACCAGTGCTCTGTATCAGTTTCAGAAGCAGAGTTGGACTAGATATGATCCGTATGTGTAGGAAACACCATTCTTTTGTTCTCAGCACACTCACGTTTCCTGCTGTATTAGAGACTCTAGAAAGCAAGAGCGTGCTTCTTGTTCTAAAGCAGAGTGTGACCCATGGATGAGAACTATGCTGTGTGTTTCCCTTCAGAAATGGAGTTAAATCCCAGGCGCTGTGTCTTCCTACAGGCAACACTCCGTTTCAGGTAAGGGCAGTCACTTTTCAGCTCAAACGAACTACATCATTCACGAAGATCACACGATTCTCATCTTAACAGACAAGCATTGGATTTTAGAGGACCAGTGCTTTGTATCAGTTTCAGAAGCATAGTTGGACTATATAATGTACGTATGTGTAGGAAACACAGTTCTTTTGTTCTCAGCACATTCACGTTTCCTGCTGTCTTAGAGACTTTAGGAAGCAAGAGCGTGCTTCTTGTTCTAAAGCAGAGTGTGATCCATGGATGAGAACTATGCTGTGTGTTTCCCTTCAGAAAAGGAGTTAAATCCCAGGATCTATGTCTTCCTACAAGCAAGACTTCGTTTCAGGTAAGGGCAGTCACTTTTCTGCTCAAACGAACTACATCGTTCATGAAGCTCACACGTTTCTCATCTTAACTGACAAGCATTGGATGTTAGAGGACCAGTGCATTGTATCAGTTTCAGAAGAAGATTTGGACTACATATGGTCCTTATGTGTAGGAAACACCGTTCTTTTGTTCTGGGCACACTCAGATTTCCTGCTGTCTTAGAGACTCTAGAAAGCAAGAGGGTGCTTCTCGCTCTAAAGCATAGTGTGATCCATGGATGAGAACAATGCTGTGTGTTTCCCTTCAGAAATGGAGTTAAATCCCAGGCTCTGTGTTTTACTACAAGCAAGACTTCGTTTTAAGTAAGGGAAGTCACTTTTCAGTTCAAAGGAACTACATCATTCACAAAGCTCACACGTTTCTCATATTAACTGACAAGCATTGGATGTTAGAGGACCAGTGCATTCTATCAGTTTCAGAAGAAGATTTGGACTACATATAGTCCGTATGTGTAGGAAACACCGTTCTTTTATTCTGGGCACACTCAGATTTCCTGCTGTCTTAGAGACTCTAGACAACAAGAGTGTGCTTCTTGCTCTAAAGTAGAGTGTGATCCATGGATGAGAACTATGCTGTGTGTTTCCCTTCAGAAATGGAGTTAAATCCCAGGCTCTGTGTCTTCCTACAGGCAAGACTTCGTTTCAGGTAACGGCAGCCACTTTTCTGCTCAAACGAACTACATCGTTCACGAAGCTCACACGTTTCTCATCTTAACAGACAAGCATTAGATTTTAGAGGACCAGTGCTTTGTATCAGTTTCAGAAGCAGAGTTGGATTATATAATGTCCATATATGTAGGAAACACTGTTCTTTTCTTATCAGCACACTCACGTTTCCTGCTGTCTTAGAGAGTCTAGAAAGCAAGAGCGTGCTTCTTGTTCTAAAGCAGTGTGTGATCAATGGCATATTACACTGCTGTGTGTTTTACTTCAGAAATGGAGTTAAATCCCAGGCTCTGAGTCTTCCTACAAGCAAGACTTCAATTCAGGTAAGGGCAGTCACTTTTCTGCTCCAAGGAACTACATCGTTCAAGAAGCTCACACGTTTCTCATCTTAACTGACAAGCATTGGATGTTAGAGGAGCAGTGCTTTGTATCAGTTTCAGAAGCAGATTTGGACTACATATGGTCCATACATGTAGGAAACACCGTTCATTTGTTCGGGGAACACTCAGATTTCCTGCTGTATTAGAGACTCTAGAAAGCAAGAGTGTGCTTCTCGCTCTAAAGCTGAGTGTGATCCATGGATGAGAACTATGCTGTGTGTTTCCCTTCAGAAATGGACTTAAATCCCAGGTTCTGTGTCTTACTACAAGCAAGACTTCGTTTCAGGTAAGGGCAGTCACTTTTCAGTTCAAAGGAACTACATCATTCACAAAGCTCACACGTTTCTCATCTTAACTGACAAGCATTGGAGGTTAGAGGACCAGTGCTCTGTATCAGTTTCAGAAGCAGAGTTGGACTAGATATGGTCCGTATGTGTAGGAAACACCATTCTTTTGTTCTCAGCACACTCACGTTTCCTGCTGTATAAGAGACTCTAGAAAGCAAGAGCGTGCTTCTTGTTCTAAAGCAGAGTGTGACCCATGGATGAGAACTATGCTGTGTGTTTCCCTTCAGAAATGGAGTTAAATCCCAGGTGCTGTGTCTTCCTACAGGCAACACTCCGTTTCAGGTAAGGGCAGTCACTTTTCAGCTCAAACGAACTACATCATTCACGAAGATCACACGATTCTCATCTTAACAGACAAGCATTGGATTTTAGAGGACCAGTGCTTTGTATCAGTTTCAGAAGCATAGTTGGACTATATAATGTATGTATGTGTAGGAAACACAGTTCTTTTGTTCTCAGCACATTCACGTTTCCTGCTGTCTTAGAGACTTTAGGAAGCAAGAGCGTGCTTCTTGTTCTAAAGCAGAGTGTGATCCATGGATGAGAACTATGCTGTGTGTTTCCCTTCAGAAATGGAGTTAAATCCCAGGATCTATGTCTTCCTACAAGCAAGACTTCGTTTCAGGTAAGGGCAGTCACTTTTCTGCTCAAATGAACTACATCGTTCATGAAGCTCACACGTTTCTCATCTTAACTGACAAGCATTGGATGTTAGAGGACCAGTGCATTGTATCAGTTTCAGAAGAAGATTTGGACTACATATGGTCCTTATGTGTAGGAAACACCGTTCTTTTGTTCTGGGCACACTCAGATTTCCTGCTGTCTTAGAGACTCTAGAAAGCAAGAGGGTGCTTCTCGCTCTAAAGCATAGTGTGATCCATGGATGAGAACAATGCTGTGTGTTTCCCTTCAGAAATGGAGTTAAATCCCAGGCTCTGTGTTTTACTACAAGCAAGACTTCGTTTTAAGTAAGGGAAGTCACTTTTCAGTTCAAAGGAACTACATCATTCACAAAGCTCACACGTTTCTCATATTAACTGACAAGCATTGGATGTTAGAGGACCAGTGCATTCTATCAGTTTCAGAAGAAGATTTGGACTACATATAGTCCGTATGTGTAGGAAACACCGTTCTTTTATTCTGGGCACACTCAGATTTCCTGCTGTCTTAGAGACTCTAGACAACAAGAGTGTGCTTCTTGCTCTAAAGTAGAGTGTGATCCATGGATGAGAACTATGCTGTGTGTTTCCCTTCAGAAATGGAGTTAAATCCCAGGCTCTGTGTCTTCCTACAGGCAAGACTTCGTTTCAGGTAACGGCACCCACTTTTCTGCTCAAACGAACTACATCGTTCACGAAGCTCACACGTTTCTCATCTTAACAGACAAGCATTAGATTTTAGAGGACCAGTGCTTTGTATCAGTTTCAGAAGCAGAGTTGGATTATATAATGTCCATATATGTAGGAAACACTGTTCTTTTCTTCTCAGCACACTCACGTTTCCTGCTGTCTTAGAGAGTCTAGAAAGCAAGAGCGTGCTTCTTGTTCTAAAGCATTGTGTGATCAATGGATTATTACACTGCTGTGTGTTTTACTTCAGAAATGGAGTTAAATCCCAGGCTCTGAGTCTTCCTACAAGCAAGACTTCAATTCAGGTAAGGGCAGTCACTTTTCTGCTCCAAGGAACTACATCGTTCAAGAAGCTCACACGTTTCTCATCTTAACTGACAAGCATTGGATGTTAGAGGAGCAGTGCTTTGTATCAGTTTCAGAAGCAGATTTGGACTACATATGGTCCATACATGTAGGAAACACCGTTCTTTTGTTCGGGGAACACTCATATTTCCAGCTGTATTAGAGACTCTAGAAAGCAAGAGTGTGCTTCTCGCTCTAAAGCAGAGTGTGATCCATGGATGAGAACTATGCTGTGTGTTTCCCTTCAGAAATGGACTTAAAGCCCAGGTTCTGTGTCTTACTACAAGCAAGACTTCGTTTCAGGTAAGGGCAGTCACTTTTCAGTTCAAAGGAACTACATCATTCACAAAGCTCACACGTTTCTCATCTTAACTGACAAGCATTGGAGTTTAGAGGACCAGTGCTCTGTATCAGTTTCAGAAGCAGAGTTGGACTAGATATGGTCCATATGTGTAGGAAACACCATTCTTTTGTTCTCAGCACACTCACGTTTCCTGCTGTCTTAGAGACTCTAGAAAGCAAGAGCGTGCTTCTTGTTCTAAAGCAGAGTGTGACCCATGGATGAGAACTATGCTGTGTGTTTCCCTTCAGAAATGGAGTTAAATCCCAGGCGCTGTGTCTTCCTACAGGCAACACTCCGTTTCAGGTAAGGGCAGTCAATTTTCAGCTCAAACGAACTACATCATTCACGAAGATCACACGATTCTCATCTTAACAGACAAGCATTGGATTTTAGAGGACCAGTGCTTTGTATCAGTTTCAGAAGCATAGTTGGACTATATAATGTACGTATGTGTAGGAAACACAGTTCTTTTGTTCTCAGCACACTCACGTTTCCTGCTGTCTTAGAGTCTTTAGGAAGCAAGAGAGTGCTTCTTGTTCTAAAGCAGAGTGTGATCCATGGATGAGAACTATGCTGTGTGTTTCCCTTCAGAAAAGGAGTTAAATCCCAGGATCTATGTCTTCCTACAAGCAAGACTTCGTTTCAGGTAAGGGCAGTCACTTTTCTGCTCAAACGAACTACATCGTTCACGAAGCTCACACGTTTCTCATCTTAACTGACAAGCATTGAATGTTAGAGGAACAGTGCATTGTATCAGTTTCAGAAGATTTGGACTACATATGGTCCATATGTGTAGGAAACTCCGTTCTTTTGTTCTGGGCACACTCAGATTTCCTGCTGTCTTAGAGACTCTAGAAATCAAGAGTGTGCTTCTCGCTCTCAAGCAGAGTGTGATCCATGGATGAGAACTATGCTGTGTGTTTCCCTTCAGAAAAGGAGTTAAATCCCAGGCTCTATGTCTTCCTACAAGCAAGACTTCGTTTCAGGTAAGGGCAGTCACTTTTCTGCTCAAACGAACTACATCATTCACAAAGCTCACATGTTTCTCATCTTAACTGACAAGTATTGTATGTTAGAGGACCAGTGCTTTGTATCAGTGTCAGAAGAAGAGTTGGACTATCTAATGTCCGTATATGTAGGAAACGCCGTTCTTTGTTCTCAGCACACTCACGTTTCCTGCTGTCTTAGAGAGTCTAGAAAGCAAGAGCGTGCTTCTTGTTCTAAAGCAGAGTGTGATCAATGGATGAGACAATGCTGTGTGTTTCACTTCAGAAATGGAGTTAAATCCCATGCTCTGAGTCTCCCTACAAGCAAGACTTAGTTTCAGGTAAGGGCAGTCACTTTTCTGCTCAAAGGAACTACATTGTTCACGAAGCTCACACGTTTCTCATCTTAACTGACAAGCATTGGATGTTAGAGGAGCAGTGCTTTGTATCAGTTTCAGAAGCAGATTTGGACTACATATGGTCCATACATGTAGGAAACACCGTTCTTTTGTTCGGGGAACACTCAGATTTCCTGCTGTATTAGAGACTCTAGAAAGCAAGAGTGTGCTTCTCGCTCTAAAGCAGAGTGTGATCCATGGATGAGAACTATGCTGTGTGTTTCCCTTCAGAAATGGACTTAAAGCCCAGGTTCTGTGTCTTACTACAAGCAAGACTTCGTTTCAGGTAAGGGCAGTCACTTTTCAGTTCAAAGGAACTACATCATTCACAAAGCTCACACGTTTCTCATCTTAACTGACAAGCATTGGAGGTTAGAGGACCAGTGCTCTGTATCAGTTTCAGAAGCAGAGTTGGACTAGATATGATCCGTATGTGTAGGAAACACCATTCTTTTGTTCTCAGCACACTCACGTTTCCTGCTGTATTAGAGACTCTAGAAAGCAAGAGCGTGCTTCTTGTTCTAAAGCAGAGTGTGACCCATGGATGAGAACTATGCTGTGTGTTTCCCTTCAGAAATGGAGTTAAATCCCAGGCGCTGTGTCTTCCTACAGGCAACACTCCGTTTCAGGTAAGGGCAGTCACTTTTCAGCTCAAACGAACTACATCATTCACGAAGATCACACGATTCTCATCTTAACAGACAAGCATTGGATTTTAGAGGACCAGTGCTTTGTATCAGTTTCAGAAGCATAGTTGGACTATATAATGTACGTATGTGTAGGAAACACAGTTCTTTTGTTCTCAGCACATTCACGTTTCCTGCTGTCTTAGAGACTTTAGGAAGCAAGAGCGTGCTTCTTGTTCTAAAGCAGAGTGTGATCCATGGATGAGAACTATGCTGTGTGTTTCCCTTCAGAAAAGGAGTTAAATCCCAGGATCTATGTCTTCCTACAAGCAAGACTTCGTTTCAGGTAAGGGCAGTCACTTTTCTGCTCAAACGAACTACATCGTTCATGAAGCTCACACGTTTCTCATCTTAACTGACAAGCATTGGATGTTAGAGGACCAGTGCATTGTATCAGTTTCAGAAGAAGATTTGGACTACATATGGTCCTTATGTGTAGGAAACACCGTTCTTTTGTTCTGGGCACACTCAGATTTCCTGCTGTCTTAGAGACTCTAGAAAGCAAGAGGGTGCTTCTCGCTCTAAAGCATAGTGTGATCCATGGATGAGAACAATGCTGTGTGTTTCCCTTCAGAAATGGAGTTAAATCCCAGGCTCTGTGTTTTACTACAAGCAAGACTTCGTTTTAAGTAAGGGAAGTCACTTTTCAGTTCAAAGGAACTACATCATTCACAAAGCTCACACGTTTCTCATATTAACTGACAAGCATTGGATGTTAGAGGACCAGTGCATTCTATCAGTTTCAGAAGAAGATTTGGACTACATATAGTCCGTATGTGTAGGAAACACCGTTCTTTTATTCTGGGCACACTCAGATTTCCTGCTGTCTTAGAGACTCTAGACAACAAGAGTGTGCTTCTTGCTCTAAAGTAGAGTGTGATCCATGGATGAGAACTATGCTGTGTGTTTCCCTTCAGAAATGGAGTTAAATCCCAGGCTCTGTGTCTTCCTACAGGCAAGACTTCGTTTCAGGTAACGGCAGCCACTTTTCTGCTCAAACGAACTACATCGTTCACGAAGCTCACACGTTTCTCATCTTAACAGACAAGCATTAGATTTTAGAGGACCAGTGCTTTGTATCAGTTTCAGAAGCAGAGTTGGATTATATAATGTCCATATATGTAGGAAACACTGTTCTTTTCTTATCAGCACACTCACGTTTCCTGCTGTCTTAGAGAGTCTAGAAAGCAAGAGCGTGCTTCTTGTTCTAAAGCAGTGTGTGATCAATGGCATATTACACTGCTGTGTGTTTTACTTCAGAAATGGAGTTAAATCCCAGGCTCTGAGTCTTCCTACAAGCAAGACTTCAATTCAGGTAAGGGCAGTCACTTTTCTGCTCCAAGGAACTACATCGTTCAAGAAGCTCACACGTTTCTCATCTTAACTGACAAGCATTGGATGTTAGAGG
This sequence comes from Onychomys leucogaster, assembly GCA_949786385.1. Lineage (NCBI taxonomy): Eukaryota > Metazoa > Chordata > Mammalia > Rodentia > Cricetidae > Onychomys > Onychomys leucogaster. The sequence continues at coordinate 1,142,620 of CATKUP010000149.1, read as the reverse complement.
AGCAGTGCTTTGTATCAGTTTCAGAAGCAGATTTGGACTACATATGGTCCATACATGTAGGAAACACCGTTCATTTGTTCGGGGAACACTCAGATTTCCTGCTGTATTAGAGACTCTAGAAAGCAAGAGTGTGCTTCTCGCTCTAAAGCTGAGTGTGATCCATGGATGAGAACTATGCTGTGTGTTTCCCTTCAGAAATGGACTTAAATCCCAGGTTCTGTGTCTTACTACAAGCAAGACTTCGTTTCAGGTAAGGGCAGTCACTTTTCAGTTCAAAGGAACTACATCATTCACAAAGCTCACACGTTTCTCATCTTAACTGACAAGCATTGGAGGTTAGAGGACCAGTGCTCTGTATCAGTTTCAGAAGCAGAGTTGGACTAGATATGGTCCGTATGTGTAGGAAACACCATTCTTTTGTTCTCAGCACACTCACGTTTCCTGCTGTATAAGAGACTCTAGAAAGCAAGAGCGTGCTTCTTGTTCTAAAGCAGAGTGTGACCCATGGATGAGAACTATGCTGTGTGTTTCCCTTCAGAAATGGAGTTAAATCCCAGGTGCTGTGTCTTCCTACAGGCAACACTCCGTTTCAGGTAAGGGCAGTCACTTTTCAGCTCAAACGAACTACATCATTCACGAAGATCACACGATTCTCATCTTAACAGACAAGCATTGGATTTTAGAGGACCAGTGCTTTGTATCAGTTTCAGAAGCATAGTTGGACTATATAATGTATGTATGTGTAGGAAACACAGTTCTTTTGTTCTCAGCACATTCACGTTTCCTGCTGTCTTAGAGACTTTAGGAAGCAAGAGCGTGCTTCTTGTTCTAAAGCAGAGTGTGATCCATGGATGAGAACTATGCTGTGTGTTTCCCTTCAGAAATGGAGTTAAATCCCAGGATCTATGTCTTCCTACAAGCAAGACTTCGTTTCAGGTAAGGGCAGTCACTTTTCTGCTCAAATGAACTACATCGTTCATGAAGCTCACACGTTTCTCATCTTAACTGACAAGCATTGGATGTTAGATGGTCAGTGCTTTGTATCAGTTTCAGATGCAGATTTGGACTACATATGGTACATATGTGTAGGAAACACCGTTCTTTTGTTCTCAGCACACTCATGTTTCCTGGTGTCTTAGAGATTTTAGGAAGCAAGAGCGTGCTTCTTGTTCTAAAGCAGAGTGTGATCCATGGATGAGAACTATGCTGTGTGTTTCCCTTCAGAAAAGGAGTTAAATCCCAGGCTCTATGTCTTCCTACAAGCAAGACTTCGTTTCAGGTAAGGGCAGTCACTTTTCTGCTCAAAGAAACTACATAGTTCACGAAGCTCACACGTTTCTCATATTAACTGACAAGCATTGGATGTTAGAGGACCAGTGCATTCTATCAGTTTCAGAAGAAGATTTGGACTACATATAGTCCGTATGTGTAGGAAACACCGTTCTTTTATTCTGGGCACACTCAGATTTCCTGCTGTCTTAGACACTCTAGACAACAAGAGTGTGCTTCTTGCTCTAAAGTAGAGTGTGATCCATGGATGAGAACTATGATGTGTGTTTCCCTTCAGAAATGGAGTTCAATCCCAGGCTCTGTGTCTTCCTACAGGCAAGACTTCGTTTCAGGTAACGGCAGCCACGTTTCTGCTCAAACGAACTACATCGTTCACGAAGCTCACACGTTTCTCATCTTAACAGACAAGCATTAGATTTTAGAGGACCAGTGCTTTGTATCAGTTTCAGAAGCAGAGTTGGATTATATAATGTCCATATATGTAGGAAACACTGTTCTTTTCTTCTCAGCACACTCACGTTTCCTGCTGTCTTAGAGAGTCTAGAAAGCAAGAGCGTGCTTCTTGTTCTAAAGCAGTGTGTGATCAATGGCATATTACACTGCTGTGTGTTTTACTTCAGAAATGGAGTTAAATCCCAGGCTCTGAGTCTTCCTACAAGCAAGACTTCAATTCAGGTAAGGGCAGTCACTTTTCTGCTCCAAGGAACTACATCGTTCAAGAAGCTCACACGTTTCTCATCTTAACTGACAAGCATTGGATGTTAGAGGAGCAGTGCTTTGTATCAGTTTCAGAAGCAGATTTGGACTACATATGGTCCATACATGTAGGAAACACCGTTCTTTTGTTCAGGGAACACTCAGATTTCCTGCTGTATTAGAGACTCTAGAAAGCAAGAGTGTGCTTCTCGCTCTAAAGCAGAGTGTGATCCATGGATGAGAACTATGCTGTGTGTTTCCCTTCAGAAATGGACTTAAAGCCCAGGTTCTGTGTCTTACTACAAGCAAGACTTCGTTTCAGGTAAGGGCAGTCACTTTTCAGTTCAAAGGAACTACATCATTCACAAAGCTCACACGTTTCTCATCTTAACTGACAAGCATTGGAGTTTAGAGGACCAGTGCTCTGTATCAGTTTCAGAAGCAGAGTTGGACTAGATATGGTCCGTATGTGTAGGAAACAACATTCTTTTGTTCTCAGCACACTCACGTTTCCTGCTGTCTTAGAGACTCTAGAAAGCAAGAGCGTGCTTCTTGTTCTAAAGCAGAGTGTGACCCATGGATGAGAATATGCTGTGTGTTTCCCTTCAGAAATGGAGTTAAATCCCAGGCGCTGTGTCTTCCTACAGGCAACACTCCGTTTCAGGTAAGGGCAGTCACTTTTCAGCTCAAACGAACTACATCATTCACGAAGATCACACGATTCTCATCTTAACAGACAAGCATTGGATTTTAGAGGACCAGTGCTTTGCATCAGTTTCAGAAGCATAGTTGGACTATATAATGTACGTATGTGTAGGAAACACAGTTCTTTTGTTCTCAGCACATTCACGTTTCCTGCTGTCTTAGAGACTTTAGGAAGCAAGAGCGTGCTTCTTGTTCTAAAGCAGAGTGTGATCCATGGATGAGAACTATGCTGTGTGTTTCCCTTCAGAAAAGGAGTTAAATCCCAGGATCTATGTCTTCCTACAAGCAAGACTTCGTTTCAGGTAAGGGCAGTCACTTTTCTGCTCAAACGAACTACATCGTTCATGAAGCTCACACGTTTCTCATCTTAACTGACAAGCATTGGATGTTAGAGGACCAGTGCATTGTATCAGTTTCAGAAGAAGATATGGACAACATATGGTCCATATGTGTAGGAAACACCGTTCTTTTGTTCTGGGCACACTCAGATTTCCTGCTGTCTTAGAGACTCTAGAAAGCAAGAGTGTGCTTCTCGCTCTAAAGCAGAGTGTGATCCATGGATGAGAACTATGCTGTGTGTTTCCCTTCAGAAATGGAGTTAAATCCCAGGCTCTGTGTCTTACTACAAGCAAGACTTCGTTTTAAGTAAGGGAAGTCACTTTTCAGTTCAAAGGAACTACATCATTCACAAAGCTCACACGTTTCTCATATTAACTGACAAGCATTGGATGTTAGAGAACCCGTGCATTCTATCAGTTTCAGAAGAAGATTTGGACTACATATAGTCCGTATGTGTAGGAAACACCGTTCTTTTATTCTGGGCACACTCAGATTTCCTGCTGTCTTAGAGACTCTAGAAAACAAGAGTGTGCTTCTTGCTCTAAAGCAGAGTGTGATCCATGGATGAGAACTATGCTGTGTGTTTCCCTTCAGAAAAGGAGTTAAATCCCAGGCTTGAGTCTTCCTACAAGCAAGACTTCGATTCAGGTAAGGGCAGTCACGTTTCTGCTCAAACGAACTACATCGTTCATGAAGCTCACACGTTTCTCATCTTAACTGACAAGCATTGGATGTTAGATGGTCAGTGCTTTGTATCAGTTTCAGATGCAGATTTGGACTACATATGGTACATATGTGTAGGAAACACCGTTCTTTTGTTCTCAGCACACTCATGTTTCCTGGTGTCTTAGAGATTTTAGGAAGCAAGAGCGTGCTTCTTGTTCTAAAGCAGAGTGTGATCCATGGATGAGAACTATGCTGTGTGTTTCCCTTCAGAAAAGGAGTTAAATCCCAGGCTCTATGTCTTCCTACAAGCAAGACTTCGTTTCAGGTAAGGGCAGTCACTTTTCTGCTCAAAAAAACTACATCGTTCACGAAGCTCACACGTTTCTCATATTAACTGACAAGCATTGGATGTTAGAGGACCAGTGCATTCTATCAGTTTCAGAAGAAGATTTGGACTACATATAATCCGTATGTGTAGGAAACACCGTTCTTTTATTCTGGGCACACTCAGATTTCCTGCTGTCTTAGAGACTCTAGACAACAAGAGTGTGCTTCTTGCTCTAAAGTAGAGTGTGATCCATGGATGAGAACTATGATGTGTGTTTCCCTTCAGAAATGGAGTTAAATCCCAGGCTCTGTGTCTTCCTACAGGCAAGATTTCGTTTCAGGTAACGGCAGCCACGTTTCTGCTCAAACGAACTACATCGTTCACGAAGCTCACACGTTTCTCATCTTAACAGACAAGCATTAGATTTTAGAGGACCAGTGCTTTGTATCAGTTTCAGAAGCAGAGTTGGATTATATAATGTCCATATATGTAGGAAACACTGTTCTTTTCTTATCAGCACACTCACGTTTCCTGCTGTCTTAGAGAGTCTAGAAAGCAAGAGCGTGCTTCTTGTTCTAAAGCAGTGTGTGATCAATGGCATATTACACTGCTGTGTGTTTTACTTCAGAAATGGAGTTAAATCCCAGGCTCTGAGTCTTCCTACAAGCAAGACTTCAATTCAGGTAAGGGCAGTCACTTTTCTGCTCCAAGGAACTACATCGTTCAAGAAGCTCACACGTTTCTCATCTTAACTGACAAGCATTGGATGTTAGAGGAGCAGTGCTTTGTATCAGTTTCAGAAGCAGAGATGGACTATATAATGTCCGTATGTGCAGGAAACACCGTTCTTTTGTTCTCAGCACACTCATGTTTCCTGCTGTCTTAGAGACTTTAGAAAGCAAGAGCGTGCTTCTCGCTCTAAAGCAGAGTGTGATCCATGGATGAGAACTATGCTGTGTGTTTCCCTTCAGAAAAGGAGTTAAATCCGAGGCTCTATGTCTTCCTACAAGCAAGACTTCGTTTCAGGTAAGGGCAGTCACTTTTCTGCTCCAAGGAACTACATTGTTCACGAAGCTCACACGTTTCTCATCTTAACAGACAAGCATTAGATTTTAGAGGACCAGTGCTTTGTATCAGTTTCAGAAGCAGAGTTGGATTATATAATGTCCGTATATGTAGGAAACACTGTTCTTTTCTTCTCAGCACACTCACGTTTCCTGCTGTCTTAGAGAATCTAGAAAGCAAGAGCGTGCTTATTGTTCTAAAGCAGTGTGTGATCAATGGATTATTACACTGCTGTGTGTTTTACTTCAGAAATGGAGTAAATCCCAGGCTCTGAGTCTTCCTACGAGCAAGACTTCAATTCAGGTAAGGGCAGTCACTTTTCTGCTCAAACGAACTACATCGTTCAAGAAGCTCACACGTTTCTCATCTTAACTGACAAGCATTGGAGGTTAGAGGACCAGTGCTCTGTATCAGTTTCAGAAGCAGAGTTGGACTAGATATGGTCCGTATGTGTACGAAACAGAGTTCTTTTGTTCTCAGCACACTCACGTTTCCTGCTGTCTTAGAGAATTTAGAAAGCAAGAGCGTGCTTCTCGCTCTAAAGCAGAATGTGATCCATGGATGAGAACTATGCTGTGTGTTTCCCTTCAGAAATGGAGTTAAATCCCAGGCTCTGTGTCTTCCTACAAGCAAGACTTCGTTTCGGGTAAGGGCAGTCACTTTTCAGCTCAAACGAACTACATCGTTCACGGAGCTCACACGTTTCTCATCTTAACAGACAAGCATTGGATTTTAGAGGACCAGTACTTTGTATCAGTTTCAGAAGCAGAGTTGGACTATATAATGTCCGTATGTGTATGAAACACCGTTCTTTTGTTCTCAGCACACTCACGTTTCATGCTGTCTTAGAGACTCTAGAAAGCTAGAGCGTGCTTCTTGTTCTAAAGCAGAGTGTGATCAATGGATGATTACCCTGCTGTGTGTTTTACTTCAGAAATGGAGTTAAATCCCAGGCTCTGAGTCTTCCTACAAGCAAGACTTCAATTCAGGTAATGGCAGTCACTTTTCTGCTGAAATGAACTACATCGTTCATGAAGCTCACACGTTTCTCATCTTAACTGACAAGCATTGGATGTTAGATGGTCAGTGCTTTGTATCAGTTTCAGATGCAGTTTGGACTACATATGGTCCATATGTGTTGGAAACACCGTTCTTTTGTTCTCAGCACACTCACGTTTCCTGCTGTCTTAGAGACTTTAGGAAGCAAGAGGGTGCTTCTTGTTCTAAAGCAGAGTGTGTACCATGGATGAGAACTATGCTGTGTGTTTCCCTTCAGAAAAGGAGTTAAATCCCAGGCCCTATGTCTTCCTACAAGCAAGACTTCGTTTCAGGTAAGGGCAGTCACTTTTCTGCTCAAACGAACTACATCGTTCACGAAGCTCACACGTTTCTCATCTTAAATGACAAGCATTGTATGTTAGAGGACCAGTGCTTTGTATCAGTGTCAGAAGAAGAGTTGGACTATATAATGTCCATATGTGTAGGAAACAGCGTTCTTTTGTTCTCAGCACACTCACGTTTCCTGCTGTCTTAGAGACTTTAGAAAGCAAGAGCGTGCTTCTTGCTCTAAATCAGAGTGTGATCCATGGATGAGAACTATGCTGTGTGTTTCCCTTCAGAAATGGAGTTAAATCCCAGGCTCTGTGTCTTCCTACAAGCAAGACTTCGTTTCGGGTAAGGGCAGTCACTTTTCAGCTCAAACGAACTACATCGTTCACTGAGCTCACACGTTTCTCATCTTAACTGACAAGCATTGGATGTTAGAGGACCAGTGCATTGTATCAGTTTCAGAAGAAGATTTGGACTACATATAGTCCGTATGTGTAGGACACACCGTTCTTTTGTTCTGGGCACACTCAGATTTCCTGCTGTCTTAGAGAGTCTAGAAAGCAAGAGCATGCTTCTTGTTCTAAAGCAGTGTGTGATCAATGGATTATTACACTGCTGTGTGTTTTACTTCAGAAATGGAGTTAAATCCCAGGCTCTGAGTCTTCCTACAAGCAAGACTTCAATTCAGGTAAGGGCAGTCACTTTTCTGCTCCAAGGAACTACATCGTTCAAGAAGCTCACACGTTTCTCATCTTAACTGACAAGCATTGGATGTTAGAGGAGCAGTGCTTTGTATCAGTTTCAGAAGCAGATTTGGACTACATATGGTCCATAAATGTAGGAAACACCGTTCTTTTGTTCGGGGAACACTCAGATTTCCTGCTGTATTAGAGATTCTAGAAAGCAAGAGTGTGCTTCTCGCTCTAAAGCAGAGTGTGATCCATGGATGAGAACTATGCTGTGTGTTTCCCTTCAGAAATGGACTTAAATCCCAGGTTCTGTGTCTTACTACAAGCAAGACTTCGTTTCAGGTAAGGGCAGTCACTTTTCAGTTCAAAGGAACTACATCATTCACAAAGCTCACACGTATCTCATCTTAACTGACAAGCATTGGAGGTTAGAGGACCAGTGCTCTGTATCAGTTTCAGAAGCAGAGTTGGACTAGATATGGTCCGTATGTGTACGAAACAGAGTTCTTTTGTTCTCAGCACACTCACATTTCCTGCTGTCTTAGAGACTTTAGAAAGCAAGAGCGTGCTTCTCGCTCTAAAGCAGAGTGTGATCCATGGATGAGAACTATGCTGTGTGTTTCCCTTCAGAAATGGAGTTAAATCCCAGGCTCTGTGTCTTCCTACAAGCAAGACTTCGTTTCGGGTAAGGGCAGTCACTTTTCAGCTCAAAGGAACTACATCGTTCACAGAGCTCACACGTTTCTCATCTTAAGAGACAAGCATTGGATTTTAGAGGACCAGTACTTTGTATCAGTTTCAGAAGCAGAGTTGGACTATATAATGTCGGTATGTGTAGGAAACACCGTTCTTTTGTTCTCAGCACACTCACGTTTCCTGCTGTCTTAGAGACTCTAGAAAGCTAGAGCGTGCTTCTTGTTCTAAAGCAGAGTGTGATCAATGGATGATTACCCTGCTGTGTGTTTTACTTCAGAAATGGAGTTAAATCCCAGGCTCTGTGTCTTCCTACAAGCAAGACTTCAATTCAGGTAAGGGCAGTCACTTTTCTGCTGAAACGAACTACATCGTTCATGAAGCTCACACGTTTCTCATCTTAACTGACAAGCATTGGATGTTAGATGGTCAGTGCTTTGTATCAGTTTCAGATGCAGATTTGGACTACATATGGTCCATATGTGTAGGAAACACCGTTCTTTTGTTCTCAGCACACTCACGTTTCCTGCAGTCTTAGAGATTTTAGGAAGCAAGAGCGTGCTTCTTGTTCTAAAGCAGAGTGTGATCCATGGATGAGAACTATGCTGTGTGTTTCCCTTCAGAAAAGGAGTTAAATCCCAGGCTCTATGTCTTCCTACAAGCAAGATTTCGTTTCAGGTAAGGGCAGTCACTTTTCTGCTCAAACAAACTACATCGTTCACGAAGCTCACACGTTTCTCATCTTAAGTGACAAGCATTGTATGTTAGAGGACCAGTGCTTTGTATCAGTGTCAGAAGAAGAGTTGGACTATATAATGTCCATATGTGTAGGAAACACCGTTCTTTTGTTCTCAGCACACTCACGTTTCCTGCTGTCTTAGAGATTTTAGAAAGCAAGAGCGTGCTTCTCGCTCTAAATCAGAGTGTGATCCATGGATGAGAACTATGCTGTGTGTTTCCCTTCAGAAATGGAGTTAAATCCCAGGCTCTGTGTCTTCCTACAAGCAAGACTTCGTTTCGGGTAAGGGCAGTCACTTTTCAGCTCAAACGAACTACATCGTTCACTGAGCTCACACGTTTCTCATCTTAACAGACAAGCATTGGATTTTAGAGGACCAGTGCTTTGTATCAGTTTCAGAAGCAGAGATGGACTATATAATGTCCGTATGTGCAGGAAACACCGTTCTTTTGTTCTCAGCACACTCACGTTTCCTGCTGTCTTAGAGACTTTAGAAAGCAAGAGCGTGCTTCTCGCTCTAAAGCAGAGTGTGATCCATGGATGAGAACTATGATGTGTGTTTCCCTTCAGAAAAGGAGTTAAATCCCAGGCTCTATGTCTTCCTACAAGCAAGACTTCGTTTCAGGTAACGGCAGTCACTTTTCTGCTCCAAGGAACTACATCGTTCACGAAGCTCACACGTTTCTCATCTTAACAGACAAGCATTAGATTTTAGAGGACCAGTGCTTTGTATCAGTTTCAGAAGCAGAGTTGGATTATATAATGTCCGTATTTGTAGGAAACACTGTTCTTTTCTTCTCAGCACACTCACGTTTCCTGCTGTCTTAGAGAGTCTAGAAAGTAAGAGCGTGCTTATTGTTCTAAAGCAGTGTGTGATCAATGGATTATTACACTGCTGTGTGTTTTACTTCAGAAATGGAGTAAATCCCAGGCTCTGAGTCTTCCTACGAGCAAGACTTCAATTCAGGTAAGGGCAGTCACTTTTCTGCTCCAAGGATCTACATCGTTCAAGAAGCTCACACGTTTCTCATCTTAACTGACAAGCATTGGATGTTAGAGGAGCAGTGCTTTGCATCAGTTTAAGAAGCAGATTTGGACTACATATGGTCCATAAATGTAGGAAACACCGTTCTTTTGTTCGGGGAACACTCAGATTTCCTGCTGTATTAGAGACTGTAGAAAGCAAGAGTGTGCTTCTCGCTCTAAAGCAGAGTGTGATCCATGGATGAGAACTATGCTGTGTGTTTCCCTTCAGAAATGGACTTAAATCCCAGGCTCTGTGTCTTACTACAAGCAAGACTTCGTTTCAGGTAAGGGCAGTCACTTTTCAGTTCAAAGGAACTACATCATTCACAAAGCTCACACGTTTCTCATCTTAACTGACAAGCATTGGAGGTTAGAGGACCAGTGCTCTGTATCAGTTTCAGAAGCAGAGTTGGACTAGATATGGTCCGTATGTGTACGAAACAGAGTTCTTTTGTTCTCAGCACACTCACGTTTCCTGCTGTCTTAGAGATTTTAGAAAGCAAGAGCGTGCTTCTCGCTCTAAAGCAGAGTGTGATCCATGGATGAGAACTATGCTGTGTGTTTCCCTTCAGAAATGGAGTTAAATCCCAGGCTCTGTGTCTTCCTACAAGCAAGACTTCGTTTCGGGTAAGGGCAGTCACTTTTCAGCTCAAACGAACTACATCGTTCACTGAGCTCACACGTTTCTCATCTTAACAGACAAGCATTGGATTTTAGAGGACCAGTGCTTTGTATCAGTTTCAGAAGCAGAGATGGACTATATAATGTCCGTATGTGCAGGAAACACCGTTCTTTTGTTCTCAGCACACTCACGTTTCCTGCTGTCTTAGAGACTTTAGAAAGCAAGAGCGTGCTTCTCGCTCTAAAGCAGAGTGTGATCCATGGATGAGAACTATGCTGTGTGTTTCCCTTCAGAAAAGGAGTTAAATCCCAGGCTCTATGTCTTCCTACAAGCAAGACTTCGTTTCAGGTAAGGGCAGTCACTTTTCTGCTCAAACGAACTACATCATTCACAAAGCTCAGACGTTTCTCATCTTAACTGACAAGCATTGTATGTTAGAGGACCAGTGCTTTGTATCAGTGTCCGAAGAAGAGTTGGACTATCTAATGTCCGTATGTGTAGGAAACGGCGTTCTTTTGTTCTCAGCACACTCACATTTCCTGCTGTCTTAGAGAGTCTAGAAAGCAAGAGCGTGCTTCTTGTTCTAAAGCAGAGTGTGATCAATGGATGAGACAATGCTGTGTGTTTCACTTCATAAATGGAGTTAAATCCCATGTTCTGAGTCTCCCTACAAGCAATACTTCGTTTCAGGTAAGGGCAGTCACTTTTCTGCTCAAAGGAACTACATCATTCACAAAGCTCACACGTTTCTCATCTTAACTGACAAGCATTGGAGGTTAGAGGACCAGTGCTCTGTATCAGTTTCAGAAGCAGAGTTGGACTAGATATGGTCCGTATGTTTACGAAACAGAGTTCTTTTGTTCTCAGCACACTCATGTTTCCTGCTGTCTTAGAGATTTTAGAAAGCAAGAGCGTGCTTCTCGCTCTAAAGCAGAGTGTGATCCATGGATGAGAACTATGCTGTGTGTTTCCCTTCAGAAATGGAGTTAAATCCCAGGCTCTGTGTCTTCCTACAAGCCAGACTTCGTTTCGGGTAAGGGCAGTCACTTTTCAGCTCAAACGAACTACATCGTTCACGGAGCTCACACGTTTCTCATCTTAACAGACAAGCATTGGATTTTAGAGGACCAGTACTTTGTATCAGTTTCAGAAGCAGAGTTGGACTATATAATGTCCGTATGTGTAGGAAACACCGTTCTTTTGTTCTCAGCACACTCACGTTTCCTGCTGTCTTAGAGACTCTAGAAAGCTAGAGCGTGCTTCTTGTTCTAAAGCAGAGTGTGATCAATGGATGATTACCCTGCTGTGTGTTTTACTTCAGAAATGGAGTTAAATCCCAGGCTCTGAGTCTTCCTACAAGCAAGACTTCAATTCAGGTAAGGGCAGTCACTTTTCTGCTGAAACGACCTACATCATTCATGAAGCTCACACGTTTCTCATCTTAACTGACAAGCATTGGATGTTAGATGGTCAGTGCTTTGTATCAGTTTCAGATGCAGATTTGGACTACATATGGTCCATATGTGTAGGAAACACCGTTCTTTTGTTCTCAGCACACTCACGTTTCCTGCTGTCTTAGAGACTTTAGGAAGCAAGAGTGTGCTTCTTGTTCTAAAGCAGAGTGTGATCCATGGATGAGAACTATGCTGTGTGTTTCCCTTCAGAAAAGGAGTTAAATCCCAGGCTCTATGTCTTCCTACAAGCAAGACTTCGTTTCAGGTAAGGGCAGTCACTTTTCAGTTCAAAGAAACTACATCGTTCACGAAGCTCACACGTTTCTCATCTTAAATGACAAGCATTGTATGTTAGAGGACCAGTGCTTTGTATCAGTGTCAGAAGAAGAGTTGGACTATATAATGTCCATATGTGTAGGAAACACCGTTCTTTTGTTCTCAGCACACTCACGTTTCCTGCTGTCTTAGAGACTTTAGAAAGCAAGAGCGTGCATCTCGCTCTAAATCAGAGTGTGATCCATGGATGAGAACTATGCTGTGTGTTTCCCTTCAGAAATGGAGTTAAATCCCAGGCTCTGAGTCTTCCTACAAGCAAGACTTCAATTCAGGTAATGGCAGTCACTTTTCTGCTGAAATGAACTACATCGTTCATGAAGCTCACACGTTTCTCATCTTAACTGACAAGCATTGGATGTTAGATGGTCAGTGCTTTGTATCAGTTTCAGATGCAGTTTGGACTACATATGGTCCATATGTGTTGGAAACACCGTTCTTTTGTTCTCAGCACACTCACGTTTCCTGCTGTCTTAGAGACTTTAGGAAGCAAGAGGGTGCTTCTTGTTCTAAAGCAGAGTGTGTACCATGGATGAGAACTATGCTGTGTGTTTCCCTTCAGAAAAGGAGTTAAATCCCAGGCTCTATGTCTTCCTACAAGCAAGACTTCGTTTCAGGTAAGGGCAGTCACTTTTCTGCTCAAACGAACTACATCGTTCACGAAGCTCACACGTTTCTCATCTTAAATGACAAGCATTGTATGTTAGAGGACCAGTGCTTTGTATCAGTGTCAGAAGAAGAGTTGGACTATATAATGTCCATATGTGTAGGAAACAGCGTTCTTTTGTTCTCAGCACACTCACGTTTCCTGCTGTCTTAGAGACTTTAGAAAGCAAGAGCGTGCTTCTTGCTCTAAATCAGAGTGTGATCCATGGATGAGAACTATGCTGTGTGTTTCCCTTCAGAAATGGAGTTAAATCCCAGGCTCTGTGTCTTCCTACAAGCAAGACTTCGTTTCGGGTAAGGGCAGTCACTTTTCAGCTCAAACGAACTACATCGTTCACTGAGCTCACACGTTTCTCATCTTAACTGACAAGCATTGGATGTTAGAGGACCAGTGCATTGTATCAGTTTCAGAAGAAGATTTGGACTACATATAGTCTGTATGTGTAGGACACACCGTTCTTTTGTTCTGGGCACACTCAGATTTCCTGCTGTCTTAGAGAGTCTAGAAAGCAAGAGCATGCTTCTTGTTCTAAAGCAGTGTGTGATCAATGGATTATTACACTGCTGTGTGTTTTACTTCAGAAATGGAGTTAAATCCCAGGCTCTGAGTCTTCCTACAAGCAAGACTTCAATTCAGGTAAGGGCAGTCACTTTTCTGCTCCAAGGAACTACATCGTTCAAGAAGCTCACACGTTTCTCATCTTAACTGACAAGCATTGGATGTTAGAGGAGCAGTGCTTTGTATCAGTTTCAGAAGCAGATTTGGACTACATATGATCCATAAATGTAGGAAACACCGTTCTTTTGTTCGGGGAACACTCAGATTTCCTGCTGTATTAGAGATTCTAGAAAGCAAGAGTGTGCTTCTCGCTCTAAAGCAGAGTGTGATCCATGGATGAGAACTATGCTGTGTGTTTCCCTTCAGAAATGGACTTAAATCCCAGGTTCTGTGTCTTACTACAAGCAAGACTTCGTTTCAGGTAAGGGCAGTCACTTTTCAGTTCAAAGGAACTACATCATTCACAAAGCTCACACGTATCTCATCTTAACTGACAAGCATTGGAGGTTAGAGGACCAGTGCTCTGTATCAGTTTCAGAAGCAGAGTTGGACTAGATATGGTCCGTATGTGTACGAAACAGAGTTCTTTTGTTCTCAGCACACTCACATTTCCTGCTGTCTTAGAGACTTTAGAAAGCAAGAGCGTGCTTCTCGCTCTAAAGCAGAGTGTGATCCATGGATGAGAACTATGCTGTGTGTTTCCCTTCAGAAATGGAGTTAAATCCCAGGCTCTGTGTCTTCCTACAAGCAAGACTTCGTTTCGGGTAAGGGCAGTCACTTTTCAGCTCAAAGGAACTACATCGTTCACAGAGCTCACACGTTTCTCATCTTAAGAGACAAGCATTGGATTTTAGAGGACCAGTACTTTGTATCAGTTTCAGAAGCAGAGTTGGACTATATAATGTCGGTATGTGTAGGAAACACCGTTCTTTTGTTCTCAGCACACTCACGTTTCCTGCTGTCTTAGAGACTCTAGAAAGCTAGAGCGTGCTTCTTGTTCTAAAGCAGAGTGTGATCAATGGATGATTACCCTGCTGTGTGTTTTACTTCAGAAATGGAGTTAAATCCCAGGCTCTGTGTCTTCCTACAAGCAAGACTTCAATTCAGGTAAGGGCAGTCACTTTTCTGCTGAAACGAACTACATCGTTCATGAAGCTCACACGTTTCTCATCTTAACTGACAAGCATTGGATGTTAGATGGTCAGTGCTTTGTATCAGTTTCAGATGCAGATTTGGACTACATATGGTCCATATGTGTAGGAAACACCGTTCTTTTGTTCTCAGCACACTCACGTTTCCTGCAGTCTTAGAGATTTTAGGAAGCAAGAGCGTGCTTCTTGTTCTAAAGCAGAGTGTGATCCATGGATGAGAACTATGCTGTGTGTTTCCCTTCAGAAAAGGAGTTAAATCCCAGGCTCTATGTCTTCCTACAAGCAAGACTTCGTTTCAGGTAAGGGCAGTCACTTTTCTGCTCAAACAAACTACATCGTTCACGAAGCTCACACGTTTCTCATCTTAAGTGACAAGCATTGTATGTTAGAGGACCAGTGCTTTGTATCAGTGTCAGAAGAAGAGTTGGACTATATAATGTCCATATGTGTAGGAAACTCCATTCTTTTGTTCTCAGCACACTCACGTTTCCTGCTGTCTTAGAGATTTTAGAAAGCAAGAGCGTGCTTCTCGCTCTAAATCAGAGTGTGATCCATGGATGAGGACTATGCTGTGTGTTTCCCTTCAGAAATGGAGTTAAATCCCAGGCTCTGTGTCTTCCTACAAGCAAGACTTCGTTTCGGGTAAGGGCAGTCACTTTTCAGCTCAAACGAACTACATCGTTCACTGAGCTCACACGTTTCTCATCTTAACAGACAAGCATTGGATTTTAGAGGACCAGTGCTTTGTATCAGTTTCAGAAGCAGAGATGGACTATATAATGTCCGTATGTGCAGGAAACACCGTTCTTTTGTTCTCAGCACACTCACGTTTCCTGCTGTCTTAGAGACTTTAGAAAGCAAGAGCGTGCTTCTCGCTCTAAAGCAGAGTGTGATCCATGGATGAGAACTATGATGTGTGTTTCCCTTCAGAAAAGGAGTTAAATCCCAGGCTCTATGTCTTCCTACAAGCAAGACTTCGTTTCAGGTAACGGCAGTCACTTTTCTGCTCAAAGGAACTACATCGTTCACGAAGCTCACACGTTTCTCATCTTAACAGACAAGCATTAGATTTTAGAGGACCAGTGCTTTGTATCAGTTTCAGAAGCAGAGTTGGATTATATAATGTCCGTATTTGTAGGAAACACTGTTCTTTTCTTCTCAGCACACTCACGTTTCCTGCTGTCTTAGAGAGTCTAGAAAGTAAGAGCGTGCTTATTGTTCTAAAGCAGTGTGTGATCAATGGATTATTACACTGCTGTGTGTTTTACTTCAGAAATGGAGTAAATCCCAGGCTCTGAGTCTTCCTACGAGCAAGACTTCAATTCAGGTAAAGGCAGTCACTTTTCTGCTCCAAGGAACTACATCGTTCAAGAAGCTCACACGTTTCTCATCTTAACTGACAAGCATTGGATGTTAGAGGAGCAGTGCTTTGCATTAGTTTAAGAAGCAGATTTGGACTACATATGGTCCATAAATGTAGGAAACACCGTTCTTTTGTTCGGGGAACACTCAGATTTCCTGCTGTATTAGAGACTGTAGAAAGCAAGAGTGTGCTTCTCGCTCTAAAGCAGAGTGTGATCCATGGATGAGAACTATGCTGTGTGTTTCCCTTCAGAAATGGACTTAAATCCCAGGCTCTGTGTCTTACTACAAGCAAGACTTCGTTTCAGGTAAGGGCAGTCACTTTTCAGTTCAAAGGAACTACATCATTCACAAAGCTCACACGTTTCTCATCTTAACTGACAAGCATTGGAGGTTAGAGGACCAGTGCTCTGTATCAGTTTCAGAAGCAGAGTTGGACTAGATATGGTCCGTATGTGTACGAAACAGAGTTCTTTTGTTCTCAGCACACTCACGTTTCCTGCTGTCTTAGAGATTTTAGAAAGCAAGAGCGTGCTTCTCGCTCTAAAGCAGAGTGTGATCCATGGATGAGGACTATGCTGTGTGTTTCCCTTCAGAAATGGAGTTAAATCCCAGGCTCTGTGTCTTCCTACAAGCAAGACTTCGTTTCGGGTAAGGGCAGTCACTTTTCAGCTCAAACGAACTACATCGTTCACTGAGCTCACACGTTTCTCATCTTAACAGACAAGCATTGGATTTTAGAGGACCAGTGCTTTGTATCAGTTTCAGAAGCAGAGATGGACTATATAATGTCCGTATGTGCAGGAAACACCGTTCTTTTGTTCTCAGCACACTCACGTTTCCTGCTGTCTTAGAGACTTTAGAAAGCAAGAGCGTGCTTCTCGCTCTAAAGCAGAGTGTGATCCATGGATGAGAACTATGATGTGTGTTTCCCTTCAGAAAAGGAGTTAAATCCCAGGCTCTATGTCTTCCTACAAGCAAGACTTCGTTTCAGGTAACGGCAGTCACTTTTCTGCTCAAAGGAACTACATCGTTCACGAAGCTCACACGTTTCTCATCTTAACAGACAAGCATTAGATTTTAGAGGACCAGTGCTTTGTATCAGTTTCAGAAGCAGAGTTGGATTATATAATGTCCGTATTTGTAGGAAACACTGTTCTTTTCTTCTCAGCACACTCACGTTTCCTGCTGTCTTAGAGAGTCTAGAAAGTAAGAGCGTGCTTATTGTTCTAAAGCAGTGTGTGATCAATGGATTATTACACTGCTGTGTGTTTTACTTCAGAAATGGAGTAAATCCCAGGCTCTGAGTCTTCCTACGAGCAAGACTTCAATTCAGGTAAGGGCAGTCACTTTTCTGCTCCAAGGACCTACATCGTTCAAGAAGCTCACACGTTTCTCATCTTAACTGACAAGCATTGGATGTTAGAGGAGCAGTGCTTTGCATCAGTTTAAGAAGCAGATTTGGACTACATATGGTCCATAAATGTAGGAAACACCGTTCTTTTGTTCGGGGAACACTCAGATTTCCTGCTGTATTAGAGACTGTAGAAAGCAAGAGTGTGCTTCTCGCTCTAAAGCAGAGTGTGATCCATGGATGAGAACTATGCTGTGTGTTTCCCTTCAGAAATGGACTTAAATCCCAGGCTCTGTGTCTTACTACAAGCAAGACTTCGTTTCAGGTAAGGGCAGTCACTTTTCAGTTCAAAGGAACTACATCATTCACAAAGCTCACACGTTTCTCATCTTAACTGACAAGCATTGGAGGTTAGAGGACCAGTGCTCTGTATCAGTTTCAGAAGCAGAGTTGGACTAGATATGGTCCGTATGTGTACGAAACAGAGTTCTTTTGTTCTCAGCACACTCACGTTTCCTGCTGTCTTAGAGATTTTAGAAAGCAAGAGCGTGCTTCTCGCTCTAAAGCAGAGTGTGATCCATGGATGAGAACTATGCTGTGTGTTTCCCTTCAGAAATGGAGTTAAATCCCAGGCTCTGTGTCTTCCTACAAGCAAGACTTCGTTTCGGGTAAGGGCAGTCACTTTTCAGCTCAAACGAACTACATCGTTCACTGAGCTCACACGTTTCTCATCTTAACAGACAAGCATTGGATTTTAGAGGACCAGTGCTTTGTATCAGTTTCTGAAGCAGAGATGGACTATATAATGTCCGTATGTGCAGGAAACACCGTTCTTTTGTTCTCAGCACACTCACGTTTCCTGCTGTCTTAGAGACTTTAGAAAGCAAGAGCGTGCTTCTCGCTCTAAAGCAGAGTGTGATCCATGGATGAGAACTATGATGTGTGTTTCCCTTCAGAAAAGGAGTTAAATCCCAGGCTCTATGTCTTCCTACAAGCAAGACTTCGTTTCAGGTAACGGCAGTCACTTTTCTGCTCAAAGGAACTACATCGTTCACGAAGCTCACACGTTTCTCATCTTAACAGACAAGCATTAGATTTTAGAGGACCAGTGCTTTGTATCAGTTTCAGAAGCAGAGTTGGATTATATAATGTCCGTATTTGTAGGAAACACTGTTCTTTTCTTCTCAGCACACTCACGTTTCCTGCTGTCTTAGAGAGTCTAGAAAGTAAGAGCGTGCTTATTGTTCTAAAGCAGTGTGTGATCAATGGATTATTACACTGCTGTGTGTTTTACTTCAGAAATGGAGTAAATCCCAGGCTCTGAGTCTTCCTACGAGCAAGACTTCAATTCAGGTAAGGGCAGTCACTTTTCTGCTCCAAGGAACTACATCGTTCAAGAAGCTCACACGTTTCTCATCTTAACTGACAAGCATTGGATGTTAGAGGAGCAGTGCTTTGCATCAGTTTAAGAAGCAGATTTGGACTACATATGGTCCATAAATGTAGGAAACACCGTTCTTTTGTTCGGGGAACACTCAGATTTCCTGCTGTATTAGAGACTGTAGAAAGCAAGAGTGTGCTTCTCGCTCTAAAGCAGAGTGTGATCCATGGATGAGAACTATGCTGTGTGTTTCCCTTCAGAAATGGACTTAAATCCCAGGCTCTGTGTCTTACTACAAGCAAGACTTCGTTTCAGGTAAGGGCAGTCACTTTTCAGTTCAAAGGAACTACATCATTCACAAAGCTCACACGTTTCTCATCTTAACTGACAAGCATTGGAGGTTAGAGGACCAGTGCTCTGTATCAGTTTCAGAAGCAGAGTTGGACTAGATATGGTCCGTATGTGTACGAAACAGAGTTCTTTTGTTCTCAGCACACTCACGTTTCCTGCTGTCTTAGAGATTTTAGAAAGCAAGAGCGTGCTTCTCGCTCTAAAGCAGAGTGTGATCCATGGATGAGAACTATGCTGTGTGTTTCCCTTCAGAAATGGAGTTAAATCCCAGGCTCTGTGTCTTCCTACAAGCAAGACTTCGTTTCGGGTAAGGGCAGTCACTTTTCAGCTCAAACGAACTACATCGTTCACTGAGCTCACACGTTTCTCATCTTAACAGACAAGCATTGGATTTTAGAGGACCAGTGCTTTGTATCAGTTTCAGAAGCAGAGATGGACTATATAATGTCCGTATGTGCAGGAAACACCGTTCTTTTGTTCTCAGCACACTCACGTTTCCTGCTGTCTTAGAGACTTTAGAAAGCAAGAGCGTGCTTCTCGCTCTAAAGCAGAGTGTGATCCATGGATGAGAACTATGCTGTGTGTTTCCCTTCAGAAAAGGAGTTAAATCCCAGGCTCTATGTCTTCCTACAAGCAAGACTTCGTTTCAGGTAAGGGCAGTCACTTTTCTGCTCAAACGAACTACATCATTCACAAAGCTCAGACGTTTCTCATCTTAACTGACAAGCATTGTATGTTAGAGGACCAGTGCTTTGTATCAGTGTCCGAAGAAGAGTTGGACTATCTAATGTCCGTATGTGTAGGAAACGGCGTTCTTTTGTTCTCAGCACACTCACATTTCCTGCTGTCTTAGAGAGTCTAGAAAGCAAGAGCGTGCTTCTTGTTCTAAAGCAGAGTGTGATCAATGGATGAGACAATGCTGTGTGTTTCACTTCATAAATGGAGTTAAATCCCATGTTCTGAGTCTCCCTACAAGCAATACTTCGTTTCAGGTAAGGGCAGTCACTTTTCTGCTCAAAGGAACTACATCATTCACAAAGCTCACACGTTTCTCATCTTAACTGACAAGCATTGGAGGTTAGAGGACCAGTGCTCTGTATCAGTTTCAGAAGCAGAGTTGGACTAGATATGGTCCGTATGTTTACGAAACAGAGTTCTTTTGTTCTCAGCACACTCATGTTTCCTGCTGTCTTAGAGATTTTAGAAAGCAAGAGCGTGCTTCTCGCTCTAAAGCAGAGTGTGATCCATGGATGAGAACTATGCTGTGTGTTTCCCTTCAGAAATGGAGTTAAATCCCAGGCTCTGTGTCTTCCTACAAGCCAGACTTCGTTTCGGGTAAGGGCAGTCACTTTTCAGCTCAAACGAACTACATCGTTCACGGAGCTCACACGTTTCTCATCTTAACAGACAAGCATTGGATTTTAGAGGACCAGTACTTTGTATCAGTTTCAGAAGCAGAGTTGGACTATATAATGTCCGTATGTGTAGGAAACACCGTTCTTTTGTTCTCAGCACACTCACGTTTCCTGCTGTCTTAGAGACTCTAGAAAGCTAGAGCGTGCTTCTTGTTCTAAAGCAGAGTGTGATCAATGGATGATTACCCTGCTGTGTGTTTTACTTCAGAAATGGAGTTAAATCCCAGGCTCTGAGTCTTCCTACAAGCAAGACTTCAATTCAGGTAAGGGCAGTCACTTTTCTGCTGAAACGACCTACATCATTCATGAAGCTCACACGTTTCTCATCTTAACTGACAAGCATTGGATGTTAGATGGTCAGTGCTTTGTATCAGTTTCAGATGCAGATTTGGACTACATATGGTCCATATGTGTAGGAAACACCGTTCTTTTGTTCTCAGCACACTCACGTTTCCTGCTGTCTTAGAGACTTTAGGAAGCAAGAGTGTGCTTCTTGTTCTAAAGCAGAGTGTGATCCATGGATGAGAACTATGCTGTGTGTTTCCCTTCAGAAAAGGAGTTAAATCCCAGGCTCTATGTCTTCCTACAAGCAAGACTTCGTTTCAGGTAAGGGCAGTCACTTTTCAGTTCAAAGAAACTACATCGTTCACGAAGCTCACACGTTTCTCATCTTAAATGACAAGCATTGTATGTTAGAGGACCAGTGCTTTGTATCAGTGTCAGAAGAAGAGTTGGACTATATAATGTCCATATGTGTAGGAAACACCGTTCTTTTGTTCTCAGCACACTCACGTTTCCTGCTGTCTTAGAGACTTTAGAAAGCAAGAGCGTGCATCTCGCTCTAAATCAGAGTGTGATCCATGGATGAGAACTATGCTGTGTGTTTCCCTTCAGAAATGGAGTTAAATCCCAGGCTCTGAGTCTTCCTACAAGCAAGACTTCAATTCAGGTAATGGCAGTCACTTTTCTGCTGAAATGAACTACATCGTTCAAGAAGCTCACACGTTTCTCATCTTAACTGACAAGCATTGGATGTTAGAGGAGCAGTGCTTTGCATCAGTTTAAGAAGCAGATTTGGACTACATATGGTCCATAAATGTAGGAAACACCGTTCTTTTGTTCGGGGAACACTCAGATTTCCTGCTGTATTAGAGACTGTAGAAAGCAAGAGTGTGCTTCTCGCTCTAAAGCAGAGTGTGATCCATGGATGAGAACTATGCTGTGTGTTTCCCTTCAGAAATGGACTTAAATCCCAGGCTCTGTGTCTTACTACAAGCAAGACTTCGTTTCAGGTAAGGGCAGTCACTTTTCAGTTCAAAGGAACTACATCATTCACAAAGCTCACACGTTTCTCATCTTAACTGACAAGCATTGGAGGTTAGAGGACCAGTGCTCTGTATCAGTTTCAGAAGCAGAGTTGGACTAGATATGGTCCGTATGTGTACGAAACAGAGTTCTTTTGTTCTCAGCACACTCACGTTTCCTGCTGTCTTAGAGATTTTAGAAAGCAAGAGCGTGCTTCTCGCTCTAAAGCAGAGTGTGATCCATGGATGAGAACTATGCTGTGTGTTTCCCTTCAGAAATGGAGTTAAATCCCAGGCTCTGTGTCTTCCTACAAGCAAGACTTCGTTTCGGGTAAGGGCAGTCACTTTTCAGCTCAAACGAACTACATCGTTCACTGAGCTCACACGTTTCTCATCTTAACAGACAAGCATTGGATTTTAGAGGACCAGTGCTTTGTATCAGTTTCAGAAGCAGAGATGGACTATATATTGTCCGTATGTGCAGGAAACACCGTTCTTTTGTTCTCAGCACACTCACGTTTCCTGCTGTCTTAGAGACTTTAGAAAGCAAGAGCGTGCTTCTCGCTCTAAAGCAGAGTGTGATCCATGGATGAGAACTATGCTGTGTGTTTCCCTTCAGAAAAGGAGTTAAATCCCAGGCTCTATGTCTTCCTACAAGCAAGATTTCGTTTCAGGTAAGGGCAGTAACTTTTCTGCTCAAACGAACTACATCATTCACAAAGCTCAGACGTTTCTCATCTTAACTGACAAGCATTGTATGTTAGAGGACCAGTGCTTTGTATCAGTGTCCGAAGAAGAGTTGGACTATCTAATGTCCGTATGTGTAGGAAACGGCGTTCTTTTGTTCTCAGCACACTCACATTTCCTGCTGTCTTAGAGAGTATAGAAAGCAAGAGCGTGCTTCTTGTTCTAAAGCAGAGTGTGATCAATGGATGAGACAATGCTGTGTGTTTCACTTCATAAATGGAGTTAAATCCCATGTTCTGAGTCTCCCTACAAGCAATACTTCGTTTCAGGTAAGGGCAGTCACTTTTCTGCTCAAAGGAACTACATCATTCACAAAGCTCACACGTTTCTCATCTTAACTGACAAGCATTGGAGGTTAGAGGACCAGTGCTCTGTATCAGTTTCAGAAGCAGAGTTGGACTAGATATGGTCCGTATGTTTACGAAACAGAGTTCTTTTGTTCTCAGCACACTCATGTTTCCTGCTGTCTTAGAGATTTTAGAAAGCAAGAGCGTGCTTCTCGCTCTAAAGCAGAGTGTGATCCATGGATGAGAACTATGCTGTGTGTTTCCCTTCAGAAATGGAGTTAAATCCCAGGCTCTGTGTCTTCCTACAAGCCAGACTTCGTTTCGGGTAAGGGCAGTCACTTTTCAGCTCAAACGAACTACATCGTTCACGGAGCTCACACGTTTCTCATCTTAACAGACAAGCATTGGATTTTAGAGGACCAGTACTTTGTATCAGTTTCAGAAGCAGAGTTGGACTATATAATGTCCGTATGTGTAGGAAACACCGTTCTTTTGTTCTCAGCACACTCACGTTTCCTGCTGTCTTAGAGACTCTAGAAAGCTAGAGCGTGCTTCTTGTTCTAAAGCAGAGTGTGATCAATGGATGATTACCCTGCTGTGTGTTTTACTTCAGAAATGGAGTTAAATCCCAGGCTCTGAGTCTTCCTACAAGCAAGACATCAATTCAGGTAAGGGCAGTCACTTTTCTGCTGAAACGACCTACATCATTCATGAAGCTCACACGTTTCTCATCTTAACTGACAAGCATTGGATGTTAGATGGTCAGTGCTTTGTATCAGTTTCAGATGCAGATTTGGACTACATATGGTCCATATGTGTAGGAAACACCGTTCTTTTGTTCTCAGCACACTCACGTTTCCTGCTGTCTTAGAGACTTTAGGAAGCAAGAGTGTGCTTCTTGTTCTAAAGCAGAGTGTGATCCATGGATGAGAACTATGCTGTGTGTTTCCCTTCAGAAAAGGAGTTAAATCCCAGGCTCTATGTCTTCCTACAAGCAAGACTTCGTTTCAGGTAAGGGCAGTCACTTTTCAGTTCAAAGAAACTACATCGTTCACGAAGCTCACACGTTTCTCATCTTAAATGACAAGCATTGTATGTTAGAGGACCAGTGCTTTGTATCAGTGTCAGAAGAAGAGTTGGACTATATAATGTCCATATGTGTAGGAAACACCGTTCTTTTGTTCTCAGCACACTCACGTTTCCTGCTGTCTTAGAGACTTTAGAAAGCAAGAGCGTGCATCTCGCTCTAAATCAGAGTGTGATCCATGGATGAGAACTATGCTGTGTGTTTCCCTTCAGAAATGGAGTTAAATCCCAGGCTCTGAGTCTTCCTACAAGCAAGACTTCAATTCAGGTAATGGCAGTCACTTTTCTGCTGAAATGAACTACATCGTTCATGAAGCTCACACGTTTCTCATCTTAACTGACAAGCATTGGATGTTAGATGGTCAGTGCTTTGTATCAGTTTCAGATGCAGTTTGGACTACATATGGTCCATATGTGTTGGAAACACCGTTCTTTTGTTCTCAGCACACTCACGTTTCCTGCTGTCTTAGAGACTTTAGGAAGCAAGAGGGTGCTTCTTGTTCTAAAGCAGAGTGTGTACCATGGATGAGAACTATGCTGTGTGTTTCCCTTCAGAAAAGGAGTTAAATCCCAGGCTCTATGTCTTCCTACAAGCAAGACTTCGTTTCAGGTAAGGGCAGTCACTTTTCTGCTCAAACGAACTACATCGTTCACGAAGCTCACACGTTTCTCATCTTAAATGACAAGCATTGTATGTTAGAGGACCAGTGCTTTGTATCAGTGTCAGAAGAAGAGTTGGACTATATAATGTCCATATGTGTAGGAAACAGCGTTCTTTTGTTCTCAGCACACTCACGTTTCCTGCTGTCTTAGAGACTTTAGAAAGCAAGAGCGTGCTTCTTGCTCTAAATCAGAGTGTGATCCATGGATGAGAACTATGCTGTGTGTTTCCCTTCAGAAATGGAGTTAAATCCCAGGCTCTGTGTCTTCCTACAAGCAAGACTTCGTTTCGGGTAAGGGCAGTCACTTTTCAGCTCAAACGAACTACATCGTTCACTGAGCTCACACGTTTCTCATCTTAACTGACAAGCATTGGATGTTAGAGGACCAGTGCATTGTATCAGTTTCAGAAGAAGATTTGGACTACATATAGTCCGTATGTGTAGGACACACCGTTCTTTTGTTCTGGGCACACTCAGATTTCCTGCTGTCTTAGAGAGTCTAGAAAGCAAGAGCATGCTTCTTGTTCTAAAGCAGTGTGTGATCAATGGATTATTACACTGCTGTGTGTTTTACTTCAGAAATGGAGTTAAATCCCAGGCTCTGAGTCTTCCTACAAGCAAGACTTCAATTCAGGTAAGGGCAGTCACTTTTCTGCTCCAAGGAACTACATCGTTCAAGAAGCTCACACGTTTCTCATCTTAACTGACAAGCATTGGATGTTAGAGGAGCAGTGCTTTGTATCAGTTTCAGAAGCAGATTTGGACTACATATGGTCCATAAATGTAGGAAACACCGTTCTTTTGTTCGGGGAACACTCAGATTTCCTGCTGTATTAGAGATTCTAGAAAGCAATAGTGTGCTTCTCGCTCTAAAGCAGAGTGTGATCCATGGATGAGAACTATGCTGTGTGTTTCCCTTCAGAAATGGACTTAAATCCCAGGTTCTGTGTCTTACTACAAGCAAGACTTCGTTTCAGGTAAGGGCAGTCACTTTTCAGTTCAAAGGAACTACATCATTCACAAAGCTCACACGTATCTCATCTTAACTGACAAGCATTGGAGGTTAGAGGACCAGTGCTCTGTATCAGTTTCAGAAGCAGAGTTGGACTAGATATGGTCCGTATGTGTACGAAACAGAGTTCTTTTGTTCTCAGCACACTCACATTTCCTGCTGTCTTAGAGACTTTAGAAAGCAAGAGCGTGCTTCTCGCTCTAAAGCAGAGTGTGATCCATGGATGAGAACTATGCTGTGTGTTTCCCTTCAGAAATGGAGTTAAATCCCAGGCTCTGTGTCTTCCTACAAGCAAGACTTCGTTTCGGGTAAGGGCAGTCACTTTTCAGCTCAAAGGAACTACATCGTTCACAGAGCTCACACGTTTCTCATCTTAAGAGACAAGCATTGGATTTTAGAGGACCAGTACTTTGTATCAGTTTCAGAAGCAGAGTTGGACTATATAATGTCGGTATGTGTAGGAAACACCGTTCTTTTGTTCTCAGCACACTCACGTTTCCTGCTGTCTTAGAGACTCTAGAAAGCTAGAGCGTGCTTCTTGTTCTAAAGCAGAGTGTGATCAATGGATGATTACCCTGCTGTGTGTTTTACTTCAGAAATGGAGTTAAATCCCAGGCTCTGTGTCTTCCTACAAGCAAGACTTCAATTCAGGTAAGGGCAGTCACTTTTCTGCTGAAACGAACTACATCGTTCATGAAGCTCACACGTTTCTCATCTTAACTGACAAGCATTGGATGTTAGAGGAGCAGTGCTTTGCATCAGTTTAAGAAGCAGATTTGGACTACATATGGTCCATAAATGTAGGAAACACCGTTCTTTTGTTCGGGGAACACTCAGATTTCCTGCTGTATTAGAGACTGTAGAAAGCAAGAGTGTGCTTCTCGCTCTAAAGCAGAGTGTGATCCATGGATGAGAACTATGCTGTGTGTTTCCCTTCAGAAATGGAGTTAAATCCCAGGCTCTGTGTCTTCCTACAAGCAAGACTTCGTTTCGGGTAAGGGCAGTCACTTTTCAGCTCAAACGAACTACATCGTTCACTGAGCTCACACGTTTCTCATCTTAACAGACAAGCATTGGATTTTAGAGGACCAGTGCTTTGTATCAGTTTCAGAAGCAGAGATGGACTATATAATGTCCGTATGTGCAGGAAACACCGTTCTTTTGTTCTCAGCACACTCACGTTTCCTGCTGTCTTAGAGACTTTAGAAAGCAAGAGCGTGCTTCTCGCTCTAAAGCAGAGTGTGATCCATGGATGAGAACTATGATGTGTGTTTCCCTTCAGAAAAGGAGTTAAATCCCAGGCTCTATGTCTTCCTACAAGCAAGACTTCGTTTCAGGTAACGGCAGTCACTTTTCTGCTCAAAGGAACTACATCGTTCACGAAGCTCACACGTTTCTCATCTTAACAGACAAGCATTAGATTTTAGAGGACCAGTGCTTTGTATCAGTTTCAGAAGCAGAGTTGGATTATATAATGTCCGTATTTGTAGGAAACACTGTTCTTTTCTTCTCAGCACACTCACGTTTCCTGCTGTCTTAGAGAGTCTAGAAAGTAAGAGCGTGCTTATTGTTCTAAAGCAGTGTGTGATCAATGGATTATTACACTGCTGTGTGTTTTACTTCAGAAATGGAGTAAATCCCAGGCTCTGAGTCTTCCTACGAGCAAGACTTCAATTCAGGTAAAGGCAGTCACTTTTCTGCTCCAAGGAACTACATCGTTCAAGAAGCTCACACGTTTCTCATCTTAACTGACAAGCATTGGATGTTAGAGGAGCAGTGCTTTGCATCAGTTTAAGAAGCAGATTTGGACTACATATGGTCCATAAATGTAGGAAACACCGTTCTTTTGTTCGGGGAACACTCAGATTTCCTGCTGTATTAGAGACTGTAGAAAGCAAGAGTGTGCTTCTCGCTCTAAAGCAGAGTGTGATCCATGGATGAGAACTATGCTGTGTGTTTCCCTTCAGAAATGGACTTAAATCCCAGGCTCTGTGTCTTACTACAAGCAAGACTTCGTTTCAGGTAAGGGCAGTCACTTTTCAGTTCAAAGGAACTACATCATTCACAAAGCTCACACGTTTCTCATCTTAACTGACAAGCATTGGAGGTTAGAGGACCAGTGCTCTGTATCAGTTTCAGAAGCAGAGTTGGACTAGATATGGTCCGTATGTGTACGAAACAGAGTTCTTTTGTTCTCAGCACACTCACGTTTCCTGCTGTCTTAGAGATTTTAGAAAGCAAGAGCGTGCTTCTCGCTCTAAAGCAGAGTGTGATCCATGGATGAGAACTATGCTGTGTGTTTCCCTTCAGAAATGGAGTTAAATCCCAGGCTCTGTGTCTTCCTACAAGCAAGACTTCGTTTCGGGTAAGGGCAGTCACTTTTCAGCTCAAACGAACTACATCGTTCACTGAGCTCACACGTTTCTCATCTTAACAGACAAGCATTGGATTTTAGAGGACCAGTGCTTTGTATCAGTTTCAGAAGCAGAGATGGACTATATAATGTCCGTATGTGCAGGAAACACCGTTCTTTTGTTCTCAGCACACTCACGTTTCCTGCTGTCTTAGAGACTTTAGAAAGCAAGAGCGTGCTTCTCGCTCTAAAGCAGAGTGTGATCCATGGATGAGAACTATGCTGTGTGTTTCCCTTCAGAAAAGGAGTTAAATCCCAGGCTCTATGTCTTCCTACAAGCAAGACTTCGTTTCAGGTAAGGGCAGTCACTTTTCTGCTCAAACGAACTACATCATTCACAAAGCTCAGACGTTTCTCATCTTAACTGACAAGCATTGTATGTTAGAGGACCAGTGCTTTGTATCAGTGTCCGAAGAAGAGTTGGACTATCTAATGTCCGTATGTGTAGGAAACGGCGTTCTTTTGTTCTCAGCACACTCACATTTCCTGCTGTCTTAGAGAGTCTAGAAAGCAAGAGCGTGCTTCTTGTTCTAAAGCAGAGTGTGATCAATGGATGAGACAATGCTGTGTGTTTCACTTCATAAATGGAGTTAAATCCCATGTTCTGAGTCTCCCTACAAGCAATACTTCGTTTCAGGTAAGGGCAGTCACTTTTCTGCTCAAAGGAACTACATCATTCACAAAGCTCACACGTTTCTCATCTTAACTGACAAGCATTGGAGGTTAGAGGACCAGTGCTCTGTATCAGTTTCAGAAGCAGAGTTGGACTAGATATGGTCCGTATGTTTACGAAACAGAGTTCTTTTGTTCTCAGCACACTCATGTTTCCTGCTGTCTTAGAGATTTTAGAAAGCAAGAGCGTGCTTCTCGCTCTAAAGCAGAGTGTGATCCATGGATGAGAACTATGCTGTGTGTTTCCCTTCAGAAAAGGAGTTAAATCCCAGGCTCTATGTCTTCCTACAAGCAAGACTTCGTTTCAGGTAAGGGCAGTCACTTTTCTGCTCAAACGAACTACATCATTCACAAAGCTCAGACGTTTCTCATCTTAACTGACAAGCATTGTATGTTAGAGGACCAGTGCTTTGTATCAGTGTCCGAAGAAGAGTTGGACTATCTAATGTCCGTATGTGTAGGAAACGGCATTCTTTTGTTCTCAGCACACTCACATTTCCTGCTGTCTTAGAGAGTCTAGAAAGCAAGAGCGTGCTTCTTGTTCTAAAGCAGAGTGTGATCAATGGATGAGACAATGCTGTGTGTTTCACTTCATAAATGGAGTTAAATCCCATGTTCTGAGTCTCCCTACAAGCAATACTTCGTTTCAGGTAAGGGCAGTCACTTTTCTGCTCAAAGGAACTACATCATTCACAAAGCTCACACGTTTCTCATCTTAACTGACAAGCATTGGAGGTTAGAGGACCAGTGCTCTGTATCAGTTTCAGAAGCAGAGTTGGACTAGATATGGTCCGTATGTTTACGAAACAGAGTTCTTTTGTTCTCAGCACACTCATGTTTCCTGCTGTCTTAGAGATTTTAGAAAGCAAGAGCGTGCTTCTCGCTCTAAAGCAGAGTGTGATCCATGGATGAGAACTATGCTGTGTGTTTCCCTTCAGAAATGGAGTTAAATCCCAGGCTCTGTGTCTTCCTACAAGCCAGACTTCGTTTCGGGTAAGGGCAGTCACTTTTCAGCTCAAACGAACTACATCGTTCACGGAGCTCATACGTTTCTCATCTTAACAGACAAGCATTGGATTTTAGAGGACCAGTACTTTGTATCAGTTTCAGAAGCAGAGTTGGACTATATAATGTCCGTATGTGTAGGAAACACCGTTCTTTTGTTCTCAGCACACTCACGTTTCCTGCTGTCTTAGAGACTCTAGAAAGCTAGAGCGTGCTTCTTGTTCTAAAGCAGAGTGTGATCAATGGATGATTACCCTGCTGTGTGTTTTACTTCAGAAATGGAGTTAAATCCCAGGCTCTGAGTCTTCCTACAAGCAAGACTTCAATTCAGGTAAGGGCAGTCATTTTTCTGCTGAAACGACCTACATCATTCATGAAGCTCACACGTTTCTCATCTTAACTGACAAGCATTGGATGTTAGATGGTCAGTGCTTTGTATCAGTTTCAGATGCAGATTTGGACTACATATGGTCCATATGTGTAGGAAACACCGTTCTTTTGTTCTCAGCACACTCACGTTTCCTGCTGTCTTAGAGACTTTAGGAAGCAAGAGTGTGCTTCTTGTTCTAAAGCAGAGTGTGATCCATGGATGAGAACTATGCTGTGTGTTTCCCTTCAGAAAAGGAGTTAAATCCCAGGCTCTATGTCTTCCTACAAGCAAGACTTCGTTTCAGGTAAGGGCAGTCACTTTTCAGTTCAAAGAAACTACATCGTTCACGAAGCTCACACGTTTCTCATCTTAAATGACAAGCATTGTATGTTAGAGGACCAGTGCTTTGTATCAGTGTCAGAAGAAGAGTTGGACTATATAATGTCCATATGTGTAGGAAACACCGTTCTTTTGTTCTCAGCACACTCACGTTTCCTGCTGTCTTAGAGACTTTAGAAAGCAAGAGCGTGCATCTCGCTCTAAATCAGAGTGTGATCCATGGATGAGAACTATGCTGTGTGTTTCCCTTCAGAAATGGAGTTAAATCCCAGGCTCTGTGTCTTCCTACAAGCAAGACTTCGTTTCGGGTAAGGGCAGTCACTTTTCAGCTCAAACGAACTACATCGTTCACTGAGCTCACACGTTTCTCATCTTAACAGACAAGCATTGGATTTTAGAGGACCAGTGCTTTGTATCAGTTTCAGAAGCAGAGATGGACTATATAATGTCCGTATGTGCAGGAAACACCGTTCTTTTGTTCTCAGCACACTCACATTTCCTGCTGTCTTAGAGACTTTAGAAAGCAAGAGCGTGCTTCTCGCTCTAAAGCAGAGTGTGATCCATGGATGAGAACTATGATGTGTGTTTCCCTTCAGAAAAGGAGTTAAATCCCAGGCTCTATGTCTTCCTACAAGCAAGACTTCGTTTCAGGTAACGGCAGTCACTTTTCTGCTCAAAGGAACTACATCGTTCACGAAGCTCACACGTTTCTCATCTTAACAGACAAGCATTAGATTTTAGAGGACCAGTGCTTTGTATCAGTTTCAGAAGCAGAGTTGGATTATATAATGTCCGTATTTGTAGGAAACACTGTTCTTTTCTTCTCAGCACACTCACGTTTCCTGCTGTCTTAGAGAGTCTAGAAAGTAAGAGCGTGCTTATTGTTCTAAAGCAGTGTGTGATCAATGGATTATTACACTGCTGTGTGTTTTACTTCAGAAATGGAGTAAATCCCAGGCTCTGAGTCTTCCTACGAGCAAGACTTCAATTCAGGTAAGGGCAGTCACTTTTCTGCTCCAAGGAACTACATCGTTCAAGAAGCTCACACGTTTCTCATCTTAACTGACAAGCATTGGATGTTAGAGGAGCAGTGCTTTGCATCAGTTTAAGAAGCAGATTTGGACTACATATGGTCCATAAATGTAGGAAACACCGTTCTTTTGTTCGGGGAACACTCAGATTTCCTGCTGTATTAGAGACTGTAGAAAGCAAGAGTGTGCTTCTCGCTCTAAAGCAGAGTGTGATCCATGGATGAGAACTATGCTGTGTGTTTCCCTTCAGAAATGGACTTAAATCCCAGGCTCTGTGTCTTACTACAAGCAAGACTTCGTTTCAGGTAAGGGCAGTCACTTTTCAGTTCAAAGGAACTACATCATTCACAAAGCTCACACGTTTCTCATCTTAACTGACAAGCATTGGAGGTTAGAGGACCAGTGCTCTGTATCAGTTTCAGAAGCAGAGTTGGACTAGATATGGTCCGTATGTGTACGAAACAGAGTTCTTTTGTTCTCAGCACACTCACGTTTCCTGCTGTCTTAGAGATTTTAGAAAGCAAGAGCGTGCTTCTCGCTCTAAAGCAGAGTGTGATCCATGGATGAGAACTATGCTGTGTGTTTCCCTTCAGAAATGGAGTTAAATCCCAGGCTCTGTGTCTTCCTACAAGCAAGACTTCGTTTCGGGTAAGGGCAGTCACTTTTCAGCTCAAACGAACTACATCGTTCACTGAGCTCACACGTTTCTCATCTTAACAGACAAGCATTGGATTTTAGAGGACCAGTGCTTTGTATCAGTTTCAGAAGCAGAGATGGACTATATAATGTCCGTATGTGCAGGAAACACCGTTCTTTTGTTCTCAGCACACTCACGTTTCCTGCTGTCTTAGAGACTTTAGAAAGCAAGAGCGTGCTTCTCGCTCTAAAGCAGAGTGTGATCCATGGATGAGAACTATGCTGTGTGTTTCCCTTCAGAAAAGGAGTTAAATCCCAGGCTCTATGTCTTCCTACAAGCAAGACTTCGTTTCAGGTAAGGGCAGTCACTTTTCTGCTCAAACGAACTACATCATTCACAAAGCTCAGACGTTTCTCATCTTAACTGACAAGCATTGTATGTTAGAGGACCAGTGCTTTGTATCAGTGTCCGAAGAAGAGTTGGACTATCTAATGTCCGTATGTGTAGGAAACGGCGTTCTTTTGTTCTCAGCACACTCACATTTCCTGCTGTCTTAGAGAGTCTAGAAAGCAAGAGCGTGCTTCTTGTTCTAAAGCAGAGTGTGATCAATGGATGAGACAATGCTGTGTGTTTCACTTCATAAATGGAGTTAAATCCCATGTTCTGAGTCTCCCTACAAGCAATACTTCGTTTCAGGTAAGGGCAGTCACTTTTCTGCTCAAAGGAACTACATCATTCACAAAGCTCACACGTTTCTCATCTTAACTGACAAGCATTGGAGGTTAGAGGACCAGTGCTCTGTATCAGTTTCAGAAGCAGAGTTGGACTAGATATGGTCCGTATGTTTACGAAACAGAGTTCTTTTGTTCTCAGCACACTCATGTTTCCTGCTGTCTTAGAGATTTTAGAAAGCAAGAGCGTGCTTCTCGCTCTAAAGCAGAGTGTGATCCATGGATGAGAACTATGCTGTGTGTTTCCCTTCAGAAATGGAGTTAAATCCCAGGCTCTGTGTCTTCCTACAAGCCAGACTTCGTTTCGGGTAAGGGCAGTCACTTTTCAGCTCAAACGAACTACATCGTTCACGGAGCTCACACGTTTCTCATCTTAACAGACAAGCATTGGATTTTAGAGGACCAGTACTTTGTATCAGTTTCAGAAGCAGAGTTGGACTATATAATGTCCG
The DNA here is from genome assembly GCA_949786385.1 of Onychomys leucogaster. Taxonomy (NCBI): domain Eukaryota; kingdom Metazoa; phylum Chordata; class Mammalia; order Rodentia; family Cricetidae; genus Onychomys; species Onychomys leucogaster. The sequence goes on along the minus strand of CATKUP010000149.1, from coordinate 1,109,659 downwards.
TATGTGTAGGAAACACCGTTCTTTTGTTCTCAGCACACTCACGTTTCCTGCTGTCTTAGAGACTCTAGAAAGCTAGAGCGTGCTTCTTGTTCTAAAGCAGAGTGTGATCAATGGATGATTACCCTGCTGTGTGTTTTACTTCAGAAATGGAGTTAAATCCCAGGCTCTGAGTCTTCCTACAAGCAAGACTTCAATTCAGGTAAGGGCAGTCACTTTTCTGCTGAAACGACCTACATCATTCATGAAGCTCACACGTTTCTCATCTTAACTGACAAGCATTGGATGTTAGATGGTCAGTGCTTTGTATCAGTTTCAGATGCAGATTTGGACTACATATGGTCCATATGTGTAGGAAACACCGTTCTTTTGTTCTCAGCACACTCACGTTTCCTGCTGTCTTAGAGACTTTAGGAAGCAAGAGTGTGCTTCTTGTTCTAAAGCAGAGTGTGATCCATGGATGAGAACTATGCTGTGTGTTTCCCTTCAGAAAAGGAGTTAAATCCCAGGCTCTATGTCTTCCTACAAGCAAGACTTCGTTTCAGGTAAGGGCAGTCACTTTTCAGTTCAAAGAAACTACATCGTTCACGAAGCTCACACGTTTCTCATCTTAAATGACAAGCATTGTATGTTAGAGGACCAGTGCTTTGTATCAGTGTCAGAAGAAGAGTTGGACTATATAATGTCCATATGTGTAGGAAACACCGTTCTTTTGTTCTCAGCACACTCACGTTTCCTGCTGTCTTAGAGACTTTAGAAAGCAAGAGCGTGCATCTCGCTCTAAATCAGAGTGTGATCCATGGATGAGAACTATGCTGTGTGTTTCCCTTCAGAAATGGAGTTAAATCCCAGGCTCTGTGTCTTCCTACAAGCAAGACTTCGTTTCGGGTAAGGGCAGTCACTTTTCAGCTCAAACGAACTACATCGTTCACTGAGCTCACACGTTTCTCATCTTAACAGACAAGCATTGGATTTTAGAGGACCAGTGCTTTGTATCAGTTTCAGAAGCAGAGATGGACTATATAATGTCCGTATGTGCAGGAAACACCGTTCTTTTGTTCTCAGCACACTCACGTTTCCTGCTGTCTTAGAGACTTTAGAAAGCAAGAGCGTGCTTCTCGCTCTAAAGCAGAGTGTGATCCATGGATGAGAACTATGATGTGTGTTTCCCTTCAGAAAAGGAGTTAAATCCCAGGCTCTATGTCTTCCTACAAGCAAGACTTCGTTTCAGGTAACGGCAGTCACTTTTCTGCTCAAAGGAACTACATCGTTCACGAAGCTCACACGTTTCTCATCTTAACAGACAAGCATTAGATTTTAGAGGACCAGTGCTTTGTATCAGTTTCAGAAGCAGAGTTGGATTATATAATGTCCGTATTTGTAGGAAACACTGTTCTTTTCTTCTCAGCACACTCACGTTTCCTGCTGTCTTAGAGAGTCTAGAAAGTAAGAGCGTGCTTATTGTTCTAAAGCAGTGTGTGATCAATGGATTATTACACTGCTGTGTGTTTTACTTCAGAAATGGAGTAAATCCCAGGCTCTGAGTCTTCCTACGAGCAAGACTTCAATTCAGGTAAGGGCAGTCACTTTTCTGCTCCAAGGAACTACATCGTTCAAGAAGCTCACACGTTTCTCATCTTAACTGACAAGCATTGGATGTTAGAGGAGCAGTGCTTTGCATCAGTTTAAGAAGCAGATTTGGACTACATATGGTCCATAAATGTAGGAAACACCGTTCTTTTGTTCGGGGAACACTCAGATTTCCTGCTGTATTAGAGACTGTAGAAAGCAAGAGTGTGCTTCTCGCTCTAAAGCAGAGTGTGATCCATGGATGAGAACTATGCTGTGTGTTTCCCTTCAGAAATGGACTTAAATCCCAGGCTCTGTGTCTTACTACAAGCAAGACTTCGTTTCAGGTAAGGGCAGTCACTTTTCAGTTCAAAGGAACTACATCATTCACAAAGCTCACACGTTTCTCATCTTAACTGACAAGCATTGGAGGTTAGAGGACCAGTGCTCTGTATCAGTTTCAGAAGCAGAGTTGGACTAGATATGGTCCGTATGTGTACGAAACAGAGTTCTTTTGTTCTCAGCACACTCACGTTTCCTGCTGTCTTAGAGATTTTAGAAAGCAAGAGCGTGCTTCTCGCTCTAAAGCAGAGTGTGATCCATGGATGAGAACTATGCTGTGTGTTTCCCTTCAGAAATGGAGTTAAATCCCAGGCTCTGTGTCTTCCTACAAGCAAGACTTCGTTTCGGGTAAGGGCAGTCACTTTTCAGCTCAAACGAACTACATCGTTCACTGAGCTCACACGTTTCTCATCTTAACAGACAAGCATTGGATTTTAGAGGACCAGTGCTTTGTATCAGTTTCAGAAGCAGAGATGGACTATATAATGTCCGTATGTGCAGGAAACACCGTTCTTTTGTTCTCAGCACACTCACGTTTCCTGCTGTCTTAGAGACTTTAGAAAGCAAGAGCGTGCTTCTCGCTCTAAAGCAGAGTGTGATCCATGGATGAGAACTATGCTGTGTGTTTCCCTTCAGAAAAGGAGTTAAATCCCAGGCTCTATGTCTTCCTACAAGCAAGACTTCGTTTCAGGTAAGGGCAGTCACTTTTCTGCTCAAACGAACTACATCATTCACAAAGCTCAGACGTTTCTCATCTTAACTGACAAGCATTGTATGTTAGAGGACCAGTGCTTTGTATCAGTGTCCGAAGAAGAGTTGGACTATCTAATGTCCGTATGTGTAGGAAACGGCGTTCTTTTGTTCTCAGCACACTCACATTTCCTGCTGTCTTAGAGAGTCTAGAAAGCAAGAGCGTGCTTCTTGTTCTAAAGCAGAGTGTGATCAATGGATGAGACAATGCTGTGTGTTTCACTTCATAAATGGAGTTAAATCCCATGTTCTGAGTCTCCCTACAAGCAATACTTCGTTTCAGGTAAGGGCAGTCACTTTTCTGCTCAAAGGAACTACATCATTCACAAAGCTCACACGTTTCTCATCTTAACTGACAAGCATTGGAGGTTAGAGGACCAGTGCTCTGTATCAGTTTCAGAAGCAGAGTTGGACTAGATATGGTCCGTATGTTTACGAAACAGAGTTCTTTTGTTCTCAGCACACTCATGTTTCCTGCTGTCTTAGAGATTTTAGAAAGCAAGAGCGTGCTTCTCGCTCTAAAGCAGAGTGTGATCCATGGATGAGAACTATGCTGTGTGTTTCCCTTCAGAAATGGAGTTAAATCCCAGGCTCTGTGTCTTCCTACAAGCCAGACTTCGTTTCGGGTAAGGGCAGTCACTTTTCAGCTCAAACGAACTACATCGTTCACGGAGCTCACACGTTTCTCATCTTAACAGACAAGCATTGGATTTTAGAGGACCAGTACTTTGTATCAGTTTCAGAAGCAGAGTTGGACTATATAATGTCCGTATGTGTAGGAAACACCGTTCTTTTGTTCTCAGCACACTCACGTTTCCTGCTGTCTTAGAGACTCTAGAAAGCTAGAGCGTGCTTCTTGTTCTAAAGCAGAGTGTGATCAATGGATGATTACCCTGCTGTGTGTTTTACTTCAGAAATGGAGTTAAATCCCAGGCTCTGAGTCTTCCTACAAGCAAGACTTCAATTCAGGTAAGGGCAGTCACTTTTCTGCTGAAACGACCTACATCATTCATGAAGCTCACACGTTTCTCATCTTAACTGACAAGCATTGGATGTTAGATGGTCAGTGCTTTGTATCAGTTTCAGATGCAGATTTGGACTACATATGGTCCATATGTGTAGGAAACACCGTTCTTTTGTTCTCAGCACACTCACGTTTCCTGCTGTCTTAGAGACTTTAGGAAGCAAGAGTGTGCTTCTTGTTCTAAAGCAGAGTGTGATCCATGGATGAGAACTATGCTGTGTGTTTCCCTTCAGAAAAGGAGTTAAATCCCAGGCTCTATGTCTTCCTACAAGCAAGACTTCGTTTCAGGTAAGGGCAGTCACTTTTCAGTTCAAAGAAACTACATCGTTCACGAAGCTCACACGTTTCTCATCTTAAATGACAAGCATTGTATGTTAGAGGACCAGTGCTTTGTATCAGTGTCAGAAGCAGAGTTGGACTATATAATGTCCATATGTGTAGGAAACACCGTTCTTTTGTTCTCAGCACACTCACGTTTCCTGCTGTCTTAGAGACTTTAGAAAGCAAGAGCGTGCATCTCGCTCTAAATCAGAGTGTGATCCATGGATGAGAACTATGCTGTGTGTTTCCCTTCAGAAATGGAGTTAAATCCCAGGCTCTGAGTCTTCCTACAAGCAAGACTTCAATTCAGGTAATGGCAGTCACTTTTCTGCTGAAATGAACTACATCGTTCATGAAGCTCACACGTTTCTCATCTTAACTGACAAGCATTGGATGTTAGATGGTCAGTTCTTTGTATCAGTTTCAGATGCAGTTTGGACTACATATGGTCCATATGTGTTGGAAACACCGTTCTTTTGTTCTCAGCACACTCACGTTTCCTGCTGTCTTAGAGACTTTAGGAAGCAAGAGGGTGCTTCTTGTTCTAAAGCAGAGTGTGTACCATGGATGAGAACTATGCTGTGTGTTTCCCTTCAGAAAAGGAGTTAAATCCCAGGCTCTATGTCTTCCTACAAGCAAGACTTCGTTTCAGGTAAGGGCAGTCACTTTTCAGCTCAAACGAACTACATCGTTCACGGAGCTCACACGTTTCTCATCTTAACAGACAAGCATTGGATGTTAGAGGACCAGTACTTTGTATCAGTTTCAGAAGCAGAGTTGGACTATATAATGTCCGTATGTGTAGGAAACGGCGTTCTTTTGTTCTCAGCACACTCACGTTTCCTGCTGTCTTAGAGACTCTAGAAAGCTAGAGCGTGCTTCTTGTTCTAAAGCAGAGTGTGATCAATGGATGATTACCCTGCTGTGTGTTTTACTTCAGAAATGGAGTTAAATCCCAGGCTCTGAGTCTTCTTACAAGCAAGACTTCAATTCAGGTAAGGGCAGTCACTTTTCTGCTGAAACGACCTACATCATTCATGAAGCTCACACGTTTCTCATCTTAACTGACAAGCATTGGATGTTAGATGGTCAGTGCTTTGTATCAGTTTCAGATGCAGATTTGGACTACATATGGTCCATATGTGTAGGAAACACCGTTCTTTTGTTCTCAGCACACTCACGTTTCCTGCTGTCTTAGAGACTTTAGAAAGCAAGAGCGTGCTTCTTGCTCTAAATCAGAGTGTGATCCATGGATGAGAACTATGCTGTGTGTTTCCCTTCAGAAATGGAGTTAAATCCCAGGCTCTGTGTCTTCCTACAAGCCAGACTTCGTTTCGGGTAAGGGCAGTCACTTTTCAGCTCAAACGAACTACATCGTTCACTGAGCTCACACGTTTCTCATCTTAACTGACAAGCATTGGATGTTAGAGGACCAGTGCATTGTATCAGTTTCAGAAGAAGATTTGGACTACATATAGTCCGTATGTGTAGGACACACCGTTCTTTTGTTGTGGGCACACTCAGATTTCCTGCTGTCTTAGAGAGTCTAGAAAGCAAGAGCATGCTTCTTGTTCTAAAGCAGTGTGTGATCAATGGATTATTACACTGCTGTGTGTTTTACTTCAGAAATGGAGTTAAATCCCAGGCTCTGAGTCTTCCTACATGCAAGACTTCAATTCAGGTAAGAGCAGTCACTTTTCTGCTCCAAGGAACTACATCGTTCAAGAAGCTCACACGTTTCTCATCTTAACTGACAAGCATTGGATGTTAGAGGAGCAGTGCTTTGTATCAGTTTCAGAAGCAGATTTGGACTACATATGGTCCATAAATGTAGGAAACACCGTTCTTTTGTTCGGGGAACACTCAGATTTCCTGCTGTATTAGAGATTCTAGAAAGCAAGAGTGTGCTTCTCGCTCTAAAGCAGAGTGTGATCCATGGATGAGAACTATGCTGTGTGTTTCCCTTCAGAAATGGACTTAAATCCCAGGTTCTGTGTCTTACTACAAGCAAGACTTCGTTTCAGGTAAGGGCAGTCACTTTTCAGTTCAAAGGAACTACATCATTCACAAAGCTCACACGTATCTCATCTTAACTGACAAGCATTGGAGGTTAGAGGACCAGTGCTCTGTATCAGTTTCAGAAGCAGAGTTGGACTAGATATGGTCCGTATGTGTACGAAACAGAGTTCTTTTGTTCTCAGCACACTCACATTTCCTGCTGTCTTAGAGACTTTAGAAAGCAAGAGCGTGCTTCTCGCTCTAAAGCAGAGTGTGATCCATGGATGAGAACTATGCTGTGTGTTTCCCTTCAGAAATGGAGTTAAATCCCAGGCTCTGTGTCTTCCTACAAGCAAGACTTCGTTTCGGGTAAGGGCAGTCACTTTTCAGCTCAAAGGAACTACATCGTTCACAGAGCTCACACGTTTCTCATCTTAAGAGACAAGCATTGGATTTTAGAGGACCAGTACTTTGTATCAGTTTCAGAAGCAGAGTTGGACTATATAATGTCGGTATGTGTAGGAAACACCGTTCTTTTGTTCTCAGCACACTCACGTTTCCTGCTGTCTTAGAGACTCTAGAAAGCTAGAGCGTGCTTCTTGTTCTAAAGCAGAGTGTGATCAATGGATGATTACCCTGCTGTGTGTTTTACTTCAGAAATGGAGTTAAATCCCAGGGTCTGTGTCTTCCTACAAGCAAGACTTCAATTCAGGTAAGGGCAGTCACTTTTCTGCTGAAACGAACTACATCGTTCATGAAGCTCACACGTTTCTCATCTTAACTGACAAGCATTGGATGTTAGATGGTCAGTGCTTTGTATCAGTTTCAGATGCAGATTTGGACTACATATGGTCCATATGTGTAGGAAACACCGTTCTTTTGTTCTCAGCACACTCACGTTTCCTGCAGTCTTAGAGATTTTAGGAAGCAAGAGCGTGCTTCTTGTTCTAAAGCAGAGTGTGATCCATGGATGAGAACTATGCTGTGTGTTTCCCTTCAGAAAAGGAGTTAAATCCCAGGCTCTATGTCTTCCTACAAGCAAGACTTCGTTTCAGGTAAGGGCAGTCACTTTTCTGCTCAAACAAACTACATCGTTCACGAAGCTCACACGTTTCTCATCTTAAGTGACAAGCATTGTATGTTAGAGGACCAGTGCTTTGTATCAGTGTCAGAAGAAGAGTTGGACTATATAATGTCCATATGTGTAGGAAACTCCGTTCTTTTGTTCTCAGCACACTCACGTTTCCTGCTGTCTTAGAGATTTTAGAAAGCAAGAGCGTGCTTCTCGCTCTAAATCAGAGTGTGATCCATGGATGAGAACTATGCTGTGTGTTTCCCTTCAGAAATGGAGTTAAATCCCAGGCTCTGTGTCTTCCTACAAGCAAGACTTCGTTTCGGGTAAGGGCAGTCACTTTTCAGCTCAAACGAACTACATCGTTCACTGAGCTCACACGTTTCTCATCTTAACAGACAAGCATTGGATTTTAGAGGACCAGTGCTTTGTATCAGTTTCAGAAGCAGAGATGGACTATATAATGTCCGTATGTGCAGGAAACACCGTTCTTTTGTTCTCAGCACACTCACGTTTCCTGCTGTCTTAGAGACATTAGAAAGCAAGAGCGTGCTTCTCGCTCTAAAGCAGAGTGTGATCCATGGATGAGAACTATGATGTGTGTTTCCCTTCAGAAAAGGAGTTAAATCCCAGGCTCTATGTCTTCCTACAAGCAAGACTTCGTTTCAGGTAACGGCAGTAACTTTTCTGCTCAAAGGAACTACATCGTTCACGAAGCTCACACGTTTCTCATCTTAACAGACAAGCATTAGATTTTAGAGGACCAGTGCTTTGTATCAGTTTCAGAAGCAGAGTTGGATTATATAATGTCCGTATTTGTAGGAAACACTGTTCTTTTCTTCTCAGCACACTCACGTTTCCTGCTGTCTTAGAGAGTCTAGAAAGTAAGAGCGTGCTTATTGTTCTAAAGCAGTGTGTGATCAATGGATTATTACACTGCTGTGTGTTTTACTTCAGAAATGGAGTAAATCCCAGGCTCTGAGTCTTCCTACGAGCAAGACTTCAATTCAGGTAAAGGCAGTCACTTTTCTGCTCCAAGGAACTACATCGTTCAAGAAGCTCACACGTTTCTCATCTTAACTGACAAGCATTGGATGTTAGAGGAGCAGTGCTTTGCATCAGTTTAAGAAGCAGATTTGGACTACATATGGTCCATAAATGTAGGAAACACCGTTCTTTTGGCGGGGAACACTCAGATTTCCTGCTGTATTAGAGACTGTAGAAAGCAAGAGTGTGCTTCTCGCTCTAAAGCAGAGTGTGATCCATGGATGAGAACTATGCTGTGTGTTTCCCTTCAGAAATGGACTTAAATCCCAGGCTCTGTGTCTTACTACAAGCAAGACTTCGTTTCAGGTAAGGGCAGTCACTTTTCAGTTCAAAGGAACTACATCATTCACAAAGCTCACACGTTTCTCATCTTAACTGACAAGCATTGGAGGTTAGAGGACCAGTGCTCTGTATCAGTTTCAGAAGCAGAGTTGGACTAGATATGGTCCGTATGTGTACGAAACAGAGTTCTTTTGTTCTCAGCACACTCACGTTTCCTGCTGTCTTAGAGATTTTAGAAAGCAAGAGCGTGCTTCTCGCTCTAAAGCAGAGTGTGATCCATGGATGAGAACTATGCTGTGTGTTTCCCTTCAGAAATGGAGTTAAATCCCAGGCTCTGTGTCTTCCTACAAGCAAGACTTCGTTTCGGGTAAGGGCAGTCACTTTTCAGCTCAAACGAACTACATCATTCACTGAGCTCACACGTTTCTCATCTTAACAGACAAGCATTGGATTTTAGAGGACCAGTGCTTTGTATCAGTTTCAGAAGCAGAGATGGACTATATAATGTCCGTATGTGCAGGAAACACCGTTCTTTTGTTCTCAGCACACTCACGTTTCCTGCTGTCTTAGAGACTTTAGAAAGCAAGAGCGTGCTTCTCGCTCTAAAGCAGAGTGTGATCCATGGATGAGAACTATGCTGTGTGTTTCCCTTCAGAAAAGGAGTTAAATCTCAGGCTCTATGTCTTCCTACAAGCAAGACTTCGTTTCAGGTAAGGGCAGTCACTTTTCTGCTCAAACGAACTACATCATTCACAAAGCTCAGACGTTTCTCATCTTAACTGACAAGCATTGTATGTTAGAGGACCAGTGCTTTGTATCAGTGTCCGAAGAAGAGTTGGACTATCTAATGTCCGTATGTGTAGGAAACGGCGTTCTTTTGTTCTCAGCACACTCACATTTCCTGCTGTCTTAGAGAGTCTAGAAAGCAAGAGCGTGCTTCTTGTTCTAAAGCAGAGTGTGATCAATGGATGAGACAATGCTGTGTGTTTCACTTCATAAATGGAGTTAAATCCCATGTTCTGAGTCTCCCTACAAGCAATACTTCGTTTCAGGTAAGGGCAGTCACTTTTCTGCTCAAAGGAACTACATCATTCACAAAGCTCACACGTTTCTCATCTTAACTGACAAGCATTGTAGGTTAGAGGACCAGTGCTCTGTATCAGTTTCAGAAGCAGAGTTGGACTAGATATGGTCCGTATGTTTACGAAACAGAGTTCTTTTGTTCTCAGCACACTCATGTTTCCTGCTGTCTTAGAGATTTTAGAAAGCAAGAGCGTGCTTCTCGCTCTAAAGCAGAGTGTGATCCATGGATGAGAACTATGCTGTGTGTTTCCCTTCAGAAATGGAGTTAAATCCCAGGCTCTGTGTCTTCCTACAAGCCAGACTTCGTTTCGGGTAAGGGCAGTCACTTTTCAGCTCAAACGAACTACATCGTTCACGGAGCTCACACGTTTCTCATCTTAACAGACAAGCATTGGATTTTAGAGGACCAGTACTTTGTATCAGTTTCAGAAGCAGAGTTGGACTATATAATGTCCGTATGTGTAGGAAACACCGTTCTTTTGTTCTCAGCACACTCACGTTTCCTGCTGTCTTAGAGACTCTAGAAAGCTAGAGCGTGCTTCTTGTTCTAAAGCAGAGTGTGATCAATGGATGATTACCCTGCTGTGTGTTTTACTTCAGAAATGGAGTTAAATCCCAGGCTCTGAGTCTTCCTACAAGCAAGACTTCAATTCAGGTAAGGGCAGTCACTTTTCTGCTGAAACGACCTACATCATTCATGAAGCTCACACGTTTCTCATCTTAACTGACAAGCATTGGATGTTAGATGGTCAGTGCTTTGTATCAGTTTCAGATGCAGATTTGGACTACATATGGTCCATATGTGTAGGAAACACCGTTCTTTTGTTCTCAGCACACTCACGTTTCCTGCTGTCTTAGAGACTTTAGGAAGCAAGAGTGTGCTTCTTGTTCTAAAGCAGAGTGTGATCCATGGATGAGAACTATGCTGTGTGTTTCCCTTCAGAAAAGGAGTTAAATCCCAGGCTCTATGTCTTCCTACAAGCAAGACTTCGTTTCAGGTAAGGGCAGTCACTTTTCAGTTCAAAGAAACTACATCGTTCACGAAGCTCACACGTTTCTCATCTTAAATGACAAGCATTGTATGTTAGAGGACCAGTGCTTTGTATCAGTGTCAGAAGAAGAGTTGGACTATATAATGTCCATATGTGTAGGAAACACCGTTCTTTTGTTCTCAGCACACTCACGTTTCCTGCTGTCTTAGAGACTTTAGAAAGCAAGAGCGTGCATCTCGCTCTAAATCAGAGTGTGATCCATGGATGAGAACTATGCTGTGTGTTTCCCTTCAGAAATGGAGTTAAATCCCAGGCTCTGTGTCTTCCTACAAGCAAGACTTCGTTTCGGGTAAGGGCAGTCACTTTTCAGCTCAAACGAACTACATCGTTCACTGAGCTCACACGTTTCTCATCTTAACAGACAAGCATTGGATTTTAGAGTACCAGTGCTTTGTATCAGTTTCAGAAGCAGAGTTGGACTATATAATGTCCCTATGTGCAGGAAACACCGTTCTTTTGTTCTCAGCACACTCACGTTTCCTGCTGTCTTAGAGACTTTAGAAAGCAAGAGCGTGCTTCTCGCTCTAAAGCAGAGTTTGATCCATGGAGGAGAACTATGCTGTGTGTTTCCTTTCAGAAAAGGAGTTAAATCCCATGCTCTGAGTCTCCCTACAAGCAAGACTTCATTTAAGGTAAGGGCAGTCACTTTTCTGCTCAAAGGAACTACATCGTTCACGAAGCTCACACATTTCTCATCTTAACTGACAAGCATTGGATGTTAGAGGACCAGTGCATTGTATCAGTTTCAGAAGAAGATTTGGACTACATATGGTCCATATGTGTAGGAAACACCGTTCTTTTGTTCTGGGCACACTCAGATTTCCTGCTGTCTTAGAGACTCTAGCAAGCAAGAGTGTGCTTCACGCTCTAAAGCAGAGTGTGATCCATGGATGAGAACTATGCTGTGTGTTTCCCTCCAGAAATGGAGTTAAATCCCAGGCTCTGTGTCTTACTACAAGCTAGACTTCGTTTCGGGTAAGGGCAGTCACTTTTCAGCTCAAACTAACTACATCGTTCACTGAGCTCACACGTTTCTCATCTTAACAGACAAGCATTGGATGTTAGAGGACCAGTGCTTTGTATCAGTTTAAGAAGCAGAGTTGGACTAGATATGGTCCGTATGTGTAGGAAACACCGTTCTTTTGTTCTCAGCACACTCATGTTTCCTGCTGTCTTAGAGACTCTAGAAAGCAAGAGCGTACTTCTTGTTCTAAAGCAGAGTGTGATCAATGGATGAGACAATGCTGTGTGTTTCACTTCAGAAATGGAGTTAAATCCCATGCTCTGAGTCTCCCTACAAGCAAGACATCGTTTCAGGTAAGGGCAGTCACTATACTGCTCAAAGGAACTACATTGTTCACGAAGGTCACACGTTTCTCATCTTAACTGACAAGCATTGGATGTTAGAGGACCAGTGCATTGTATCAGTTTCAGAAGAAGATTTGGACTACATATAGTCCGTATGTGTAGGAAACACCGTTCTTTTGTTCTGGGCACACTCAGATTTCCTGCTGTATTAGAGAATCTAGAAAGCAAGAGCGTGCTTCTTGCTCTAAAGCAGAGTGTGATCCATGGATGAGAACTATGCTGTGTGTTTCCCATCAGAAATGGAGTTAAATCCCAGGCTCTGTGTCTTCCTACAAGCAAGACTTCGTTTTAAGTAAGGGAAGTCACTTTTCAGTTCAAAGGAACTACATTATTCACAAAGCTCACACGTTTCTCATCTTAAATGACAAGCATTGGATGTTAGAGGACCAGTGCATTCTATCAGTTTCAGAAGAAGATTTGGACTACATATAGTCCGTATGTGTAGGAAACACCATTCTTTTGTTCTCAGCACACTCACGTTTCCTGCTGTCTTAGAGACTTTAGAAAGCAAGAGCGTGCTTCTCGCTCTAAATCAGAGTGTGATCCATGGATGAGAACTATGTTGTGTGTTTCCCTTCAGAAATGGAGTTAAATCCCAGGCTCTGTGTCTTCCTACAAGCAAGACTTCGTTTCGGGTAAGGGCAGTCACTTTTCAGCTCAAAAGAACTACATCGTTCACTGAGCTCACACGTTTCTCATCGTAACAGACAAGCATTGGATGTTAGAGGACCAGTGCTTTCTATCAGTTTAAGAAGAAGAGTTGGACTAGATATGGTCCATATGTGTAGGAAACACCGTTCTTTTGTTCTCAGCTCACTCACGTTTCCTGCTGTCTTAGAGACTCTAGAAAGCAAGAGCGTACTTCTTGTTCTAAAGCAGAGTGTGATCAATGGATGAGACAATGCTGTGTGTTTCACTTCAGAAATGGAGTTAAATCCCATGCTCTGAGTGTCCCTACAAGCAAGACTTCGTTTCAGGTAAGGGCAGTCACTTTTCTGCTCAAAGGAACTACATTGTTCACGAAGGTCACACGTTACTCATCTAAACTGACAAGCATTGGATGTTAGAGGACCAGTGCATTGTATCAGTTTCAGAAGAAGATTTGGACTACATATAGTCCGTATGTGTAGGGAACACCGTTCTTTTGTTCTGGGCACACTCAGATTTACTGCTTTATTAGAGACTCTAGAAAGCAAGAGTGTGCTTCTCGCTCTAAAGCAGAGTGTGATCCATGGATGAGAACTATGCTGTGTGTTTCCCTTCAGAAATGGACTTAAATCCCAGGCTCTGTGTCTTACTACAAGCAAGACTTCATTTCAGGTAAGGGCAGTCACTTTTCAGTTCAAAGGAACTACATCATTCACAAAGCTCACACGTTTCTCATCTTAACTGACAAGCATTGGAGGTTAGAGGACCAGTGCTCTGTATCAGTTTCAGAAGCAGAGTTGGACTAGATATGGTCCGTATATGTACGAAACAGAGTTCTTTTGTTCTCAGCACACTCACGTTTCCTGCTGTCTTAGAGACTTTAGAAAGCAAGAGCGTGCTTCTCGCTCTAAAGCAGAGTGTGATCCATGGATGAGAACTATGCTGTGTGTTTCCCTTCAGAAATGGAGTTAAATCCCAGGCTCTGTGTCTTCCTACAAGCAAGACTTCGTTTCGGGTAAGGGCAGTCACTTTTCAGCTCAAACGAACTACATCGTTCACTGAGCTCACACGTTTCTCATCTTAACAGACAAGCATTGGATTTTAGAGGACCAGTGCTTTGTATCAGTTTCAGAAGCAGAGATGGACTATATAATGTCCGTATGTGCAGGAAACACCGTTCTTTTGTTCTCAGCACACTCACGTTTCCTGCTGTCTTAGAGACTTTAGAAAGCAAGAGCGTGCTTCTCGCTCTAAAGCAGAGTGTGATCCATGGATGAGAACTATGCTGTGTGTTTCCCTTCAGAAAAGGAGTTAAATCCCAGGCTCTATGTCTTCCTACAAGCAAGACTTCGTTTCAGGTAAGGGCAGTCACTTTTCTGCTCAAACGAACTACATCATTCACAAAGCTCAGACGTTTCTCATCTTAACTGACAAGCATTGTATGTTAGAGGACCAGTGCTTTGTATCAGTGTCCGAAGAAGAGTTGGACTATCTAATGTCCGTATGTGTAGGAAACGGCGTTCTTTTGTTCTCAGCACACTCACATTTCCTGCTGTCTTAGAGATTCTAGAAAGCAAGAGCGTGCTTCTTGTTCTAAAGCAGAGTGTGATCAATGGATGAGACAATGCTGTGTGTTTCACTTCATAAATGGAGTTAAATCCCATGTTCTGAGTCTCCCTACAAGCAATACTTCGTTTCAGGTAAGGGCAGTCACTTTTCTGCTCAAAGGAACTACATCATTCACAAAGCTCACACGTTTCTCATCTTAACTGACAAGCATTGTAGGTTAGAGGACCAGTGCTCTGTATCAGTTTCAGAAGCAGAGTTGGACTAGATATGGTCCGTATGTTTACGAAACAGAGTTCTTTTGTTCTCAGCACACTCATGTTTCCTGCTGTCTTAGAGATTTTAGAAAGCAAGAGCGTGCTTCTCGCTCTAAAGCAGAGTGTGATCCATGGATGAGAACTATGCTGTGTGTTTCCCTTCAGAAATGGAGTTAAATCCCAGGCTCTGTGTCTTCCTACAAGCCAGACTTCGTTTCGGGTAAGGGCAGTCACTTTTCAGCTCAAACGAACTACATCGTTCACGGAGCTCACACGTTTCTCATCTTAACAGACAAGCATTGGATTTTAGAGGACCAGTACTTTGTATCAGTTTCAGAAGCAGAGTTGGACTATATAATGTCCGTATGTGTAGGAAACACCGTTCTTTTGTTCTCAGCACACTCACGTTTCCTGCTGTCTTAGAGACTCTAGAAAGCTAGAGCGTGCTTCTTGTTCTAAAGCAGAGTGTGATCAATGGATGATTACCCTGCTGTGTGTTTTACTTCAGAAATGGAGTTAAATCCCAGGCTCTGAGTCTTCCTACAAGCAAGACTTCAATTCAGGTAAGGGCAGTCACTTTTCTGCTGAAACGACCTACATCATTCATGAAGCTCACACGTTTCTCATCTTAACTGACAAGCATTGGATGTTAGATGGTCAGTGCTTTGTATCAGTTTCAGATGCAGATTTGGACTACATATGGTCCATATGTGTAGGAAACACCGTTCTTTTGTTCTCAGCACACTCACGTTTCCTGCTGTCTTAGAGACTTTAGGAAGCAAGAGTGTGCTTCTTGTTCTAAAGCAGAGTGTGATCCATGGATGAGAACTATGCTGTGTGTTTCCCTTCAGAAAAGGAGTTAAATCCCAGGCTCTATGTCTTCCTACAAGCAAGACTTCGTTTCAGGTAAGGGCAGTCACTTTTTAGTTCAAAGAAACTACATCGTTCACGAAGCTCACACGTTTCTCATCTTAAATGACAAGCATTGTATGTTAGAGGACCAGTGCTTTGTATCAGTGTCAGAAGAAGAGTTGGACTATATAATGTCCATATGTGTAGGAAACACCGTTCTTTTGTTCTCAGCACACTCACGTTTCCTGCTGTCTTAGAGACTTTAGAAAGCAAGAGCGTGCATCTCGCTCTAAATCAGAGTGTGATCCATGGATGAGAACTATGCTGTGTGTTTCCCTTCAGAAATGGAGTTAAATCCCAGGCTCTGTGTCTTCCTACAAGCAAGACTTCGTTTCGGGTAAGGGCAGTCACTTTTCAGCTCAAACGAACTACATCGTTCACTGAGCTCACACGTTTCTCATCTTAACAGACAAGCATTGGATTTTAGAGGACCAGTGCTTTGTATCAGTTTCAGAAGCAGAGTTGGACTATATAATGTCCGTATGTGCAGGAAACACCGTTCTTTTGTTCTCAGCACACTCACGTTTCCTGCTGTCTTAGAGACTTTAGAAAGCAAGAGCGTGCTTCTCGCTCTAAAGCAGAGTTTGATCCATGGAGGAGAACTATGCTGTGTGTTTCCTTTCAGAAAAGGAGTTAAATCCCATGCTCTGAGTCTCCCTACAAGCAAGACTTCATTTAAGGTAAGGGCAGTCACTTTTCTGCTCAAAGGAACTACATCGTTCACGAAGCTCACACATTTCTCATCTTAACTGACAAGCATTGGATGTTAGAGGACCAGTGCATTGTATCAGTTTCAGAAGAAGATTTGGACTACATATGGTCCATATGTGTAGGAAACACCGTTCTTTTGTTCTGGGCACACTCAGATTTCCTGCTGTCTTAGAGACTCTAGCAAGCAAGAGTGTGCTTCACGCTCTAAAGCAGAGTGTGATCCATGGATGAGAACTATGCTGTGTGTTTCCCTCCAGAAATGGAGTTAAATCCCAGGCTCTGTGTCTTACTACAAGCAAGACTTCGTTTCGGGTAAGGGCAGTCACTTTTCAGCTCAAACGAACTACATCGTTCACTGAGCTCACACGTTTCTCATCTTAACAGACAAGCATTGGATGTTAGAGGACCAGTGCTTTGTATCAGTTTAAGAAGCAGAGTTGGACTAGATATGGTCCGTATGTGTAGGAAACACCGTTCTTTTGTTCTCAGCACACTCATGTTTCCTGCTGTCTTAGAGACTCTAGAAAGCAAGAGCGTACTTCTTGTTCTAAAGCAGAGTGTGATCAATGGATGAGACAATGCTGTGTGTTTCACTTCAGAAATGGAGTTAAATCCCATGCTCTGAGTCTCCCTACAAGCAAGACATCGTTTCAGGTAAGGGCAGTCACTATACTGCTCAAAGGAACTACATTGTTCACGAAGGTCACACGTTTCTCATCTTAACTGACAAGCATTGGATGTTAGAGGACCAGTGCATTGTATCAGTTTCAGAAGAAGATTTGGACTACATATAGTCCGTATGTGTAGGAAACACCGTTCTTTTGTTCTGGGCACACTCAGATTTCCTGCTGTATTAGAGAATCTAGAAAGCAAGAGCGTGCTTCTTGCTCTAAAGCAGAGTGTGATCCATGGATGAGAACTATGCTGTGTGTTTCCCATCAGAAATGGAGTTAAATCCCAGGCTCTGTGTCTTCCTACAAGCAAGACTTCGTTTTAAGTAAGGGAAGTCACTTTTCAGTTCAAAGGAACTACATCATTCACAAAGCTCACACGTTTCTCATCTTAAATGACAAGCATTGGATGTTAGAGGACCAGTGCATTCTATCAGTTTCAGAAGAAGATTTGGACTACATATAGTCCGTATGTGTAGGAAACACCATTCTTTTGTTCTCAGCACACTCACGTTTCCTGCTGTCTTAGAGACTTTAGAAAGCAAGAGCGTGCTTCTCGCTCTAAATCAGAGTGTGATCCATGGATGAGAACTATGTTGTGTGTTTCCCTTCAGAAATGGAGTTAAATCCCAGGCTCTGTGTCTTCCTACAAGCAAGACTTCGTTTCGGGTAAGGGCAGTCACTTTTCAGCTCAAAAGAACTACATCGTTCACTGAGCTCACACGTTTCTCATCGTAACAGACAAGCATTGGATGTTAGAGGACCAGTGCTTTCTATCAGTTTAAGAAGAAGAGTTGGACTAGATATGGTCCATATGTGTAGGAAACACCGTTCTTTTGTTCTCAGCTCACTCACGTTTCCTGCTGTCTTAGAGACTCTAGAAAGCAAGAGCGTACTTCTTGTTCTAAAGCAGAGTGTGATCAATGGATGAGACAATGCTGTGTGTTTCACTTCAGAAATGGAGTTAAATCCCATGCTCTGAGTGTCCCTACAAGCAAGACTTCGTTTCAGGTAAGGGCAGTCACTTTTCTGCTCAAAGGAACTACATTGTTCACGAAGGTCACACGTTACTCATCTAAACTGACAAGCATTGGATGTTAGAGGACCAGTGCATTGTATCAGTTTCAGAAGAAGATTTGGACTACATATAGTCCGTATGTGTAGGGAACACCGTTCTTTTGTTCTGGGCACACTCAGATTTACTGCTTTATTAGAGACTCTAGAAAGCAAGAGTGTGCTTCTCGCTCTAAAGCAGAGTGTGATCCATGGATGAGAACTATGCTGTGTGTTTCCCTTCAGAAATGGACTTAAATCCCAGGCTCTGTGTCTTACTACAAGCAAGACTTCATTTCAGGTAAGGGCAGTCACTTTTCAGTTCAAAGGAACTACATCATTCACAAAGCTCACACGTTTCTCATCTTAACTGACAAGCATTGGAGGTTAGAGGACCAGTGCTCTGTATCAGTTTCAGAAGCAGAGTTGGACTAGATATGGTCCGTATATGTACGAAACAGAGTTCTTTTGTTCTCAGCACACTCACGTTTCCTGCTGTCTTAGAGACTTTAGAAAGCAAGAGCGTGCTTCTCGCTCTAAAGCAGAGTGTGATCCATGGATGAGAACTATGCTGTGTGTTTCCCTTCAGAAATGGAGTTAAATCCCAGGCTCTGTGTCTTCCTACAAGCAAGACTTCGTTTCGGGTAAGGGCAGTCACTTTTCAGCTCAAACGAACTACATCGTTCACTGAGCTCACACGTTTCTCATCTTAACAGACAAGCATTGGATTTTAGAGGACCAGTGCTTTGTATCAGTTTCAGAAGCAGAGATGGACTATATAATGTCCGTATGTGCAGGAAACACCGTTCTTTTGTTCTCAGCACACTCACGTTTCCTGCTGTCTTAGAGACTTTAGAAAGCAAGAGCGTGCTTCTCGCTCTAAAGCAGAGTGTGATCCATGGATGAGAACTATGCTGTGTGTTTCCCTTCAGAAAAGGAGTTAAATCCCAGGCTCTATGTCTTCCTACAAGCAAGACTTCGTTTCAGGTAAGGGCAGTCACTTTTCTGCTCAAACGAACTACATCATTCACAAAGCTCAGACGTTTCTCATCTTAACTGACAAGCATTGTATGTTAGAGGACCAGTGCTTTGTATCAGTGTCCGAAGAAGAGTTGGACTATCTAATGTCCGTATGTGTAGGAAACGGCGTTCTTTTGTTCTCAGCACACTCACATTTCCTGCTGTCTTAGAGAGTCTAGAAAGCAAGAGCGTGCTTCTTGTTCTAAAGCAGAGTGTGATCAATGGATGAGACAATGCTGTGTGTTTCACTTCATAAATGGAGTTAAATCCCATGTTCTGAGTCTCCCTACAAGCAATACTTCGTTTCAGGTAAGGGCAGTCACTTTTCTGCTCAAAGGAACTACATCATTCACAAAGCTCACACGTTTCTCATCTTAACTGACAAGCATTGTAGGTTAGAGGACCAGTGCTCTGTATCAGTTTCAGAAGCAGAGTTGGACTAGATATGGTCCGTATGTTTACGAAACAGAGTTCTTTTGTTCTCAGCACACTCATGTTTCCTGCTGTCTTAGAGATTTTAGAAAGCAAGAGCGTGCTTCTCGCTCTAAAGCAGAGTGTGATCCATGGATGAGAACTATGCTGTGTGTTTCCCTTCAGAAATGGAGTTAAATCCCAGGCTCTGTGTCTTCCTACAAGCCAGACTTCGTTTCGGGTAAGGGCAGTCACTTTTCAGCTCAAACGAACTACATCGTTCACGGAGCTCACACGTTTCTCATCTTAACAGACAAGCATTGGATTTTAGAGGACCAGTACTTTGTATCAGTTTCAGAAGCAGAGTTGGACTATATAATGTCCGTATGTGTAGGAAACACCGTTCTTTTGTTCTCAGCACACTCACGTTTCCTGCTGTCTTAGAGACTCTAGAAAGCAAGATCGTGCTTCTTGTTCTAAAGCAGAGTGTGATCAATGGATGATTACCCTGCTGTGTGTTTTACTTCAGAAATGGAGTTAAATCCCAGGCTCTGAGTCTTCCTACAAGCAAGACTTCAATTCAGGTAAGGGCAGTCACTTTTCTGCTGAAACGACCTACATCATTCATGAAGCTCACACGTTTCTCATCTTAACTGACAAGCATTGGATGTTAGATGGTCAGTGCTTTGTATCAGTTTCAGATGCAGATTTGGACTACATATGGTCCATATGTGTAGGAAACACCGTTCTTTTGTTCTCAGCACACTCACGTTTCCTGCTGTCTTAGAGACTTTAGGAAGCAAGAGTGTGCTTCTTGTTCTAAAGCAGAGTGTGATCCATGGATGAGAACTATGCTGTGTGTTTCCCTTCAGAAAAGGAGTTAAATCCCAGGCTCTATGTCTTCCTACAAGCAAGACTTCGTTTCAGGTAAGGGCAGTCACTTTTCAGTTCAAAGAAACTACATCGTTCACGAAGCTCACACGTTTCTCATCTTAAATGACAAGCATTGTATGTTAGAGGACCAGTGCTTTGTATCAGTGTCAGAAGAAGAGTTGGACTATATAATGTCCATATGTGTAGGAAACACCGTTCTTTTGTTCTCAGCACACTCACGTTTCCTGCTGTCTTAGAGACTTTAGAAAGCAAGAGCGTGCATCTCGCTCTAAATCAGAGTGTGATCCACGGATGAGAACTATGCTGTGTGTTTCCCTTCAGAAATGGAGTTAAATCCCAGGCTCTGTGTCTTCCTACAAGCAAGACTTCGTTTCGGGTAAGGGCAGTCACTTTTCAGCTCAAACGAACTACATCGTTCACTGAGCTCACACGTTTCTCATCTTAACAGACAAGCATTGGATTTTAGAGGACCATTGCTTTGTATCAGTTTCAGAAGCAGAGTTGGACTATATAATGTCCGTATGTGCAGGAAACACCGTTCTTTTGTTCTCAGCACACTCACGTTTCCTGCTGTCTTAGAGACTTTAGAAAGCAAGAGCGTGCTTCTCGCTCTAAAGCAGAGTTTGATCCATGGAGGAGAACTATGCTGTGTGTTTCCTTTCAGAAAAGGAGTTAAATCCCATGCTCTGAGTCTCCCTACAAGCAAGACTTCATTTAAGGTAAGGGCAGTCACTTTTCTGCTCAAAGGAACTACATCGTTCACGAAGCTCACACATTTCTCATCTTAACTGACAAGCATTGGATGTTAGAGGACCAGTGCATTGTATCAGTTTCAGAAGAAGATTTGGACTACATATGGTCCATATGTGTAGGAAACACCGTTCTTTTGTTCTGGGCACACTCAGATTTCCTGCTGTCTTAGAGACTCTAGCAAGCAAGAGTGTGCTTCACGCTCTAAAGCAGAGTGTGATCCATGGATGAGAACTATGCTGTGTGTTTCCCTCCAGAAATGGAGTTAAATCCCAGGCTCTGTGTCTTACTACAAGCAAGACTTCGTTTCGGGTAAGGGCAGTCACTTTTCAGCTCAAACGAACTACATCGTTCACTGAGCTCACACGTTTCTCATCTTAACAGACAAGCATTGGATGTTAGAGGACCAGTGCTTTGTATCAGTTTAAGAAGCAGAGTTGGACTAGATATGGTCCGTATGTGTAGGAAACACCGTTCTTTTGTTCTCAGCACACTCATGTTTCCTGCTGTCTTAGAGACTCTAGAAAGCAAGAGCGTACTTCTTGTTCTAAAGCAGAGTGTGATCAATGGATGAGACAATGCTGTGTGTTTCACTTCAGAAATGGAGTTAAATCCCATGCTCTGAGTCTCCCTACAAGCAAGACATCGTTTCAGGTAAGGGCAGTCACTATACTGCTCAAAGGAACTACATTGTTCACGAAGGTCACACGTTTCTCATCTTAACTGACAAGCATTGGATGTTAGAGGACCAGTGCATTGTATCAGTTTCAGAAGAAGATTTGGACTACATATAGTCCGTATGTGTAGGAAACACCGTTCTTTTGTTCTGGGCACACTCAGATTTCCTGCTGTATTAGAGAATCTAGAAAGCAAGAGCGTGCTTCTTGCTCTAAAGCAGAGTGTGATCCATGGATGAGAACTATGCTGTGTGTTTCCCATCAGAAATGGAGTTAAATCCCAGGCTCTGTGTCTTCCTACAAGCAAGACTTCGTTTTAAGTAAGGGAAGTCACTTTTCAGTTCAAAGGAACTACATCATTCACAAAGCTCACACGTTTCTCATCTTAAATGACAAGCATTGGATGTTAGAGGACCAGTGCATTCTATCAGTTTCAGAAGAAGATTTGGACTACATATAGTCCGTATGTGTAGGAAACACCATTCTTTTGTTCTCAGCACACTCACGTTTCCTGCTGTCTTAGAGACTTTAGAAAGCAAGAGCGTGCTTCTCGCTCTAAATCAGAGTGTGATCCATGGATGAGAACTATGTTGTGTGTTTCCCTTCAGAAATGGAGTTAAATCCCAGGCTCTGTGTCTTCCTACAAGCAAGACTTCGTTTCGGGTAAGGGCAGTCACTTTTCAGCTCAAAAGAACTACATCGTTCACTGAGCTCACACGTTTCTCATCGTAACAGACAAGCATTGGATGTTAGAGGACCAGTGCTTTCTATCAGTTTAAGAAGAAGAGTTGGACTAGATATGGTCCATATGTGTAGGAAACACCGTTCGTTTGTTCTCAGCTCACTCACGTTTCCTGCTGTCTTAGAGACTCTAGAAAGCAAGAGCGTACTTCTTGTTCTAAAGCAGAGTGTGATCAATGGATGAGACAATGCTGTGTGTTTCACTTCAGAAATGGAGTTAAATCCCATGCTCTGAGTGTCCCTACAAGCAAGACTTCGTTTCAGGTAAGGGCAGTCACTTTTCTGCTCAAAGGAACTACATTGTTCACGAAGGTCACACGTTACTCATCTAAACTGACAAGCATTGGATGTTAGAGGACCAGTGCATTGTATCAGTTTCAGAAGAAGATTTGGACTACATATAGTCTGTATGTGTAGGGAACACCGTTCTTTTGTTCTGGGCACACTCAGATTTACTGCTTTATTAGAGACTCTAGAAAGCAAGAGTGTGCTTCTCGCTCTAAAGCAGAGTGTGATCCATGGATGAGAACTATGCTGTGTGTTTCCCTTCAGAAATGGACTTAAATCCCAGGCTCTGTGTCTTACTACAAGCAAGACTTCATTTCAGGTAAGGGCAGTCACTTTTCAGTTCAAAGGAACTACATCATTCACAAAGCTCACACGTTTCTCATCTTAACTGACAAGCATTGGAGGTTAGAGGACCAGTGCTCTGTATCAGTTTCAGAAGCAGAGTTGGACTAGATATGGTCCGTATATGTACGAAACAGAGTTCTTTTGTTCTCAGCACACTCACGTTTCCTGCTGTCTTAGAGACTTTAGAAAGCAAGAGCGTGCTTCTCGCTCTAAAGCAGAGTGTGATCCATGGATGAGAACTATGCTGTGTGTTTCCCTTCAGAAATGGAGTTAAATCCCAGGCTCTGTGTCTTCCTACAAGCAAGACTTCGTTTCGGGTAAGGGCAGTCACTTTTCAGCTCAAACGAACTACATCGTTCACTGAGCTCACACGTTTCTCATCTTAACAGACAAGCATTGGATTTTAGAGGACCAGTGCGTTGTATCAGTTTCAGAAGCAGAGATGGACTATATAATGTCCGTATGTGCAGGAAACACCGTTCTTTTGTTCTCAGCACACTCACGTTTCCTGCTGTCTTAGAGACTTTAGAAAGCAAGAGCGTGCTTCTCGCTCTAAAGCAGAGTGTGATCCATGGATGAGAACTATGCTGTGTGTTTCCCTTCAGAAAAGGAGTTAAATCCCAGGCTCTATGTCTTCCTACAAGCAAGACTTCGTTTCAGGTAAGGGCAGTCACTTTTCTGCTCAAACGAACTACATCATTCACAAAGCTCAGACGTTTCTCATCTTAACTGACAAGCATTGTATGTTAGAGGACCAGTGCTTTGTATCAGTGTCCGAAGAAGAGTTGGACTATCTAATGTCCGTATGTGTAGGAAACACCGTTCTTTTGTTCTCAGCACGCTCACGTTTCCTGCTGTCTTAGAGAGTCTAGAAAGCAAGAGCGTGCTTCTTGTTCTAAAGCAGAGTGTGATCAATGGATGAGACAATGCTGTGTGTTTCACTTCATAAATGGAGTTAAATCCCATGTTCTGAGTCTCCCTACAAGCAATACTTCGTTTCAGGTAAGGGCAGTCACTTTTCTGCTCAAAGGAACTACATCATTCACAAAGCTCACACGTTTCTCATCTTAACTGACAAGCATTGTAGGTTAGAGGACCAGTGCTCTGTATCAGTTTCAGAAGCAGAGTTGGACTAGATATGGTCCGTATGTTTACGAAACAGAGTTCTTTTGTTCTCAGCACACTCATGTTTCCTGCTGTCTTAGAGATTTTAGAAAGCAAGAGCGTGCTTCTCGCTCTAAAGCAGAGTGTGATCCATGGATGAGAACTATGCTGTGTGTTTCCCTTCAGAAATGGAGTTAAATCCCAGGCTCTGTGTCTTCCTACAAGCCAGACTTCGTTTCGGGTAAGGGCAGTCACTTTTCAGCTCAAACGAACTACATCGTTCACGGAGCTCACACGTTTCTCATCTTAACAGACAAGCATTGGATTTTAGAGGACCAGTACTTTGTATCAGTTTCAGAAGCAGAGTTGGACTATATAATGTCCGTATGTGTAGGAAACACCGTTCTTTTGTTCTCAGCACACTCACGTTTCCTGCTGTCTTAGAGACTCTAGAAAGCTAGAGCGTGCTTCTTGTTCTAAAGCAGAGTGTGATCAATGGATGATTACCCTGCTGTGTGTTTTACTTCAGAAATGGTGTTAAATCCCAGGCTCTGAGTCTTCCTACAAGCAAGACTTCAATTCAGGTAAGGGCAGTCACTTTTCTGCTGAAACGACCTACATCATTCATGAAGCTCACACGTTTCTCATCTTAACTGACAAGCATTGGATGTTAGATGGTCAGTGCTTTGTATCAGTTTCAGATGCAGATTTGGACTACATATGGTCCATATGTGTAGGAAACACCGTTCTTTTGTTCTCAGCACACTCACGTTTCCTGCTGTCTTAGAGACTTTAGGAAGCAAGAGTGTGCTTCTTGTTCTAAAGCAGAGTGTGATCCATGGATGAGAACTATGCTGTGTGTTTCCCTTCAGAAAAGGAGTTAAATCCCAGGCTCTATGTCTTCCTACAAGCAAGACTTCGTTTCAGGTAAGGGCAGTCACTTTTCAGTTCAAAGAAACTACATCGTTCACGAAGCTCACACGTTTCTCATCTTAAATGACAAGCATTGTATGTTAGAGGACCAGTGCTTTGTATCAGTGTCAGAAGAAGAGTTGGACTATATAATGTCCATATGTGTAGGAAACACCGTTCTTTTGTTCTCAGCACACTCACGTTTCCTGCTGTCTTAGAGACTTTAGAAAGCAAGAGCGTGCATCTCGCTCTAAATCAGAGTGTGATCCATGGATGAGAACTATGCTGTGTGTTTCCCTTCAGAAATGGAGTTAAATCCCAGGCTCTGTGTCTTCCTACAAGCAAGACTTCGTTTCGGGTAAGGGCAGTCACTTTTCAGCTCAAACGAACTACATCGTTCACTGAGCTCACACGTTTCTCATCTTAACAGACAAGCATTGGATTTTAGAGGACCAGTGCTTTGTATCAGTTTCAGAAGCAGAGTTGGACTATATAATGTCCGTATGTGCAGGAAACACCGTTCTTTTGTTCTCAGCACACTCACGTTTCCTGCTGTCTTAGAGACTTTAGAAAGCAAGAGCGTGCTTCTCGCTCTAAAGCAGAGTTTGATCCATGGAGGAGAACTATGCTGTGTGTTTCCTTTCAGAAAAGGAGTTAAATCCCATGCTCTGAGTCTCCCTACAAGCAAGACTTCATTTAAGGTAAGGGCAGTCACTTTTCTGCTCAAAGGAACTACATCGTTCACGAAGCTCACACATTTCTCATCTTAACTGACAAGCATTGGATGTTAGAGGACCAGTGCATTGTATCAGTTTCAGAAGAAGATTTGGACTACATATGGTCCATATGTGTAGGAAACACCGTTCTTTTGTTCTGGGCACACTCAGATTTCCTGCTGTCTTAGAGACTCTAGCAAGCAAGAGTGTGCTTCACGCTCTAAAGCAGAGTGTGATCCATGGATGAGAACTATGCTGTGTGTTTCCCTCCAGAAATGGAGTTAAATCCCAGGCTCTGTGTCTTACTACAAGCAAGACTTCGTTTCGGGTAAGGGCAGTCACTTTTCAGCTCAAACGAACTACATCGTTCACTGAGCTCACACGTTTCTCATCTTAACAGACAAGCATTGGATGTTAGAGGACCAGTGCTTTGTATCAGTTTAAGAAGCAGAGTTGGACTAGATATGGTCCGTATGTGTAGGAAACACCGTTCTTTTGTTCTCAGCACACTCATGTTTCCTGCTGTCTTAGAGACTCTAGAAAGCAAGAGCGTACTTCTTGTTCTAAAGCAGAGTGTGATCAATGGATGAGACAATGCTGTGTGTTTCACTTCAGAAATGGAGTTAAATCCCATGCTCTGAGTCTCCCTACAAGCAAGACATCGTTTCAGGTAAGGGCAGTCACTATACTGCTCAAAGGAACTACATTGTTCACGAAGGTCACACGTTTCTCATCTTAACTGACAAGCATTGGATGTTAGAGGACCAGTGCATTGTATCAGTTTCAGAAGAAGATTTGGACTACATATAGTCCGTATGTGTAGGAAACACCGTTCTTTTGTTCTGGGCACACTCAGATTTCCTGCTGTATTAGAGAATCTAGAAAGCAAGAGCGTGCTTCTTGCTCTAAAGCAGAGTGTGATCCATGGATGAGAACTATGCTGTGTGTTTCCCATCAGAAATGGAGTTAAATCCCAGGCTCTGTGTCTTCCTACAAGCAAGACTTCGTTTTAAGTAAGGGAAGTCACTTTTCAGTTCAAAGGAACTACATCATTCACAAAGCTCACACGTTTCTCATCTTAAATGACAAGCATTGGATGTTAGAGGACCAGTGCATTCTATCAGTTTCAGAAGAAGATTTGGACTACATATAGTCCGTATGTGTAGGAAACACCATTCTTTTGTTCTCAGCACACTCACGTTTCCTGCTGTCTTAGAGACTTTAGAAAGCAAGAGCGTGCTTCTCGCTCTAAATCAGAGTGTGATCCATGGATGAGAACTATGTTGTGTGTTTCCCTTCAGAAATGGAGTTAAATCCCAGGCTCTGTGTCTTCCTACAAGCAAGACTTCGTTTCGGGTAAGGGCAGTCACTTTTCAGCTCAAAAGAACTACATCGTTCACTGAGCTCACACGTTTCTCATCGTAACAGACAAGCATTGGATGTTAGAGGACCAGTGCTTTCTATCAGTTTAAGAAGAAGAGTTGGACTAGATATGGTCCATATGTGTAGGAAACACCGTTCTTTTGTTCTCAGCTCACTCACGTTTCCTGCTGTCTTAGAGACTCTAGAAAGCAAGAGCGTACTTCTTGTTCTAAAGCAGAGTGTGATCAATGGATGAGACAATGCTGTGTGTTTCACTTCAGAAATGGAGTTAAATCCCATGCTCTGAGTGTCCCTACAAGCAAGACTTCGTTTCAGGTAAGGGCAGTCACTTTTCTGCTCAAAGGAACTACATTGTTCACGAAGGTCACACGTTACTCATCTAAACTGACAAGCATTGGATGTTAGAGGACCAGTGCATTGTATCAGTTTCAGAAGAAGATTTGGACTACATATAGTCCGTATGTGTAGGGAACACCGTTCTTTTGTTCTGGGCACACTCAGATTTACTGCTTTATTAGAGACTCTAGAAAGCAAGAGTGTGCTTCTCGCTCTAAAGCAGAGTGTGATCCATGGATGAGAACTATGCTGTGTGTTTCCCTTCAGAAATGGACTTAAATCCCAGGCTCTGTGTCTTACTACAAGCAAGACTTCATTTCAGGTAAGGGCAGTCACTTTTCAGTTCAAAGGAACTACATCATTCACAAAGCTCACACGTTTCTCATCTTAACTGACAAGCATTGGAGGTTAGAGGACCAGTGCTCTGTATCAGTTTCAGAAGCAGAGTTGGACTAGATATGGTCCGTATATGTACGAAACAGAGTTCTTTTGTTCTCAGCACACTCACGTTTCCTGCTGTCTTAGAGACTTTAGAAAGCAAGAGCGTGCTTCTCGCTCTAAAGCAGAGTGTGATCCATGGATGAGAACTATGCTGTGTGTTTCCCTTCAGAAATGGAGTTAAATCCCAGGCTCTGTGTCTTCCTACAAGCAAGACTTCGTTTCGGGTAAGGGCAGTCACTTTTCAGCTCAAACGAACTACATCGTTCACTGAGCTCACACGTTTCTCATCTTAACAGACAAGCATTGGATTTTAGAGGACCAGTGCTTTGTATCAGTTTCAGAAGCAGAGATGGACTATATAATGTCCGTATGTGCAGGAAACACCGTTCTTTTGTTCTCAGCACACTCACGTTTCCTGCTGTCTTAGAGACTTTAGAAAGCAAGAGCGTGCTTCTCGCTCTAAAGCAGAGTGTGATCCATGGATGAGAACTATGCTGTGTGTTTCCCTTCAGAAAAGGAGTTAAATCCCAGGCTCTATGTCTTCCTACAAGCAAGACTTCGTTTCAGGTAAGGGCAGTCACTTTTCTGCTCAAACGAACTACATCATTCACAAAGCTCAGACGTTTCTCATCTTAACTGACAAGCATTGTATGTTAGAGGACCAGTGCTTTGTATCAGTGTCCGAAGAAGAGTTGGACTATCTAATGTCCGTATGTGTAGGAAACGGCGTTCTTTTGTTCTCAGCACACTCACATTTCCTGCTGTCTTAGAGAGTCTAGAAAGCAAGAGCGTGCTTCTTGTTCTAAAGCAGAGTGTGATCAATGGATGAGACAATGCTGTGTGTTTCACTTCATAAATGGAGTTAAATCCCATGTTCTGAGTCTCCCTACAAGCAATACTTCGTTTCAGGTAAGGGCAGTCACTTTTCTGCTCAAAGGAACTACATCATTCACAAAGCTCACACGTTTCTCATCTTAACTGACAAGCATTGTAGGTTAGAGGACCAGTGCTCTGTATCAGTTTCAGAAGCAGAGTTGGACTAGATATGGTCCGTATGTTTACGAAACAGAGTTCTTTTGTTCTCAGCACACTCATGTTTCCTGCTGTCTTAGAGATTTTAGAAAGCAAGAGCGTGCTTCTCGCTCTAAAGCAGAGTGTGATCCATGGATGAGAACTATGCTGTGTGTTTCCCTTCAGAAATGGAGTTAAATCCCAGGCTCTGTGTCTTCCTACAAGCCAGACTTCGTTTCGGGTAAGGGCAGTCACTTTTCAGCTCAAACGAACTACATCGTTCACGGAGCTCACACGTTTCTCATCTTAACAGACAAGCATTGGATTTTAGAGGACCAGTACTTTGTATCAGTTTCAGAAGCAGAGTTGGACTATATAATGTCCGTATGTGTAGGAAACACCGTTCTTTTGTTCTCAGCACACTCACGTTTCCTGCTGTCTTAGAGACTCTAGAAAGCTAGAGCGTGCTTCTTGTTCTAAAGCAGAGTGTGATCAATGGATGATTACCCTGCTGTGTGTTTTACTTCAGAAATGGAGTTAAATCCCAGGCTCTGAGTCTTCCTACAAGCAAGACTTCAATTCAGGTAAGGGCAGTCACTTTTCTGCTGAAACGACCTACATCATTCATGAAGCTCACACGTTTCTCATCTTAACTGACAAGCATTGGATGTTAGATGGTCAGTGCTTTGTATCAGTTTCAGATGCAGATTTGGACTACATATGGTCCATATGTGTAGGAAACACCGTTCTTTTGTTCTCAGCACACTCACGTTTCCTGCTGTCTTAGAGACTTTAGGAAGCAAGAGTGTGCTTCTTGTTCTAAAGCAGAGTGTGATCCATGGATGAGAACTATGCTGTGTGTTTCCCTTCAGAAAAGGAGATAAATCCCAGGCTCTATGTCTTCCTACAAGCAAGATTCGTTTCAGGTAAGGGCAGTCACTTTTCAGTTCAAAGAAACTACATCGTTCACGAAGCTCACACGTTTCTCATCTTAACAGACAAGCATTGGATTTTAGAGGACCAGTGCTTTGTCTCAGTTTCAGAAGCAGAGTTGGACTATATAATGTCCGTATGTGTAGGAAACACCGTTCTTTTGTTCTGGGCACACTCAGATTTCCTGGTGTCTTAGAGACTCTAGCAAGCAACAGTGTGCTTCTCGCTCTAAAGCAGAGTGTGATACATGGATGAGAACTATGCTGTGTGTTTCCCTCCAGAAATGGAGTTAAATCCCAGGCTCTGTGTCTTACTACAAGCAAGACTTCGTTTTAAGTAAGGGAAGTCACTTTTCAGTTCAAAGGAACTACATCATTCACAAAGCTCACACGTTTCTCATCTTAAATGACAAGCATTGGATGTTAGAGGACCAGTGCATTCTATCAGTTTCAGAAGAAGATTTGGACTACATATAGTCCATATGTGTAGGAAACACCGTTCTTTTGTTCTCAGCACACTCACGTTTCCTGCTGTCTTAGAGACTTTAGAAAGCAAGAGCGTGCTTCTCGCTCTAAATCAGAGTGTGATCCATGGATGAGAACTATGTTGTGTGTTTCCCTTCAGAAATGGAGTTAAATCCCAGGCTCTGTGTCTTCCTACAAGCAAGACTTCGTTTAGGGTAAGGGCAGTCACTTTTCAGCTCAAAAGAACTACATCATTCACTGAGCTCACACGTTTGTCATCGTAACAGACAAGCATTGGATGTTAGAAAACCAGTGCTTTCTATCAGTTTAAGAAGAAGAGTTAGACTAGATATGGTCCGTATGTGTAGGAAACACTGTTCTTTTGTTCTCAGCACACTCACGTTTCCTGCTGTCTTAGAGACTCTAGAAAGCAAGAGCGTACTTCTTGTTCTAAAGCAGAGTGTGATCAATGGATGAGACAATGCTGTGTGTTTCACTTCAGAAATGGAGTTAAATCCCATGCTCTGAGTCTCCCTACAAGCAAGACTTCGTTTCAGGTAAGGGCAGTCACTTTTCTGCTCAAAGGAACTACATCGTTCACAAAGCTCACACGTTTCTCATCTTAACTGACAAGCATTGGATGTTAGAGGACCAGTGCATTGTATCAGTTTCAGAAGAAGATTTGGACTACATATGGTCCATATGTGTAGGAAACACCGTTCTTTTGTTCTGGGCACACTCAGATTTCCTGCTGTATTAGAGACTCTAGAAAGCAAGAGTGTGCTTCTTGCTCTAAAGCAGAGTGTGATTCATGGATGAGAACTATGCTGTGTGTTTCCCTTCAGAAAAGGAGTTAAATCCCAGGCTCTAAGTCTTCCTACAAGCAAGACTTCGTTTCAGGTTAGGGCAGTCACTTTTCTGCTCAAACGAACTACATCGTTCACGAAGCTCACACGTTTCTCATCTTAACTGACAAGCATTGTATGTTAGAGGACCAGTGCATTGTATCAGTTTCAGAAGAGGATTTGGACTACATATAGTCAGTATGTGTAGGAAACACCGTTCTATTGTTCTGGGCACACTCAGATTTCCTGCTGTATTAGAGACTCTAGAAAGCAAGAGCGTGCTTCTTGCTCTAAAGCAGAGTGTGATCCATGGATGAGAACTATGCTGTATGTTTCCATTGAGAAATGGAGTTAAATCCCAGACTCTGTGTCTTCCTACAGGCAAGACTTCGTTTCAGGTAAGGGCAGTCACTTTTCACCTCAAACGAACTACATCGTTCACGAAGCTGACATGTTTCTCATCTTAACAGACAAACATTGGATTTTAGATGACCAGTGCTTTGTATCAGTTTCAGAAGCAGAGTTGGACTATATAATGTCCGTATGTGTAGGAAACACCGTTCTTTTGTTCTCAGCACACTCACGTTACCTGCGGTCTTAGAGACTTTAGGAAGCAAGAGCGTGCTTCTTGCTCTAAAGCAGAGTGTGATCCATGGATGAGAACTATGCTGTGTGTTTCCCTTCAGAAATGGGCTTATATCCCTGGATCTGTGTCTTACTACAAGCAAGACTTCCTTTCAGGTAAGGGCAGTCACTTTTCAGTTCAAAGGTACTACATCATTCACAAAGCTCACACGTTTCTCATCTTAACTGACAAGCATTGGATGTTAGAGGACCAGTGCTTTGTATCAGTTTTAGAAGCAGTGTTGGACTAGATATGGTCCGTATGTGTACGAAACACAGTTCATTTGTTCTCAGCACACTCACGTTTCCTGCTGTCTTATAGACTTTAGAAAGCAAGAGCGTGCTTCTCGCTCTAAAGCAGAGTGTGATCCATGGATGAGAACTATGCTGTGTGTTTCCCTTCAGAAAAGGAGTTAAATCCCATGCTCTGAGTCTCCCTACAAGCAAGAATTCAATTAAGGTAAGGGCAGTCACTTTTCTGCTCAAAGGAACTACATCGTTCACGAAGCTCACACGTTTCTCATCTTAACTGACAAGCATTGGATGTTAGAGGACCAGTGCATTCTATCAGTTTCAGAAGAAGATTTGGACTACATATAGTCCTTAAGTGTTGGAAACACCGTTCTTTTGTTCTGCGCACACTCAGATTTCCTGCTTTCTTAGAGACTCTAGAAAGCAAGAGTGTGCTTCTTGCTCTAAAGCAGAGTGTGATTCATGGATGAGAATTATGCTGTGTGTTTCCCTTCAGAAAAGGAGTTAAATCCCAGGCTCTAGGTCTTCCTACAAGCAAGACTTCGTTTCAGGTTAGGGCAGTCACTTTTCTGCTCAAACGAACTACATCGTTCACGAAGCTCACACGTTTCTCATCTTAAGTGACAAGCATTGTATGTTAGAGGACCAGTGCATTGTATCAGTTTCAGAAGAGGATTTGGACTACATATAGTCAGTATGTGTAGGAAACACCATTCTATTGTTCTGGGCACACTCAGATTTCCTGCTGTATTAGAGATTCTGGAAAGCAAGAGCGTGCTTCTTGCTCTAAAGCAGAATGTGATCCATGGATGAGAACTATGCTGTGTGTTTCCCTTCAGAAAAGTAGTTAAATCCCAGGCTCTGCATCTTCCTATAAGCAAGACTTCGTTTCAGGTAAGGGCAGTCACTTTTCAGCTCAAACGAACTACATTTTTCACGGAGCTCACACATTTCTCATCTTAACTGACAAGCATTGGATGTTTGAGGACCAGTGCTTTGAATCAGTTTCAGAAGCAGAGTTGGACTAGATATGGTCCGTATGTGTAGGATACACTGTTCTTTTGTTTTCAGCTCACTCACGTTTCCTGCTGTCTTAGAGACTTTAGAAAGCAAGAGCGTGCTTCTTGCTCTAAAGCAGAATGTGATCCATGGATGAGAACTATGCTGTATGTTTCCATTGAGAAATGGAGTTAAATTCCAGACTCTTTGTCTTCCTACAGGCAAGACTTCGTTTCATGTAAGGGCAGTCACTTTTCAGCTCAAACGACCTACATCGTTCACGAAGCTGACATGTTTCTCATCTTAACAGACAAGCATTGGATTTTAGAGGACCAGTGCTTTGTATCAGTTTCAGAAGCAGAGTTGGACTATATAATGTCCGTATGTGTAGGAAACACCGTTCTTTTGTTCTCAGCACACTCACGTTTCCTGCTGTCTTAGAGACTCTAGAAAGCTAGAGCGTGCTTCTGGTTCTAAAGCAGAGTGTGATCAATGGATGATTACACTGCTGTGTGTTTTACTTCAGAAATGGAGTTAAATCCCAGGCTCTGAGTCTTCCTACAAGCAAGACTTCAATTCAGGTAAGGGCAGTCACTTTTCTGCTGAAACGAACTACATCGTTCATGAAGCTCACACGTTTCTCATCTTAACTGACAAGCATTGTATGTTAGATGGTCAGTGCTTTGTATCAGTTTCAGAAGCAGATTTGGATTACATATGGTCCATATGTGTAGGAAACACCGTTCTTTTGTTCTCAGCACACTCACGTTTCCTGCTGTCTTAGAGATTTTAGGAAGCAAGAGCGTGCTTCTTGTTCTAAAGCAGAGTGTGATCAATGGATGAGACAATGCTGTGTGTTTCACTTCAGAAATGGAGTTAAATCCCATGCTCTGAGTCTCCCTACAAGCAAGACTTCGTTTCAGGTAAGGGCAGTCACTTTTCTGCTCAAAGGAACTACATTGTTCACGAAGCTCACACGTTTCTCATCTTAAGTGACAAGCATTGGATGTTAGAGGACCAGTGCATTGTATCAGTTTCAGAAGAAGATTTGGACTACATATAGTCCGTATGTGTAGGAAACACCGTTCTTTTTTTCTGGGCACACTCAGATTTCCTGCTGTATTAGAGACTCTAGAAAGCAAGAGCGTGCTTCTTGCTCTAAAGCAGAGTGTGATCCATGGATGAGAACTATGCTGTGTGTTTCCCATCAGAAATGGAGTTAAATCCCAGGCTCTGTGTCTTCCTACAGGCAAGACTTCGTTTCAGGTAAGGGCAGTCACTTTTCAGCTCAAACGAACTATATCGTTCACGAAGCTCACACGTTTCTCATCTTAACAGACAAGCATTAGATTTTAGAGGACCAGTGCTTTGTATCAGTTTCATAAGCAGAGTTGGACTATATAATGTCCGTATATGTAGGAAATACCTTTCTTTTCTTCTCAGCACACTCACGTTTCCTGCTGTCTTTGAGTGTCTAGAAAGCAAGTGCGTGCTTCTTGTTCTAAAGCAGTGTGTGATCAATGGATTATTACACTGCTGTGTGTTTTACTTCAGAAATGGAGTTAAATGCCAGGCTCTGAGTCTTCCTACAAGCAAGACTTAAATTCAGGTAAGTGCAGTCACTTTTCTGCTCCAAGGAACTACATCGTTCAAGAAGCTCACACGTTTCTCATCTTAACTGACAAGCATTGGATGTTAGAGGACCAGTGCTTTGTATCAGTTTCAGAAGCAGAGTTGGACTAGATATGGTCCGTATGTGTACGAAACACAGTTCATTTGTTCTCAGCACACTCACGTTTCCTGCTGTCTTAGAGACTTTAGAAAGCAAGAGCGTGCTTCTCGCTCTAAAGCAGAGTGTGATCCATGGATGAGAACTATGCTGTGTGTTTCCCTTCAGAAATGGACTTAAATCCCAGGCTCTGTGTCTTACTACAAGCAAGACTTCGTTTCAGGTAAGGGCAGTCACTTTTAAGTTCAAAGGAAGTACATCATTCACAAAGCTCACACGTTTCTCATCTTAACTGACAAGCATTGTATGTTAGAGGACCTGTGCTTTGTATCAGTTTCAGAAGCAGAGTTGGACTAGATATGGTCCGTATGTGTCCGAAACACAGTTCTTTTGTTCTCAGCACACTCACGTTTCCTACTGTTTTAGAGACTTTAGAAAGCAAGAGCGTGCTTCTCGCTCTAAAGCAGAGTGTGATCCATGGATGAGAACTATGCTGTGTGTTTCCCTTCAGAAAAGGAGTTAAATCCCATGCTTTGAGTCTCCCTACAAGCAAGACTTCATTTAAGGTAAGGGCAGTTACTTTTCTTCTCAAAGGAACTACATCATTCACGAAGCTCACACGTTTCTCATCTTAACTGACAAGCATTGGATGTTAGAGGACCAGTGCATTGTGTCAGTTTCAGAAGAAGATTTGGACTACATATAGTCCGTTTGTGTAGGAAACACCGTTCTTTTGTTCTGGGCACACTCAGATTTCCTGCTGTCTTAGAGAATCTAGAAAGCAAGAGTGTGCTTCTTGCTCTAAAGCAGAGTGTGATCCATGGATGAGAACTATGCTGTGTGTTTCCCTTCAGAAAAGTTGTTAAATCCCAGGCTCTGCATCTTCCTACAAGCAAGACTTCGTTTCAGGTAAGGGCAGTCACTTTTCAGCTCAAACGACCTACATCGTTCACGAAGCTGACATGTTTCTCATCTTAACAGACAAGCATTGGATTTTAGAGGACCAGTGCTTTGTATCAGTTTCAGAAGCAGAGTTGGACTATATAATGTCCGTATGTGTAGGAAACACCGTTCTTTTGTTCTCAGCACACTCACGTTTCCTGCTGTCTTAGAGACTCTAGAAAGCTAGAGCGTGCTTCTTGTTCTAAAGCAGAGTGTGATCAATGGATGATTACACTGCTGTGTGTTTTACTTCAGAAATGGAGTTAAATCCCAGGCTCTGAGTCTTCCTACAAGTAAGACTTAAATTCAGGTAAGGGCAGTCCCTTTTCTGCTGAAACGAACTACATCGTTCATGAAGCTCACACGTTTCTTATCTTAACTGACAAGCATTGTATGTTAGATGGTCAGTGCTTTGTATCAGTTTCAGAAGCAGATTTGGACTACATATGGTCCATATGTGTAGGAAACACCGTTCTTTTGTTCTCAGCACACTCACGTTTCCTGCTGTCTTAGAGACTTTAGGAAGCAAGAGCGTGCTTCTTGTTCTAAAGCAGAGTTTGATCCATGGAGGAGAACTATGCTGTGTGTTTCCCTTCAGAAAAGGAGTTAAATCCCATGCTCTGAGTCTCCCTACAAGAAAGACTTCATTTAAGGTAAAGGCAGTCACTTTCCTGCTCAAAGGAACTACATCGTTCACGAAGCTCACAACTTTCTCATCTTAACTGACAAGCATTGGATGTTAGAGGACCAGTGCATTGTATCAGTTTCAGAAGAAGATTTGGACTACATATGGTCCATATGTGTAGGAAACACCATTCTTTTGTTCTGGGCAAACTCAGATTTCCTGCTGTATTAGAGACTCTAGAAAGCAAGAGCGTGCTTCTCGCTCTAAAGCAAAGTGTGATCCATGGATGAGAACTATGCTTTGTGTTTCCCTTCAGAAATGGACTTAAATCCCAGGCTCTCTGTCTTACTACAAGCATGACTTCATTTCAGGTAAGGGCAGTCACTTTTCAGTTCAAAGGTACTACATCATTCACAAAGCTCACACGTTTCTCATCTTAACTGACAAGCATTGGATGTTAGAGGACCAGTGGTTTGTGTCAGTTTCAGAAGAAGAGTTGGACTAGATATGGTCCATATGTGTAGGAAACACCGTTCTTTTGTTCTCAGCACACTCACGTTTCCTGCTGTCTTAGAGACTCTAGAAAGCAAGAGCGTGCTTCTTGTTCTAAAGCAGAGTGTGATAAATGGATGAGAACACTGCTGTGTGTATCACTTTAGAAATGGTGTTAAATCCCAGGCTCTGAGTCTTCCTACAAGCAAGACTTCGTTTCAGATAAGGGCACTCAGTTGTCTGCTCAAAAGAACTACATCGTTCACGAAGCTCACACGTTTCTATTCTTAACTGACAAGCATTCGATGTTAGAGGACCAGTGCTTTGTATCAGTTTCAGAAGCAGAGTTGGACTAGATATGGTCCGTATGTGTAGGAAACACTGTTCTTTGGTCTCAGCACACTCACGTTTCCTGCTGTCTTAGAGACTTTAGAAAGCAAGAGCGTGCTTCTCGCTCTAAAGCAGAGTGTGATCCATGGATGAGAACTATGCTGTGTGTTTCCCTTCAGAAAAGGATTTAAATCCCAGGCTCTGTGTCTTCCTACAAGCAAGACATCATTTCAGGTAAGGGCAGTCACTTTTCAGCTCAAACGAACAAAATCGTTCACGGAGCTCACACGTTTCTCATCTAAACAGACAAGC
This sequence comes from Onychomys leucogaster, assembly GCA_949786385.1. Lineage (NCBI taxonomy): Eukaryota > Metazoa > Chordata > Mammalia > Rodentia > Cricetidae > Onychomys > Onychomys leucogaster. The sequence continues at coordinate 1,072,360 of CATKUP010000149.1, read as the reverse complement.
ATTGGATGTTAGAGGACCAGTGCTTTGTATCAGTTTCAGAAGCAGAGTTGGACTAGATATGGTCTGTATGTGTAGGAAACACCGTTCTTTTGTTCTCAGCAAACTCACGTTTCCTGCTGTATTAGAGACTCTAGAAAGCAAGATCGTGCTTCTTGTTCTAACGCAGAGTGTGATAAATGGATGAGAACACTGCTGTGTGTTTCACTTTAGAAATGGTGTTAAATCCCAGGCTCTGAGTCTTCCTACAAGCAAGACTTCGTTTCAGATAAGGGCACTCAGTTTTCTGCTCCAACGAACTACATCGTTCACGAAGCTCACACGTTTCTCATCTTAACTGACAAGCATTGGATGTTAGAGGACCAGTGCATTGTATCAGTTTCAGAAGAAGATTTGGACTACATATAGTCCGTATGTGTAGGAAACACAGTTCATTTGTTCTCAGCACACTCACGTTTCCTGCTGTCTTAGAGACTTTAGAAAGCAAGAGCGTGCTTCTCGCTCTAAAGCAGAGTGTGATCCATGGATGAGAACTATGCTGTGTGTTTCCCTTCAGAAATGGACTTAAATCCCAGGCTCTGTGTCTTACTACAAGCAAGACTTCGTTTCAGGTAAGGGCAGTCACTTTTCAGTTCAAAGGAAGTACATCATTCACAAAGCTCACACGTTTCTCATCTTAACTGACAAGCATTGTATGTTAGAGGACCTGTGCTTTGTATCAGTTTCAGAAGCAGAGTTGGACTAGATATGGTCCGTATGTGTCCGAAACACAGTTCTTTTGTTCTCAGCACACTCACGTTTCCTACTGTTTTAGAGACTTTAGAAAGCAAGAGCGTGCTTCTCGCTCTAAAGCAGAGTGTGATCCATGGATGAGAACTATGCTGTGTGTTTCCCTTCAGAAAAGGAGTTAAATCCCATGCTTTGAGTCTCCCTACAAGCAAGACTTCATTTAAGGTAAGGGCAGTTACTTTTCTTCTCAAAGGAACTACATCATTCACGAAGCTCACACGTTTCTCATCTTAACTGACAAGCATTGGATGTTAGAGGACCAGTGCATTGTGTCAGTTTCAGAAGAAGATTTGGACTACATATAGTCCGTTTGTGTAGGAAACACCGTTCTTTTGTTCTGGGCACACTCAGATTTCCTGCTGTCTTAGAGAATCTAGAAAGCAAGAGTGTGCTTCTTGCTCTAAAGCAGAGTGTGATCCATGGATGAGAACTATGCTGTGTGTTTCCCTTCAGAAAAGTTGTTAAATCCCAGGCTCTGCATCTTCCTACAAGCAAGACTTCGTTTCAGGTAAGGGCAGTCACTTTTCAGCTCAAACGACCTACATCGTTCACGAAGCTGACATGTTTCTCATCTTAACAGACAAGCATTGGATTTTAGAGGACCAGTGCTTTGTATCAGTTTCAGAAGCAGAGTTGGACTATATAATGTCCGTATGTGTAGGAAACACCGTTCTTTTGTTCTCAGCACACTCACGTTTCCTGCTGTCTTAGAGACTCTAGAAAGCTAGAGCGTGCTTCTTGTTCTAAAGCAGAGTGTGATCAATGGATGATTACACTGCTGTGTGTTTTACTTCAGAAATGGAGTTAAATCCCAGGCTCTGAGTCTTCCTACAAGCAAGACTTAAATTCAGGTAAGGGCAGTCCCTTTTCTGCTGAAACGAACTACATCGTTCATGAAGCTCACACGTTTCTTATCTTAACTGACAAGCATTGTATGTTAGATGGTCAGTGCTTTGTATCAGTTTCAGAAGCAGATTTGGACTACATATGGTCCATATGTGTAGGAAACACCGTTCTTTTGTTCTCAGCACACTCACGTTTCCTGCTGTCTTAGAGACTTTAGGAAGCAAGAGCGTGCTTCTTGTTCTAAAGCAGAGTTTGATCCATGGAGGAGAACTATGCTGTGTGTTTCCCTTCAGAAAAGGAGTTAAATCCCATGCTCTGAGTCTCCCTACAAGAAAGACTTCATTTAAGGTAAAGGCAGTCACTTTCCTGCTCAAAGGAACTACATCGTTCACGAAGCTCACAACTTTCTCATCTTAACTGACAAGCATTGGATGTTAGAGGACCAGTGCATTGTATCAGTTTCAGAAGAAGATTTGGACTACATATGGTCCATATGTGTAGGAAACACCATTCTTTTGTTCTGGGCAAACTCAGATTTCCTGCTGTATTAGAGACTCTAGAAAGCAAGAGCGTGCTTCTCGCTCTAAAGCAAAGTGTGATCCATGGATGAGAACTATGCTTTGTGTTTCCCTTCAGAAATGGACTTAAATCCCAGGCTCTCTGTCTTACTACAAGCATGACTTCATTTCAGGTAAGGGCAGTCACTTTTCAGTTCAAAGGTACTACATCATTCACAAAGCTCACACGTTTCTCATCTTAACTGACAAGCATTGGATGTTAGAGGACCAGTGGTTTGTGTCAGTTTCAGAAGAAGAGTTGGACTAGATATGGTCCATATGTGTAGGAAACACCGTTCTTTTGTTCTCAGCACACTCACGTTTCCTGCTGTCTTAGAGACTCTAGAAAGCAAGAGCGTGCTTCTTGTTCTAAAGCAGAGTGTGATAAATGGATGAGAACACTGCTGTGTGTATCACTTTAGAAATGGTGTTAAATCCCAGGCTCTGAGTCTTCCTACAAGCAAGACTTCGTTTCAGATAAGGGCACTCAGTTGTCTGCTCAAAAGAACTACATCGTTCACGAAGCTCACACGTTTCTATTCTTAACTGACAAGCATTCGATGTTAGAGGACCAGTGCTTTGTATCAGTTTCAGAAGCAGAGTTGGACTAGATATGGTCCGTATGTGTAGGAAACACTGTTCTTTGGTCTCAGCACACTCACGTTTCCTGCTGTCTTAGAGACTTTAGAAAGCAAGAGCGTGCTTCTCGCTCTAAAGCAGAGTGTGATCCATGGATGAGAACTATGCTGTGTGTTTCCCTTCAGAAAAGGATTTAAATCCCAGGCTCTGTGTCTTCCTACAAGCAAGACATCATTTCAGGTAAGGGCAGTCACTTTTCAGCTCAAACGAACAAAATCGTTCACGGAGCTCACACGTTTCTCATCTAAACAGACAAGCATTGGATGTTAGAGGACCAGTGCTTTGTATCAGTTTCAGAAGCAGAGTTGGACTAGATATGGTCTGTATGTGTAGGAAACACCGTTCTTTTGTTCTCAGCAAACTCACGTTTCCTGCTGTATTAGAGACTCTAGAAAGCAAGATCGTGCTTCTTGTTCTAACGCAGAGTGTGATAAATGGATGAGAACACTGCTGTGTGTTTCACTTTAGAAATGGTGTTAAATCCCAGGCTCTGAGTCTTCCTACAAGCAAGACTTCGTTTCAGATAAGGGCACTCAGTTTTCTGCTCCAACGAACTACATCGTTCACGAAGCTCACACGTTTCTCATCTTAACTGACAAGCATTGGATGTTAGAGGACCAGTGCATTGTATCAGTTTCAGAAGAAGATTTGGACTACATATAGTCCGTATGTGTAGGAAACACCGTTCTTTTGTTCTTGGCACACTCAGATTTCCTGCTATATTAGAGAATCTAGAAAGCAAGTGCGTGCTTCTTGCTCTAGAGCAGAGTGTGATCCATGGATGAGAACTATGCTGTATGTTTCCCTTCAGAAATGGAGTTAAATCCCAGACTCTGTGTCTTCCTACAGGCAAGACTTCGTTTCAGGTAAGGGCAGTCACTTTTCAGCTCAAACGAAATAAATCATTCACAAAGCTCACATGTTTCTCATCTTAAAAGACAAGCATTGGATGTTAGAGGACCAGTGCATTGTATCAGTTTCAGAAGAAGATTTGGACTACATATAGTCCGTATGTGTAGGAAACACCGTTCTTTTGTTCTCAGCACACTCACGTTTCCTGATGTCTTAGAGACTCTAGAAAGCAAGAGCGTGCTTCTCGCTCTAAAGCAGAGTGTGATCCATGGATGAAAACTATGCTGTTTGTTTCCCTTCAGAAAAGGAGTTAAATCCCAGGCTCTGAGTCTTCCTACAAGCAAGACTTCGTTTCAGGTAAGGGCAGTCACTTTTGTGCTCAAACGAACTACATCTTTCACAAAGCTCACACGTTTCTCATCTTAACTGACAAGCATTGGATGTTAGAGGACCAGTGCTTTGTATCAGTTTCAGAAGCAGAGTTGGAATAGATATGGTCCGAATATGTAGGAAACACCGTTCTTTGGTCTCAGCACACTCACGTTTCCTGCTGTTCTAGAGACTTTAGAAAGCAAGAGCGTGCTTCTCGCTCTAAAGCAGAGTGTGATCCATGGATGAATACTATGCTGTGTGTTTCCCTTCAGAAAAGGAGTTAAATCCCAGGCTCTGTGTCTTCCTACAAGAAAGACTTCGTTTCAGGTAAGGGCAGTCACTTTTCAGCTCCAAAGAACTACATCGTACACAGAGCTCACACGTTTCTCATCTTAACAGACAAGCATTGGATGATACAGGACCATTGCTCTGTATCAGTTTCAGAAGCTAAGTTGGACTAGATATGGTCCGTATGTGTAGGAAACACCATTCTTTTGTTCTCAGCAAACACACGTTTCCTGCTGTCTTAGAGTCTCTAGAAAGCAAGAACGTGGTTCTTGTTCTAAAGCACAGTGTGATCAATGGATGAGACAATGCTGTGTGTTTCACTTCAGAAATGGAGTTAAATCCCAGGCTCTTTGTCTTCCTACAAGCAAGACTTCGTTTCAGGTAAGGGCAGTCAGTTTTCTGCTCAAACGAACTACATCGTTCACGAAGCTCACACGTTTCTCATCTTAATTGACAAGCATTGGATGTTAGAGGACCAGTGGTTTGTGTCAGTTTCAGAAGAAGAGTTGGACTAGATATGGTCCATATGTGTAGGAAACACCGTTCTTTTGTTCTCAGCACACTCACGTTTCCTGCTGTCTTAGAGACTCTAGAAAGCAAGAGCGTGCTTCTTGTTCTAAAGCAGAGTGTGATAAATGGATGAGAACACTGCTGTGTGTTTCACTTTAGAAATGGTGTTAAATCCCAGGCTCTGAGTCTTTCTACAAGCAAGACTTCGTTTCAGATAAGGGCACTCAGTTTTCTGCTCAAAAGAACTACATCGTTCACGAAGCTCACACGTTTCTATTCTTAACTGACAAGCATTCGATGTTAGAGGACCAGTGCTTTGTATCAGTTTCAGAAGCAGAGTTGGACTAGATATGGTCCGTATGTGTAGGAAACACTGTTCTTTGGTCTCAGCACACTCACGTTTCCTGCTGTCTTAGAGACTTTAGAAAGCAAGAGCGTGCTTCTCGCTCTAAAGCAGAGTGTGATCCATGGATGAGAACTATGCTGTGTGTTTCCCTTCAGAAATGGAGTGAAATCCCAAGCTCTGTGTCTTACTACAAGCAAGACTTCTTTTCAGGTAAGGGCAGTCACTTTTCTGCGCAAAGGAACTACATCATTCACAAAGCTCACACGTTTCTCATCTTAACTGACAACCATTGGATGTTTAGAGGACCAGTGCTTTGTATCAGTTTCAGAAGCAGAGTTGGACTATATAATGTCCGTATGTGTAGAAACACCGTTCTTTTGTTCTCAGCACACTCATGTTTCCTGCTGTCTTAGAGAATCTAGAACGCTACAGTGTGCTTCTTGTTCTAAAGCAGAGTGTGGTCAATGGATGATTACACTGCTGTGTGTTTTACTTCAGAAATGGAGTTAAATCCCAGGCTCTGAGTCTTCCTACAAGCAAGAATTCAATTCAGGTAAGGGCAGTCACTTTTCTGCTGAAACGAACTATATCGTTCACGAAGCTCACACGTTTCTCATCTTAACTGACAAGCATTGGATGTTAGATGGTCCGTGCTTTGTATCAGTTTCAGAAGCAGATTTGGACTACATATGGTCCATATGTGTAGGAAACACCGTTCTTTTGTTCTGGGCACACTCAGAATTCCTGCTATATTAGAGATTCTAGAAAGCAAGAGTGTGCTTCTCGCTCTAAAGCAGAGAGTGATCCATGGATGAGAACTATGCTTTGTGTTTCCCTTCAGAAATGGACTTAAATCCCAGGCTCTGTGTCTTACTACAAGCAAGACTTCGTTTCAGGTAAGGGCAGTCACTTTTCAGTTCAAAGGAACTACATCATTCCCAAAGATCACACGTTTCTCATCTTAACTGACAAGCATTGGATGTTAGAGGACCAGTGTTTTGTATCAGTTTCAGAAGCAGAGTTGAACTATATAATGTCCATATGTGTAGGAAACACCGTTCTTTTGTTGTCAGCAAACTCACGTTTCCTGCTGTCTTAGAGACTCTAGAAAGCAAGAGCGTGTTTCTTGTTCTAAAGCAGAGTGTGATCAATGGATGAGACAATGCTGTGTGTTTCCCTTCAGAAATGGAGGTAAATCCCATGCTCTGAGGCTGACTAAAAGCAAGACTTCGTTTCAGGTAAGGGCAGTCACTTTTCTGCTCAAAGGAACTACATCGTTCACGAAGCTCACACGTTTCTCATATTAACTGACAAGCCTTGGATTTTATAGGACCAGTGCTTTCTATCAGTTTCAGAAGCAGAGTTGGACTAGATATGGTCCGTATGGGTATGAAACAACGTTCTTTTGTTCTCAGCAAACTCATGTTTCCTGCTGTCTTAGAGAGTCTAGAAAGCAAGAGCGTGCTTCTTGTTCTAAAGCAGTGTGTGATCAATGGATGATTACACTGCTGTGTGTTTTACTTCAGAAATGGACTTAAATCCCAGGCTCTGAGTGTTCCTACAAGCAAGACTTCAATTCAGGTAAGGGCAGTCACTTTTCTGCTCCATCGAACTACATCGTTCACGGAGCTCACATGTTTCTCATCTCAACTGACAAGCATTGGATGTTAGAGGGTCAGTTCTTTGTATCAGTTTCAGAAGCAGATTTGGACTACATATGGTCCATAAATGTAGGAAACACCGTTCTTTTTTCTGGGCACACTCAGATTTCCTGCTGTATTAGAGACTCTAGAAAGCAAGAGTGTGCTACTCGCTCTAAAGCAGAGTGTGATCCATGGATGAGAACTATGCTGTGTGTTTCCCTTCAGAAATGGACTTAAATCCCAGGCTCTGTGTCTTCCTACAAGCAAGACTTCGATTCAGGTAAGGGCATTCACTTTTCTGCTCAAACGAACTAAATCCTTCTCGAAGCTCACACGTTTCTCATCTTAACTGACAAGCATTGTATTTTAGAGGACCAGTGCATTGTATCAGTTTCAGAAGCAGATTTGGACTAGATATGGTCCATATGTGTAGGAAACACCGTTCTTTTGTTCTGGGCACACTCAGATGTCCTGCTGTCTTAGAGACTCTAGAAAGCAAGAGTGTGCTTCTCGCTCTAAATCAGAGTGTGATCAATGGATGAGACAATGCTGTGTGTTTCACTTCAGAAATAGAGTTAAATCCCAGGCTCTGTGTCTTACTACAAGCAAGACATCGTTTCAGGTAAGGGCAGTCAGTTTTCTGCTCAAACGAACTACATCGTTCACGAAGCTCACACGTTTCTCATCTTAATTGACAAGCATTGGATGTTAGAGGACCAGTGGTTTGTGTCAGTTTCAGAAGAAGAGTTGGACTAGATATGGTCCGTATGTGTAGGAAACACCGTTCTTTTGTTCTCAGCACAGTCACGTTTCCTGCTGTCTTAGAGACTCTAGAAAGCAAGAGCATGCTTGTCGCTCTAAAGCAGAGTGTGATCCATGGATGAGAACTATGCTGTGTGTTTCACTTCAGAAATGGAGTTAATTCCCAGGCTCTGTGTCTTCCTACAAGCAAGACTTCGATTCAGGTAAGGGCTGTCACTTTTCAGCTCAAACGAACTACATCGTTCACTGAGCTCACACGTTTCTCATCTTAACAGACAAGCATTAGATGTTAGAGGACCAGTGGTTTGTGTCAGTTTCAGAAGAAGAGTTGGACTAGATATGGTCCGTATGTGTAGGAAACACCATTCTTTTGTTCTCAGCAAACACACGTTTCCTGCTGTCTTAGAGACTCTAGAAAGCAAGATCGAGGTTCTTGTTCTAAAGCAGAGTGTGATCAATGGATGAGACAATGCTGTGTGTTTCACTTCAGAAATGGAGTTAAATCCCATGCTCTTTGTCTTCCTACAAGCAAGACTTCGTTTCAGGTAAGGGCAGTCAGTTTTCTGCTCAAACGAACTACATCGTTCACGTAGCTCACACGTTTCTCATCTTAATTGACAAGCATTGGATGTTAGAGGACCAGTGGTTTGTGTCAGTTTCAGAAGAAGAGTTGGACTAGATATGGTCCGTATGTGTAGGAAACACCGTTCTTTTGTTCTCAGCACACTCACGTTTCCTGCTGTCTTAGAGACTCTAGAAAGCTAGAGCGTGCTTCTTGTTCTAAAGCAGAGTGTGATAAATGGATGAGAACACTGCTGTGTGTTTCACTTTAGAAATGGTGTTAAATCCCAGGCTCTGAGTCTTCCTACAAGCAAGACTTCGTTTCAGATAAGGGCACTCAGTTTTCTGCTCAAAAGAACTACATCGTTCACGAAGCTCACACGTTTCTATTCTTAACTGACAAGCATTTGATGTTAGAGGACCAGTGCTTTGTATCAGTTTCAGAAGCAGAGTTGGACTAGATATGGTCCGTATGTGTAGGAAACACTGTTCTTTGGTCTCAGCACACTCACGTTTCCTGCTGTCTTAGAGACTCTAGAAAGCAAGAGCGTGCTTCTCGCTCTAAAGCAGAGTGTGATCCATGGATGAGAACTATGCTGTGTGTTTCCCTTCAGAAAAGGAGTTAAATCCCAGGCTCTGTGTCTTCCTACAAGCAAGACATCATTTCAGGTAAGGGCAGTCACTTTTCAGCTCAAACGAACTACATCGTTCACGGAGCTCACACGTTTCTCATCTTAACAGACAAGCATTGGATTTTAGAGGACCAGTACTTTGTATCAGTTTCAGAAGCCGAGTTGGACTATATAATGTCCGTATGTGTAGGAAACACCGTTCTTTTGTTCTGGGCACACTCAGATTTCCTGCTGTCTTAGAGACTCTAGCAAGCAAGAGTGTGCTTCACGCTCTAAAGCAGAGTGTGATCCATGGATGAGAACTATGCTGTGTGTTTCCCTCCAGAAATGGAGTTAAATCCCAGGCTCTGTGTCTTACTACAAGCAAGACTTCGTTTCGGGTAAGGGCAGTCACTTTTCAGCTCAAACGAACTACATCGTTCACTGAGCTCACACGTTTCTCATCTTAAAAGACAAGCATTGGATGTTAGAGGACCAGTGCTTTGTATCAGTTTAAGAAGCAGAGTTGGACTAGATATGGTCCGTATGTGTAGGAAACACCGTTCTTTTGTTCTGGGCACACTCAGATTTCCTGCTGTATTAGAGAATCTAGAAAGCAAGAGCGTGCTTCTTGCTCTAAAGCAGAGTGTGATCCATGGATGAGAACTATGCTGTGTGTTTCCCATCAGAAATGGAGTTAAATCCCAGGCTCTGTGTCTTCCTACAAGCAAGACTTCGTTTTAAGTAAGGGAAGTCACTTTTCAGTTCAAAGGAACTACATCATTCACAAAGCTCACTCGTTTCTCATCTTAAATGACAAGCATTGGATGTTAGAGGACCAGTGCATTCTATCAGTTTCAGAAGAAGATTTGGACTACATATAGTCCGTATGTGTAGGAAACACCATTCTTTTGTTCTCAGCACACTCACGTTTCCTGCTGTCTTAGAGACTTTAGAAAGCAAGAGCGTGCTTCTCGCTCTAAATCAGAGTGTGATCCATGGATGAGAACTATGTTGTGTGTTTCCCTTCAGAAATGGAGTTAAATCCCTGGCTCTGTGTCTTCCTACAAGCAAGACTTCGTTTCGGGTAAGGGCAGTCACTTTTCAGCTCAAAAGAACTACATCGTTCACTGAGCTCACACGTTTCTCATCATAACAGACAAGCATTGGATGTTAGAGGACCAGTGCTTTCTATCAGTTTAAGAAGAAGAGTTGGACTAGATATGGTCCATATGTGTAGGAAACACCGTTCTTTTGTTCTCAGCTCACTCACGTTTCCTGCTGTCTTAGAGACTCTAGAAAGCAAGAGCGTACTTCTTGTTCTAAAGCAGAGTGTGATCAATGGATGAGACAATGCTGTGTGTTTCACTTCAGAAATGGAGTTAAATCCCATGCTCTGAGTGTCCCTACAAGCAAGACTTCGTTTCAGGTAAGGGCAGTCACTTTTCTGCTCAAAGGAACTACATCGTTCACGAAGCTCACACATTTCTCATCTTAACTGACAAGCATTGGATGTTAGAGGACCAGTGCATTGTATCAGTTTCAGAAGAAGATTTGGACTACATATGGTCCATATGTGTAGGAAACACCGTTCTTTTGTTCTGGGCACACTCAGATTTCCTGCTGTCTTAGAGACTCTAGCAAGCAAGAGTGTGCTTCACGCTCTAAAGCAGAGTGTGATCCATGGATGAGAACTATGCTGTGTGTTTCCCTCCAGAAATGGAGTTAAATCCCAGGCTCTGTGTCTTACTACAAGCAAGACTTCGTTTCGGGTAAGGGCAGTCACTTTTCAGCTCAAACGAACTACATCGTTCACTGAGCTCACACGTTTCTCATCTTAAAAGACAAGCATTGGATGTTAGAGGACCAGTGCTTTGTATCAGTTTAAGAAGCAGAGTTGGACTAGATATGGTCCGTATGTGTAGGAAACACCGTTCTTTTGTTCTGGGCACACTCAGATTTCCTGCTGTATTAGAGAATCTAGAAAGCAAGAGCGTGCTTCTTGCTCTAAAGCAGAGTGTGATCCATGGATGAGAACTATGCTGTGTGTTTCCCATCAGAAATGGAGTTAAATCCCAGGCTCTGTGTCTTCCTACAAGCAAGACTTCGTTTTAAGTAAGGGAAGTCACTTTTCAGTTCAAAGGAACTACATCATTCACAAAGCTCACTCGTTTCTCATCTTAAATGACAAGCATTGGATGTTAGAGGACCAGTGCATTCTATCAGTTTCAGAAGAAGATTTGGACTACATATAGTCCGTATGTGTAGGAAACACCATTCTTTTGTTCTCAGCACACTCACGTTTCCTGCTGTCTTAGAGACTTTAGAAAGCAAGAGCGTGCTTCTCGCTCTAAATCAGAGTGTGATCCATGGATGAGAACTATGTTGTGTGTTTCCCTTCAGAAATGGAGTTAAATCCCTGGCTCTGTGTCTTCCTACAAGCAAGACTTCGTTTCGGGTAAGGGCAGTCACTTTTCAGCTCAAAAGAACTACATCGTTCACTGAGCTCACACGTTTCTCATCATAACAGACAAGCATTGGATGTTAGAGGACCAGTGCTTTCTATCAGTTTAAGAAGAAGAGTTGGACTAGATATGGTCCATATGTGTAGGAAACACCGTTCTTTTGTTCTCAGCTCACTCACGTTTCCTGCTGTCTTAGAGACTCTAGAAAGCAAGAGCGTACTTCTTGTTCTAAAGCAGAGTGTGATCAATGGATGAGACAATGCTGTGTGTTTCACTTCAGAAATGGAGTTAAATCCCATGCTCTGAGTGTCCCTACAAGCAAGACTTCGTTTCAGGTAAGGGCAGTCACTTTTCTGCTCAAAGGAACTACATTGTTCACGAAGGTCACACGTTACTCATCTAAACTGACAAGCATTGGATGTTAGAGGACCAGTGCATTGTATCAGTTTCAGAAGAAGATTTGGACTACATATAGTCCGTATGTGTAGGAAACACCGTTCTTTTGTTCTGGGCACACTCAGATTTCCTGGTGTCTTAGAGACTCTAGCAAGCAAGAGTGTGCTTCTCGCTCTAAAGCAGAGTGTGATACATGGATGAGAACTATGCTGTGTGTTTCCCTCCAGAAATGGAGTTAAATCCCAGGCTCTGTGTCTTCCTACAAGTAAGACTTCGTTTCGGGTAAGGGCAGTCACTTTTCAGCTCAAACGAACTACATCGTTCACTGAGCTCACACGTTTCTCATCTTAACAGACAAGCATTGGATTTTAGAGGACCAGTGCTTTGTATCAGTTTCAGAAGCAGAGTTGGACTATATAATGTCCGTATGTGCAGGAAACACCGTTCTTTTGTTCTCAGCACACTCACGTTTCCTGCTGTCTTAGAGACTTTAGAAAGCAAGAGCGTGCTTCTCGCTCTAAAGCAGAGTTTGATCCATGGAGGAGAACTATGCTGTGTGTTTCCTTTCAGAAAAGGAGTTAAATCCCATTCTCTGAGTCTCCCTACAAGCAAGACTTCATTTAAGGTAAGGGCAGTCACTTTTCTGCTCAAAGGAACTACATCGTTCACGAAGCTCACACATTTCTCATCTTAACTGACAAGCATTGGATGTTAGAGGACCAGTGCATTGTATCAGTTTCAGAAGAAGATTTGGACTACATATGGTCCATATGTGTAGGAAACACCGTTCTTTTGTTCTGGGCACACTCAGATTTCCTGCTGTCTTAGAGACTCTAGCAAGCAAGAGTGTGCTTCACGCTCTAAAGCAGAGTGTGATCCATGGATGAGAACTATGCTGTGTGTTTCCCTCCAGAAATGGAGTTAAATCCCAGGCTCTGTGTCTTACTACAAGCAAGACTTCGTTTCGGGTAAGGGCAGTCACTTTTCAGCTCAAACGAACTACATCGTTCACTGAGCTCACACGTTTCTCATCTTAAAAGACAAGCATTGGATGTTAGAGGACCAGTGCTTTGTATCAGTTTAAGAAGCAGAGTTGGACTAGATATGGTCCGTATGTGTAGGAAACACCGTTCTTTTGTTCTCAGCACACTCATGTTTCCTGCTGTCTTAGAGACTCTAGAAAGCAAGAGCGTACTTCTTGTTCTAAAGCAGAGTGTGATCAATGGATGAGACAATGCTGTGTGTTTCACTTCAGAAATGGAGTTAAATCCCATGCTCTGAGTCTCCCTACAAGCAAGACATCGTTTCAGGTAAGGGCAGTCACTATACTGCTCAAAGGAACTACATTGTTCACGAAGGTCACACGTTTCTCATCTTAACTGACAAGCATTGGATGTTAGAGGACCAGTGCATTGTATCAGTTTCAGAAGAAGATTTGGACTACATATAGTCCGTATGTGTAGGAAACACCGTTCTTTTGTTCTGGGCACACTCAGATTTCCTGCTGTATTAGAGAATCTAGAAAGCAAGAGCGTGCTTCTTGCTCTAAAGCAGAGTGTGATCCATGGATGAGAACTATGCTGTGTGTTTCCCATCAGAAATGGAGTTAAATCCCAGGCTCTGTGTCTTCCTACAAGCAAGACTTCGTTTTAAGTAAGGGAAGTCACTTTTCAGTTCAAAGGAACTACATCATTCACAAAGCTCACACGTTTCTCATCTTAAATGACAAGCATTGGATGTTAGAGGACCAGTGCATTCTATCAGTTTCAGAAGAAGATTTGGACTACATATAGTCCGTATGTGTAGGAAACACCATTCTTTTGTTCTCAGCACACTCACGTTTCCTGCTGTCTTAGAGACTTTAGAAAGCAAGAGCGTGCTTCTCGCTCTAAATCAGAGTGTGATCCATGGATGAGAACTATGTTGTGTGTTTCCCTTCAGAAATGGAGTTAAATCCCTGGCTCTGTGTCTTCCTACAAGCAAGACTTCGTTTCGGGTAAGGGCAGTCACTTTTCAGCTCAAAAGAACTACATCGTTCACTGAGCTCACACGTTTCTCATCATAACAGACAAGCATTGGATGTTAGAGGACCAGTGCTTTCTATCAGTTTAAGAAGAAGAGTTGGACTAGATATGGTCCATATGTGTAGGAAACACCGTTCTTTTGTTCTCAGCTCACTCACGTTTCCTGCTGTCTTAGAGACTCTAGAAAGCAAGAGCGTACTTCTTGTTCTAAAGCAGAGTGTGATCAATGGATGAGACAATGCTGTGTGTTTCACTTCAGAAATGGAGTTAAATCCCATGCTCTGAGTGTCCCTACAAGCAAGACTTCGTTTCAGGTAAGGGCAGTCACTTTTCTGCTCAAAGGAACTACATTGTTCACGAAGGTCACACGTTACTCATCTAAACTGACAAGCATTGGATATTAGAGGACCAGTGCATTGTATCAGTTTCAGAAGAAGATTTGGACTACATATAGTCCGTATGTGTAGGGAACACCGTTCTTTTGTTCTGGGCACACTCAGATTTACTGCTTTATTAGAGACTCTAGAAAGCAAGAGTGTGCTTCTCGCTCTAAAGCAGAGTGTGATCCATGGATGAGAACTATGCTGTGTGTTTCCCTTCAGAAATGGACTTAAATCCCAGGCTCTGTGTCTTACTACAAGCAAGACTTCATTTCAGGTAAGGGCAGTCACTTTTCAGTTCAAAGGAACTACATCATTCACAAAGCTCACACGTTTCTCATCTTAACTGACAAGCATTGGAGGTTAGAGGACCAGTGCTCTGTATCAGTTTCAGAAGCAGAGTTGGACTAGATATGGTCCGTATATGTACGAAACAGAGTTCTTTTGTTCTCAGCACACTCACGTTTCCGGCTGTCTTAGAGACTTTAGAAAGCAAGAGCGTGCTTCTCGCTCTAAATCAGAGTGTGATCCATGGATTAGAACTATGCTGTGTGTTTCCCTTCAGAAAAGGAGTTAAATCCCAGGCTCTATGTCTTGCTACAAGCAAGACTTCGTTTCAGGTAAGGGCAGTCACTTTTCTGCTCAAACGAACTACATCGTTCACGAAGCTCACACGTTTCTCATCTTAAATGACAAGCATTGGATTTTAGAGGACGAGTACTTTGTATCAGTTTCAGAAGCAGAGTTGGACTATATAATGTCCATATGTGTAGGAAACACCGTTCTTTTGTTCTCAGCACACTCACGTTTCCTGCTGTCTTAGAGAATTTAGAAAGCAAGAGCGTGCTTCTCGCTCTAAATCAGAGTGTGATCCATGGATTAGAACGATGCTGTGTGTTTCCCTTCAGAAATGGAGTTAAATCCCAGGCTCTGTGTCTTCCTACAAGCAAGACTTCGTTTCGGGTAAGGGCAGGCACTTTTCAGCTCAAACGAACTACATCGTTCACTGAGCTCACACGTTTCTCATCTTAACAGACAAGCATTGGATTTTAGAGGACCAGTGCTTTGTCTCAGTTTCAGAAGCAGAGTTGGACTATATAATGTCCGTATGTGTAGGAAACACCGTTCTTTTGTTCTGGGCACACTCAGATTTCCTGGTGTCTTAGAGACTCTAGCAAGCAAGAGTGTGCTTCTCGCTCTAAAGCAGAGTGTGATACATGGATGAGAACTATGCTGTGTGTTTCCCTCCAGAAATGGAGTTAAATCCCAGGCTCTGTGTCTTACTACAAGCAAGACTTCGTTTTAAGTAAGGGAAGTCACTTTTCAGTTCAAAGGAACTACATCATTCACAAAGCTCACACGTTTCTCATCTTAAATGACAAGCATTGGATGTTAGAGGACCAGTGCATTCTATCAGTTTCAGAAGAAGATTTGGACTACATATAGTCCATATGTGTAGGAAACACCGTTCTTTTGTTCTCAGCACACTCACGTTTCCTGCTGTCTTAGAGACTTTAGAAAGCAAGAGCGTGCTTCTCGCTCTAAATCAGAGTGTGATCAATGGATGAGAACTATGTTGTGTGTTTCCCTTCAGAAATGGAGTTAAATCCCAGGCTCTGTGTCTTCCTACAAGCAAGACTTCGTTCCGGGTAAGGGCAGTCACTTTTCAGATCAAAAGAACTACATCATTCACTGAGCTCACACGTTTGTCATCGTAACAGACAAGCATTGGATGTTAGAAAACCAGTGCTTTCTATCAGTTTAAGAAGAAGAGTTAGACTAGATATGGTCCGTATGTGTAGGAAACACTGTTCTTTTGTTCTCAGCACACTCACGTTTCCTGCTGTCTTAGAGACTCTAGAAAGCAAGAGCGTACTTCTTGTTCTAAAGCAGAGTGTGATCAATGGATGAGACAATGCTGTGTGTTTCACTTCAGAAATGGAGTTAAATCCCATGCTCTGAGTATCCCTACAAGCAAGACTTCGTTTCAGGTAAGGGCAGTCACTTTTCTGCTCAAAGGAACTACATCGTTCACAAAGCTCACACGTTTCTCATCTTAACTGACAAGCATTGGATGTTAGAGGACCAGTGCATTGTATCAGTTTCAGAAGAAGATTTGGACTACATATGGTCCATATGTGTAGGAAACACCGTTCTTTTGTTCTGGGCACACTCAGATTTCCTGCTGTATTAGAGACTCTAGAAAGCTAGAGTGTGCTTCTTGCTCTAAAGCAGAGTGTGATTCATGGATGAGAACTATGCTGTGTGTTTCCCTTCAGAAAAGGAGTTAAATCCCAGGCTCTAGGTCTTCCTACAAGCAAGACTTCGTTTCAGGTTAGGGCAGTCACTTTTCTGCTCAAACGAACTACATCGTTCACGAAGCTCACACGTTTCTCATCTTAACTGACAAGCATTGTATGTTAGAGGACCAGTGCATTGTATCAGTTTCAGAAGAGGATTTGGACTACATATAGTCAGTATGTGTAGGAAACACCGTTCTATTGTTCTGGGCACACTCAGATTTCCTGCTGTATTAGAGACTCTAGAAAGCAAGAGCGTGCTTCTTGCTCTAAAGCAGAGTGTGATCCATGGATGAGAACTATGCTGTATGTTTCCATTGAGAAATGGAGTTAAATCCCAGACTCTGTGTCTTCCTACAGGCAAGACTTCGTTTCAGGTAAGGGCAGTCACTTTTCACCTCAAACGAACTACATCGTTCACGAAGCTGACATGTTTCTCATCTTAACAGACAAACATTGGATTTTAGATGACCAGTGCTTTGTATCAGTTTCAGAAGCAGAGTTGGACTATATAATGTCCGTATGTGTAGGAAACACCGTTCTTTTGTTCTCAGCACACTCACGTTTCCTGCTGTCTTAGAGACTCTAGAAAGCAAGATCGTGCTTCTTGTTCTAACGCAGAGTGTGATAAATGGATGAGAACACTGCTGTGTGTTTCACTTTAGAAATGGTGTTAAATCCCAGGCTCTGAGTCTTCCTACAAGCAAGACTTCGTTTCAGATAAGGGCACTCAGTTTTCTGCTCCAACGAACTACATCGTTCACGAAGCTCACACGTTTCTCATCTTAACTGACAAGCATTGGATGTTAGAGGACCAGTGCATTGTATCAGTTTCAGAAGAAGATTTGGACTACATATAGTCCGTATGTGTAGGAAACACCGTTCTTTTGTTCTCAGCACACTCACGTTTCCTGATGTCTTAGAGACTCTAGAAAGCAAGAGCGTGCTTCTCGCTCTAAAGCAGAGTGTGATCAATGGATGAAAACTATGCTGTTTGTTTCCCTTCAGAAAAGGAGTTAAATCCCAGGCTCTGAGTCTTCCTACAAGCAAGACTTCGTTTCAGGTAAGGGCAGTCACTTTTGTGCTCAAACGAACTACATCTTTCACAAAGCTCACACGTTTCTCATCTTAACTGACAAGCATTGGATGTTAGAGGACCAGTGCTTTGTATCAGTTTCAGAAGCAGAGTTGGAATAGATATGGTCCGAATATGTAGGAAACACCGTTCTTTGGTCTCAGCACACTCACGTTTCCTGCTGTTCTAGAGACTTTAGAAAGCAAGAGCGTGCTTCTCGCTCTAAAGCAGAGTGTGATCCATGGATGAATACTATGCTGTGTGTTTCCCTTCAGAAAAGGAGTTAAATCCCAGGCTCTGTGTCTTCCTACAAGAAAGACTTCGTTTCAGGTAAGGGCAGTCACTTTTCAGCTCCAAAGAACTACATCGTACACAGAGCTCACACGTTTCTCATCTTAACAGACAAGCATTGGATGATACAGGACCATTGCTCTGTATCAGTTTCAGAAGCTAAGTTGGAC
Organism: Onychomys leucogaster; assembly: GCA_949786385.1. Taxonomy (NCBI): domain Eukaryota; kingdom Metazoa; phylum Chordata; class Mammalia; order Rodentia; family Cricetidae; genus Onychomys; species Onychomys leucogaster. The sequence goes on along the minus strand of CATKUP010000149.1, from coordinate 1,054,486 downwards.
TAGATATGGTCCGTATGTGTAGGAAACACCATTCTTTTGTTCTCAGCAAACACACGTTTCCTGCTGTCTTAGAGACTCTAGAAAGCAAGAACGTGGTTCTTGTTCTAAAGCACAGTGTGATCAATGGATGAGACAATGCTGTGTGTTTCACTTCAGAAATGGAGTTAAATCCCAGGCTCTTTGTCTTCCTACAAGCAAGACTTCGTTTCAGGTAAGGGCAGTCAGTTTTCTGCTCAAACGAACTACATCGTTCACGAAGCTCACACGTTTCTCATCTTAATTGACAAGCATTGGATGTTAGAGGACCAGTGGTTTGTGTCAGTTTCAGAAGAAGAGTTGGACTAGATATGGTCCATATGTGTAGGAAACACCGTTCTTTTGTTCTCAGCACACTCACGTTTCCTGCTGTCTTAGAGACTCTAGAAAGCAAGAGCGTGCTTCTTGTTCTAAAGCAGAGTGTGATAAATGGATGAGAACACTGCTGTGTGTTTCACTTTAGAAATGGTGTTAAATCCCAGGCTCTGAGTCTTTCTACAAGCAAGACTTCGTTTCAGATAAGGGCACTCAGTTTTCTGCTCAAAAGAACTACATCGTTCACGAAGCTCACACGTTTCTATTCTTAACTGACAAGCATTCGATGTTAGAGGACCAGTGCTTTGTATCAGTTTCAGAAGCAGAGTTGGACTAGATATGGTCCGTATGTGTAGGAAACACTGTTCTTTGGTCTCAGCACACTCACGTTTCCTGCTGTCTTAGAGACTTTAGAAAGCAAGAGCGTGCTTCTCGCTCTAAAGCAGAGTGTGATCCATGGATGAGAACTATGCTGTGTGTTTCCCTTCAGAAATGGAGTGAAATCCCAAGCTCTGTGTCTTACTACAAGCAAGACTTCTTTTCAGGTAAGGGCAGTCACTTTTCTGCGCAAAGGAACTACATCATTCACAAAGCTCACACGTTTCTCATCTTAACTGACAACCATTGGATGTTTAGAGGACCAGTGCTTTGTATCAGTTTCAGAAGCAGAGTTGGACTATATAATGTCCGTATGTGTAGAAACACCGTTCTTTTGTTCTCAGCACACTCATGTTTCCTGCTGTCTTAGAGAGTCTAGAAAGCAAGAGCGTGCTTCTTGTTCTAAAGCAGTGTGTGATCAATGGATGATTACACTGCTGTGTGTTTTACTTCAGAAATGGACTTAAATCCCAGGCTCTGAGTGTTCCTACAAGCAAGACTTCAATTCAGGTAAGGGCAGTCACTTTTCTGCTCCATCGAACTACATCGTTCACGGAGCTCACATGTTTCTCATCTCAACTGACAAGCATTGGATGTTAGAGGGTCAGTTCTTTGTATCAGTTTCAGAAGCAGATTTGGACTACATATGGTCCATAAATGTAGGAAACACCGTTCTTTTTTCTGGGCACACTCAGATTTCCTGCTGTATTAGAGACTCTAGAAAGCAAGAGTGTGCTACTCGCTCTAAAGCAGAGTGTGATCCATGGATGAGAACTATGCTGTGTGTTTCCCTTCAGAAATGGACTTAAATCCCAGGCTCTGTGTCTTCCTACAAGCAAGACTTCGATTCAGGTAAGGGCATTCACTTTTCTGCTCAAACGAACTAAATCCTTCTCGAAGCTCACACGTTTCTCATCTTAACTGACAAGCATTGTATTTTAGAGGACCAGTGCATTGTATCAGTTTCAGAAGCAGATTTGGACTAGATATGGTCCATATGTGTAGGAAACACCGTTCTTTTGTTCTGGGCACACTCAGATGTCCTGCTGTCTTAGAGACTCTAGAAAGCAAGAGTGTGCTTCTCGCTCTAAATCAGAGTGTGATCAATGGATGAGACAATGCTGTGTGTTTCACTTCAGAAATAGAGTTAAATCCCAGGCTCTGTGTCTTACTACAAGCAAGACATCGTTTCAGGTAAGGGCAGTCAGTTTTCTGCTCAAACGAACTACATCGTTCACGAAGCTCACACGTTTCTCATCTTAATTGACAAGCATTGGATGTTAGAGGACCAGTGGTTTGTGTCAGTTTCAGAAGAAGAGTTGGACTAGATATGGTCCGTATGTGTAGGAAACACCGTTCTTTTGTTCTCAGCACAGTCACGTTTCCTGCTGTCTTAGAGACTCTAGAAAGCAAGAGCATGCTTGTCGCTCTAAAGCAGAGTGTGATCCATGGATGAGAACTATGCTGTGTGTTTCACTTCAGAAATGGAGTTAATTCCCAGGCTCTGTGTCTTCCTACAAGCAAGACTTCGATTCAGGTAAGGGCTGTCACTTTTCAGCTCAAACGAACTACATCGTTCACTGAGCTCACACGTTTCTCATCTTAACAGACAAGCATTAGATGTTAGAGGACCAGTGGTTTGTGTCAGTTTCAGAAGAAGAGTTGGACTAGATATGGTCCGTATGTGTAGGAAACACCATTCTTTTGTTCTCAGCAAACACACGTTTCCTGCTGTCTTAGAGACTCTAGAAAGCAAGATCGAGGTTCTTGTTCTAAAGCAGAGTGTGATCAATGGATGAGACAATGCTGTGTGTTTCACTTCAGAAATGGAGTTAAATCCCATGCTCTTTGTCTTCCTACAAGCAAGACTTCGTTTCAGGTAAGGGCAGTCAGTTTTCTGCTCAAACGAACTACATCGTTCACGTAGCTCACACGTTTCTCATCTTAATTGACAAGCATTGGATGTTAGAGGACCAGTGGTTTGTGTCAGTTTCAGAAGAAGAGTTGGACTAGATATGGTCCGTATGTGTAGGAAACACCGTTCTTTTGTTCTCAGCACACTCACGTTTCCTGCTGTCTTAGAGACTCTAGAAAGCTAGAGCGTGCTTCTTGTTCTAAAGCAGAGTGTGATAAATGGATGAGAACACTGCTGTGTGTTTCACTTTAGAAATGGTGTTAAATCCCCGGCTCTGAGTCTTCCTACAAGCAAGACTTCGTTTCAGATAAGGGCACTCAGTTTTCTGCTCAAAAGAACTACATCGTTCACGAAGCTCACACGTTTCTATTCTTAACTGACAAGCATTTGATGTTAGAGGACCAGTGCTTTGTATCAGTTTCAGAAGCAGAGTTGGACTAGATATGGTCCGTATGTGTAGGAAACACTGTTCTTTGGTCTCAGCACACTCACGTTTCCTGCTGTCTTAGAGACTCTAGAAAGCAAGAGCGTGCTTCTCGCTCTAAAGCAGAGTGTGATCCATGGATGAGAACTATGCTGTGTGTTTCCCTTCAGAAAAGGAGTTAAATCCCAGGCTCTGTGTCTTCCTACAAGCAAGACATCATTTCAGGTAAGGGCAGTCACTTTTCAGCTCAAACGAACTACATCGTTCACGGAGCTCACACGTTTCTCATCTTAACAGACAAGCATTGGATTTTAGAGGACCAGTACTTTGTATCAGTTTCAGAAGCCGAGTTGGACTATATAATGTCCGTATGTGTAGGAAACACCGTTCTTTTGTTCTCAGCACACTCACGTTTCCTGCTGTCTTAGAGACTTTAGAAAGCAAGAGCGTGCTTCTCGCTCTAAATCAGAGTGTGATCCATGGATTAGAACTATGCTTTGTGTTTCCCTTCAGAAATGGAGTTAAATCCCAGGCTCTGTGTCTTCCTACAAGCAAGACTTCGTTTCGGGTAAGGGCAGGCACTTTTCAGCTCAAACGAACTACATCGTTCACTGAGCTCACACGTTTCTCATCTTAACAGACAAGCATTGGATTTTAGAGCACCAGTGCTTTGTCTCAGTTTCAGAAGCAGAGTTGGACTATATAATGTCCGTATGTGTAGGAAACACCGTTCTTTTGTTCTGGACACACTCAGATTTCCTGGTGTCTTAGAGACTCTAGCAAGCAAGAGTGTGCTTCTCGCTCTAAAGCAGAGTGTGATACATGGATGAGAACTATGCTGTGTGTTTCCCTCCAGAAATGGAGTTAAATCCCAGGCTCTGTGTCTTCCTACAAGCAAGACTTCGTTTCGGGTAAGGGCAGTCACTTTTCAGCTCAAACGAACTACATCGTTCACTGAGCTCACACGTTTCTCATCTTAACAGACAAGCATTGGATTTTAGAGGACCAGTGCTTTGTATCAGTTTCAGAAGCAGAGTTGGACTATATAATGTCCGTATGTGCAGGAAACACCGTTCTTTTGTTCTCAGCACACTCACGTTTCCTGCTGTCTTAGAGACTTTAGAAAGCAAGAGCGTGCTTCTCGCTCTAAAGCAGAGTTTGATCCATGGAGGAGAACTATGCTGTGTGTTTCCTTTCAGAAAAGGAGTTAAATCCCATTCTCTGAGTCTCCCTACAAGCAAGACTTCATTTAAGGTAAGGGCAGTCACTTTTCTGCTCAAAGGAACTACATCGTTCACGAAGCTCACACATTTCTCATCTTAACTGACAAGCATTGGATGTTAGAGGACCAGTGCATTGTATCAGTTTCAGAAGAAGATTTGGACTACATATGGTCCATATGTGTAGGAAACACCGTTCTTTTGTTCTGGGCACACTCAGATTTCCTGCTGTCTTAGAGACTCTAGCAAGCAAGAGTGTGCTTCACGCTCTAAAGCAGAGTGTGATCCATGGATGAGAACTATGCTGTGTGTTTCCCTCCAGAAATGGAGTTAAATCCCAGGCTCTGTGTCTTACTACAAGCAAGACTTCGTTTCGGGTAAGGGCAGTCACTTTTCAGCTCAAACGAACTACATCGTTCACTTAGCTCACACGTTTCTCATCTTAAAAGACAAGCATTGGATGTTAGAGGACCAGTGCTTTGTATCAGTTTAAGAAGCAGAGTTGGACTAGATATGGTCCGTATGTGTAGGAAACACCGTTCTTTTGTTCTGGGCACACTCAGATTTCCTGCTGTATTAGAGAATCTAGAAAGCAAGAGCGTGCTTCTTGCTCTAAAGCAGAGTGTGATCCATGGATGAGAACTATGCTGTGTGTTTCCCATCAGAAATGGAGTTAAATCCCAGGCTCTGTGTCTTCCTACAAGCAAGACTTCGTTTTAAGTAAGGGAAGTCACTTTTCAGTTCAAAGGAACTACATCATTCACAAAGCTCACTCGTTTCTCATCTTAAATGACAAGCATTGGATGTTAGAGGACCAGTGCATTCTATCAGTTTCAGAAGAAGATTTGGACTACATATAGTCCGTATGTGTAGGAAACACCATTCTTTTGTTCTCAGCACACTCACGTTTCCTGCTGTCTTAGAGACTTTAGAAAGCAAGAGCGTGCTTCTCGCTCTAAATCAGAGTGTGATCCATGGATGAGAACTATGTTGTGTGTTTCCCTTCAGAAATGGAGTTAAATCCCTGGCTCTGTGTCTTCCTACAAGCAAGACTTCGTTTCGGGTAAGGGCAGTCACTTTTCAGCTCAAAAGAACTACATCGTTCACTGAGCTCACACGTTTCTCATCATAACAGACAAGCATTGGATGTTAGAGGACCAGTGCTTTCTATCAGTTTAAGAAGAAGAGTTGGACTAGATATGGTCCATATGTGTAGGAAACACCGTTCTTTTGTTCTCAGCTCACTCACGTTTCCTGCTGTCTTAGAGACTCTAGAAAGCAAGAGCGTACTTCTTGTTCTAAAGCAGAGTGTGATCAATGGATGAGACAATGCTGTGTGTTTCACTTCAGAAATGGAGTTAAATCCCATGCTCTGAGTGTCCCTACAAGCAAGACTTCGTTTCAGGTAAGGGCAGTCACTTTTCTGCTCAAAGGAACTACATTGTTCACGAAGGTCACACGTTACTCATCTAAACTGACAAGCATTGGATGTTAGAGGACCAGTGCATTGTATCAGTTTCAGAAGAAGATTTGGACTACATATAGTCCGTATGTGTAGGAAACACCGTTCTTTTGTTCTGGGCACACTCAGATTTCCTGGTGTCTTAGAGACTCTAGCAAGCAAGAGTGTGCTTCTCGCTCTAAAGCAGAGTGTGATACATGGATGAGAACTATGCTGTGTGTTTCCCTCCAGAAATGGAGTTAAATCCCAGGCTCTGTGTCTTCCTACAAGCAAGACTTCGTTTCGGGTAAGGGCAGTCACTTTTCAGCTCAAACGAACTACATCGTTCACTGAGCTCACACGTTTCTCATCTTAACAGACAAGCATTGGATTTTAGAGGACCAGTGCTTTGTATCAGTTTCAGAAGCAGAGTTGGACTATATAATGTCCGTATGTGCAGGAAACACCGTTCTTTTGTTCTCAGCACACTCACGTTTCCTGCTGTCTTAGAGACTTTAGAAAGCAAGAGCGTGCTTCTCGCTCTAAAGCAGAGTTTGATCCATGGAGGAGAACTATGCTGTGTGTTTCCTTTCAGAAAAGGAGTTAAATCCCATTCTCTGAGTCTCCCTACAAGCAAGACTTCATTTAAGGTAAGGGCAGTCACTTTTCTGCTCAAAGGAACTACATCGTTCACGAAGCTCACACATTTCTCATCTTAACTGACAAGCATTGGATGTTAGAGGACCAGTGCATTGTATCAGTTTCAGAAGAAGATTTGGACTACATATGGTCCATATGTGTAGGAAACACCGTTCTTTTGTTCTGGGCACACTCAGATTTCCTGCTGTCTTAGAGACTCTAGCAAGCAAGAGTGTGCTTCACGCTCTAAAGCAGAGTGTGATCCATGGATGAGAACTATGCTGTGTGTTTCCCTCCAGAAATGGAGTTAAATCCCAGGCTCTGTGTCTTACTACAAGCAAGACTTCGTTTCGGGTAAGGGCAGTCACTTTTCAGCTCAAACGAACTACATCGTTCACTGAGCTCACACGTTTCTCATCTTAAAAGACAAGCATTGGATGTTAGAGGACCAGTGCTTTGTATCAGTTTAAGAAGCAGAGTTGGACTAGACATGGTCCGTATGTGTAGGAAACACCGTTCTTTTGTTCTCAGCACACTCATGTTTCCTGCTGTCTTAGAGACTCTAGAAAGCAAGAGCGTACTTCTTGTTCTAAAGCAGAGTGTGATCAATGGATGAGACAATGCTGTGTGTTTCACTTCAGAAATGGAGTTAAATCCCATGCTCTGAGTCTCCCTACAAGCAAGACATCGTTTCAGGTAAGGGCAGTCACTATACTGCTCAAAGGAACTACATTGTTCACGAAGGTCACACGTTTCTCATCTTAACTGACAAGCATTGGATGTTAGAGGACCAGTGCATTGTATCAGTTTCAGAAGAAGATTTGGACTACATATAGTCCGTATGTGTAGGAAACACCGTTCTTTTGTTCTGGGCACACTCAGATTTCCTGCTGTATTAGAGAATCTAGAAAGCAAGAGCGTGCTTCTTGCTCTAAAGCAGAGTGTGATCCATGGATGAGAACTATGCTGTGTGTTTCCCATCAGAAATGGAGTTAAATCCCAGGCTCTGTGTCTTCCTACAAGCAAGACTTCGTTTTAAGTAAGGGAAGTCACTTTTCAGTTCAAAGGAACTACATCATTCACAAAGCTCACACGTTTCTCATCTTAAATGACAAGCATTGGATGTTAGAGGACCAGTGCATTCTATCAGTTTCAGAAGAAGATTTGGACTACATATAGTCCGTATGTGTAGGAAACACCATTCTTTTGTTCTCAGCACACTCACGTTTCCTGCTGTCTTAGAGACTTTAGAAAGCAAGAGCGTGCTTCTCGCTCTAAATCAGAGTGTGATCCATGGATGAGAACTATGTTGTGTGTTTCCCTTCAGAAATGGAGTTAAATCCCTGGCTCTGTGTCTTCCTACAAGCAAGACTTCGTTTCGGGTAAGGGCAGTCACTTTTCAGCTCAAAAGAACTACATCGTTCACTGAGCTCACACGTTTCTCATCATAACAGACAAGCATTGGATGTTAGAGGACCAGTGCTTTCTATCAGTTTAAGAAGAAGAGTTGGACTAGATATGGTCCATATGTGTAGGAAACACCGTTCTTTTGTTCTCAGCTCACTCACGTTTCCTGCTGTCTTAGAGACTCTAGAAAGCAAGAGCGTACTTCTTGTTCTAAAGCAGAGTGTGATCAATGGATGAGACAATGCTGTGTGTTTCACTTCAGAAATGGAGTTAAATCCCATGCTCTGAGTGTCCCTACAAGCAAGACTTCGTTTCAGGTAAGGGCAGTCACTTTTCTGCTCAAAGGAACTACATTGTTCACGAAGGTCACACGTTACTCATCTAAACTGACAAGCATTGGATATTAGAGGACCAGTGCATTGTATCAGTTTCAGAAGAAGATTTGGACTACATATAGTCCGTATGTGTAGGGAACACCGTTCTTTTGTTCTGGGCACACTCAGATTTACTGCTTTATTAGAGACTCTAGAAAGCAAGAGTGTGCTTCTCGCTCTAAAGCAGAGTGTGATCCATGGATGAGAACTATGCTGTGTGTTTCCCTTCAGAAATGGACTTAAATCCCAGGCTCTGTGTCTTACTACAAGCAAGACTTCATTTCAGGTAAGGGCAGTCACTTTTCAGTTCAAAGGAACTACATCATTCACAAAGCTCACACGTTTCTCATCTTAACTGACAAGCATTGGAGGTTAGAGGACCAGTGCTCTGTATCAGTTTCAGAAGCAGAGTTGGACTAGATATGGTCCGTATATGTACGAAACAGAGTTCTTTTGTTCTCAGCACACTCACGTTTCCGGCTGTCTTAGAGACTTTAGAAAGCAAGAGCGTGCTTCTCGCTCTAAATCAGAGTGTGATCCATGGATTAGAACTATGCTGTGTGTTTCCCTTCAGAAAAGGAGTTAAATCCCAGGCTCTATGTCTTGCTACAAGCAAGACTTCGTTTCAGGTAAGGGCAGTCACTTTTCTGCTCAAACGAACTACATCGTTCACGAAGCTCACACGTTTCTCATCTTAAATGACAAGCATTGGATTTTAGAGGACGAGTACTTTGTATCAGTTTCAGAAGCAGAGTTGGACTATATAATGTCCATATGTGTAGGAAACACCGTTCTTTTGTTCTCAGCACACTCACGTTTCCTGCTGTCTTAGAGACTTTAGAAAGCAAGAGCGTGCTTCTCGCTCTAAATCAGAGTGTGATCCATGGATTAGAACGATGCTGTGTGTTTCCCTTCAGAAATGGAGTTAAATCCCAGGCTCTGTGTCTTCCTACAAGCAAGACTTCGTTTCGGGTAAGGGCAGGCACTTTTCAGCTCAAACGAACTACATCGTTCACTGAGCTCACACGTTTCTCATCTTAACAGACAAGCATTGGATTTTAGAGGACCAGTGCTTTGTCTCAGTTTCAGAAGCAGAGTTGGACTATATAATGTCCGTATGTGTAGGAAACACCGTTCTTTTGTTCTGGGCACACTCAGATTTCCTGGTGTCTTAGAGACTCTAGCAAGCAAGAGTGTGCTTCTCGCTCTAAAGCAGAGTGTGATACATGGATGAGAACTATGCTGTGTGTTTCCCTCCAGAAATGGAGTTAAATCCCAGGCTCTGTGTCTTACTACAAGCAAGACTTCGTTTTAAGTAAGGGAAGTCACTTTTCAGTTCAAAGGAACTACATCATTCACAAAGCTCACACGTTTCTCATCTTAAATGACAAGCATTGGATGTTAGAGGACCAGTGCATTCTATCAGTTTCAGAAGAAGATTTGGACTACATATAGTCCATATGTGTAGGAAACACCGTTCTTTTGTTCTCAGCACACTCACGTTTCCTGCTGTCTTAGAGACTTTAGAAAGCAAGAGCGTGCTTCTCGCTCTAAATCAGAGTGTGATCCATGGATGAGAACTATGTTGTGTGTTTCCCTTCAGAAATGGAGTTAAATCCCAGGCTCTGTGTCTTCCTACAAGCAAGACTTCGTTTCGGGTAAGGGCAGTCACTTTTCAGCTCAAAAGAACTACATCATTCACTGAGCTCACACGTTTGTCATCGTAACAGACAAGCATTGGATGTTAGAAAACCAGTGCTTTCTATCAGTTTAAGAAGAAGAGTTAGACTAGATATGGTCCGTATGTGTAGGCAACACTGTTCTTTTGTTCTCAGCACACTCACGTTTCCTGCTGTCTTAGAGACTCTAGAAAGCAAGAGCGTACTTCTTGTTCTAAAGCAGAGTGTGATCAATGGATGAGACAATGCTGTGTGTTTCACTTCAGAAATGGAGTTAAATCCCATGCTCTGAGTATCCCTACAAGCAAGACTTCGTTTCAGGTAAGGGCAGTCACTTTTCTGCTCAAAGGAACTACATCGTTCACAAAGCTCACACGTTTCTCATCTTAACTGACAAGCATTGGATGTTAGAGGACCAGTGCATTGTATCAGTTTCAGAAGAAGATTTGGACTACATATGGTCCATATGTGTAGGAAACACCGTTCTTTTGTTCTGGGCACACTCAGATTTCCTGCTGTATTAGAGACTCTAGAAAGCAAGAGTGTGCTTCTTGCTCTAAAGCAGAGTGTGATTCATGGATGAGAACTATGCTGTGTGTTTCCCTTCAGAAAAGGAGTTAAATCCCAGGCTCTAGGTCTTCCTACAAGCAAGACTTCGTTTCAGGTTAGGGCAGTCACTTTTCTGCTCAAACGAACTACATCGTTCACGAAGCTCACACGTTTCTCATCTTAACTGACAAGCATTGTATGTTAGAGGACCAGTGCATTGTATCAGTTTCAGAAGAGGATTTGGACTACATATAGTCAGTATGTGTAGGAAACACCGTTCTATTGTTCTGGGCACACTCAGATTTCCTGCTGTATTAGAGACTCTAGAAAGCAAGAGCGTGCTTCTTGCTCTAAAGCAGAGTGTGATCCATGGATGAGAACTATGCTGTATGTTTCCATTGAGAAATGGAGTTAAATCCCAGACTCTGTGTCTTCCTACAGGCAAGACTTCGTTTCAGGTAAGGGCAGTCACTTTTCACCTCAAACGAACTACATCGTTCACGAAGCTGACATGTTTCTCATCTTAACAGACAAGCATTGGATTTTAGAGGACCAGTGCTTTGTATCAGTTTCAGAAGCAGAGTTGGACTATATAATGTCCGTATGTGTAGGAAACACCGTTCTTTTGTTCTCAGCACACTCACGTTTCCTGCTGTCTTAGAGACTCTAGAAAGCTAGAGCGTGCTTCTGGTTCTAAAGCAGAGTGTGATCAATGGATGATTACACTGCTGTGTGTTTTACTTCAGAAATGGAGTTAAATCCCAGGCTCTGAGTCTTCCTACAAGCAAGACTTCAATTCAGGTAAGGGCAGTCACTTTTCTGCTGAAACGAACTACATCGTTCATGAAGCTCACACGTTTCTCATCTTAACTGACAAGCATTGTATGTTAGATGGTCAGTGCTTTGTATCAGTTTCAGAAGCAGATTTGGATTACATATGGTCCATATGTGTAGGAAACACCGTTCTTTTGTTCTCAGCACACTCACGTTTCCTGCTGTCTTAGAGATTTTAGGAAGCAAGAGCGTGCTTCTTGTTCTAAAGCAGAGTGTGATCAATGGATGAGACAATGCTGTGTGTTTCACTTCAGAAATGGAGTTAAATCCCATGCTCTGAGTCTCCCTACAAGCAAGACTTCGTTTCAGGTAAGGGCAGTCACTTTTCTGCTCAAAGGAACTACATTGTTCACGAAGCTCACACGTTTCTCATCTTAAGTGACAAGCATTGGATGTTAGAGGACCAGTGCATTGTATCAGTTTCAGAAGAAGATTTGGACTACATATAGTCCGTATGTGTAGGAAACACCGTTCTTTTGTTCTGGGCACACTCAGATTTCCTGCTGTATTAGAGACTCTAGAAAGCAAGAGCGTGCTTCTTGCTCTAAAGCAGAGTGTGATCCATGGATGAGAACTATGCTGTGTGTTTCCCATCAGAAATGGAGTTAAATCCCAGGCTCTGTGTCTTCCTACAGGCAAGACTTCGTTTCAGGTAAGGGCAGTCACTTTTCAGCTCAAACGAACTATATCGTTCACAAAGCTCACACGTTTCTCATCTTAACAGACAAGCATTAGATTTTAGAGGACCAGTGCTTTGTATCAGTTTCATAAGCAGAGTTGGACTATATAATGTCCGTATATGTAGGAAATACCTTTCTTTTCTTCTCAGCACACTCACGTTTCCTGCTGTCTTAGAGTGTCTAGAAAGCAAGTGCGTGCTTCTTGTTCTAAAGCAGTGTGTGATCAATGGATTATTACACTGCTGTGTGTTTTACTTCAGAAATGGAGTTAAATGCCAGGCTCTGAGTCTTCCTACAAGCAAGACTTAAATTCAGGTAAGTGCAGTCACTTTTCTGCTCCAAGGAACTACATCGTTCAAGAAGCTCACACGTTTCTCATCTTAACTGACAAGCATTGGATGTTAGAGGACCAGTGCTTTGTATCAGTTTCAGAAGCAGAGTTGGACTAGATATGGTCCGTATGTGTACGAAACACAGTTCAATTGTTCTCAGCACACTCACGTTTCCTGCTGTCTTAGAGACTTTAGAAAGCAAGAGCGTGCTTCTCGCTCTAAAGCAGAGTGTGATCCATGGATGAGAACTATGCTGTGTGTTTCCCTTCAGAAATGGACTTAAATCCCAGGCTCTGTGTCTTACTACAAGCAAGAATTCGTTTCAGGTAAGGGCAGTCACTTTTCAGTTCAAAGGAAGTACATCATTCACAAAGCTCACACGTTTCTCATCTTAACTGACAAGCATTGTATGTTAGAGGACCTGTGCTTTGTATCAGTTTCAGAAGCAGAGTTGGACTAGATATGGTCCGTATGTGTCCGAAACACAGTTCTTTTGTTCTCAGCACACTCACGTTTCCTGCTGTTTTAGAGACTTTAGAAAGCAAGAGCGTGCTTCTCGCTCTAAAGCAGAGTGTGATCCATGGATGAGAACTATGCTGTGTGTTTCCCTTCAGAAAAGGAGTTAAATCCCATGCTTTGAGTCTCCCTACAAGCAAGACTTCATTTAAGGTAAGGGCAGTTACTTTTCTTCTCAAAGGAACTACATCATTCACGAAGCTCACACGTTTCTCATCTTAACTGACAAGCATTGGATGTTAGAGGACCAGTGCATTGTATCAGTTTCAGAAGAAGATTTGGACTACATATAGTCCGACGGTGTAGGAAACACCGTTCTTTTGTTCTGGGCACACTCAGATTTCCTGCTGTCTTAGAGAATCTAGAAAGCAAGAGTGTGCTTCTTGCTCTAAAGCAGAGTGTGATCCATGGATGAGAACTATGCTGTGTGTTTCCCTTCAGAAAAGTTGTTAAATCCCAGGCTCTGCATCTTCCTACAAGCAAGACTTCGTTTCAGGTAAGGGCAGTCACTTTTCAGCTCAAACGACCTACATCGTTCACGAAGCTGACATGTTTCTCATCTTAACAGACAAGCATTGGATTTTAGAGGACCAGTGCTTTGTATCAGTTTCAGAAGCAGAGTTGGACTATATAATGTCCGTATGTGTAGGAAACACCGTTCTTTTGTTCTCAGCACACTCACGTTTCCTGCTGTCTTAGAGACTCTAGAAAGCTAGAGCGTGCTTCTTGTTCTAAAGCAGAGTGTGATGAATGGATGATTACACTGCTGTGTGTTTTACTTCAGAAATGGAGTTAAATCCCAGGCTCTGAGTCTTCCTACAAGCAAGACTTAAATTCAGGTAAGGGCAGTCACTTTTCTGCTGAAACGAACTACATCGTTCATGAAGCTCACACGTTTCTTATCTTAACTGACAAGCATTGTATGTTAGATGGTCAGTGCTTTGTATCAGTTTCAGAAGCAGATTTGGACTACATATGGTCCATATGTGTAGGAAACACCGTTCTTTTGTTCTCAGCACACTCACGTTTCCTGCTGTCTTAGAGACTTTAGGAAGCAAGAGCGTGCTTCTTGTTCTAAAGCAGAGTTTGATCCATGGAGGAGAACTATGCTGTGTGTTTCCCTTCAGAAAAGGAGTTAAATCCCATGCTCTGAGTCTCCCTACAAGAAAGACTTCATTTAAGGTAAAGGCAGTCACTTTCCTGCTCAAAGGAACTACATCGTTCACGAAGCTCACAACTTTCTCATCTTAACTGACAAGCATTGGATGTTAGAGGACCAGTGCATTGTATCAGTTTCAGAAGAAGATTTGGACTACATATGGTCCATATGTGTAGGAAACACCATTCTTTTGTTCTGGGCAAACTCAGATTTCCTGCTGTATTAGAGACTCTAGAAAGCAAGAGCGTGCTTCTCGCTCTAAAGCAAAGTGTGATCCATGGATGAGAACTATGCTTTGTGTTTCCCTTCAGAAATGGACTTAAATCCCAGGCTCTCTGTCTTACTACAAGCATGACTTCGTTTCAGGTAAGGGCAGTCACTTTTCAGTTCAAAGGTACTACATCATTCACAAAGCTCACACGTTTCTCATCTTAACTGACAAGCATTGGATGTTAGAGGACCAGTGGTTTGTGTCAGTTTCAGAAGAAGAGTTGGACTAGATATGGTCCATATGTGTAGGAAACACCGTTCTTTTGTTCTCAGCACACTCACGTTTCCTGCTGTCTTAGAGACTCTAGAAAGCAAGAGCGTGCTTCTTGTTCTAAAGCAGAGTGTGATAAATGGATGAGAACACTGCTGTGTGTATCACTTTAGAAATGGTGTTAAATCCCAGGCTCTGAGTCTTCCTACAAGCAAGACTTCGTTTCAGATAAGGGCACTCAGTTGTCTGCTCAAAAGAACTACATCGTTCACGAAGCTCACACATTTCTATTCTTAACTGACAAGCATTCGATGTTAGAGGACCAGTGCTTTGTATCAGTTTCAGAAGCAGAGTTGGACTAGATATGGTCCGTATGTGTAGGAAACACTGTTCTTTGGTCTCAGCACACTCACGTTTCCTGCTGTCTTAGAGACTTTAGAAAGCAAGAGCGTGCTTCTCGCTCTAAAGCAGAGTGTGATCCATGGATGAGAACTATGCTGTGTGTTTCCCTTCAGAAAAGGATTTAAATCCCAGGCTCTGTGTCTTCCTACAAGCAAGACATCATTTCAGGTAAGGGCAGTCACTTTTCAGCTCAAACGAACAAAATCGTTCACGGAGCTCACACGTTTCTCATCTAAACAGACAAGCATTGGATGTTAGAGGACCAGTGCTTTGTATCAGTTTCAGAAGCAGAGTTGGACTAGATATGGTCTGTATGTGTAGGAAACACCGTTCTTTTGTTCTCAGCAAACTCACGTTTCCTGCTGTATTAGAGACTCTAGAAAGCAAGATCGTGCTTCTTGTTCTAACGCAGAGTGTGATAAATGGATGAGAACACTGCTGTGTGTTTCACTTTAGAAATGGTGTTAAATCCCAGGCTCTGAGTCTTCCTACAAGCAAGACTTCGTTTCAGATAAGGGCACTCAGTTTTCTGCTCAAAAGAACTACTTCGTTCACGAAGCTCACACGTTTCTCATCTTAACTGACAAGCATTGGATGTTAGAGGACCAGTGTTTTTTATCAGTTTCAGAAGCAGAGTTGAACTATATAATGTCCGTAGGTGTAGGAAACACCATTCTTTTGTTCTCTGCAAACTCACGTTTCCTGCTGTCTTAGAGACTCTAGAAAGCAAGAGCGTGTTTCTTGTTCTAAAGCAGAGTGTGATCAATGGATGAGACAATGCTGTGTGTTTCCCTTCAGAAATGGAAGTAAATCCCATGCTCTGAGTCTCCCTACAAGCAAGACTTCGTTTCAGGTAAGGGCAGTCACTTTTCTGCTCAAAGGAACTACATCGTTCACGAAGCTCACACGTTTCTCATCTTAACTGACAAGCATTGGATGTTAGAGGAGCAGTGCTTTGTATCAGTTTCAGAAGCAGATTTGGACTACATATGGTCCATAAATGTAGGAAACACCGTTCTTTTGTTCTGGGCACACTCAGATTTCCTGCTGTATTAGAGAGTCTAGAAAGCAAGAGTGTGCTTCTCGCTCTAAAGCAGAGTGTGATCCATGGATGAGAACTATGCTGTGTGTTTCCCTTCAGAAATGGAGTGAAATCCCAAGCTCTGTGTCTTACTACAAGCAAGACTTCGTTTCAGGTAAGGGCAATCACTTTTCTGCGCAAAGGAACTACATCATTCACAAAGCTCACACGTTTCTCATCTTAACTGACAACCATTGGATGTTAGAGGACCAGTGCTTTGTATCAGTTTCAGAAGCAGAGTTGGACTATATAATGTCCGTATGTGTAGGAAACACCGTTCTTTTGTTCTCAGCACACTCACGTTTCCTGCTGTCTTAGAGAATCTAGAACGCTAGAGTGTGCATCTTGTTCTAAAGCAGAGTGTGATCAATGGATGATTACACTGCTGTGTGTTTTACTTCAGAAATGGAGTTAAATCCCAGGCTCTGAGTCTTCCTACAAGCAAGACTTCAATTCAGGTAAGGGCAGTCACTTCTCTGCTGAAACGAACTATATCGTTCACGAAGCTCACACGTTTCTCATCTTAACTGACAAGCATTGGATGTTAGATGGTGAGTGCTTTGTATCAGTTTCAGAAGCAGATTTGGACTACATATGGTCCATATGTGTAGGAAACACCGTTCTTTTGTTCTGGGCACACTCAGAATTCCTGCTATATTAGAGATTCTAGAAAGCAAGAGTGTGCTTCTCGCTCTAAAGTAGAGTGTGATCCATGCATGAAAACTATGCTGTGTGTTTCCCTTCAGAAAAGGAGTTAAATCCCAGGCTCTGTGTCTTCCTACAAGCAAGACTTCGTTTCAGGTAAGGGCAGTCACTTTTCAGCTCAAAAGAACTACATCGTACACGGAGCTCACATGTTTCTCATCTCAACAGACAAGCATTGGATGATACAGGACCATTGCTCTGTATCAGTTTCAGAAGCTGAGTTGGACTAGATATGGTCCGTATGTGTAGGAAACACCATTCTTTTGTTCTCAGCAAACACACGTTTCCTGCTGTCTTAGAGACTCTAGAAAGCAAGATCGTGGTTCTTGTTCTAAAGCAGAGTGTGATCAATGGATGAGACAATGCTGTGTGTTTCACTTCAGAAATGGAGTTAAATCCCAGGCTCTTTGTCTTCCTACAAGCAAGACTTCGTTTCAGGTAAGGGCAGTCAGTTTTCTGCTCAAACGAACTACATCGTTCACGAAGCTCACACGTTTCTCATCTTAATTGACAAGCATTGGATGTTAGAGGACCAGTGGTTTGTGTCAGTTTCAGAAGAAGAGTTGGACTAGATATGGTCCGTATGTGTAGGAAACACCGTTCTTTTGTTCTCAGCACACTCAAGTTTCCTGCTGTCTTAGAGACTCTAGAAAGCAAGAGCGTGCTTCTTGTTCTAAAGCAGTGTGTGATCAATGGATGATTACACTGCTGTGTCTTTTACTTCAGGAATGGAGTTTAATCCCAGGCTCTGAGTCTTCCTACAAGCAAGACTTCAATTCAGGTAAGGGCAGTCACTTTTCTGCTCCAACGAACTACATCGTTCACGAAGCTCACACGTTTCTCATCTTAACTGACAAGCATTGGATGTTAGAGGACCAGTGCATTGTATCAGTTTCAGAAGAAGATTTGGACTACATATAGTCCGTATGTGTAGGAAACACCGTTCTTTTGTTCTGGGCACACTCAGATTTCCTGCTATATTAGAGAATATAGAAAGCAAGTGCCTGCTTCTTGCTCTAGAGCAGAGTGTGATCCATGGATGAGAACTATGCTGTATGTTTCCCTTCAGAAATGGAGTTAAATCCCAGACTCTGTGTCTTCCTACAGGCAAGACTTCGTTTCAGGTAAGGGCAGTCACTTTTCAGCTCAAACGAAATAAATCATTCACAAAGCTCACATGTTTCTCATCTTAAAAGACAAGCATTGGATGTTAGAGGACCAGTGCATTGTATCAGTTTCAGAAGAAGATTTGGACTACATATAGTCCGTATGTGTAGGAAACACCGTTCTTTTGTTCTCAGCACACTCACGTTTCCTGATGTCTTAGAGACTCTAGAAAGCAAGAGCGTGCTTCTCGCTCTAAAGCAGAGTGTGATCCATGGATGAAAACTATGCTGTTTGTTTCCCTTCAGAAAAGGAGTTAAATCCCAGGCTCTGAGTCTTCCTACAAGCAAGACTTCGTTTCAGGTAAGGGCAGTCACTTTTGTGCTCAAACGAACTTCATCTTTCACGAAGCTCACACGTTTCTCATCTTAACTGACAAGCATTGGATGTTAGAGGACCAGTGCTTTGTATCAGTTTCAGAAGCAGAGTTGGAATAGATATGGTCCGAATATGTAGGAAACACCGTTCTTTGGTCTCAGCACACTCACGTTTCCTGCTGTTCTAGAGACTTTAGAAAGCAAGAGCGTGCTTCTCGCTCTAAAGCAGAGTGTGATCCATGGATGAATACTATGCTGTGTGTTTCCCTTCAGAAAAGGAGTTAAATCCCAGGCTCTGTGTCTTCCTACAAGAAAGACTTCGTTTCAGGTAAGGGCAGTCACTTTTCAGCTCAAAAGAACTACATCGTACACAGAGCTCACACGTTTCTCATCTTAACAGACAAGCATTGGATGATACAGGACCATTGCTCTGTATCAGTTTCAGAAGCTAAGTTGGACTAGATATGGTCCGTATGTGTAGGAAACACCATTCTTTTGTTCTCAGCAAACACACGTTTCCTGCTGTCTTAGAGACTCTAGAAAGCAAGATCGTGGTTCTTGTTCTAAAGCACAGTGTGATCAATGGATGAGACAATGCTGTGTGTTTCACTTCAGAAATGGAGTTAAATCCCAGGCTCTTTGTCTTCCTACAAGCAAGACTTCGTTTCAGGTAAGGGCAGTCAGTTTTCTGCTCAAACGAACTACATCGTTCACGAAGCTCACACGTTTCTCATCTTAATTGACAAGCATTGGATGTTAGAGGACCAGTGGTTTGTGTCAGTTTCAGAAGAAGAGTTGGACTAGATATGGTCCATATGTGTAGGAAACACCGTTCTTTTGTTCTCAGCACACTCACGTTTCCTGCTGTCTTAGAGACTCTAGAAAGCAAGAGCGTGCTTCTTGTTCTAAAGCAGAGTGTGATAAATGAATGAGAACACTGCTGTGTGTTTCACTTTAGAAATGGTGTTAAATCCCAGGCTCTGAGTCTTCCTACAAGCAAGACTTCGTTTCAGATAAGGGCACTCAGTTTTCTGCTCAAAAGAACTACATCGTTCACGAAGCTCACACGTTTCTATTCTTAACTGACAAGCATTCGATGTTAGAGGACCAGTGCTTTGTATCAGTTTCAGAAGCAGAGTTGGACTAGATATGGTCCGTATGTGTAGGAAACACTGTTCTTTGTTCTCAGCACACACACGTTTCCTGCTGTCTTAGAGACTTTAGAAAGCAAGAGCGTGCTTCTCGCTCTAAAGCAGAGTGTGATCCATGGATGAGAACTATGCTGTGTGTTTCCCTTCAGAAATGGAGTGAAATCCCAAGCTCTGTGTCTTACTACAAGCAAGACTTCTTTTCAGGTAAGGGCAGTCACTTTTCTGCGCAAAGGAACTACATCATTCACAAAGCTCACACGTTTCTCATCTTAACTGACAACCATTGGATGTTAGAGGACCAGTGCTTTGTATCAGTTTCAGAAGCAGAGTTGGACTATATAATGTCCGTATGTGTAGAAACACCGTTCTTTTGTTCTCAGCACACTCATGTTTCCTGCTGTCTTAGAGAATCTAGAACGCTACAGTGTGCTTCTTGTTCTAAAGCAGAGTGTGGTCAATGGATGATTACACTGCTGTGTGTTTTACTTCAGAAATGGAGTTAAATCCCAGGCTCTGAGTCTTCCTACAAGCAAGAATTCAATTCAGGTAAGGGCAGTCACTTTTCTGCTGAAACGAACTATATCGTTCACGAAGCTCACACGTTTCTCATCTTAACTGACAAGCATTGGATGTTAGATGGTCAGTGCTTTGTATCAGTTTCAGAAGCAGATTTGGACTACATATGGTCCATATGTGTAGGAAACACCGTTCTTTTGTTCTGGGCACACTCAGAATTCCTGCTATATTAGAGATTCTAGAAAGCAAGAGTGTGCTTCTCGCTCTAAAGCAGAGAGTGATCCATGGATGAGAACTATGCTTTGTGTTTCCCTTCAGAAATGGACTTAAATCCCAGGCTCTGTGTCTTACTACAAGCAAGACTTCGTTTCAGGTAAGGGCAGTCACTTTTCAGTTCAAAGGAACTACATCATTCCCAAAGATCACACGTTTCTCATCTTAACTGACAAGCATTGGATGTTAGAGGACCAGTGTTTTGTATCAGTTTCAGAAGCAGAGTTGAACTACATAATGTCCATATGTGTAGGAAACACCGTTCTTTTGTTGTCAGCAAACTCACGTTTCCTGCTGTCTTAGAGACTCTAGAAAGCAAGAGCGTGTTTCTTGTTCTAAAGCAGAGTGTGATCAATGGATGAGACAATGCTGTGTGTTTCCCTTCAGAAATGGAGGTAAATCCCATGCTCTGAGGCTGACTAAAAGCAAGACTTCGTTTCAGGTAAGGGCAGTCACTTTTCTGCTCAAAGGAACTACATCGTTCACGAAGCTCACACGTTTCTCATCTTAACTGACAAGCCTTGGATTTTATAGGACCAGTGCTTTCTATCAGTTTCAGAAGCAGAGTTGGACTAGATATGGTCCGTATGGGTATGAAACACCGTTCTTTTGTTCTCAGCAAACTCATGTTTCCTGCTGTCTTAGAGAGTCTAGAAAGCAAGAGCGTGCTTCTTGTTCTAAAGCAGTGTGTGATCAATGGATGATTACACTGCTGTGTGTTTTACTTCAGAAATGGACTTAAATCCCAGGCTCTGAGTCTTCCTACAAGCAAGACTTCAATTCAGGTAAGGGCAGTCACTTTTCTGCTCCATCGAACTACATCGTTCACGGAGCTCACATGTTTCTCATCTCAACTGACAAGCATTGGATGTTAGAGGGTCAGTTCTTTGTATCAGTTTCAGAAGCAGATTTGGACTACATATGGTCCATAAATGTAGGAAACACCGTTCTTTTTTCTGGGCACACTCAGATTTCCTGCTGTATTAGAGACTCTAGAAAGCAAGAGTGTGCTACTCGCTCTAAAGCAGAGTGTGATCCATGGATGAGAACTATGCTGTGTGTTTCCCTTCAGAAATGGACTTAAATCCCAGGCTCTGTGTCTTCCTACAAGCAAGACTTCGATTCAGGTAAGGGCATTCACTTTTCTGCTCAAATGAACTAAATCCTTCTCGAAGCTCACACGTTTCTCATCTTAACTGACAAGCATTGTATTTTAGAGGACCAGTGCATTGTATCAGTTTCAGAAGCAGATTTGGACTAGATATGGTCCATATGTGTAGGAAACACCGTTCTTTTGTTCTGGGCACACTCAGATGTCCTGCTGTCTTAGAGACTCTAGAAAGCAAGAGTGTGCTTCTCGCTCTAAATCAGAGTGTGATCAATGGATGAGACAATGCTGTGTGTTTCACTTCAGAAATAGAGTTAAATCCCAGGCTCTGTGTCTTACTACAAGCAAGACATCGTTTCAGGTAAGGGCAGTCAGTTTTCTGCTCAAACGAACTACATCGTTCACGAAGCTCACACGTTTCTCATCTTAATTGACAAGCATTGGATGTTAGAGGACCAGTGGTTTGTGTCAGTTTCAGAAGAAGAGTTGGACTAGATATGGTCCGTATGTGTAGGAAACACCGTTCTTTTGTTCTCAGCACAGTCACGTTTCCTGCTGTCTTAGAGACTCTAGAAAGCAAGAGCATGCTTGTCGCTCTAAAGCAGAGTGTGATCCATGGATGAGAACTATGCTGTGTGTTTCACTTCAGAAATGGAGTTAATTCCCAGGCTCTGTGTCTTCCTACAAGCAAGACTTCGATTCAGGTAAGGGCTGTCACTTTTCAGCTCAAACGAACTACATCGTTCACTGAGCTCACACGTTTCTCATCTTAACAGACAAGCATTAGATGTTAGAGGACCAGTGCTTTGTATCAGTTTCAGAAGCAGAGTTGGAATAGATATGGTCCGAATATGTAGGAAACACCGTGCTTTGGTCTCAGCACACTCACGTTTCCTGCTGTCTTAGAGACTCTAGAAAGCAAGAGCGTGCTTCTCGCTCTAAAGCAGAGTGTGATCCATGGATGAATACTATGCTGTGTGTTTCCCTTCAGAAAAGGAGTTAAATCCCAGGCTCTGTGTCTTCCTACAAGAAAGACTTCGTTTCAGGTAAGGGCAGTCACTTTTCAGCTCAAAAGAACTACATCGTACACGGAGCACACACGTTTCTCATCTTAACAGACAAGCATTGGATGATACAGGACCATTGCTCTGTATCAGTTTCAGAAGCTGAGTTGGACTAGATATGGTCCGTATGTGTAGGAAACACCATTCTTTTGTTCTCAGCAAACACACGTTTCCTGCTGTCTTAGAGACTCTAGAAAGCAAGATCGTGGTTCTTGTTCTAAAGCAGAGTGTGATCAATGGATGAGACAATGCTGTGTGTTTCACTTCAGAAATGGAGTTAAATCCCATGCTCTTTGTCTTCCTACAAGCAAGACTTCGTTTCAGGTAAGGGCAGTCAGTTTTCTGCTCAAACGAACTACATCGTTCACGTAGCTCACACGTTTCTCATCTTAATTGACAAGCATTGGATGTTAGAGGACCAGTGGTTTGTGTCAGTTTCAGAAGAAGAGTTGGACTAGATATGGTCCGTATGTGTAGGATACACCGTTCTTTTGTTCTCAGCACACTCACGTTTCCTGCTGTCTTAGAGACTCTAGAAAGGTAGAGCGTGCTTCTTGTTCTAAAGCAGAGTGTGATAAATGGATGAGAACACTGCTGTGTGTTTCACTTTAGAAATGGTGTTAAATCCCAGGCTCTGAGTCTTCCTACAAGCAAGACTTCGTTTCAGATAAGGGCACTCAGTTTTCTGCTCAAAAGAACTACATCGTTCACGAAGCTCACACGTTTCTATTCTTAACTGACAAGCATTCGATGTTAGAGGACCAGTGCTTTGTATCAGTTTCAGAAGCAGAGTTGGACTAGATATGGTCCGTATGTGTAGGAAACACTGTTCTTTGGTCTCAGCACACTCACGTTTCCTGCTGTCTTAGAGACTCTAGAAAGCAAGAGCGTGCTTCTCGCTCTAAAGCAGAGTGTGATCCATGGATGAGAACTATGCTGTGTGTTTCCCTTCAGAAAAGGAGTTAAATCCCAGGCTCTGTGTCTTCCTACAAGCAAGACATCATTTCAGGTAAGGGCAGTCACTTTTCAGCTCAAACGAACAAAATCGTTCACGGAGCTCACACGTTTCTCATCTAAACAGACAAGCATTGGATGTTAGAGGACCAGTGCTTTGTATCAGTTTCAGAAGCAGAGTTGGACTAGATATGGTCTGTATGTGTAGGAAACACCGTTCTTTTGTTCTCAGCAAACTCATGTTTCCTGCTGTATTAGAGACTCTAGAAAGCAAGATCGTGCTTCTTGTTCTAAAGCAGAGTGTGATAAATGGATGAGAACACTGCTGTGTGTTTCACTTTAGAAATGGTGTTAAATCCCAGGCTCTGAGTCTTCCTACAAGCAAGACTTCGTTTCAGATAAGGGCACTCAGTTTTCTGCTCAAAAGAACTACATCGTTCATGAAGCTCACACGTTTCTCATCTTAACTGACAAGCATTGGATGTTAGAGGACCAGTGTTTTGTATCAGTTTCAGAAGCAGAGTTGAACTATATAATGTCCGTAGGTGTAGGAAACACCATTCTTTTGTTCTCAGCAAACTCACGTTTCCTGCTGTCTTAGAGACTCTAGAAAGCAAGAGCGTGTTTCTTGTTCTAAAGCAGAGTGTGATCAATGGATGAGACAATGCTGTGTGTTTCCCTTCAGAAATGGAGGTAAATCCCATGCTCTGAGTCTCCCTACAAGCAAGACTTCGTTTCAGGTAAGGGCAGTCACTTTTCTGCTCAAAGGAACTACATCGTTCACGAAGCTCACACGTTTCTCATCTTAACTGACAAGCATTGGATGTTAGAGGAGCAGTGCTTTGTATCAGTTTCAGAAGCAGATTTGGACTACATATGGTCCATAAATGTAGGAAACACCATTCTTTTGTTCTGGGCACACTCAGATTTCCTGCTGTATTAGAGAGTCTAGAACGCTAGAGTGTGCTTCTTGTTCTAAAGCAGAGTGTGATCAATGGATGATTACACTGCTGTGTGTTTTACTTCAGAAATGGAGTTAAATCCCAGGCTCTGAGTCTTCCTACAAGCAAGAATTCAATTCAGGTAAGGGCAGTCACTTTTCTGCTGAAACGAACTATATCGTTCACGAAGCTCACACGTTTCTCATCTTAACTGACAAGCATTGGATGTTAGATCGTCAGTGCTTTGTATCAGTTTCAGAAGCAGATTTGGACTACATATGGTCCATATGTGTAGGAAACACCGTTCTTTTGTTCTGGGCACACTCAGAATTCCTGCTATATTAGAGATTCTAGAAAGCAAGAGTGTGCTTCTCGCTCTAAAGCAGAGAGTGATCCATGGATGAGAACTATGCTTTGTGTTTCCCTTCAGAAATGGACTTAAATCCCAGGCTCTGTGTCTTACTACAAGCAAGACTTCGTTTCAGGTAAGGGCAGTCACTTTTCAGTTCAAAGGAACTACATCATTCCCAAAGATCACACGTTTCTCATCTTAACTGACAAGCATTGGATGTTAGAGGACCAGTGTTTTGTATCAGTTTCAGAAGCAGAGTTGAACTATATAATGTCCATATGTGTAGGAAACACCGTTCTTGTGTTCTCAGCAAACTCACGTTTCCTGCTGTGTTAGAGACTCTAGAAATCAAGAGCGAGCATCTTGTTCTAAAGCAGAGTGTGATCAATGGATGAGACAATGCTGTGTGTTTGCCTTCAGAAATGGAGGTAAATCCCATGCTCTGAGGCTGACTAAAAGCAAGACTTCGTTTCAGGTAAGGGCAGTCACTTTTCAGCTCAAAGGAACTACATCGTTCACGAAGCTCACACGTTTCTCATCTTAACTGACAAGCCTTGGATTTTATAGGACCAGTGCTTTCTATCAGTTTCAGAAGCAGAGTTGGACTAGATATGGTCCGTATGGGTATGAAACAACGTTCTTTTGTTCTCAGCAAACTCATGTTTCCTGCTGTCTTAGAGAGTCTAGAAAGCAAGAGCGTGCTTCTTGTTCTAAAGCAGTGTGTGATCAATGGATGATTACACTGCTGTGTGTTTTACTTCAGAAATGGACTTAAATCCCAGGCTCTGAGTCTTCCTACAAGCAAGACTTCAATTCAGGTAAGGGCAGTCACTTTTCTGCTCCATCGAACTACATCGTTCACGAAGCTCACACGTTTCTCATCTCAACTGACAAGCATTGGATGTTAGAGGGTCAGTTGTTTGTATCAGTTTCAGAAGCAGATTTGGACTACATATGGTCCATAAATGTAGGAAACACCGTTCTTTTTTCTGGGCACACTCAGATTTCCTGCTGTATTAGAGACTCTAGAAAGCAAGAGTGTGCTACTCGCTCTAAAGCAGAGTGTGATCCATGGATGAGAACTATGCTGTGTGTTTTCCTTCAGAAATGGACTTAAATCCCAGGCTCTGTGTCTTCCTACAAGCAAGACTTCGATTCAGGTAAGGGCAGTCACTTTTCTGCTCAATCGAACTAAATCCTTCTCGAAGCTCACACGTTTCTCATCTTAACTGACAAGCATTGTATTTTAGAGGAGCAGTGCTTTGTATCAGTTTCAGAAGCAGATTTGGACTAGATATGGTCCATATGTGTAGGAAACACCGTTCTTTTGTTCTGGGAACACTCAGATGTCCTGCTGTCTTAGAGACTCTAGAAAGCAAGAGTGTGCTTCTCGCTCTAAATCAGAGTGTGATCAATGGATGAGACAATGCTGTGTGTTTCACTTCAGAAATAGAGTTAAATCCCAGGCTCTGTGTCTTACTACAAGCAAGACTTCGTTTCAGGTAAGGGCAGTCAGTTTTCTGCTCAAACGAACTAAATCGTTCACGAAGCTCACACGTTTCTCATCTTAATTGACAAGCATTGGATGTTAGAGGACCAGTGGTTTGTGTCAGTTTCAGAAGAAGAGTTGGACTAGATATGGTCCGTATGTGTAGGAAACACCGTTCTTTTGTTCTCAGCACAGTCACGTTTCCTGCTGTCTTAGAGACTCTAGAAAGCAAGAGCATGCTTGTCGCTCTAAAGCAGAGTGTGATCCATGGATGAGAACTATGCTGTGTGTTTCCCTTCAGAAATGGAGTTAATTCCCAGGCTCTGTGTCTTCCTACAAGCAAGACTTCGTTTCAGGTAATGGCTGTCACTTTTCAGCTCAAACGAACTACATCGTTCACTGAGCTCACACGTTTCTCATCTTAACAGACAAGCATTGGATGTTAGAGGACCAGTGCTTTGTATCTGTTTCAGAAGCAGAGTTGGACTAGATAGGGTCCGTATGTGTAGGAAACACCGTTCTTTTGTTCTCAGCACACTCACATTTCCTGCTGTCTTTGAGACTCTAGAAAGCAAGAGCATGCTTCTTATTCTAAAGCAGAGTGTGATCAATGTGTGAGACAATGCTGTGTGTTTCACTTCAGAAATGGAGTTAAATCCCAGGCTCTGTGTCTTCCTACAGGCAAGACTTCGTTTCAGGTAAGGGCAGTCACTTTTCAGCTCAAACGAACTACATTGTTCACGAAGCTCACACGTTTCTCATCTTAACAGACAAGCATTGGGATTTAGAGGACCAGTGCTTTGTATCAGTTTCAGAAACAGAGTTGCACTATATAATGTCGTATGTGTAGGAAACACCGTTCTTTTGTTCTCAGCACACTCACGTTTCCTGATGTCTTAGAGACTCTAGAAAGCAAGAGCGTGCTTCTCGCTCTAAAGCAGAGTGTGATCCATGGATGAAAACTATGCTGTTTGTTTCCCTTTAGAAAAGGAGTTAAATCCCAGGCTCTGAGTCTTCCTACAAGCAAGAATTCGTTTCAGGTAAGGGCAGTCACTTTTGTGCTCAAAGGAACTACATCTTTCACGAAGCTCACACGTTTCTCATCTTAACTGACAAGCATTGGATGTTAGAGGACCAGTGCTTTGTATCAGTTTCAGAAGCAGAGTTGGAATAGATATGGTCCGAATATGTAGGAAACACCGTGCTTTGGTCTCAGCACACTCACGTTTCCTGCTGTCTTAGAGACTCTAGAAAGCAAGAGCGTGCTTCTCGCTCTAAAGCAGAGTGTGATCCATGGATGAATACTATGCTGTGTGTTTCCCTTCAGAAAAGGAGTTAAATCCCAGGCTCTGTGTCTTCCTACAAGAAAGACTTCGTTTCAGGTAAGGGCAGTCACTTTTCAGCTCAAAAGAACTACATCGTACACGGAGCTCACACGTTTCTCATCTTAACAGACAAGCATTGGATGATACAGGACCATTGCTCTGTATCAGTTTCAGAAGCTGAGTTGGACTAGATATGGTCCGTATGTGTAGGAAACACCATTCTTTTGTTCTCAGCAAACACACGTTTCCTGCTGTCTTAGAGACTCTAGAAAGCAAGATCGTGGTTCTTGTTCTAAAGCAGAGTGTGATCAATGGATGAGACAATGCTGTGTGTTTCACTTCAGAAATGGAGTTAAATCCCATGCTCTTTGTCTTCCTACAAGCAAGACTTCGTTTCAGGTAAGGGCAGTCAGTTTTCTGCTCAAACGAACTACATCGTTCACGTAGCTCACACGTTTCTCATCTTAATTGACTAGCATTGGATGTTAGAGGACCAGTGGTTTGTGTCAGTTTCAGAAGAAGAGTTGGACTAGATATGGTCCGTATGTGTAGGAAACACCGTTCTTTTGTTCTCAGCACACTCCCGTTTCCTGCTGTCTTAGAGACTCTAGAAAGCTAGAGCGTGCTTCTTGTTCTAAAGCAGAGTGTGATAAATGGATGAGAACACTGCTGTGTGTTTCACTTTAGAAATGGTGTTAAATCCCAGGCTCTGAGTCTTCCTACAAGCAAGACTTCATTTCAGATAAGGGCACTCAGTTTTCTGCTCAAAAGAACTACATCGTTCACGAAGCTCACACGTTTCTATTCTTAACTGACAAGCATTCGATGTTAGAGGACCAGTTCTTTGTATCAGTTTCAGAAGCAGAGTTGAACTATATAATGTCCGTAGGTGTAGGAAACACCATTCTTTTGTTCTCAGCAAACTCACGTTTCCTGCTGTCTTAGAGACTCTAGAAAGCAAGAGCGAGTTTCTTGTTCTAAAGCAGAGTGTGATCAATGGATGAGACAATGCTGTGTGTTTCCCTTCAGAAATGGAGGTAAATCCCATGCTCTGAGTCTCCCTACAAGCAAGACTTCGTTTCAGGTAAGGGCAGTCTCTTTTCTGCTCAAAGGAACTACATCGTTCACGAAGCTCACACGTTTCTCATCTTAACTGACAAGCATTGGATGTTAGAGGAGCAGTGCTTTGTATCAGTTTCAGAAGCAGATTTGGACTACATATGGTCCATAAATGTAGGAAACACCATTCTTTTGTTCTGGGCACACTCAGATTTCCTGCTGTATTAGAGAGTCTAGAACGCTAGAGTGTGCTTCTTGTTCTAAAGCAGAGTGTGATCAATGGATGATTACACTGCTGTGTGTTTTACTTCAGAAATGGAGTTAAATCCCAGGCTCTGAGTCTTCCTACAAGCAAGAATTCAATTCAGGTAAGGGCAGTCACTTTTCTGCTGAAACGAACTATATCGTTCACGAAGCTCACACGTTTCTCATCTTAACTGACAAGCATTGGATGTTAGATGGTCAGTGCTTTGTATCAGTTTCAGAAGCAGATTTGGACTACATATGGTCCATATGTGTAGGAAACACCGTTCTTTTGTTCTGGGCACACTCAGAATTCATGCTATATTAGAGATTCTAGAAAGCAAGAGTGTGCTTCTCGCTCTAAAGCAGAGAGTGATCCATGGATGAGAACTATGCTTTGTGTTTCCCTTCAGAAATGGACTTAAATCCCAGGCTCTGTGTCTTACTACAAGCAAGACTTCGTTTCAGGTAAGGGCAGTCACTTTTCAGTTCAAAGGAACTACATCATTCCCAAAGATCACACGTTTCTCATCTTAACTGACAAGCATTGGATGTTAGAGGACCAGTGTTTTGTATCAGTTTCAGAAGCAGAGTTGAACTATATAATGTCCATATGTGTAGGAAACACCGTTCTTGTGTTCTCAGCAAACTCACGTTTCCTGCTGTGTTAGAGACTCTAGAAATCAAGAGCGAGCATCTTGTTCTAAAGCAGAGTGTGATCAATGGATGAGACAATGCTGTGTGTTTGCCTTCAGAAATGGAGGTAAATCCCATGCTCTGAGGCTGACTAAAAGCAAGACTTCGTTTCAGGTAAGGGCAGTCACTTTTCTGCTCAAAGGAACTACATCGTTCACGAAGCTCACACGTTTCTCATCTTAACTGACAAGCCTTGGATTTTATAGGACCAGTGCTTTCTATCAGTTTCAGAAGCAGAGTTGGACTAGATATGGTCCGTATGGGTATGAAACAACGTTCTTTTGTTCTCAGCAAACTCATGTTTCCTGCTGTCTTAGAGAGTCTAGAAAGCAAGAGCGTGCTTCTTGTTCTAAAGCAGTGTGTGATCAATGGATGATTACACTGCTGTGTGTTTTACTTCAGAAATGGACTTAAATCCCAGGCTCTGAGTCTTCCTACAAGCAAGACTTCAATTCAGGTAAGGGCAGTCACTTTTCTGCTCCATCGAACTACATCGTTCACGAAGCTCACACGTTTCTCATCTCAACTGACAAGCATTGGATGTTAGAGGGTCAGTTGTTTGTATCAGTTTCAGAAGCAGATTTGGACTACATATGGTCCATAAATGTAGGAAACACCGTTCTTTTTTCTGGGCACACTCAGATTTCCTGCTGTATTAGAGACTCTAGAAAGCAAGAGTGTGCTACTCGCTCTAAAGCAGAGTGTGATCGATGGATGAGAACTATGCTGTGTGTTTTCCTTCAGAAATGGACTTAAATCCCAGGCTCTGTGTCTTCCTACAAGCAAGACTTCGATTCAGGTAAGGGCAGTCTCTTTTCTGCTCAATCGAACTAAATCCTTCTCGAAGCTCACACGTTTCTCATCTTAACTGACAAGCATTGTATTTTAGAGGACCAGTGCTTTGTATCAGTTTCAGAAGCAGATTTGGACTAGATATGGTCCATATGTGTAGGAAACACCGTTCTTTTGTTCTGGGCACACTCAGATGTCCTGCTGTCTTAGAGACTCTAGAAAGCAAGAGTGTGCTTCTCGCTCTAAATCAGAGTGTGATCAATGGATGAGACAATGCTGTGTGTTTCACTTCAGAAATAGAGTTAAATCCCAGGCTCTGTGTCTTACTACAAGCAAGACTTCATTTCAGGTAAGGGCAGTCAGTTTTCTGCACAAAAGAAATACATCGTTCACGAAGCTCACACGTTTCTCATCTTAATTGACAAGCATTGGATGTTAGAGGACCAGTGGTTTGTGTCAGTTTCAGAAGAAGAGTTGGACTAGATATGGTCCGTATGTGTAGGAAACACCGTTCTTTTGTTCTCAGCACACTCACGTTTCCTGCTGTCTTAGAGACTCTAGAAAGCTAGAGCGTGCTTCTTGTTCTAAAGCAGAGTGTGATAAATGGATGAGAACACTGCTGTGTGTTTCACTTTAGAAATGGTGTTAAATCCCAGGCTCTGAGTCTTCCTACAAGCAAGACTTCATTTCAGATAAGGGCACTCAGTTTTCTGCTCAAAAGAACTACATCGTTCACGAAGCTCACACGTTTCTATTCTTAACTGACAAGCATTCGATGTTAGAGGACCAGTGCTTTGTATCAGTTTCAGAAGCAGAGATGGACTAGATATGGTCCGTATGTGTAGGAAACACTGTTCTTTGGTCTCAGCACACTCACGTTTCCTGCTGTCTTAGAGACTCTAGAAAGCAAGAGCGTGCTTCTCGCTCTAAAGCAGAGTGTGATCCATGGATGAGAACTATGCTGTGTGTTTCCCTTCAGAAAAGGAGTTAAATCCCAGGCTCTGTGTCTTCCTACAAGCAAGACATCATTTCAGGTACGGGCAGTCACTTTTCAGCTCAAACGAACTACATCGTTCACGGAGCTCACACGTTTCTCATCTAAACAGACAAGCATTGGATGTTAGAGGACCAGTGCTTTGTATCAGTTTCAGAAGCAGAGTTGGACTAGATATGGTCTGTATGTGTAGGAAACACCGTTCTTTTGTTCTCAGCAAACACAAGTTTCCTGCTGTCTTAGAGACTCTAGAAAGCAAGATCGTGGTTCTTGCTCTAAAGCAGAGTGTGATCCATGGATGAGAACTATGTTGTGTGTTTCCCTTCAGAAATGGAGTCAAATCCCAGGCTCTGTGTCTTCCTACAGGCAAGACTTCGTTTCAGGTAAGGGCAGTCACATTTCAGCTCAAACGAACTACATCGTTCACGAAGCTCACACGTTTCTCATCTTACCAGACAAGCATTGGATTTTAGAGGACCAGTGCTTTGTATCAGTTTCAGAAGCAGAGTTGGACTATATAATGTCCATATGTGTAGGAAACACCGTTCTTCTGTTTTCAGCGCACTCACGTTTCCTGCTGTCTTAGATAGTCTAGAAAGCAAGAGTGTGCTTCTTGTTCGAAAGCAGTGTGTGATCAATGGATGATTACACTGCTGTGTGTTTTACTTCAGAAATGGAGTTAAATCCCAGGCTCTGAGTCTTCCTACCAGCAAGAGTTCAATTCAGGTAAGGGCAGTCACTTTTCTGCTCCATAGAACTACATCGTTCACAAAGCTCACATGTTTCTCATCTTAAATGACAAGCATTGGATGTTAGAGGGTCAGTGCTTTGTATCAGTTTCAGAAGCAGATTTGGACTACATATGGTCCATAAATGTAGGAAACACCGTTCTTTTGTTCTGGGCACACTCAGAATTCCTGCTGTATTAGAGACTCTAGAAAGCAAGAGTGTGCTTCTCGCTCTAAAGCAGAGTGTGATCGATGGATGAGAACTATGCTGTGTGTTTCCTTTCAGAAATGGACTTAAATCCCAGGCTCTGAGTCTTCCTACAAGCAAGATTTCGTTTCAGGTAAGGGCAGTCACTTTTCTGTTCAAACGAACTACATCGTTCACGAAGCTCACACGTTTCTCATCTTAACTGACAAGCTCTGGATGTTAGAGGGTCAGTGCTTTGTATCAGGATCAGAAGCAGATTTGGACTAAATATGGTCCATATGTGTAGGAAACACGGTTCTTTTGTTCTGGGCACAATCAGATTTCCTGCTGTATTAGAGACTCTAGAAAGCAAGAGTGTGCTTCTCGCTCTAAAGCAGAGTGTGATCCATGGATGAGACTTGGTGTGTGTTTCCCTTCAGAAAAGGAGTTAAATTCCAGGCTCTGTGTCTTCCTACAAGCAAGACTCCGTTTCAGGTAAGGGCAGTCACTTTTCAGCTCAAACGAACTACATCGTACACGGAGCTCAAACGTTTTTCATCTTATCTGACAAGCTTGGATGTTAGAGGACCAGTGCTTTGTATCAGTTTCAGAAGCAGAGTTTGACTAGATATGGTCTGTATGTGTAGGAAACACCGTTCTTTGGTCTCAGCACACTCACGTTGCCTGCTGTCTTAGAGACTTTAGAAAGCAAGAGCGTGCTTCTAGCTCTAAAGCGGAGTGTGATCCATGGATGAAAACTATGCTGTTTGTTTCCCTTCAGAAATGGACTTAAATCCCAGGCTCTATGTCTTCCTACAAGCAAGACTTCGGATCAGGTAAGGGCAGTCACGTTTCAGCTCAAAAGAACTACATCGTTCACGGAGCTCACACGTTTCTCATCTTAACTGACAAGCATTGGATGTTAGAGGACCAGTGCTTTCTCTCAGTTTCAGAAGCAGAGTTGGACTAGATATGGTCCGTATGTGTAGGAAACACCGTTCTTTTGTTCTGGGCACACTCAGATTTCCTGCTCTCTTAGAGACTCTAGAAAGCAAGAGCGTGCTTCTTGTTCTAACGCAGAGTGTGATCAATGGATGAGACAATGCTGTGTGTTTCACTTCAGAAATGGAGTTAAATCCCAGGCTCTGTGTCTTCCTACAGGCAAGACTTCGTTTCAGGTAAGGGCAGTCACTTTTCAGCTCAAACGAACTACATTGTTCACGAAGCTCACACGTTTCTCATCTTAACAGACAAGCATTGGGATTTAGAGGACCAGTGCTTTGTATCAGTTTCAGAAGCAGAGTTGGACTATATAATGTCCGTAGGTGCAGGAAACACCGTTCTTTTGTTCTGGGCACACTCAGATTTCCTGCTGTCTTAGAGACTCTATAAAGCAAGAGTGTGCTTCTCGCTCTAAAGCAGAGTGTGATCCATGGATGAATACTACGCTGTGTGTTTCACTTCAGAAATGGAGTTAAATCCCATGCTCTGAGTCTTACTACAAGCAAGACTTCGTTTCAGATAAGGGCAGTCATTTTTCAGTTCAAAGGAAATACATCATTCACAGAGCCCACACGTTTCTCATCTTAACAGACAAGCATTGGATGATACAGGACCATTGCTTTGTATCAGTTTCAGAAGCTGAGTTGGACTAGATATGGTCCGTATGTGTAGGAAACACCATTCTTTTGTTCTCAGCAAACACAAGTTTCCTGCTGTCTTAGAGACTCTAGAAAGCAAGATCGTGGTTCTTGCTCTAAAGCAGAATGTGATCCATGGATGAGAACTATGGTGTGTGTTTCCCTTCAGAAATGGAGTTAAATCCCAGGCTCTGAGTCTTCCTACGAGCAAGACTTCAATTCAGGTAAGGGCAGTCACTTTTCTGCTCCATAGAACTACATCGTTCACGAAGCTCACACGTTTCTCATCTTATCTGAAAAGCTTGGATGTTAGAGGAACAGTGCTTTGTGTCAGTTTCAGAAGCAGAGTTGGACTACATATGGTCCGTATGTGTAGGAAACACCGTTCATTGGTCTCAGCACACTCATGTTTCCTGCTGTCTTAGAGACTATAGAAAGCAAGAGCGTGCTTCTCGCTCTAAAGCAGAGTGTGATCCATGGAAGAAAACTATGCTGTTTGTTTCCCTTCAGAAAAGGAGTTAAATCCAAGGCTCTATGTCTTCCTACAAGCAAGACTTCGTTTCAGGTAAGGGCAGTCACTTTTCAGCTCAAAAGAACTACATCGTTCACGGAGCTCACACGTTTCTCATCTTAACAGACAAGCATTGGATGTTAGAGGACCAGTGCTTTGTATCAGTTTCAGAAGCAGATTTGGACTAGATATGGTCCATATGTGTAGGAAACACCGTTCTTTTGTTCTGGGCACACTCAGATTTCCTGCTGTCTTAGAGACTCTATAAAGCAAGAGTGTGCTTCTCGCTCTAAAGCAGAGTGTGATCCATGGATGAATACTACGCTGTGTGTTTCACTTCAGAAATGGAGTTAAATCCCATGCTCTGAGTCTTACTACAAGCAAGACTTCGTTTCAGATAAGGGCAGTCATTTTTCAGTTCAAAGGAAATACATCGTTCACGGAGCCCACACGTTTCTCATCTTAACAGACAAGCATTGGATGTTAGAGGACCAGTGCTTTGTATCAGTTTCAGAAGCAGAGTTGGACTAGATATGGTCTGTATGTGTAGGAAACACCGTTCTTTTGTTCTCAGCAAACACAAGTTTCCTGCTGTCTTAGAGACTCTAGAAAGCAAGATCGTGGTTCTTGCTCTAAAGCAGAGTGTGATCCATGGATGAGAACTATGTTGTGTGTTTCCCTTCAGAAATGGAGTCAAATCCCAGGCTCTGTGTCTTCCTACAGGCAAGACTTCGTTTCAGGTAAGGGCAGTCACATTTCAGCTCAAACGAACTACATCGTTCACGAAGCTCACACGTTTCTCATCTTACCAGACAAGCATTGGATTTTAGAGGACCAGTGCTTTGTATCAGTTTCAGAAGCAGAGTTGGACTATATAATGTCCATATGTGTAGGAAACACCGTTCTTCTGTTTTCAGCGCACTCACGTTTCCTGCTGTCTTAGATAGTCTAGAAAGCAAGAGTGTGCTTCTTGTTCGAAAGCAGTGTGTGATCAATGGATGATTACACTGCTGTGTGTTTTACTTCAGAAATGGAGTTAAATCCCAGGCTCTGAGTCTTCCTACCAGCAAGAGTTCAATTCAGGTAAGGGCAGTCACTTTTCTGCTCCATAGAACTACATCGTTCACAAAGCTCACATGTTTCTCATCTTAAATGACAAGCATTGGATGTTAGAGGGTCAGTGCTTTGTATCAGTTTCAGAAGCAGATTTGGACTACATATGGTCCATAAATGTAGGAAACACCGTTCTTTTGTTCTGGGCACACTCAGAATTCCTGCTGTATTAGAGACTCTAGAAAGCAAGAGTGTGCTTCTCGCTCTAAAGCAGAGTGTGATCGATGGATGAGAACTATGCTGTGTGTTTCCTTTCAGAAATGGACTTAAATCCCAGGCTCTGAGTCTTCCTACAAGCAAGATTTCGTTTCAGGTAAGGGCAGTCACTTTTCTGTTCAAACGAACTACATCGTTCACGAAGCTCACACGTTTCTCATCTTAACTGACAAGCTCTGGATGTTAGAGGGTCAGTGCTTTGTATCAGGATCAGAAGCAGATTTGGACTAAATATGGTCCATATGTGTAGGAAACACGGTTCTTTTGTTCTGGGCACAATCAGATTTCCTGCTGTATTAGAGACTCTAGAAAGCAAGAGTGTGCTTCTCGCTCTAAAGCAGAGTGTGATCCATGGATGAGACTTGGTGTGTGTTTCCCTTCAGAAAAGGAGTTAAATTCCAGGCTCTGTGTCTTCCTACAAGCAAGACTCCGTTTCAGGTAAGGGCAGTCACTTTTCAGCTCAAACGAACTACATCGTACACGGAGCTCAAACGTTTTTCATCTTATCTGACAAGCTTGGATGTTAGAGGACCAGTGCTTTGTATCAGTTTCAGAAGCAGAGTTTGACTAGATATGGTCTGTATGTGTAGGAAACACCGTTCTTTGGTCTCAGCACACTCACGTTGCCTGCTGTCTTAGAGACTTTAGAAAGCAAGAGCGTGCTTCTAGCTCTAAAGCGGAGTGTGATCCATGGATGAAAACTATGCTGTTTGTTTCCCTTCAGAAATGGACTTAAATCCCAGGCTCTATGTCTTCCTACAAGCAAGACTTCGGATCAGGTAAGGGCAGTCACGTTTCAGCTCAAAAGAACTACATCGTTCACGGAGCTCACACGTTTCTCATCTTAACTGACAAGCATTGGATGTTAGAGGACCAGTGCTTTCTCTCAGTTTCAGAAGCAGAGTTGGACTAGATATGGTCCGTATGTGTAGGAAACACCGTTCTTTTGTTCTGGGCACACTCAGATTTCCTGCTCTCTTAGAGACTCTAGAAACAAGAGCGTGCTTCTTGTTCTAACGCAGAGTGTGATCAATGGATGAGACAATGCTGTGTGTTTCACTTCAGAAATGGAGTTAAATCCCAGGCTCTGTGTCTTCCTACAGGCAAGACTTCGTTTCAGGTAAGGGCAGTCACTTTTCAGCTCAAACGAACTACATTGTTCACGAAGCTCACACGTTTCTCATCTTAACAGACAAGCATTGGGATTTAGAGGACCAGTGCTTTGTATCAGTTTCAGAAGCAGAGTTGGACTATATAATGTCCGTAGGTGCAGGAAACACCGTTCTTTTGTTCTGGGCACACTCAGATTTCCTGCTGTCTTAGAGACTCTATAAAGCAAGAGTGTGCTTCTCGCTCTAAAGCAGAGTGTGATCCATGGATGAATACTACGCTGTGTGTTTCACTTCAGAAATGGAGTTAAATCCCATGCTCTGAGTCTTACTACAAGCAAGACTTCGTTTCAGATAAGGGCAGTCATTTTTCAGTTCAAAGGAAATACATCATTCACAGAGCCCACACGTTTCTCATCTTAACAGACAAGCATTGGATGATACAGGACCATTGCTTTGTATCAGTTTCAGAAGCTGAGTTGGACTAGATATGGTCCGTATGTGTAGGAAACACCATTCTTTTGTTCTCAGCAAACACAAGTTTCCTGCTGTCTTAGAGACTCTAGAAAGCAAGATCGTGGTTCTTGCTCTAAAGCAGAATGTGATCCATGGATGAGAACTATGGTGTGTGTTTCCCTTCAGAAATGGAGTTAAATCCCAGGCTCTGAGTCTTCCTACGAGCAAGACTTCAATTCAGGTAAGGGCAGTCACTTTTCTGCTCCATAGAACTACATCGTTCACGAAGCTCACACGTTTCTCATCTTATCTGAAAAGCTTGGATGTTAGAGGAACAGTGCTTTGTGTCAGTTTCAGAAGCAGAGTTGGACTACATATGGTCCGTATGTGTAGGAAACACCGTTCATTGGTCTCAGCACACTCATGTTTCCTGCTGTCTTAGAGACAATAGAAAGCAAGAGCGTGCTTCTCGCTCTAAAGCAGAGTGTGATCCATGGAAGAAAACTATGCTGTTTGTTTCCCTTCAGAAAAGGAGTTAAATCCAAGGCTCTATGTCTTCCTACAAGCAAGACTTCGTTTCAGGTAAGGGCAGTCACTTTTCAGCTCAAAAGAACTACATCGTTCACGGAGCTCACACGTTTCTCATCTTAACAGACAAGCATTGGATGTTAGAGGACCAGTGCTTTGTATCAGTTTCAGAAGCAGATTTGGACTAGATATGGTCCATATGTGTAGGAAACACCGTTCTTTTGTTCTGGGCACACTCAGATTTCCTGCTGTCTTAGAGACTCTATAAAGCAAGAGTGTGCTTCTCGCTCTAAAGCAGAGTGTGATCCATGGATGAATACTACGCTGTGTGTTTCACTTCAGAAATGGAGTTAAATCCCATGCTCTGAGTCTTACTACAAGCAAGACTTCGTTTCAGATAAGGGCAGTCATTTTTCAGTTCAAAGAAAATACATCGTTCACGGAGCCCACACGTTTCTCATCTTAACAGACAAGCATTGGATGTTAGAGGACCAGTGCTTTGTATCAGTTTCAGAAGCAGAGTTGGACTAGATATGGTCTGTATGTGTAGGAAACACCGTTCTTTTGTTCTCAGCAAACACAAGTTTCCTGCTGTCTTAGAGACTCTAGAAAGCAAGATCGTGGTTCTTGCTCTAAAGCAGAGTGTGATCCATGGATGAGAACTATGTTGTGTGTTTCCCTTCAGAAATGGAGTCAAATCCCAGGCTCTGTGTCTTCCTACAGGCAAGACTTCGTTTCAGGTAAGGGCAGTCACATTTCAGCTCAAACGAACTACATCGTTCACGAAGCTCACACGTTTCTCATCTTACCAGACAAGCATTGGATTTTAGAGGACCAGTGCTTTGTATCAGTTTCAGAAGCAGAGTTGGACTATATATTGTCCATATGTGTAGGAAACACCGTTCTTCTGTTTTCAGCGCACTCACGTTTCCTGCTGTCTTAGATAGTCTAGAAAGCAAGAGTGTGCTTCTTGTTCGAAAGCAGTGTGTGATCAATGGATGATTACACTGCTGTGTGTTTTACTTCAGAAATGGAGTTAAATCCCAGGCTCTGAGTCTTCCTACCAGCAAGAGTTCAATTCAGGTAAGGGCAGTCACTTTTCTGCTCCATAGAACTACATCGTTCACAAAGCTCACATGTTTCTCATCTTAAATGACAAGCATTGGATGTTAGAGGGTCAGTGCTTTGTATCAGTTTCAGAAGCAGATTTGGACTACATATGGTCCATAAATGTAGGAAACACCGTTCTTTTGTTCTGGGCACACTCAGAATTCCTGCTGTATTAGAGACTCTAGAAAACAAGAGTGTGCTTCTCGCTCTAAAGCAGAGTGTGATCGATGGATGAGAACTATGCTGTGTGTTTCCTTTCAGAAATGGACTTAAATCCCAGGCTCTGAGTCTTCCTACAAGCAAGATTTCATTTCAGGTAAGGGCAGTCACTTTTCTGTTCAAACGAACTACATCGTTCACGAAGCTCACACGTTTCTCATCTTAACTGACAAGCTCTGGATGTTAGAGGGTCAGTGCTTTGTATCAGGATCAGAAGCAGATTTGGACTAAATATGGTCCATATGTGTAGGAAACACGGTTCTTTTGTTCTGGGCACAATCAGATTTCCTGCTGTATTAGAGACTCTAGAAAGCAAGAGTGTGCTTCTCGCTCTAAAGCAGAGTGTGATCCATGGATGAGACTTGGTGTGTGTTTCCCTTCAGAAAAGGAGTTAAATTCCAGGCTCTGTGTCTTCCTACAAGCAAGACTCCGTTTCAGGTAAGGGCAGTCACTTTTCAGCTCAAACGAACTACATCGTACACGGAGCTCAAACGTTTTTCATCTTATCTGACAAGCTTGGATGTTAGAGGACCAGTGCTTTGTATCAGTTTCAGAAGCAGAGTTGGACTAGATATGGTCCGTATGTGTAGGAAACACCGTTCTTTGGTCTCAGCACACTCACGTTGCCTGCTGTCTTAGAGACTTTAGAAAGCAAGAGCGTGCTTCTAGCTCTAAAGCGGAGTGTGATCCATGGATGAAAACTATGCTGTTTGTTTCCCTTCAGAAATGGACTTAAATCCCAGGCTCTATGTCTTCCTACAAGCAAGACTTTGGTTCAGGTAAGGGCAGTCACGTTTCAGCTCAAAAGAACTACATAGTTCACGGAGCTCACACGTTTCTCATCTTAACTGACAAGCATTGGATGTTAGAGGACCAGTGCTTTCTCTCAGTTTCAGAAGCAGAGTTGGACTAGATATGGTCCGTATGTGTAGGAAACACCGTTCTTTTGTTATGGGCACACTCAGATTTCCTGCTCTCTTAGAGACTCTAGAAAGCAAGAGAGTGCTTCTTGTTCTAACGCAGAGTGTGATCAATGGATGAGACAATGCTGTGTGTTTCACTTCAGAAATGGAGTTAAATCCCAGGCTCTGTGTCTTCCTACAGGCAAGACTTCGTTTCAGGTAAGGGCAGTCACTTTTCAGCTCAAACGAACTACATTGTTCACGAAGCTCACACGTTTCTCATCTTAACAGACAAGCATTGGGATTTAGAGGACCAGTGCTTTGTATCAGTTTCAGAAGCAGAGTTGGACTATATAATGTCCGTAGGTGCAGGAAACACCGTTCTTTTGTCCTGGGCACACTCAGATTTCCTGCTGTCTTAGAGACTCTATAAAGCAAGAGTGTGCTTCTCGCTCTAAAGCAGAGTGTGATCCATGGATGAATACTACGCTGTGTGTTTCACTTCAGAAATGGAGTTAAATCCCATGCTCTGAGTCTTACTACAAGCAAGACTTCGTTTCAGATAAGGGCAGTCATTTTTCAGTTCAAAGGAAATACATCATTCACAGAGCCCACACGTTTCTCATCTTAACAGACAAGCATTGGATGATACAGGACCATTGCTTTGTATCAGTTTCAGAAGCTGAGTTGCACTAGATATGGTCCGTATGTGTAGGAAACACCATTCTTTTGTTCTCAGCAAACACAAGTTTCCTGCTGTCTTAGAGACTCTAGAAAGCAAGATCGTGGTTCTTGCTCTAAAGCAGAATGTGATCCATGGATGAGAACTATGGTGTGTGTTTCCCTTCAGAAATGGAGTTAAATCCCAGGCTCTGAGTCTTCCTACGAGCAAGACTTCAATTCAGGTAA
Source organism: Onychomys leucogaster (assembly GCA_949786385.1). NCBI lineage: Eukaryota > Metazoa > Chordata > Mammalia > Rodentia > Cricetidae > Onychomys > Onychomys leucogaster. The sequence goes on along the minus strand of CATKUP010000149.1, from coordinate 1,013,853 downwards.
GGGCAGTCACTTTTCTGCTCCATAGAACTACATCGTTCACGAAGCTCACACGTTTCTCATCTTATCTGAAAAGCTTGGATGTTAGAGGAACAGTGCTTTGTGTCAGTTTCAGAAGCAGAGTTGGACTACATATGGTCCGTATGTGTAGGAAACACCGTTCATTGGTCTCAGCACACTCATGTTTCCTGCTGTCTTAGAGACTATAGAAAGCAAGAGCGTGCTTCTCGCTCTAAAGCAGAGTGTGATCCATGGAAGAAAACTATGCTGTTTGTTTCCCTTCAGAAAAGGAGTTAAATCCAAGGCTCTATGTCTTCCTACAAGCAAGACTTCGTTTCAGGTAAGGGCAGTCACTTTTCAGCTCAAAAGAACTACATCGTTCACGGAGCTCACACGTTTCTCATCTTAACAGACAAGCATTGGATGTTAGAGGACCAGTGCTTTGTATCAGTTTCAGAAGCAGATTTGGACTAGATATGGTCCATATGTGTAGGAAACACCGTTCTTTTGTTCTGGGCACACTCAGATTTCCTGCTGTCTTAGAGACTCTATAAAGCAAGAGTGTGCTTCTCACTCTAAAGCAGAGTGTGATCCATGGATGAATACTACGCTGTGTGTTTCACTTCAGTAATGGAGTTAAATCCCATGCTCTGAGTCTTACTACAAGCAAGACTTCGTTTCAGATAAGGGCAGTCATTTTTCAGTTCAAAGGAAATACATCCTTCACGGAGCCCACACGTTTCTCATCTTAACAGACAAGCATTGGATGATACAGGACCATTGCTTTGTATCAGTTTCAGAAGCTGAGTTGGACTAGATATGGTCCGTATGTGTAGGAAACACCATTCTTTTGTTCTCAGCAAACACAAGTTTCCTGCTGTCTTAGAGACTGTAGAAAGCAAGATCGTGGTTCTTGCTCTAAAGCAGAGTGTGATCCATGGATGAGAACTATGGTGTGTGTTTCCCTTCAGAAATGGAGTCAAATCCCAGGCTCTGTGTCTTCCTACAGGCAAGATTTCGTTTCAGGTAAGGGCAGTCACATTTCAGCTCAAACGAACTACATCGTTCACGAAGCTCACACGTTTCTCATCTTACCAGACAAGCATTGGATTTTAGAGGACCAGTGCTTTGTATCAGTTTCAGAAGCAGAGTTGGACTATATAATGTCCATATGTGTAGGAAACACCGTTCTTCTGTTCTCAGCGCACTCACGTTTCCTGCTGTCTTAGATAGTCTAGAAAGCAAGAGTGTGCTTCTTGTTCGAAAGCAGTGTGTGATCAATGGATGATTACACTGCTGTGTGTTTTACTTCAGAAATGGAGTTAAATCCCAGGCTCTGAGTCTTCCTACAAGCAAGACTCAGTTTCAGGTAAGGGCAGTCACTTTTCTGCTCCATAGAACTACATCGTTCACGAAGCTCACACGTTTCTCATCTTAAATGACAAGCATTGGATGTTAGAGGGTCAGTGCTTTGTATCAGTTTCAGAAGCAGTTTGGACTAGATATGGTCCGTATGTTTAGGAAACACCATTCTTTTGTTCTCAGCAAACACACGTTTCCTGCTGTCTTAGAGAATCTAGAAAGCAAGATCGTGGTTCTTGTTCTAAAGCAGAGTGTGATCAATGGATGAGACAATGCTGTGTGTTTCACTTCAGAAATGGAGTTAAATCCCATGCTCTGAGTCTTCCTACAAGCAAGACTTCATTTCAGGTAAGGGCAGTCACTTTTCTGCTCAGAGGAACTACATCGTTCACAAAACTCACACGTTTCTCATCTTAACTGACAAGCATTGGATGTTAGAGGACCAGTGCATTGTATCAGTTTCATAAGAAGATTTGGACTACATATAGTCCGTATGTGTAGGAAACACCGTTCTTTTGTTCTGGGCACACTCAGATTTCCTGCTGTCTTAGAGACTCTAGAAAGCAAGAGTGTGCTTCTCGCTCTAAGGCAGAGTGTGATCCATGGATGAGAACTATGCTGTGTGTTTCCCTTCAGAAATGGAGTTAAATCCCAGGCTCTGAGTCTTCCTACAGGCAAGACTTCGTGTCAGGTAAGTGCAGTCACTTTTCAGCTCAAAAGAACTACATTGTTCACTGAGCTCACACGTTTCTCATCTTAACTGACAAACATTGGATGTTAGAGGACCAGTGCTTTCTATCAGTTTTAGAAGCAGAGTTGGACTAGATATGGTCCGTATGTGTAGGAAACACCGTTCTTTGGTCTCAGCACACTCATGTTTCCTGCTGTCTTAGAGACTTTAGAAAGCAAGAGCGTGCTTCTCGCTCTAAAGCAGAGTGTGATCCATCGATGAAATCTATGCTGTTTGTTTCCCTTCAGAAAAGGAGTTAAATCCCAGGCTCTATGTCTTCCTACAAGCAAGACTTCGTTTCAGGTAAGGGCAGTCACTTTTCAGCTCAAAAGAACTACATCGTTCACGGAGCTCACACGTTTCTCATCTTAACAGACAAGCATTGGATGTTAGAGGACCAGTGCTTTGTATCAGTTACAGAAGCAGATTTGGACTAGATATGGTCCATATGTGTAGGAAACACCGTTCTTTTGTTCTGGGCACACTCAGATTTCCTGCTGTCTTAGAGACTCTATAATGCAATAGTGTGCTTCTCGCTCTAAAGCAGAGTGTGATCCATGGATGAATACTACGCTGTGTGTTTCTCTTCAGAAATGGAGTTAAATCCCATGCTCTGAGTCTTACTACAAGCAAGACTTCGTTTCAGATACGGGCAGTCATTTTTCAGTTCAAAGGAAATACATCGTTCACGGAGCCCACACGTTTCTCATCTTAACAGACAAGCATTGGATGATACAGGACCATTGCTTTGTATCAGTTTCAGAAGCTGAGTTGGACTAGATATGGTCCATATGTGTAGGAAACACCATTCTTTTGTTCTCAGCAAACACACGTTTCCTGCTGTCTTAGAGACTCTAGAAAGCAAGATCGTGGTTCTTGCTCTAAAGCAGAGTGTGATCCATGGATGAGAACTATGCTGTGTGTTCCCCTTCAGAAATGGAGTCAAATCTCAGGCTCTGTGTCTTCCTACAGGAAAGAATTCGTTTCAGGTAAGGGCAGTCACATTTCAGCTCAAACGAACTACATCGTTCACGAAGCTCACACGTTTCTCATCTTAACACACAAGCATTGGATTTTAGAGGACCAGTGCTTTGTATCAGTTTCAGAAGCAGAGTTGGACTATATAATGTCCGAATGTGTAGGAAACACCGTTCTTCTGTTCTCAGCGCACTCACGTTTCCTGCTGTCTTAGAGAGTCTAGAAAGCAAGAGCGTGCTTCTTGTTCTAAAGCAGTGTGTGATCAATGGATGATTACACTGCTGTGTGTTTTACTTCAGAAATTGAGTTAAATCCCAGGCTCTGAGTCTTCCTACGAGCAAGACTTCAATTCAGGTAAGGGAAGTCACTTTTCTGCTCAAACGAACTACATCGTTCAAGAAGCTCACACGTTTCTCATCTTATCTGACAAGCTTGGATGTTAGAGGACCAGTGCTTTGTATCAGTTTCAGAAGCAGAGTTGGACTAGATATGGTCCGTATGTGTAGGAAACACCGTTCTTTGGTCTCAGCACACTCACGTTGCCTGCTGTCTTAGAGACTTTAGAAAGCAACAGCGTGCTTCTAGCTCTAAAGCGTAGTGTGATCCATGGATGAAAACTATGCTGTTTGTTTCCCTTCAGAAATGGACTTAAATCCCAGGCTCTATGTCTTCCTACAAGCAAGACTTCGGTTCAGGTAAGGGCAGTCACTTTTCAGCTCAGAAGAACTACATCGTTCACGGAGCTCACACGTTTCTCATCTTAACTGACAAGCATTGGATGTTAGAGGACCAGTGCTTTCTATCAGTTTCAGAAGCAGAGTTGGACTAGATATGGTCCGTATGTGTAGGAAACACCGTTCTTTTGTTCTGGGCACACTCAGATTTCCTGCTCTCTTAGAGACTCTAGAAAGCAAGAGCGTGCTTCTTGTTCTAAAGCAGAGTGTGATCAATGGATGAGACAATGCTGTGTGTTTCACTTCAGAAATGGAGTTAAATCCCAGGCTGTATGTCTTCCTACAGGCAAGACTTCGTTTCAGGTAAGGGCAGTCACTTTTCAGCTCAAACGAACTACATTGTTCACGAAGCTCACACGTTTCTCATCTTAACAGACAAGCATTGGGATTTAGAGGAAGAGTGCTTTGTATCAGTTTCAGAAGCAGAGTTGGACTATATAATGTCCGTAGGTGCAGGAAACACCGTTCTTTTGTTCTCAGCACACTCACGTTTCCTGATGTCTTAGAGACTCTAGAAAGCAACAGTGTGCTTCTTGTTCTAACGCAGAGTGTGATCAATGGATGATTACACTGCTGTGTGTTTTACTGCAGAAATGGAGTTAAATCCCAGGCTCTGAGTCTTACTACAAGCAAGACTTCGTTTCAGATAAGAGCAGTCACTTTTCAGTTCAAAGGAACTACATCGTTCACGGAGCTCACACATTTCTACTCTTAACTGACAAGCATTGGATGTTAGAGGGTCAGTGATTTGTATCAGTTTCAGAAGCAGAGTTGGACGAGATATGGTCCGTATGTGTAGGAAACACCGTTCTTTTGTTCTGGGCACACTCAGATTTCCTGCTGTATTAGAGACTCTAGAAAGCACGAGTGTGCTTCTCGCTCTTTTGCAGAGTGTGATCCATGGATGGAACTATGCTGTGTGTTTTACTTCAGAAATGGAGTTAAATCCAAATGCTCTGAGTCTGCCTACAAGCAAGACTTCATTTCAGGTAAGGGCAGTCACTTTTCTGCTCAAAGGAACTACATCGTTCACGAAGCTCACACGTTTCTCATATTAACTGACAAGCATTGGATGTTAGAGGACCAGTGCATTGTATCAGTTTCAGAAGAAGATTTGGACTACATATAATCCGTATGTGTAGGAAGCACCGTTCTGTTGTTCTGGGCACACTCAGATTTCCTGCTGTATTAGAGAATCTAGAAAGCAAGAGCGTGCTTCTTGCTCTAAAGCAGAGTGTGATCCATGGATGAGAACTATGCTGTGTGTTTCCCTTCAGAAATGGAGTTAAATCCCAGGCTCTGTGTCTTCCTACAGGCAAGACTTCGTTTCAGCTAAGGGCAGTCACTTTTCAGCTCAAACAAACTACATCTTTCACGAAGCTCACACGTTTCTCATCTTAACTGACAAGCATTGGATGGTAGAGGAGCAGTGCTTTGTATCAGTTTCAGAAAAAGAGTTGGACTATATAATGTCCATATGTGTAGGAAACACCGTTCTTTTGTTCTCAGCAAACTCACGTTTCCTGCTACCTTAGAGACTCTAAAAAGCAAGATCGTGCTTCTTGTTCTAAAGCAGAGTGTGATCAATGGATGAGAACACTGCTGTGTGTTTCACTTCAGAAATGGTTTTAAATCCCAGGCTCTGAGTCTTCCTACAAGCAAGACTTCGTTTCAGATAAGGGCAGTCACTTTTCTGCTCAAACGAACTACATCGTTCAAGAAGCTCACACGTTTCTCATCTTAACAGACAAGCATTGGGATTTAGAGGACCAGTGCTTTGTATCAGTTTCAGAAGCAGAGTTGGACTATATAATGTCCGTAGGTGCAGGAAACACCGTTCTTTTGTTCTCAGCACACTCACGTTTCCTGATGTCTTAGAGACTCTAGAAAGCAACAGTGTGCTTCTTGTTCTAACGCAGAGTGTGATCAATGGATGATTACACTGCTGTGTGTTTTACCTCAGAAATGGAGTTAAATCCCAGGCTCTGAGTCTTCCTACGAGCAAGACTTCAATTCAGGTAAGGGAAGTCACTTTTCTGCTCAAACGAACTACATCGTTCAAGAAGCTCACACGTTTCTCATCTTATCTGACAAGCTTGGATGTTAGCGGACCAGTGCTTTGTATCAGTTTCAGAAGCAGAGTTGGACTAGATATGGTCCGTATGTGTAGGAAACACCGTTCTTTGGTCTCAGCACACTCACGTTGCCTGCTGTCTTAGAGACTTTAGAAAGCAAGAGCGTGCTTCTAGCTCTAAAGCGGAGTGTGATCCATGGATGAAAACTATGCTGTTTGTTTCCCTTCAGAAAAGGAGTTAAATTCCAGGCTCTATGTCTTCCTACAAGCAATACTTCGGTTCAGGTAAGGGCAGTCACTTTTCAGCTCAAAAGAACTACATCGTTCACGGAGCTCACACGTTTCTCATCTTAACTGACAAGCATTGGATGTTAGAGGACCAGTGCTTTCTATCAGTTTCAGAAGCAGAGTTGGACAAGATATGGTCCGTATGTGTAGGGAACACCGTTCTTTGTTCTGGGCACACTCAGATTTCCTGCTGTATTAGAGACTCTAGAAAGCAAGAGCGTGCTTCTTGTTCTAAAGCAGAGTGTGATCAATGGATGAGACAATGCTGTGTGTTTCACTTCAGAAATGGAGTTAAATCCCAGGCTCTGTGTCTTCCTACAGGCAAGATTTCGTTTCAGGTAAGGGCAGTCACTTTTCAGCTCAAACGAACTACATTGTTCACGAAGCTCACACGTTTCTCATCTTAACAGACAAGCATTGGGATTTAGAGGAAGAGTGCTTTGTATCAGTTTCAGAAGCAGAGTTGGACTATATAATGTCCGTAGGTATAGGAAACACCGTTCTATTTTTCTCAGCACACTCACGTTTCCTGATGTCTTAGAGACTCTAGAAAGCAACAGTGTGCTTCTTGTTCTAACACAGATTGTGATCAATGGATGATTACACTGCTGTGTGTTTTACTGCAGAAATGGAGTTAAATCCCAGGCTCTGAGTCTTACTACAAGCAAGACTTCGTTTCAGATAAGAGCAGTCACTTTTCAGTTCAAACGAACTACATCGTTCAAGAAGCTCACACGTTTCTCATCTTATCTGACAAGCTTGGATGTTAGAGGACCAGTGCTTTGTATCAGTTTCAGAAGCAGAGTTGGACTAGATATGGTCCGTATGTGTAGGAAACACCGTTCTTTGGTCAGCACACTCACGTTGCCTGCTGTCTTAGAGACTCTAGAAAGCAAGAGTGTGCTTCTCGCTCTTTTGCAGAGTGTGATCCATGGATGAGAACTATGCTGTGTGTTTTACTTCAGAAATGGAGTTAAATCCCATGCTCTGAGTCTGCCTACAAGCAAGACTTCATTTCAGGTAAGGGCAGTCACTTTTCTGCTCAAAGGAACTACATCGTTCACGAAGCTCACACGTTTCTCATATTAACTGACAAGCGTTGGATGTTAGAGGACCAGTGCATTATATCAGTTTCAGAAGAAGATTTGGACTACATATAGTCCGTATGTGTAGGAAACACCGTTCTGTTGTTCTGGGCACACTCAGATTTATTGCTGTATTAGAGAATCTAGAAAGCAAGAGCGTGCTTCTTGCTCTAAAGCAGAGTGTGATCCATGGATGAGAACTATGCTGTGTGTTTCCCTTCAGAAATGGAGTTAAATCCCAGGCTCTGTGTCTTCCTACAGGCAAGACTTCGTTTCAGGTAAGGGCAGTCACTTTTCAGCTCAAACGAACTACATCGTTCACGAAGCTCACACGTTTCTCATCTTAACAGACAAGCATTGGATTTTAGAGGACCAGTGCTTTGTATCAGTTTCAGAAGCACAGTTGGACTATATAATGTCCGTATGTGTAGGAAACACCGTTCTTTTGTTCTCAGCACACTCACGTTTCTTGCTGTCTTAGAGACTCTAGAAAGCAAGAGCGTGCTTCTTGCTCTAAAGCAGAGTGTGATCCATGGATGAGAACTATGCTGTGTGTTTCCCTTCAAAAATGGAGTTAAATCCCAGCCTCTGCATCATCCTACAGGCAAGACTTCGTTTCAGGTAAGGGCAGTCACTTTTCAGCTCAAACGAACTACATCATTCACGAAGCACACACGTTTCTCATCTTAACAGACAAGCATTGGATTTTAGAGGACCAGTGCTTTGTATCAGTTTCAGAAGCAGAGTTGGACTATATAATGTCCGTATGTGTAGGAAACACAGTTCTTTTGTTCGCAGCACACTCACGTTTCCTGCTGTTTAGAGACCCTAGAAAGCGAGAGCGTGCTTCTTGTTCTAAAGCAGAGTGTGATCAATGGATGACACAATGCTGTGTGTTTCACTTCAGAAATGGAGTTAAATCCCAGGCTCTGTGTCTTCCTACAAGCAAGACTTCGTTTCAGGTAAGGGCAGTCACTTTTCAGCTCAAAGGAACAACATCATTCCCGAAGCTCACAGGATTCTCATCTTAACTGACAAGCATTGGATGTTAGAGTACCAGTGCTTTATATCAGTTTCAGAAGCAGAGTTCGACTAGATATGGTCCCTATGTGTAGGAAACACCGTTCTTTGGTTCTCAGCACACTCACGTTTCCTGCTGTCTTAGAGACTCTAGAAAGCAAGAGCGTGCTTCTCGCTCTAAAGCAGAGTGTGTTCCATGGATGAGACTATGCTGTGTGTTTCACTTCAGAAATGGAGTTAAATCCCATGCTCTGTGTCTCCCTACAAGCAAGACTTCGTTTCAGGTAAGGGCAGTCACTTTTCAGCTCAAAGGAACAACATCATACCCGAAGCTCACACGATTCTCATCTTAACTGACAAGCATTGGATGTTAGAGTACCAGTGCTTTATATCAGTTTCAGAAGCAGAGTTCGACTAGATATGGTCCCTATGTGTAGGAAACACCGTTCTTTGGTTCTCAGCACACTCACGTTTCCTGCTGTCTTAGAGAATTTAGGAAGCAAGAGCGTGCTTCTTGCTCTAAAACAGAGTGTGATCCATGGATGAGAACTATGCTGTGTGTTTCCCATAAGAAAAGGAGTTAAATCCCATGCTATGTGTCTTCCTACAAGCAAGACTTCGTTTCAGGTAAGGGCAGTCAGTTTTCAGCTCAAACTAACTACATCGTTCACGGAGCTCACAAGTTTCTCATCTTAACAGACAAGCATTGGATGTTAGAGGACCAGTGCTTTGTATCAATTTCAGTAGCAGATTTGGACTAGATATGGTCTGTATGTGTAGGAAACACCGTTCTTTGGTCTCAGCACACTCACGTTGCCTGCTGTCTTAGAGACTTTAGAAAGCAAGAGCGTGCTTCTAGCTCTAAAGCGGAGTGTGATCCATGGATGAAAACTATGCTGTTTGTTTCCCTTCAGAAAAGAGTTAAATCCCAGGCTCTATGTCTTCCTACAAGCAAGACTTCGGTTCAGGTAAGGGCAGTCACTTTTCAGCTCAAAAGAACTACATCGTTCACGGAGCTCACACGTTTCTCATCTTAACTGACAAGCATTGGATGTTAGAGGACCAGTGCTTTCTATCAGTTTCAGAAGCAGAGTTGGACTAGATATGGTCCGTATGTGTAGGGAACACCGTTCTTTGTTCTGGGCACACTCAGATTTCCTGCTCTCTTAGAGACTCTAGAAAGCAAGAGCGTGCTTCTTGTTCTAACGCAGAGTGTGATCAATGGATGAGACAATGCTGTGTGTTTCACTTCAGAAATGGAGTTAAATCCCAGGCTCTGTGTCTTCCTACAGGCAAGACTTCGTTTCAGGTAAGGGCAGTCACTTTTCAGCTCAAACGAACTACATTGTTCCCGAAGCTCACACGTTTCTCATCTTAACAGACAAGCATTGGGATTTAGAGGAAGAGTGCTTTGTATCAGTTTCAGAAGCAGAGTTGGACTATATAATGTCCGTAGGTGTAGGAAACACCGTTCTATTGTTCTCAGCACACTCACGTTTCCTGATGTCTTAGAGACTCTAGAAAGCAACAGTGTGCTTCTTGTTCTAACGCAGATTGTGATCAATGGATGATTACACTGCTGTGTGTTTTACTGCAGAAATGGAGTTAAATCCCAGGCTCTGAGTCTTACTACAAGCAAGACTTCGTTTCAGATAAGAGCAGTCACTTTTCAGTTCAAAGGAACTACATCGTTCACGGAGCTCACACGTTTCTCCTCTTAACAGACAAGCATTGGATGTTAGAGGGTCAGTGCTTTGTATCAGTTTCAGAAGCAGAGTTGGACGAGATATGGTCCGTATGTGTAGGAAACACCGTTCTTTTGTTCTGGGCACACTCAGATTTCTTGCTGTATTAGAGACTCTAGAAAGCAAGAGTGTGCTTCTCGCTCTTTTGCAGAGTGTGATCCATGGATGAGAACTATGCTGTGTGTTTTACTTCAGAAATGGAGTTAAATTCCAGGCTCTGAGTCTGCCTACAAGCAAGACTTCATTTCAGGTAAGGGCAGTCACTTTTCTGCTCAAAGGAACTACATCGTTCACGAAGCTCACACGTTTCTCATATTAACTGACAAGCATTGGATGTTAGAGGACCAGTGCATTGTATCAGTTTCAGAAGAAGATTTGGACTACATATAGTCCGTATGTGTAGGAAACACCGTTCTGTTGTTCTGGGCACACTCAGATTTATTGCTGTATTAGAGAATCTAGAAAGCAAGAGCGTGCTTCTTGCTCTAAAGCAGAGTGTGATCCATGGATGAGAACTATGCTGTGTGTTTCCCTTCAGAAATGGAGTTAAATCCCAGGCTCTGTGTCTTCCTACAGGCAAGACTTCGTTTCAGGTAAGGGCAGTCACTTTTCAGCTCAAACGAACTACATCGTTCACGAAGCTCACACGTTTCTCATCTTAACAGACAAGCATTGGATTTTAGAGGACCAGTGCTTTGTATCAGTTTCAGAAGCACAGTTGGACTATATAATGTCCGTATGTGTAGGAAACACCGTTCTTTTGTTCTCAGCACACTCACGTTTCTTGCTGTCTTAGAGACTCTAGAAAGCAAGAGCATGCTTCTTGCTCTAAAGCAGAGTGTGATCCATGGATGAGAACTATGCTGTGTGTTTCCCTTCAAAAATGGAGTTAAATCCCAGCCTCTGCATCATCCTACAGGCAAGACTTCGTTTCAGGTAAGGGCAGTCACTTTTCAGCTCAAACGAACTACATCATTCACGAAGCACACACGTTTCTCATCTTAACAGACAAGCATTGGATTTTAGAGGACCAGTGCTTTGTATCAGTTTCAGAAGCAGAGTTGGACTATATAATGTCCGTATGTGTAGGAAACACAGTTCTTTTGTTCGCAGCACACTCACGTTTCCTGCTGTTTAGAGACCCTAGAAAGCGAGAGCGTGCTTCTTGTTCTAAAGCAGAGTGTGATCAATGGATGACACAATGCTGTGTGTTTCACTTCAGAAATGGAGTTAAATCCCAGGCTCTGTGTCTTCCTACAAGCAAGACTTCGTTTCAGGTAAGGGCAGTCACTTTTCAGCTCAAAGGAACAACATCATTCCCGAAGCTCACACGATTCTCATCTAAACTGACAAGCATTGGATGTTAGAGTACCAGTGCTTTATATCAGTTTCAGAAGCAGAGTTCGACTAGATATGGTCCCTATGTGTAGGAAACACCGTTCTTTGGTTCTCAGCACACTCACGTTTCCTGCTGTCTTAGAGACTCTAGAAAGCAAGAGCGTGCTTCTCACTCTAAAGCAGAGTGTGTTCCATGGATGAGACTATGCTGTGTGTTTCACTTCAGAAATGGAGTTAAATCCCATGCTCTGTGTCTCCCTACAAGCAAGACTTCGTTTCAGGTAAGGGCAGTCACTTTTCAGCTCAAAGGAACAACATCATACCCGAAGCTCACACGATTCTCATCTTAACTGACAAGCATTGGATGTTAGAGTACCAGTGCTTTATATCAGTTTCAGAAGCAGAGTTCGACTAGATATGGTCCCTATGTGTAGGAAACACCGTTCTTTGGTTCTCAGCACACTCACGTTTCCTGCTGTCTTAGAGAATTTAGGAAGCAAGAGCGTGCTTCTTGCTCTAAAAAAGAGTGTGATCCATGGATGAGAACTATGCTGTGTGTTTCCCATAAGAAAAGGAGTTAAATCCCATGCTATGTGTCTTCCTACAAGCAAGACTTCGTTTCAGGTAAGGGCAGTCAGTTTTCAGCTCAAACTAACTACATCGTTCACGGAGCTCACAAGTTTCTCATCTTAACAGACAAGCATTGGATGTTAGAGGACCAGTGCTTTGTATCAATTTCAGTAGCAGATTTGGACTAGATATGGTCTGTATGTGTAGGAAACACCGTTCTTTGTTCTCAGCAAACTCACGTTTCCTGCTACCTTAGAGACTCTAGAAAGCAAGATCGTGCTTCTTGTTCTAAAGCAGAGTGTGATCAATGGATGAGAACACTGCTGTGTGTTTCACTTCAGAAATGGTTTTAAATCCCAGGCTCTGAGTCTTCCTACAAGCAAGACTTCGTTTCAGGTAAGGGCAGTCACATTTCTGCTCAAACGAACTACATCTTTCACGAAGCTCACACGTTTCTCATCTTAACTGACAAGCATTGGATGTTAGAGGAGCAGTGCTTTGTATCAGTTTCAGAAGCAGAGTTCGACTAGATATGGTCCCTATGTGTAGGAAACACCGTTCTTTGGTTCTCAGCACACTCACGTTTCCTGCTGTCTTAGAGAATTTAGGAAGCAAGAGCGTGCTTCTTGCTCTAAAACAGAGTGTGATCCATGGATGAGAACTATGCTGTGTGTTTCCCATAAGAAAAGGAGTTAAATCCCAGGCTATGTGTCTTCCTACAAGCAAGACTTCGTTTCAGGTAAGGGCAGTCAGTTTTCAGCTCAAACTAAATACATCGTTCACGGAGCTCACAATTTTCTCATCTTAACAGACAAGCATTGGATGTTAGAGGACCAGTGCTTTGTATCAATTTCAGAAGCAGATTTGGACTAGATATGGTCTGTATGTGTAGGAAACACCGTTCTTTTGTTCTCAGCAAACTCACGTTTCCTGCTACCTTAGAGACTCTAGAAAGCAAGATCGTGCTTCTTGTTCTAAAGCAGAGTGTGATCAATGGATGAGAACACTGCTGTGTGTTTCACTTCAGAAATGGTTTTAAATCCCAGGCTCTGAGTCTTCCTACAAGCAAGACTTCGTTTCAGGTAAGGGAAGTCACTTTTCAGCTCAAACGAACTACATTGTTCACGAAGCTCACACGTTTCGCATCTTAACAGACAAGCATTGGGATTTAGAGGACCAGTGCTTTGTATCAGTTTCAGAAGCAGAGTTGGACTAGATATGGTCCGTATGTGTAGGAAACACCGTTCTTGGGTCTCAGCACACTCACGTTGCCTGCTGTCTTAGAGACTTTAGAAAGCAAGAGCGTGCTTCTAGCTCTAAAGCGGAGTGTGATCCATGGATGAAAACTATGCTGTTTGTTTCCCTTCAGAAAAGAGTTAAATCCCAGGCTCTATGTCTTCCTACAAGCAAGACTTCGGTTCAGGTAAGGGCAGTCACTTTTCAGCTCAAAAGAACTACATCGTTCACGGAGCTCACACGTTTCTCATCTTAACTGACAAGCATTGGATGTTAGAGGACCAGTGCTTTCTATCAGTTTCAGAAGCAGAGTTGGACTAGATATGGTCCGTATGTGTAGGGAACACCGTTCTTTGTTCTGGGCACACTCAGATTTCCTGCTCTCTTAGAGACTCTAGAAAGCAAGAGCGTGCTTCTTGTTCTAACGCAGAGTGTGATCAATGGATGAGACAATGCTGTGTGTTTCACTTCAGAAATGGAGTTAAATCCCAGGCTCTGTGTCTTCCTACAGGCAAGACTTCGTTTCAGGTAAGGGCAGTCACTTTTCAGCTCAAACGAACTACATTGTTCACGAAGCTCACACGTTTCTCATCTTAACAGACAAGCATTGGATGTTAGAGGAAGAGTGCTTTGTATCAGTTTCAGAAGCAGAGTTGGACGAGATATGGTCCGTATGTGTAGGAAACACCGTTCTTTTGTTCTGGGCACACTCAGATTTCTTGCTGTATTAGAGACTCTAGAAAGCAAGAGTGTGCTTCTCGCTCTTTTGCAGAGTATGATCCATGGATGAGAACTATGCTGTGTGTTTTACTTCAGAAATGGAGTTAAATCCCATGCTCTGAGTCTGCCTACAAGCAAGACTTCATTTCAGGTAAGGGCAGTCACTTTTCTGCTCAAAGGAACTACATCGTTCACGAAGCTCACACGTTTCTCATATTAACTGACAAGCATTGGATGTTAGAGGACCAGTGCATTGTATCAGTTTCAGAAGAAGATTTGGACTACATATAGTCCGTATGTGTAGGAAACACCATTCTGTTGTTCTGGGCACACTCAGATTTATTGCTGTATTAGAGAATCTAGAAAGCAAGAGCGTGCTTCTTGCTCTAAAGCAGAGTGTGATCCATGGATGAGAACTATGCTGTGTGTTTCCCTTCAGAAATGGAGTTAAATCCCAGGCTCTGTGTCTTCCTACAGGCAAGACTTCGTTTCAGGTAAGGGCAGTCACTTTTCAGCTCAAACGAACTACATCGTTCACGAAGCTCACACGTTTCTCATCTTAACAGACAAGCATTGGATTTTAGAGGACCAGTGCTTTGTATCAGTTTCAGAAGCACAGTTGGACTATATAATGTCCGTATGTGTAGGAAACACCGTTCTTTTGTTCTCAGCACACTCACGTTTCTTGCTGTCTTAGAGACTCTAGAAAGCAAGAGCATGCTTCTTGCTCTAAAGCAGAGTGTGATCCATGGATGAGAACTATGCTGTGTGTTTCCCTTCAAAAATGGAGTTAAATCCCAGCCTCTGCATCATCCTACAGGCAAGACTTCGTTTCAGGTAAGGGCAGTCACTTTTCAGCTCAAACGAACTACATCATTCACGAAGCACACACGTTTCTCATCTTAACAGACAAGCATTGGATTTTAGAGGACCAGTGCTTTGTATCAGTTTCAGAAGCAGAGTTGGACTATATAATGTCCGTATGTGTAGGAAACACAGTTCTTTTGTTCGCAGCACACTCACGTTTCCTGCTGTTTAGAGACCCTAGAAAGCGAGAGCGTGCTTCTTGTTCTAAAGCAGAGTGTGATCAATGGATGACACAATGCTGTGTGTTTCACTTCAGAAATGGAGTTAAATCCCAGGCTCTGTGTCTTCCTACAAGCAAGACTTCGTTTCAGGTAAGGGCAGACAATTTTCAGCTCAAAGGAACAACATCATTCCCGAAGCTCACACGATTCTCATCTTAACTGACAAGCATTGGATGTTAGAGTACCAGTGCTTTATATCAGTTTCAGAAGCAGAGTTCGACTAGATATGGTCCCTATGTGTAGGAAACACCGTTCTTTGGTTCTCAGCACACTCACGTTTCCTGCTGTCTTAGAGACTCTAGAAAGCAAGAGCGTGCTTCTCACTCTAAAGCAGAGTGTGTTCCATGGATGAGACTATGCTGTGTGTTTCACTTCAGAAATGGAGTTAAATCCCATGCTCTGTGTCTCCCTACAAGCAAGACTTCGTTTCAGGTAAGGGCAGTCACTTTTCAGCTCAAAGGAACAACATCATACCCGAAGCTCACACGATTCTCATCTTAACTGACAAGCATTGGATGTTAGAGTACCAGTGCTTTATATCAGTTTCAGAAGCAGAGTTCGACTAGATATGGTCCCTATGTGTAGGAAACACCGTTCTTTGGTTCTCAGCACACTCACGTTTCCTGCTGTCTTAGAGAATTTAGGAAGCAAGAGCGTGCTTCTTGCTCTAAAACAGAGTGTGATCCATGGATGAGAACTATGCTGTGTGTTTCCCATAAGAAAAGGAGTTAAATCCCATGCTATGTGTCTTCCTACAAGCAAGACTTCGTTTCAGGTAAGGGCAGTCAGTTTTCAGCTCAAACTAACTACATCGTTCACGGAGCTCACAAGTTTCTCATCTTAACAGACAAGCATTGGATGTTAGAGGACCAGTGCTTTGTATCAATTTCAGTAGCAGATTTGGACTAGATATGGTCTGTATGTGTAGGAAACACCGTTCTTTGGTCTCAGCACACTCACGTTGCCTGCTGTCTTAGAGACTTTAGAAAGCAAGAGCGTGCTTCTAGCTCTAAAGCGGAGTGTGATCCATGGATGAAAACTATGCTGTTTGTTTCCCTTCAGAAAAGAGTTAAATCCCAGGCTCTATGTCTTCCTACAAGCAAGACTTCGGTTCAGGTAAGGGCAGTCACTTTTCAGCTCAAAAGAACTACATCGTTCACGGAGCTCACACGTTTCTCATCTTAACTGACAAGCATTGGATGTTAGAGGACCAGTGCTTTCTATCAGTTTCAGAAGCAGAGTTGGACTAGATATGGTCCGTATGTGTAGGGAACACCGTTCTTTGTTCTGGGCACACTCAGATTTCCTGCTCTCTTAGAGACTCTAGAAAGCAAGAGCGTGCTTCTTGTTCTAACGCAGAGTGTGATCAATGGATGAGACAATGCTGTGTGTTTCACTTCAGAAATGGAGTTAAATCCCAGGCTCTGTGTCTTCCTACAGGCAAGACTTCGTTTCAGGTAAGGGCAGTCACTTTTCAGCTCAAACGAACTACATTGTTCCCGAAGCTCACACGTTTCTCATCTTAACAGACAAGCATTGGGATTTAGAGGAAGAGTGCTTTGTATCAGTTTCAGAAGCAGAGTTGGACTATATAATGTCCGTAGGTGTAGGAAACACCGTTCTATTGTTCTCAGCACACTCACGTTTCCTGATGTCTTAGAGACTCTAGAAAGCAACAGTGTGCTTCTTGTTCTAACGCAGATTGTGATCAATGGATGATTACACTGCTGTGTGTTTTACTGCAGAAATGGAGTTAAATCCCAGGCTCTGAGTCTTACTACAAGCAAGACTTCGTTTCAGATAAGAGCAGTCACTTTTCAGTTCAAAGGAACTACATCGTTCACGGAGCTCACACGTTTCTCCTCTTAACAGACAAGCATTGGATGTTAGAGGGTCAGTGCTTTGTATCAGTTTCAGAAGCAGAGTTGGACGAGATATGGTCCGTATGTGTAGGAAACACCGTTCTTTTGTTCTGGGCACACTCAGATTTCTTGCTGTATTAGAGACTCTAGAAAGCAAGAGTGTGCTTCTCGCTCTTTTGCAGAGTGTGATCCATGGATGAGAACTATGCTGTGTGTTTTACTTCAGAAATGGAGTTAAATTCCAGGCTCTGAGTCTGCCTACAAGCAAGACTTCATTTCAGGTAAGGGCAGTCACTTTTCTGCTCAAAGGAACTACATCGTTCACGAAGCTCACACGTTTCTCATATTAACTGACAAGCATTGGATGTTAGAGGACCAGTGCATTGTATCAGTTTCAGAAGAAGATTTGGACTACATATAGTCCGTATGTGTAGGAAACACCGTTCTGTTGTTCTGGGCACACTCAGATTTATTGCTGTATTAGAGAATCTAGAAAGCAAGAGCGTGCTTCTTGCTCTAAAGCAGAGTGTGATCCATGGATGAGAACTATGCTGTGTGTTTCCCTTCAGAAATGGAGTTAAATCCCAGGCTCTGTGTCTTCCTACAGGCAAGACTTCGTTTCAGGTAAGGGCAGTCACTTTTCAGCTCAAACGAACTACATCGTTCACGAAGCTCACACGTTTCTCATCTTAACAGACAAGCATTGGATTTTAGAGGACCAGTGCTTTGTATCAGTTTCAGAAGCACAGTTGGACTATATAATGTCCGTATGTTTAGGAAACACCGTTCTTTTGTTCTCAGCACACTCACGTTTCTTGCTGTCTTAGAGACTCTAGAAAGCAAGAGCATGCTTCTTGCTCTAAAGCAGAGTGTGATCCATGGATGAGAACTATGCTGTGTGTTTCCCTTCAAAAATGGAGTTAAATCCCAGCCTCTGCATCATCCTACAGGCAAGACTTCGTTTCAGGTAAGGGCAGTCACTTTTCAGCTCAAACGAACTACATCATTCACGAAGCACACACGTTTCTCATCTTAACAGACAAGCATTGGATTTTAGAGGACCAGTGCTTTGTATCAGTTTCAGAAGCAGAGTTGGACTATATAATGTCCGTATGTGTAGGAAACACAGTTCTTTTGTTCGCAGCACACTCACGTTTCCTGCTGTTTAGAGACCCTAGAAAGCGAGAGCGTGCTTCTTGTTCTAAAGCAGAGTGTGATCAATGGATGACACAATGCTGTGTGTTTCACTTCAGAAATGGAGTTAAATCCCAGGCTCTGTGTCTTCCTACAAGCAAGACTTCGTTTCAGGTAAGGGCAGTCACTTTTCAGCTCAAAGGAACAACATCATTCCCGAAGCTCACACGATTCTCATCTAAACTGACAAGCATTGGATGTTAGAGTACCAGTGCTTTATATCAGTTTCAGAAGCAGAGTTCGACTAGATATGGTCCCTATGTGTAGGAAACACCGTTCTTTGGTTCTCAGCACACTCACGTTTCCTGCTGTCTTAGAGACTCTAGAAAGCAAGAGCGTGCTTCTCACTCTAAAGCAGAGTGTGTTCCATGGATGAGACTATGCTGTGTGTTTCACTTCAGAAATGGAGTTAAATCCCATGCTCTGTGTCTCCCTACAAGCAAGACTTCGTTTCAGGTAAGGGCAGTCACTTTTCAGCTCAAAGGAACAACATCATACCCGAAGCTCACACGATTCTCATCTTAACTGACAAGCATTGGATGTTAGAGTACCAGTGCTTTATATCAGTTTCAGAAGCAGAGTTCGACTAGATATGGTCCCTATGTGTAGGAAACACCGTTCTTTGGTTCTCAGCACACTCACGTTTCCTGCTGTCTTAGAGAATTTAGGAAGCAAGAGCGTGCTTCTTGCTCTAAAAAAGAGTGTGATCCATGGATGAGAACTATGCTGTGTGTTTCCCATAAGAAAAGGAGTTAAATCCCATGCTATGTGTCTTCCTACAAGCAAGACTTCGTTTCAGGTAAGGGCAGTCAGTTTTCAGCTCAAACTAACTACATCGTTCACGGAGCTCACAAGTTTCTCATCTTAACAGACAAGCATTGGATGTTAGAGGACCAGTGCTTTGTATCAATTTCAGTAGCAGATTTGGACTAGATATGGTCTGTATGTGTAGGAAACACCGTTCTTTGTTCTCAGCAAACTCACGTTTCCTGCTACCTTAGAGACTCTAGAAAGCAAGATCGTGCTTCTTGTTCTAAAGCAGAGTGTGATCAATGGATGAGAACACTGCTGTGTGTTTCACTTCAGAAATGGTTTTAAATCCCAGGCTCTGAGTCTTCCTACAAGCAAGACTTCGTTTCAGGTAAGGGCAGTCACATTTCTGCTCAAACGAACTACATCTTTCACGAAGCTCACACGTTTCTCATCTTAACTGACAAGCATTGGATGTTAGAGGAGCAGTGCTTTGTATCAGTTTCAGAAGCAGAGTTCGACTAGATATGGTCCCTATGTGTAGGAAACACCGTTCTTTGGTTCTCAGCACACTCACGTTTCCTGCTGTCTTAGAGAATTTAGGAAGCAAGAGCGTGCTTCTTGCTCTAAAACAGAGTGTGATCCATGGATGAGAACTATGCTGTGTGTTTCCCATAAGAAAAGGAGTTAAATCCCATGCTATGTGTCTTCCTACAAGCAAGACTTCGTTTCAGGTAAGGGCAGTCAGTTTTCAGCTCAAACTAACTACATCGTTCACGGAGCTCACAAGTTTCTCATCTTAACAGACAAGCATTGGATGTTAGAGGACCAGTGCTTTGTATCAATTTCAGTAGCAGATTTGGACTAGATATGGTCTGTATGTGTAGGAAACACCGTTCTTTGGTCTCAGCACACTCACGTTTCCTGCTGTCTTAGAGACTTTAGAAAGCAAGAGCGTGCTTCTAGCTCTAAAGCGGAGTGTGATCCATGGATGAAAACTATGCTGTTTGTTTCCCTTCAGAAAAGAGTTAAATCCCAGGCTCTATGTCTTCCTACAAGCAAGACTTCGGTTCAGGTAAGGGCAGTCACTTTTCAGCTCAAAAGAACTACATCGTTCACGGAGCTCACACGTTTCTCATCTTAACTGACAAGCATTGGATGTTAGAGGACCAGTGCTTTCTATCAGTTTCAGAAGCAGAGTTGGACTAGATATGGTCCGTATGTGTAGGGAACACCGTTCTTTGTTCTGGGCACACTCAGATTTCCTGCTCTCTTAGAGACTCTAGAAAGCAAGAGCGTGCTTCTTGTTCTAACGCAGAGTGTGATCAATGGATGAGACAATGCTGTGTGTTTCACTTCAGAAATGGAGTTAAATCCCAGGCTCTGTGTCTTCCTACAGGCAAGACTTCGTTTCAGGTAAGGGCAGTCACTTTTCAGCTCAAACGAACTACATTGTTCCCGAAGCTCACACGTTTCTCATCTTAACAGACAAGCATTGGGATTTAGAGGAAGAGTGCTTTGTATCAGTTTCAGAAGCAGAGTTGGACTATATAATGTCCGTAGGTGTAGGAAACACCGTTCTATTGTTCTCAGCACACTCACGTTTCCTGATGTCTTAGAGACTCTAGAAAGCAACAGTGTGCTTCTTGTTCTAACGCAGATTGTGATCAATGGATGATTACACTGCTGTGTGTTTTACTGCAGAAATGGAGTTAAATCCCAGGCTCTGAGTCTTACTACAAGCAAGACTTCGTTTCAGATAAGAGCAGTCACTTTTCAGTTCAAAGGAACTACATCTTTCACGGAGCTCACACGTTTCTCCTCTTAACAGACAAGCATTGGATGTTAGAGGGTCAGTGCTTTGTATCAGTTTCAGAAGCAGAGTTGGACGAGATATGGTCCGTATGTGTAGGAAACACCGTTCTTTTGTTCTGGGCACACTCAGATTTCTTGCTGTATTAGAGACTCTAGAAAGCAAGAGTGTGCTTCTCGCTCTTTTGCAGAGTGTGATCCATGGATGAGAACTATGCTGTGTGTTTTACTTCAGAAATGGAGTTAAATTCCAGGCTCTGAGTCTGCCTACAAGCAAGACTTCATTTCAGGTAAGGGCAGTCACTTTTCTGCTCAAAGGAACTACATCGTTCACGAAGCTCACACGTTTCTCATATTAACTGACAAGCATTGGATGTTAGAGGACCAGTGCATTGTATCAGTTTCAGAAGAAGATTTGGACTACATATAGTCCGTATGTGTAGGAAACACCGTTCTGTTGTTCTGGGCACACTCAGATTTATTGCTGTATTAGAGAATCTAGAAAGCAAGAGCGTGCTTCTTGCTCTAAAGCAGAGTGTGATCCATGGATGAGAACTATGCTGTGTGTTTCCCTTCAGAAATGGAGTTAAATCCCAGGCTCTGTGTCTTCCTACAGGCAAGACTTCGTTTCAGGTAAGGGCAGTCACTTTTCAGCTCAAACGAACTACATCGTTCACGAAGCTCACACGTTTCTCATCTTAACAGACAAGCATTGGATTTTAGAGGACCAGTGCTTTGTATCAGTTTCAGAAGCACAGTTGGACTATATAATGTCCGTATGTGTAGGAAACACCGTTCTTTTGTTCTCAGCACACTCACGTTTCTTGCTGTCTTAGAGACTCTAGAAAGCAAGAGCATGCTTCTTGCTCTAAAGCAGAGTGTGATCCATGGATGAGAACTATGCTGTGTGTTTCCCTTCAAAAATGGAGTTAAATCCCAGCCTCTGCATCATCCTACAGGCAAGACTTCGTTTCAGGTAAGGGCAGTCACTTTTCAGCTCAAACGAACTACATCATTCACGAAGCACACACGTTTCTCATCTTAACAGACAAGCATTGGATTTTAGAGGACCAGTGCTTTGTATCAGTTTCAGAAGCAGAGTTGGACTATATAATGTCCGTATGTGTAGGAAACACAGTTCTTTTGTTCGCAGCACACTCACGTTTCCTGCTGTTTAGAGACCCTAGAAAGCGAGAGCGTGCTTCTTGTTCTAAAGCAGAGTGTGATCAATGGATGACACAATGCTGTGTGTTTCACTTCAGAAATGGAGTTAAATCCCAGGCTCTGTGTCTTCCTACAAGCAAGACTTCGTTTCAGGTAAGGGCAGTCACTTTTCAGCTCAAAGGAACAACATCATTCCCGAAGCTCACACGATTCTCATCTAAACTGACAAGCATTGGATGTTAGAGTACCAGTGCTTTATATCAGTTTCAGAAGCAGAGTTCGACTAGATATGGTCCCTATGTGTAGGAAACACCGTTCTTTGGTTCTCAGCACACTCACGTTTCCTGCTGTCTTAGAGACTCTAGAAAGCAAGAGCGTGCTTCTCACTCTAAAGCAGAGTGTGTTCCATGGATGAGACTATGCTGTGTGTTTCACTTCAGAAATGGAGTTAAATCCCATGCTCTGTGTCTCCCTACAAGCAAGACTTCGTTTCAGGTAAGGGCAGTCACTTTTCAGCTCAAAGGAACAACATCATACCCGAAGCTCACACGATTCTCATCTTAACTGACAAGCATTGGATGTTAGAGTACCAGTGCTTTATATCAGTTTCAGAAGCAGAGTTCGACTAGATATGGTCCCTATGTGTAGGAAACACCGTTCTTTGGTTCTCAGCACACTCACGTTTCCTGCTGTCTTAGAGAATTTAGGAAGCAAGAGCGTGCTTCTTGCTCTAAAAAAGAGTGTGATCCATGGATGAGAACTATGCTGTGTGTTTCCCATAAGAAAAGGAGTTAAATCCCATGCTATGTGTCTTCCTACAAGCAAGACTTCGTTTCAGGTAAGGGCAGTCAGTTTTCAGCTCAAACTAACTACATCGTTCACGGAGCTCACAAGTTTCTCATCTTAACAGACAAGCATTGGATGTTAGAGGACCAGTGCTTTGTATCAATTTCAGTAGCAGATTTGGACTAGATATGGTCTGTATGTGTAGGAAACACCGTTCTTTGTTCTCAGCAAACTCACGTTTCCTGCTACCTTAGAGACTCTAGAAAGCAAGATCGTGCTTCTTGTTCTAAAGCAGAGTGTGATCAATGGATGAGAACACTGCTGTGTGTTTCACTTCAGAAATGGTTTTAAATCCCAGGCTCTGAGTCTTCCTACAAGCAAGACTTCGTTTCAGGTAAGGGCAGTCACATTTCTGCTCAAACGAACTACATCTTTCACGAAGCTCACACGTTTCTCATCTTAACTGACAAGCATTGGATGTTAGAGGAGCAGTGCTTTGTATCAGTTTCAGAAAAAGAGTTGGACTATATAATGTCCGTATGTGTAGGAAACACCGTTCTTTTGTTCTCAGCAAACTCACGTTTCCTGCTACCTTAGAGACTCTAGAAAGCAAGATCGTGCTTCTTGTTCTAAAGCAGAGTGTGATCAATGGATGACAACACTGCTGTGTGTTTCACTTCAGAAATGGTTTTAAATCCCAGGCTCTGAGTCTTCCTACAAGCAAGAATTCGTTTCAGGTAAGGGAAGTCACTTTTCAGCTCAAAGGAACTACATTGTTCACGAAGCTCACACGTTTCGCATCTTAACAGACAAGCATTGGGATTTAGAGGACCAGTGCTTTGTATCAGTTTCAGAAGCAGAGTTGGACTAGATATGGTCCGTATGTGTAGGAAACACCGTTCTTTGGTCTCAGCACACTCACGTTGCCTGCTGTCTTAGAGGCTTTAGAAAGCAAGAGCGTGCTTCTAGCTCTAAAGCGGAGTGTGATCCATGGATGAAAACTATGCTGTTTGTTTCCCTTCAGAAAAGGAGTTAAATCCCAGGCTCTATGTCTTCCTACAAGCAAGACTTCGGTTCAGGTAAGGGCAGTCACTTTTCAGCTCAAAAGAACTACATCGTTCACGGAGCTCACACGTTTCTCATCTTAACTGACAAGCATTGGATGTTAGAGGACCAGTGCTTTCTATCAGTTTCAGAAGCAGAGTTGGACGAGATATGGTCCGTATGTGTAGGGAACACCGTTCTTTGTTCTGGGCACACTCAGATTTCCTGCTGTATTAGAGACTCTAGAAAGCAAGAGTGTGCTTCTCGCTCTTTTGCAGAGTGTGATCCATGGATGAGAACTATGCTGTGTGTTTTACTTCAGAAATGGAGTTAAATCCCATGCTCTGAGTCTGCCTACAAGCAAGACTTCATTTCAGGTAAGGGCAGTCACTTTTCTGCTCAAAGAAACTACATCGTTCACGAAGCTCACACGTTTCTCATATTAACTGACAAGCATTGGATGTTAGAGGACCAGTGCATTGTATCAGTTTCAGAAGAAGATTTGGACTACATATAATCCGTATGTGTAGGAAACACCGTTCTGTTGTTCTGGGCACACTCAGATTTCCTGCTGTATTAGAGAATCTAGAAAGCAAGAGCGTGCTTCTTGCTCTAAAGCAGAGTGTGATCCATGGATGAGAACTATGCTGTGTGTTTCCCTTCAGAAATGGAGTTAAATCCCAGGCTCTGTGTCTTCCTGCAGGCAAGACTTCGTTTCAGGTAAGGGCAGTCACTTTTCAGCTCAAACGAACTACATCGTTCACGAAGCTCACACGTTTCTCATCTTAACAGACAAGCATTGGATTTTAGAGGACCAGTGCTTTGTATCAGTTTCAGAAGCACAGTTGGACTATATAATGTCCGTATGTGTAGGAAACACCGTTCTTTTGTTCTCAGCACACTCACGTTTCCTGCTGTCTTAGAGACTCTAGAAAGCAAGAGCGTGCTTCTTGCTCTAAAGCAGAGTGTGATCCATGGATGAGAACTATGCTGTGTGTTTCCCTTCAAAAATGGAGTTAAATCCCAGCCTCTGCATCATCCTACAGGCAAGACTTCGTTTCAGGTAAGGGCAGTCACTTTTCAGCTCAAACGAACTACATCATTCACGAAGCACACACGTTTCTCATCTTAACAGACAAGCATTGGATTTTAGAGGACCAGTGCTTTCTATCAGTTTCAGAAGCAGAGTTGGACTATATAATGTCCGTATGTGTAGGAAACACAGTTCTTTTGTTCGCAGCACACTCACGTTTCCTGCTGTTTAGAGACCCTAGAAAGCAAGAGCGTGCTTCTTGTTCTAAAGCAGAGTGTGATCAATGGATGAGACAATGCTGTGTGTTTCACTTCAGAAATGGAGTTAAATCCCAGGCTCTGTGTCTTCCTACAGGCAAGACTTCGTTTCAGGTAAGGGCAGTCACTTTTCAGCTCAAACGAACTACATTGTTCAGGAAGCTCACACGTTTCTCATCTTAACAGACAAGCATTGGGATTTAGAGGAAGAGTGCTTTGTATCAGTTTCAGAAGCAGAGTTGGACTATATAATGTCCATAGGTGTAGGAAACACCGTTCTATTGTTCTCAGCACACTCACGTTTCCTGATGTCTTAGAGACTCTAGAAAGCAACAGTGTGCTTCTTGTTCTAACGCAGATTGTGATCAATGGATGATTACACTGCTGTGTGTTTTACTGCAGAAATGGAGTTAAATCCCAGGCTCTGAGTCTTACTACAAGCAAGACTTCGTTTCAGATAAGAGCAGTCACTTTTCAGTTCAAAGGAAGTACATCGTTCACTGAGCTCACACGTTTCTCATCTTAACTGACAAGCATTGGATGTTAGAGGAACAGTGCTTTGTGTCAGTTTCAGAAGCAGAGTTGGACTACATATGGTCCGTATGTGTAGGAAACACCGTTCATTGGTCTCAGCACACTCATGTTTCCTGCTGTCTTAGAGACTATATAAAGCAAGAGCGTGCTTCTCGCTCTAAAGCAGAGTGTGATCCATGGATGAAAACTATGCTGTTTTTTTCCCTTCAGAAAAGGAGTTAAATCCAAGGCTCTATGTCTTCCTACAAGCAAGACTTCGTTTCAGGTAAGGGCAGTCACTTTTCAGCTCAAAAGAACTACATCGTTCACGGAGCTCACACGTTTCTCATCTTAACAGACAAGCATTGGATGTTAGAGGACCAGTGCTTTGTATCAGTTTCAGAAGCAGATTTGTACTAGATATGGTCCATATGTGTAGGAAACACCGTTCTTTTGTTCTGGGCACACTCAGATTTCCTGCTGTCTTAGAGACTCTATAAAGCAAGAGTGTGCTTCTCGCTCTAAAGCAGAGTGTGATCCATGGATGAATACTACGCTGTGTGTTTCACTTCAGAAATGGAGTTAAATCCCATGCTCTGAGTCTTACTACAAGCAAGACTTCGTTTCAGATAAGGGCAGTCATTTTTCAGTGCAAAGGAAATACATCGAACACGGAGCCCACACGTTTCTCATCTTAACAGACAAGCATTGGATGATACAGGACCATTGCTTTGTATCAGTTTCAGAAGCTGAGTTGGACTAGATATGGTTCGTATGTGTAGGAAACACCATTCTTTTGTTCTCAGCAAACACAATTTTCCTGCTGTCTTAGAGACTCTAGAAAGCAAGATCGTGGTTCTTGCTCTAAAGCAGAGTGTGATCCATGGATGAGAACTATGGTGTGTGTTTCCCTTCAGAAATGGAGTCAAATCCCAGGCTCTGTGTCTTCCTACAGGCAAGATTTCGTTTCAGGTAAGGGCAGTCACATTCCAGCTCAAACGAACTACATCGTTCACGAAGCTCACACGTTTCTCATCTTACCAGACAAGCATTGGATTTTAGAGGACCAGTGCTTTGTATCAGTTTCAGAAGCAGAGTTGGACTATATAATGTCCATATGTGTAGGAAACACCGTTCTTCTGTTCTCAGCGCACTCACGTTTCCTGCTGTCTTAGATAGTCTAGAAAGCAAGAGTGTGCTTCTTGTTCGAAAGCAGTGTGTGATCAATGGATGATTACACTGCTGTGTGTTTTACTTCAGAAATGGAGTTAAATCCCAGGCTCTGAGTCTTCCTACGAGCAAGACTTCAATTCAGGTAAGGGCAGTCACTTTTCTGCTCCATAGAACTACATCGTTCACGAAGCTCACACGTTTCTCATCTTAACAGACAAGCATTGGATGTTAGAGGACCAGTGCTTTGTATCAGTTTCAGAAGCAGATTTGGACTAGATATGGTCCATATGTGTAGGAAACACCGTTCTTTTGTTCTGGGCACACTCAGATTTCCTGCTGTCTTAGACACTCTATAAAGCAAGAGTGTGCTTCTCACTCTAAAGCAGAGTGTGATCCATGGATGAATACTACGCTGTGTGTTTCACTTCAGAAATGGAGTTAAATCCCATGCTCTGAGTCTTACTACAAGCAAGACTTCGTTTCAGATAAGGGCAGTCATTTTTCAGTTCAAAGGAAATACATCGTTCACGGAGCCCACACGTTTCTCATCTTAACAGACAAGCATTGGATGATACAGGACCATTGCTTTGTATCAGTTTCAGAAGCTGAGTTGGACTAGATATGGTCCGTATGTGTAGGAAACACCATTCTTTTGTTCTCAGCAAACACAAGTTTCCTGCTGTCTTAGAGACTCTAGAAAGCAAGATCGTGGTTCTTGCTCTAAAGCAGAGTGTGATCCATGGATGAGAACTATGGTGTGTGTTTCCCTTCAGAAATGGAGTCAAATCCCAGGCTCTGTGTCTTCCTACAGGCAAGATTTCGTTTCAGGTAAGGGCAGTCACATTTCAGCTCAAACGAACTACATCGTTCACGAAGCTCACACGTTTCTCATCTTACCAGACAAGCATTGGATTTTAGAGGACCAGTGCTTTGTATCAGTTTCAGAAGCAGAGTTGGACTATATAATGTCCATATGTGTAGGAAACACCGTTCTTCTGTTTTCAGCGCACTCACGTTTCCTGCTGTCTTAGATAGTCTAGAAAGCAAGAGTGTGCTTCTTGTTCGAAAGCAGTGTGTGATCAATGGATGATTACACTGCTGTGTGTTTTACTTCAGAAATGGAGTTAAATCCCAGGCTCTGAGTCTTCCTACGAGCAAGACTTCAATTCAGGTAAGGGCAGTCACTTTTCTGCTCCATAGAACTACATCGTTCACGAAGCTCAAACGTTTCTCATCTTAAATGACAAGCATTGGATGTTAGAGGGTCAGTGCTTTGTATCAGTTTCAGAAGCAGATTTGGACTACATATGGTCCATAAATGTAGGAAACACCGTTCTTTTGTTCTGGGCACACTCAGAATTCCTGCTGTATTAGAGACTCTAGAAAGCAAGAGTGTGCTTCTCGCTCTAAAGCAGAGTGTGATCGATGGATGAGAACTATGCTGTGTGTTTCCTTTCAGAAATGGACTTAAATCCCAGGCTCTGAGTCTTCCTACAAGCAAGATTTCGTTTCAGGTAAGGGCAGTCACTTTTCTTTTCAAACGAACTACATCATTCACGAAGCTCACACGTTTCTCATCTTAACTGACAAGCTTTGGATGTTAGAGGGTCAGTGCTTTGTATCAGGATCAGAAGCAGATTTGGACTAAATATGGTCCATATGTGTAGGAAACACGGTTCTTTTGTTCTGGGCACAATCAGATTTCCTGCTGTATTAGAGACTCTAGAAAGCAAGAGTGTGCTTCTCGCTCTAAAGCAGAGTGTGATCCATGGATGAGTCCTGGTGTGTGTTTCCCTTCAGAAAAGGAGTTAAATTCCAGGCTCTGTGTCTTCCTACAAGCAAGACTCCGTTTCAGGTAAGGGCAGTCACTTTTCATCTCAAACGAACTACATCGTACACGGAGCTCACACGTTTTTCATCTTAACAGACAAGCATTGGATGATAGAGGACTATTGCTCTGTATCAGTTTCAGAAGCTGAGTTGGACTAGATATGGTCCGTATGTTTAGGAAACACCATTCTTTTGTTCTCAGCAAACACACGTTTCCTGCTGTCTTAGAGAATCTAGAAAGCAAGATCGTGGTTCTTGTTCTAAAGCAGAGTGTGATCAATGGATGAGACAATGCTGTGTGTTTCACTTCAGAAATGGAGTTAAATCCCATGCTCTGAGTCTTCCTACAAGCAAGACTTCATTTCAGGTAAGGGCAGTCACTTTTCTGCTCAAAGGAACTACATCGTTCACAAAAATCACACGTTTCTCATCTTAACTGACAAGCATTGGATGTTAGAGGACCAGTGCATTGTATCAGTTTCATAAGAAGATTTGGACTACATATAGTCCGTATGTGTAGGAAACACCGTTCTTTTGTTCTGGGCACACTCAGATTTCCTGCTGTCTTAGAGACTCTAGAAAGCAAGAGTGTGCTTCTCGCTCTAAGGCAGAGTGTGATCCATGGATGAGAACTATGCTGTGTGTTTCCCTTCAGAAATGGAGTTAAATCCCATGCTCTTAGTCTTACTACAAGCAAGATTTCGTTTCAGATAAGGGCAGTCACTTTTCAGTTCAAAGGAACTACATCGTTCACGGAGCTCACACGTTTCTCATCTTAACAGACAAGCATTGGATGATACAGGACCATTGCTTTGTATCAGTTTCAGAAGCCTAGTTGGACTAGATATGGTCCATATGTGTAGGAAACACCATTCTTTTGTTCTCAGCAAACACACGTTTCCTGCTGTCTTAGAGACTCTAGAAAGCAAGATCGTGGTTCTTGCTCTAAAGCAGAGTGTGATCCATGGATGAGAACTATGCTGTGTGTTCCCCTTCAGAAATGGAGTCAAATCCCAGGCTCTGAGTCTTCCTACAGGCAAGACTTCGTGTCAGGTAAGTGCAGTCACTTTTCAGCTCAAAAGAACTACATTGTTCACTGAGCTCACACGTTTCTCATCTTAACTGACAAGCATTGGATGTTAGAGGACCAGTGCTTTCTATCAGTTTTAGAAGCAGAGTTGGACTAGATATGGTCCGTATGTGTAGGAAACACCGTTCTTTGGTCTCAGCACACTCATGTTTCCTGCTGTCTTAGAGACTCTAGAAAGCAAGAGCGTGCTTCTCGCTCTAAAGCAGAGTGTGATCCATCGATGAAATCTATGCTGTTTGTTTCCCTTCAGAAAAGGAGTTAAATCCCAGGCTCTATGTCTTCCTACAAGCAAGACTTCGTTTCAGGTAAGGGCAATCACTTTTCAGCTCAAAAGAACTACATCGTTCACGGAGCTCACACGTTTCTCATCTTAACAGACAAGCATTGGATGTTAGAGGACCAGTGCTTTGTATCAGTTACAGAAGCAGATTTGGACTAGATATGGTCCATATGTGTAGGAAACACCGTTCTTTTGTTCTGGGCACACTCAGATTTCCTGCTGTCTTAGAGACTCTATAATGCAATAGTGTGCTTCTCGCTCTAAAGCAGAGTGTGATCCATGGATGAATACTACGCTGTGTGTTTCTCTTCAGAAATGGAGTTAAATCCCATGCTCTGAGTCTTACTACAAGCAAGATTTCGTTTCAGATAAGGGCAGTCACTTTTCAGTTCAAAGGAACTACATCGTTCACGGAGCTCACACGTTTCTCATCTTAACAGACAAGCATTGGATGATACAGGACCATTGCTTTGTATCAGTTTCAGAAGCTGAGTTGGACTAGATATGGTCCATATGTGTAGGAAACACCATTCTTTTGTTCTCAGCAAACACACGTTTCCTGCTGTCTTAGAGACTCTAGAAAGCAAGATCGTGGTTCTTGCTCTAAAGCAGAGTGTGATCCATGGATGAGAACTATGCTGTGTGTTCCCCTTCAGAAATGGAGTCAAATCCCAGGCTCTGTGTCTTCCTACAGGAAAGACTTCGTTTCAGGTAAGGGCAGTCACATTTCAGCTCAAACGAACTACATCGTTCACGAAGCTCACACGTTTCTCATCTTAACACACAAGCATTGGATTTTAGAGGACCAGTGCTTTGTATCAGTTTCTGAAGCAGAGTTGGACTATATAATGTCCGTATGTGTAGGAAACACCGTTCTTCTGTTCTCAGCGCACTCACGTTTCCTGCTGTCTTAGAGAGTCTAGAAAGCAAGAGCGTGCTTCTTGTTCTAAAGCAGTGTGTGATCAATGGATGATTACACTACTGTGTGTTTTACTTCAGAAATGGAGTTAAATCCCAGGCTCTGAGTCTTCCTACGAGCAAGACTTCAATTCAGGTAAGGGAAGTCACTTTTCTGCTCAAACGAACTACATCGTTCAAGAAGCTCACACGTTTCTCATCTTATCTGACAAGCTTGGATGTTAGAGGACCAGTGCTTTGTATCAGTTTCAGAAGCAGAGTTGGACTAGATATGGTCCGTATGTGTAGGAAACACCGTTCTTTGGTCTCAGCACACTCACGTTGCCTGCTGTCTTAGAGACTTTAGAAAGCAAGAGCGTGCTTCTAGCTCTAAAGCGTAGTGTGATCCATGGATGAAAACTATGCTGTTTGTTTCCCTTCAGAAATGGACTTAAATCCCAGGCTCTATGTCTTCCTACAAGCAAGACTTCGGCTCAGGTAAGGGCAGTCACTTTTCAGCTCAAAAGAACTACATCGTTCACGGAGCTCACACGTTTCTCATCTTAACTGACAAGCATTGGATGTTAGAGGACCAGTGCTTTCTATCAGTTTCAGAAGCAGAGTTGGACTAGATATGGTCCGTATGTGTAGGAAACACCGTTCTTTTGTTCTGGGCACACTCAGATTTCCTGCTCTCTTAGAGACTCTAGAAAGCAAGAGCGTGCTTCTTGTTCTAAAGCAGAGTGTGATCAATGGATGAGACAATGCTGTGTGTTTCACTTCAGAAATGGAGTTAAATCCCAGGCTCTATGTCTTCCTACAGGCAAGACTTCGTTTCAGGTAAGGGCAGTCACTTTTCAGCTCAAACGAACTACATTGTTCACGAAGCTCACACGTTTCTCATCTTAACAGACAAGCATTGGGATTTAGAGGAAGAGTGCTTTGTATCAGTTTCAGAAGCAGAGTTGGACTATATATTGTCCGTAGGTGTAGGAAACACCGTTCTTTTGTTCTGAGCACACTCACGTTTCCTGATGTCTTAGAGACTCTAGAAAGCAACAGTGTGCTTCTTGTTCTAACGCAGAGTGTGATCAATGGATGAGACAATGCTGTGTGTTTCACTTCAGAAATGGAGTTAAATCCCAGGCTCTATGTCTTCCTACAGGCAAGACTTCGTTTCAGGTAAGGGCAGTCACTTTTCAGCTCAAACGAACTACATTGTTCACGAAGCTCACACGTTTCTCATCTTAACAGACAAGCATTGGGATTTAGAGGAAGAGTGCTTTGTATCAGTTTCAGAAGCAGAGTTGGACTATATATTGTCCGTAGGTGTAGGAAACACCGTTCTTTTGTTCTGAGCACACTCACGTTTCCTGATGTCTTAGAGACTCTAGAAAGCAACAGTGTGCTTCTTGTTCTAACGCAGAGTGTGATCAATGGATGATTACACTGCTGTGTGTTTTACTGCAGAAATGGAGTTAAATCCCAGGCTCTGAGTCTTACTACAAGCAAGACTTCGTTTCAGATAAGAGCAGTCACTTTTCAGTTCAAAGGAACTACATCGTTCACGGAGCTCACACGTTTCTACTCTTAACTGACAAGCATTGGATGTTAGAGGGTCAGTGATTTGTATCAGTTTCAGAAGCAGAGTTGGACGAGATATGGTCCGTATGTGTAGGAAACACCGTTCTTTTGTTCTGGGCACACTCAGATTTCCTGCTGTATTAGAGACTCTAGAAAGCACGAGTGTGCTTCTCGCTCTTTTGCAGAGTGTGATCCATGGATGAGAACTATGCTGTGTGTTTTACTTCAGAAATGGAGTTAAATCCAAATGCTCTGAGTCTGCCTACAAGCAAGACTTCATTTCAGGTAAGGGCAGTCACTTTTCTGCTCAAAGGAACTACATCGTTCACGAAGCTCACACGTTTCTCATATTAACTGACAAGCATTGGATGTTAGAGGACCAGTGCATTGTATCAGTTTCAGAAGAAGATTTGGACTACATATAATCCGTATGTGTAGGAAACACCGTTCTGTTGTTCTGGGCACACTCAGATTTCCTGCTGTATTAGAGAATCTAGAAAGCAAGAGCGTGCTTCTTGCTCTAAAGCAGAGTGTGATCCATGGATGAGAACTATGCTGTGTGTTTCCCTTCAGAAATGGAGTTAAATCCCAGGCTCTGTGTCTTCCTACAGGCAAGACTTCGTTTCAGCTAAGGGCAGTCACTTTTCAGCTCAAACAAACTACATCGTTCACGAAGCTCACACGTTTCTCATCTTAACAGACAAGCATTGGATTTTAGAGGACCAGTGCTTTGTATCAGTTTCAGAAGCACAGTTGGACTATATAATGTCCGTATGTGTAGGAAACACCGTTCTTTGGTTCTCAGCACACTCACGTTTCCTGCTGTCTTAGAGAATTTAGGAAGCAAGAGCGTGCTTTTTGCTCTAAAACAGAGTATGATCCATGGATGAGAACTATGCTGTGTGTTTCCCATAAGAAAAGGAGTTAAATCCCAGGCTATGTGTCTTCCTACAAGCAAGACTTCGTTTCAGGTAAGGGCAGTCAGTTTTCAGCTCAAACTAACTACATCGTTCACGGAGCTCACAAGTTTCTCATCTTAACAGACAAGCATTGGATGTTAGAGGACCAGTGCTTTGTATCAATTTCAGTAGCAGACTTGGACTAGATATGGTCTGTATGTGTAGGAACCACCTTTCTTTTGTTCTCAGCAAACTCACGTTTCCTGCTACCTTAGAGACTCTAGAAAGCAAGATCGTGCTTCTTGTTCTAAAGCAGAGTGTGATCAATGGATGAGAACACTGCTGTGTGTTTCACTTCAGAAATGGTTTTAAATCCCAGGCTCTGAGTCTTCCTACAAGCAAGACTTTGTTTCAGGTAAGGGCAGTCACATTTCTGCTCAAACGAACTACATCTTTCACGAAGCTCACACGTTTCTCATCTTAACTGACAAGCTTTGGATGGTAGAGGAGCAGTGCTTTGTTTCAGTTTCAGAAAAAGAGTTGGACTATATAATGTCCGTATGTGTAGGAAACACCGTTCTTTTGTTCTCAGCAAACTCACGTTTCCTGCTACCTTAGAGACTCTAGAAAGCAAGATCGTGCTTCTTGTTCTAAAGCAGAGTGTGATCAATGGATGAGAACACTGCTGTGTGTTTCACTTCAGAAATGGTTTTAAATCCCAGGCTCTGAGTCTTCCTACAAGCAAGACTTCGTTTCAGGTAAGGGAAGTCACATTTCTGCTCAAACGAACTACATCGTTCACGAAGCTCACACGTTTCTCATCTTAAATGACAAGCATTGGATGTTAGAGGACAAGTGCTTTCTATCAGTTTCAGAAGCAGAGTTGGACTAGATATGGTCCGTATGTGTAGGAAACACCGTTCTTTTGTTCTCAGCACACTCACATTTCCTGCTGTCTTAGAGACTCTAGAAAGCAAGAGCGTGCTTCTTGTACTAAAGCAGAGTATGATCAATGGATGAGACAATGCTGTGTGTTTCACTTCAGAAATGGAGTTAAATCCCAGGCTCTGTGTCTTCCTACAGGCAAGACTTCGTTTCAGGTAAGGGCAGTCACTTTTCAGCTCAAACGAACTACATTGTTCACGAAGCTCACACGTTTCTCATCTTAACAGACAAGCATTGGGATTTAGAGGACCAGTGCTTTGTATCAGTTTCAGATGCAGAGTTGGACTATATAATGTCCGTAGGTGCAGGAAACACCGTTCTTTTGTTCTCAGCACACTCACGTTTCCTGATGTCTCAGAGACTCTAGAAAGCAACAGTGTGCTTCTTGTTCTAACGCAGAGTGTGATCCATGGATGATTACACTGCTGTGTGTTTTACCTCAGAAATGGAGTTAAATCCCAGGCTCTATGTCTTCCTACAAGCAAGACTTCGGTTCAGGTAAGGGCAGTCACTTTTCTGCTCAAACGAACTACATCGTTCAAGAAGCTCACACGTTTCTCATCTTATCTGACAAGCTTGGATGTTAGAGGACCAGTGCTTTGTATCAGTTTCAGAAGCAGAGTTGGACTAGATATGGTCTGTATGTGTAGGAAACACCGTTCTTTGGTCTCAGCACACTCACGTTGCCTACTGTCTGAGAGACTTTAGAAAGCAAGAGCGTGCTTCTAGCTCTAAAGCGGAGTGTGATCCATGGATGAAAACTCTGCTGTTTGTTTCCCTTCAGAAAAGGATTTAATCCCAGGCTCTATGTCTTCCTACAAGCAAGACTTCGGTTCAGGTAAGGGCAGTCACTTTTCAGCTCAAACGAACTACATCGTTCACGGAGCTCACACGTTTCTCATCTTAACTGACAAGCATTGGATGTTAGAGGACCAGTGCTTTCTATCAGTTTCAGAAGCAGAGTTGGACTAGATATGGTCGGTATGTGTAGGGAACACCGTTCTTTGTTCTGGGCACACTCAGATTTCCTGCTCTCTTAGAGACTCTAGAAAGCAAGAGCGTGCTTCTTGTTCTAAAGCAGAGTGTGATCAATGGATGAGACAATGCTGTGTGTTTCACTTCAGAAATGGAGTTAAATCCCAGGCTCTGTGTCTTCCTACAGGCAAGACTTCGTTTCAGGTAAGGGCAGTCACTTTTCAGCTCAAACGAACTACATTGTTCACGAAGCTCACACGTTTCTCATCTTAACAGACAAGCATTGGGATTTAGAGGAAGAGTGCTTTGTATCAGTTTCAGAAGCAGAGTTGGACTATATAATGTCCGTAGGTGTAGGAAACACCGTTCTATTGTTCTCAGCACACTCACGTTTCCTGATGTCTTAGAGACTCTAGAAAGCAACAGTGTGCTTCTTGTTCTAACGCAGATTGTGATCAATGGATGATTACACTGCTGTGTGTTTTACTGCAGAAATGGAGTTAAATCCCAGGCTCTGAGTCTTACTACAAGCAGACTTCAGTTCAGGTAAGTGCAGTCACTTTTCTGCTCAAACGAACTACATCGTTCAAGAAGCTCACACGTTTCTCATCTTAACAGACAAGCATTGGGATTTAGAGGACCAGTGCTTTGTATCAGTTTCAGAAGCAGAGTTGGACTATATAATGTCCGTAGGTGCAGGAAACACCGTTCTTTTGTTCTCAGCACACTCACGTTTCCTGATGTCTTAGAGACTCTAGAAAGCAACAGTGTGCTTCTTGTTCTAACGCAGAGTGTGATCAATGGATGATTACACTGCTGTGTGTTTTACCTCAGAAATGGAGTTAAATCCCAGCTCTGAGTCTTCCTACGAGCAAGACTTCAATTCAGGTAAGGGAAGTCACTTTTCTGCTCAAACGAACTACATCGTTCAAGAAGCTCACACGTTTCTCATCTTATCTGACAAGCTTGGATGTTAGAGGACCAGTGCTTTGTATCAGTTTCAGAAGCAGAGTTGGACTAGATATGGTCCGTATGTGTAGGAAACACCGTTCTTTGGTCTCAGCACACTCACGTTGCCTGCTGTCTTAGAGACTTTAGAAAGCAAGAGCGTGCTTCTAGCTCTAAAGCGGAGTGTGATCCATGGATGAAAACTATGCTGTTTGTTTCCCTTCAGAAAAGGAGTTAAATCCCAGGCTCTATGTCTTCCTACAAGCAATACTTCGGTTCAGGTAAGGGCAGTCACTTTTCAGCTCAAAAGTACTACATCGTTCACGGAGCTCACACGTTTCTCATCTTAACTGACAAGCATTGGATGTTAGAGGACCAGTGCTTTCTATCAGTTTCAGAAGCAGAGTTGGACTAGATATGGTCCGTATGTGTAGGAAACACCGTTCTTTGTTCTGGGCACACTCAGATTTCCTGCTCTCTTAGAGACTCTAGAAAGCAAGAGCGTGCTTCTCGCTCTAAAGCAGAGTGTGATCCATGGATGAATACTATGCTGTGTGTTTCCCTTCAGAAATGGACTTAAATCCTTGGCTCTGTGTCTTACTACAAGCAAGCCTTCGTTTCAGGTAAGGGCATTCACTTTTCAGGTCAAAGGAACTACATCATTCACAAAGCTCACACGTTTGTCATCTTAACTGACAAGCATTGGATGTTAGAGGACCAGTGCTTTGTATCAGTTTCAGAAGCAAAGTTGGACTAGATATGGTCTGTATGTGTAGGAAACACCGTTCTTTTGTTCTCAGCACACTCACGTTTCCTGCTGTCTTAGATTCTAGAAAGCAAGATCGAGCTTCTCGCTCTAAAGCAGAGTGTGATCCATGGA
The DNA here is from genome assembly GCA_949786385.1 of Onychomys leucogaster. Taxonomy (NCBI): domain Eukaryota; kingdom Metazoa; phylum Chordata; class Mammalia; order Rodentia; family Cricetidae; genus Onychomys; species Onychomys leucogaster. The sequence continues at coordinate 976,972 of CATKUP010000149.1, read as the reverse complement.
TGAGACTATGCTGTGTGTTTCACTTCAGAAATGGAGTTAAATCCCAGGCTCTGAGTCTTCCTACAAGCAAGACGTCGTTTCAGGTAAGGGCAGTCACTTTTTAGCTCAAATGAACTACAAGGTTCACTGAGCTCACACGTTTCTCATCTTAACTGACAAGCTTTGGATGTTAGAGGGTCAGTGCTTTGTATCAGTTTCAGAAGCAGATTTAGACTACATATGGTCCATATGTGTAGGAAACACCATTCTTTTGTTCTGGGCACACTCAGATTTCCTGCTGTATTAGAGAGTCTAGAAAGCAAGAGCGTGCTTCTTGCTCTAAAGCAGAGTGTGATCCATGGATGAGAACTATGATGTGTGTTTCCCTTCAAAAATGGAGTTAAATCCCAGCCTCTGCGTCATCCTACAGGCAAGACTTCGTTTCAGGTAATGGCAGTACTTTTCAGCTCAAACAAACTACATCGTTCACAAAGCTCACACGTTTCTCATCTTAACTGACAAGCATTGGATGTTAGAGGACCAGTGCTTTGTATCAGTTTCAGAAGAAGAGTTGGACTAGATATGGTCCGTATGTGTAGGAAACACCGTTCTTTTGTTCTCAGCACACTCACGTTTCCTGCTGTCTTAGAGACTCTAGAAAGCAAGAGCGTGCTTCTCGCTCTAAAGCAGAGTGTGATCCATGGATGAGAACTATGCTGTGTGTTTCCCTTCAGAAATGGAGTTAAATCCCAGGCTCTGTGTCTTCCTACAAGCAAGACTTCTTTTCAGGAAAGGGCAGTCACTTTTCTGCTCAAACGAACTACATCTTTCACGAAGCTCACACGTTTCTCATCTTAACTGACAAGCATTGGATGTTAGAGGAGCAGTGCTTTGTACCAGTTTCAGAAGAAGAGTTGGACTATATAATGTCTGTATGTGTAGGAAACACCGTTCTTTTGTTCTCAGCACACTCACGTTTCCTGCTGTCTTAGATTCTAGAAAGCAAGATCGTGCTTCTCGCTCTAAAGCAGAGTGTGATCCATGGATGAGAACTATGCTGTGTCTTTCACTTCAGAAATGGAGTTAAATCCCAGGCTCTTAGTCTTCCTACAAGCAAGAATTCGTTTCAGGTAAGGGCAGTCACTTTTTAGCTTAAACGAACTACATCGTTCACTGAGCTCACACGTTTCTCATCTTAACTGACAAGCTTTGGATGTTAGAGAGTCAGTGCTTTGTATCAGTTTCAGAAGCAGATTGGGACTACATATGGTCCATATGTGTAGGAAACACCATTCTTTTGTTCTGGGCACACTCATTTTTCCTGCTGTCTTAGAGACTCTAGAAAGCAAGAGCGTGCTTCTCGCTCTAAAGCAGAGTGTGATCCATGGATGAGAACTATGCTGTGTGTTTCCCTTCAGAAAAGGAGTTAAATCCCAGGCTCTGTGTCTTCCTACAAGCAAGACTTCTTTTCAGGAAAGGGCAGTCACTTTTCTGCTCAAACGAACTACATCTTTAACGAAGCTCACACGTTTCTCATCTTAACTGACAAGCATTGGATGTTAGAGGAGCAGTGCTTTGTACCAGTTTCAGAAGAAGAGTTGGACTATATAATGTCTGTATGTGTAGGAAACACCGTTCTTTTGTTCTCAGCACACTCACGTTTCCTGCTGTCTTAGATTCTAGAAAGCAAGATCGTGCTTCTCGCTCTAAAGCAGAGTGTGATCCATGGATGAGAACTATACTGTGTGTTTCACTTCAGAAATGGAGTTAAATCCCAGGCTCTGAGTCTTCCTACAAGCAAGACTTCGTTTCAGGTAAGGGCAGTCACTTTTTAGCTCAAACGAACTACATCGTTCACAAAGCTCACACGTTTGTCACGTTAACTGACAAGCATTGGATCTTAGAGGACCAGTGCTTTGTATCTGTTTCAGAAGCAGAGTTGGACTTGATATGGTCCTTATGCGTAGGAAACACGGTTCTTTGTTCTCAGCACACTCACGTTTCCTGCTGTCTTAGATACTTTAGAAAGCAAGAGCGTGCTTCTCACTCTAAAGCAGAGTGTGATCCATAGATGAAAACTATGCTGTGTGTTTCCCTTCAGAAAAGGAGTTAAATCCCAGGCTCTACGTCTTCCTACAAGCAAGACTTTGTTTCAGGTAAGGGCAGTCACTTTTCAGCTCAAACGAACTACATCTTTCACGGAGCTCACACGTTTCTCATCTTAACTGACAAGCATTGGATGTTAGAGGACCAGTGCTTTGTATCAGTTTCAGAAGAAGTGTTGGACTAGATATGGTCCATATGTGTAGGAAACACCGTTCTTTTGTTCTCAGCACACTCACGTTTCCTGCTGTCTTAGAGACTCTAGAAAGCAAGAGCGTGCTTATCGCTCAAAAGCAGAGTGTGATCCATGGATGAGACAATGCTGTGTGTTTCACTTCAGAAATGAAATTAAATCCCATGCTCTGAGTCTCCCTACAAGCAGGACTTCGTTTCAGGTAAGGACAGTCACTTTTCTGCTCAAAGGAACTACATCGTTCCCGAAGCTCACACGTTTGTCATCTTAACTGACAAGCATTGGATGTTAGAGGACCAGAGCATTGTATCAGTTTCAGAAGAAGATTTGGACTACATATAGTCCGTATGTGTAGGAAACACCGTTCTTTTGTTCTGGGCACACTCAGATTTCCTGCTGTAGTAGAGACTCTAGAAAGCAAGAGCGTGCTTCTTGCTCTAAAGCAGAGTGTGATCCATGGATGAGAACTATGCTGTGTGTTTCCCTTCAGAAATGGAGTTAAACCCCAGGCTCTGTGTCTTCCTACAGGCAAGACTTCGTTTCAGATAAGGGCAGTCACTTTTCAGCTCAAACGAACTACATCATTCACGAAGCTCACACGTTTCTCATCTTAACAGACAAGCATTGGATGTTAGAGGACCAGTGCTTTGTATCAGTTTCAGAAGAAGAGTTGGACTAGATATGGTCCGTATGTGTAGGAAACACCGTTCTTTTGTTCTCAACACACTCACGTTTCCTGCTGTCTTATAGAATCTAGAAAGCAAGAGCGTGCCTCTCGCTCTAAAGCAGAGTGTGATCCATGGATGAATACTATGCTGTGTGTTTCCCTTCAGAAATGGACTTAAATCCTTGGCTCTGTGTCTTACTACAAGCAAGCCTTCGTTTCAGGTAAGGGCATTCACTTTTCAGGTCAAAGGAACTACATCATTCACAAAGCTCACACGTTTGTCATCTTAACTGACAAGCATTGGATGTTAGAGGACCAGTGCTTTGTATCAGTTTCAGAAGCAAAGTTGGACTAGATATGGTCTGTATGTGTAGGAAACACCGTTCTTTTGTTCTCAGCACACTCACGTTTCCTGCTGTCTTAGATTCTAGAAAGCAAGATCGAGCTTCTCGCTCTAAAGCAGAGTGTGATCCATGGATGAGACTATGCTGTGTGTTTCACTTCAGAAATGGAGTTAAATCCCAGGCTCTGAGTCTTCCTACAAGCAAGACTTCGTTTCAGGTAAGGGCAGTCACTTTTTAGCTCAAATGAACTACATCGTTCACTGAGCTCACACGTTTCTCATCTTAACTGACAAGCTTTGGATGTTAGAGGGTCAGTGCTTTGTATCAGTTTCAGAAGCAGATTTAGACTACATATGGTCCATATGTGTAGGAAACACCGTTCTTTTGTTCTGGGCACACTCAAATTTCCTGCTGTATTAGAGAGTCTAGAAAGCAAGAGCGTGCTTCTTGCTCTAAAGCAGAGTGTGATCCATGGATGAGAACTATGATGTGTGTTTCCCTTCAAAAATGGAGTTAAATCCCAGCCTCTGCGTCATCCTACAGGCAAGACTTCGTTTCAGGTAATGGCAGTACTTTTCAGCTCAAACGAACTACATCGTTCACAAAGCTCACACGTTTCTCATCTTAACTGACAAGCATTGGATGTTAGAGGACCAGTGCTTTGTATCAGTTTCAGAAGAAGAGTTGGACTAGATATGGTCCGTATGTGTAGGAAACACCGTTCTTTTGTTCTCAGCACACTCACGTTTCCTGCTGTCTTAGAGACTCTAGAAAGCAAGAGCGTGCTTCTCGCTCTAAAGCAGAGTGTGATCCATGGATGAGAACTATGCTGTGTGTTTCCCTTTAGAAATGGAGTTAAATCCCAGGCTCTGTGTCTTCCTACAAGCAAGACTTCTTTTCAGGAAAGGGCAGTCACTTTTCTGCTCAAACGAACTACATCTTTCACGAAGCTCACACGTTTCTCATCTTAACTGACAAGCATTGGATGTTAGAGGAGCAGTGTTTTGTACCAGTTTCAGAAGAAGAGTTGGACTATATAATGTCTGTATGTGTAGGAAACACCGTTCTTTTGTTCTCAGCACACTCACGTTTCCTGCTGTCTTAGATTCTAGAAAGCAAGATCGTGCTTCTCGGTCTAAAGCAGAGTGTGATCCATGGATGAGAACTATGCTGTGTGTTTCACTTCAGAAATGGAGTTAAATCCCAGGCTCTGAGTCTTCCTACAAGCAAGACTTCGTTTCAGGTAAGGGCAGTCACTTTTTAGCTCAAATGAACTACATCGTTCACTGAGCTCACACGTTTCTCATCTTAACTGACAAGCTTTGGATGTTAGAGAGTCAGTGCTTTGTATCAGTTTCAGAAGCAGATTTGGACTACATATGGTCCATATGTGTAGGAAACACCATTCTTTTGTTCTGGGCACACTCATGTTTCCTGCTGTCTTAGAGAATCTAGAAAGCAAGAGCGTGCTTCTCGCTCTAAAGCAGAGTGTGATCCATGGATGAGAACTATGCTGTGTGTTTCCCTTCAGAAATGGAGTTAAATCCCAGGCTCTGTGTCTTCCTACAAGCAAGACTTCTTTTCAGGAAAGGGCAGTCACTTTTCTGCTCAAACGAACTACATCTTTCACGAAGCTCACACTTTTCTCATCTTAACTGACAAGCATTGGATGTTAGAGGAGCAGTGCTTTGTACCAGATTCAGAAGAAGAGTTGGACTATATAATGTCTGTATGTGTAGGAAACACCGTTCTTTTGTTCTCAGCACACTCACGTTTCCTGCTGTCTTAGATTCTAGAAAGCAAGATCGTGCTTCTCGCTCTAAAGCAGAGTGTGATCCATGGATGAGAACTATGCTGTGGGTTTCACTTCAGAAATGGAGTTAAATCCCAGGCTCTGAGTCTTCCTACAAGCAAGACTTCGTTTCAGGTAAGGGCAGTCACTTTTTAGCTCAAACGAACTACATCGTTCACTGAGCTCACAGGTTTCTCATCTTACCTGACAAGCTTTGGATGTTAGAGGGTCAGTGCTTTGTATCAGTTTCAGAAGCAGATTTGGACTACATATGGTCCATATGTGTAGGAAACACCGTTCTTTTGTTCTGGGCACACTCAGATTTCATGCTGTATTAGAGAGTCTAGAAAGCAAGAGCGTGCTTCTTGCTCTAAAGCAGAGTGTGATCCATAGATGAGAACTATGCTGTGTGTTTCCCTTCAGAAATGGAGTTAAATCCCAGGCTCTGTGTCTTCCTACAGGCAAGACTTCGTTTCAGCTAAGGGCAGTCAGTTTTCAGCTCAAACGAACTACATCGTTCACGAAGCTCACACGTTTCTCATCTTAACAGACAAGCATTGGATTTTAGAGGACCAGTGCTTTGCATCAGTTTCAGAAGCACAGTTGGACTATATAATTTCCGTATGTGTAGGAAACACCGTTCTTTTGTTCTCAGCACACTCACGTTTCCTGCTGTCTTAGAGAATCTAGAAAGCAAGAGCGTGCTTCTTGCTCTAAAGCAGAGTGTGATCCATGGATGAGAACTATGCTGTGTGTTTCCCTTCAAAAATGGAGTTAAATCCCAGCCTCTGCATCATCCTACAGGCAAGACTTCGTTTCAGGTAAGGGCAGTCACTTTTCAGCTCAAACGAACTACATCGTTCACGAAGCACACATGTTTCTCATCTTTACAGACAAGCATTGGATTTTAGAGGAGCAGTGCTTTGTACCAGTTTCAGAAGAAGAGTTGGACTATATAATGTCCGTATGTGTAGGAAACACTGTTCTTTTGTTCTCAGCAAACTCACGTTTCCTGCTACCTTAGAGACTCTAGAAAGCAAGATCGTGCTTCTTGTTCTAAAGCAGAGTGTGATCAATGGATGAGAACACTGCTGTGTGTTTCACTTCAGAAATTGTTTTAAATCCCAGGCTCTGAGTCTTCCTACAAGCAAGACTTCGTTTCAGGTAAGGGCAGTCACATTTCTGCTCAAACGAAAGACATCTTTCACGAAGCTCACACGTTTCTCATCTTAACTGACAAGCATTGGATGTTAGAGGAGCAGTGCTTTGTATCAGTTTCAGAAAAAGAGTTGGACTATATAATGTCCATATGTGTAGGAAACACCGTTCTTTTGTTCTCAGCAAACTCACGTTTCCTGCTACCTTAGAGACTCTAGAAAGCACGATCGTGCTTCTTGTTCTAAAGCAGAGTGTCATCCATGGATGAGAACTATGCTGTGTGTTTCCCTTCAGAAATGGAGTTAAATCCCAGGCTCTGTGTCTTCCTACAAGCAAGACTTCGTTTCAGGTAAGGGCAGTCACTTTTCAGCTCAAACGAACTACATCGTTCACGAAGCTCACATGTTTCTCATCTTAACTGACAAGCATTGGATGTTAGAGGAGCAGTGCTTTGTACCAGTTTCAGAAGAAGAGTTGGACTATATAATGTCCGTATGTGTAGGAAACACCGTTCTTTTGTTCTCAGCACACTCACGTTGACTGCTGTCTTAGATTCTAGAAAGCAAGATCGTGCTTCTCGCTCTAAAGCAGAGTGTGATCCATGGATGAGAACTATGCTGTGTGTTTCACTTCAGAAATGGAGTTAAATCCCATGCTCTGTGTCTCCCTACAGGCAAGACTTCGTTTCAGGTAAGGTTAGTCACTTTTCAGCTCAAAGGAACTACATCGTTCCCGAAGCTCACACGTTTCTCATCTTAACAGACAAGCATTGGATTTTAGAGGACCAGTGCTTTGTATCACTTTCAAAAGCAGAGTTGGACTATATAATGTCCGTATGTGTAGGAAACACAGTTCTTTTGTTCGCAGCACAATCACGTTTCATGCTGTTTAGAGACCCTAGAAAGCGAGAGCGTGCTTCTTGTTCTAAAGCAGAGTGTGATCAATGGAAGAGACAATGCTGTGTGTTTCACTTCAGAAATGGAGTTAAATCCCAGGCTCTGTGTCTTCCTACAGGCAAGAATTCGTTTCAGGTAAGGGCAGTCACTTTTTAGCTCAAACGAAATACATCGTTCACGAAGCTCACACGTTTCTCATCTTAACAGACAAGCATTGGATTTTAGAGGACCAGTGTTTTGTATGAGTTTCAGAAGCAGAGTTGGACTATTTAATGTCCGTATATGTAGGAAACACCGTTCTTTTGTTCGGGGCACAATCAGATTTCCTGCTGTATTAGAGACTCTAGAAAGCAAGAGTTTGTTTCTCACTCTAAAGCAGAGTGTGATCCATGGATGAGAACTATGCTGTGTGTTTCCCTTCAGAAATGGACTTAAATCCCAGGCTCTGTGTCTTACTACATGCAAGACTTCGTTTCAGGTAAGGGAAGACAATTTTCAGTTCAAAGGAACTACATCGTTCCCGAAGCTCACATGTTTCTCATCTTAACTGACAAGCATTGGATGTTAGAGTACCAGTGCTTTGTATCAGTTTCAGAAGCAGAGTTGGACTAGATATGGTCCCTTTGTGTAGGAAACACCGTTCTATTGTTCTCAGCACACTCACGTTTCCTACTGTCTTAGAGACTCTAGAAAGCAAGAGCGTGCTTCTCGCTCTAAAGCAGAGTGTGATCCATGGATGAGACTATGCTGTGTGTTTCACTTCAGAAATGGAGTTAAATCCCATGCTCTGTGTCTCCCTACAAGCAAGACTTCGTTTCAGGTAAGGGCAGTCACTTTTCAGCTCAAAGGAACAACATCATTACCGAAGCTCACACGTTTCTCATCTTAACTGACAAGCATTGGATGTTAGAGTACCAGTGCTTTATATCAGTTTCAGAAGCAGAGTTCGACTAGATATGGTCCCTATGTGTAGGAAACACCGTTCTTTGGTTCTCAGCACACTCACGTTTCCTGCTGTCTAGAGAATTTAGGAAGCAAGAGCGTGCTTCTTGCTCTAAAACAGAGTGTGATCCATGGATGAGAACTATGCTGTGTGTTTCCCATAAGAAAAGGAGTTAAATCCCAGGCTATGTGTCTTCCTACAAGCAAGACTTCGTTTCAGGTAAGGGCAGTCACTTCTCAGCTCAAACTAACTACATCGTTATCGGAGCTCACAAGTTTCTCATCTTAACAGACAAGCATTGGATGTTAGAGGACCAGTGCTTTGTATCAATTTCAGAAGCAGATTTGGACTAGATATGGTCTGTATGTGTAGGAAACACCTTTCTTTTGTTCTCAGCAAACTCACGTTTCCTGCTACCTTAGAGACTCTAGAAAGCAAGATCGTGCTTCTTGTTCTAAAGCAGAGTGTGATCAATGGATGAGAACACTGCAGTGTGTTTCACTTCAGAAATGGTTTTAAATCCCAGGCTCTGAGTCTTCCTACAAGCAAGACTTCGTTTCAGGTAAGGGCAGTCACATTTCTGCTCAAACGAACTACATCTTTCACGAAGCTCACACGTTTCTCATCTTAACTGACAAGCATTGGATGTTAGAGGAGCAGTGCTTTGTATCAGTTTCAGAAAAAGAGTTGGACTATATAATGTCCGTATGTGTAGGAAACACCGTTCTTTTGTTCTCAGCAAAGTCACGTTTCCTGCTACCTTAGACACTCTAGAAAGCAAGATCGTGCTTCTTGTTCTAAAGCAGAGTGTGATCAATGGATGAGAACACTGCTGTGTGTTTCAATTCAGAAATGGTTTTAAATCCCAGGATCTGAGTCTTCCTACAAGCAAGAATTCGTTTCAGGTAAGGGCAGTCACATTTCTGCTCAAACGAACTACATCTTTCACGAAGCTCACACGTTTCTCATCTTAACTGACAAGCATTGGATGTTAGAGTACCAGTGCTTTCTATGAGTTTCAGAAGCAGAGTTGGACTAGATATGGTCCATATGTGTAGGAAACACCGTTCTTTTGTTCTCAGCACACTCACGTTGACTGCTGTCTTAGATTCTAGAAAGCAAGATCGTGCTTCTCGCTCTAAAGCAGAGTGTGATCCATGGATGAGAACTATGCTCTGTGTTTCACTTCAGAAATGGAGTTAAATCCCATGCTCTGTGTCTCCCTACAGGCAAGACTTCGTTTCAGGTAAGGTTAGTCACTTTTCAGCTCAAAGGAACTACATCGTTCCCGAAGCTCACACGTTTCTCATCTTAACTGACAAGCATTGGATGTTAGAGGACCAGTGCATTGTATCAGTTTCAGAAGGAGATTTGGACTACATATGGTCCGTATGTGTAGGAAACACCGTTCTATTGTTCTGGGCACACTCATATTTCCTGCTGTCTTAGAGACTCTAGAAAGCAAGAGTGTGCTTCTCGCTCTAACCACAGTGTGATCCATGGATGAATACTATGCTGTGTGTTTCCCTTCAGAAATGGAGTTAAATCCCAGGCTCTGTGTCTTCCTACAAGCAAGACTCCGTTTCAGGTAAGGGTAGTCACTTTTCAGTACAAAGGAACTACATCATTCACAAAGCTCACACGTTTCTCATCTTAACTGACAAACATTGGATGTTAGAGGACCAGTGCTTTGTATCAGTTTCAGAAGCAGAGTTGGACTAGATATGGTCCGTATGTGTAGGAAACACCGTTCTTTTGTTCTCAGCACACTCACGTTTCCTGCTGTATTAGAGACTCTAGAAAGCAAGAGCGTGCTTCTCGTTCTAAAGCAGAGTGTCATCAATGGAAGAGAACACTGCTGTGTGTTTCACTTCAGAAATGGAGTTAAATCCCAGGCTCTGAGTCTTCCTACAAGCAAGACTTAATTTCAGGTAAGGGCAGTCATTTTTCTGCTCAAATGAACTACATCCTTCAGGAAGATCACACGATTCTCATCTTAACTGAAAAGCATTGGATGTTAGAGGACCAGTGCATTGTATCAGTTTCAGAAGCAGATTTGGACTACATATGGACCGTATATGTAGGCAACACCATTCTTTTGTTCTGGGCACACTCAGATTTCCTGGTATATTAGAGACTCTAAAAGCAAGAGCCTGCTTCTCGCTCTAAAACAGAGTGTGATCCATGGATGAGAACTATGCTGTGTGTTTCTCTTAAGAAATGGAGTTAAATCCCAGGCTCTGTGTCTTACTACAAGCAAGACTTCGTTTTAGGTAAGGGCAGTCACTTTTCTGTTCAAAGGAACTACATCATTCACAAAGCTCACACGTTTCTCATCTTAACTGACAAGCATTGGATGTTAGAGGACCAGTGCTTTGTATCAGTTTCAGAAGCAGAGTTGAACTAGATATGGTCCGTATGTGTAGGAAACACTGTTCTTTTGTTCTCAGCAAAATCACGTATCCTGCTGTCTTAGAGACTCTAGAAAGCAAGAGCGTGCTTCTTGTTATAAAGCAGAGTGTGATCAATGGATGATTACACTATTGTGTGTTTTACTTCAGAAATGGAATTAAATCCAGGGCTCTGAGTCTTCCTACAGGCAAGAATTCAATTCAGGTAAGGGCAGTCACTTTTCTGCTCAAACGAACTCCATCGTTCATGAAGCTCACACGTTTCTCATCTTAACAGACAAGCATTGGATGTTAGAGGATCAGTGCTTTGTATCAGTTTAAGAAGCAGATTTGGACTAGATATGGTCCGTATATGTAGGAAACACCGTTCTTTTGTTCTCAGCACAGTCGCGTTTCCTGCTGTCTTAGAGACTCTAGAAAGCAAGAGCGTGCTTCTCGCTCTAAATCAGAATGTGATCTATGGATGAGAACTATGCTGTGTGTTTCCCTTCAGAAATGGAGTTAAATCCCAATCTCTGTGTCTTCCTACAAGCAAGACTTCGTTTCAGGTAAGGGCAATCACTTTTCAGCTCAAATGACCTACATCGTTCTCTGAGCTCACACTTTTATCATCTTAACAGACAAGCATTGGATGTTAGAGGACTAGTGCTTTGTATCAGTTTAAGAAGCAGAGTTGGACTAGATATGGTCTGTACGTGTAGGAAACACCGTTCTTTTGTTCTCAGCACACTCAAGTTTCCTGCTGTCTTAGAGAATTTAGAAAGCAAGAGCTTGCTTCTTGTTCTTAAGCAGAGTGTCATCAATGGATGAGAACACTGCTGTGTGTTTCACTTCAGAAATGGAGTTAAATCCCAGGCTCTGAGTCTTCCTACCACAAGACTTCATTTCAGGTAAGCGCAGACACTTTTCTGCTCAAACGAACTACATCGTTAACAAAGATCACAAGATTCTCATCTTAAATGACAAGCATTGGATGTTAGAGGGTCAGTGCATTGTATCAGTATCAGAAGCAGATTTGGACTACATATGGACCGTAATTGTAGGAAACACCGTTCTTTTGTTCTGGGCACACTCAGATTTCCTGCTATATTAGAGAGTCTAAAAGCAAGAGCGTGCTTCTCGCTCTAAAGCAGAGTGTGATCCATGTATTAGAACTTTACTGTGTGTTTCTCTTAAGAAGTGGAGTTAAATCCCAGGCTCTGGGTCTTACTACAAGCAAGATCGTTTCAGGTAAGGGCAGTCACTTTTCAGTTCAAAGGAACTACATCATTCACAAAGCTCACACGTTTCTCATCTTAACTGACAAACATTGGATTTTAGAGGACCAGTGCTTTGTATCAGTTTCAGAAGCAGAGTTGAACTAGATATGGTCCGTATGTTTAGGAAACACCGTTCTTTTGTTCTCAGCACACTCACGTTTCCTGCTGTCTTAGAGACTCTAGAAAGCAAGAGCATGCTTCTTGTTCTAAAGCAGAGTGTGATCAATGGATGATTACACTGCTCTGTTTCACTTCAGAAATGGAGTTAAATCCCAGGCTCTGAGTCTTCCTACAAGCAAGACTTCGATTCAGGTAAGGGCAGTCACTTTTCTGCTCAAACGAACTACATCGTTCACAGAGCTCACACGTTTCTCATCTTAACTGACAAGCATTGGATGTTAGAGGGTCAATGCTTTATATCAGTTTCAGAAGCAGATTTGGACTGGATATGGTCCATATGTGTAGGAAACTCCGTTCTTTTGTTCTGGGCACACTCAGATTTCCTGCTGTCTTAGAGACTCTAGAAAGCAAGAGCATGCTTCTTGCTCTAAAGCAGAGTGTGATCCATGCATCAGAAGTATGCTGTGTGTTTCCATTCAGAAATGGAGTTAAATCCCACGCTCTGTGTCTTCCTACAAGCAAGACTTCGTTTCTGGTAAGGGCAGTCACTTTTCAGATCAAACGATCTACATCGTTCACGGAGCTCACACGTTTCTCATCTTAACAGACAAGTATTGGATGTTAGAGGACCAGTGCTTTGTATCAGTTTATGAAGCAGAGTTGGACTAGATATGGTCCGTATGTGTAGGAAACACAGTTCTTTTGTTCTCAGCAAAATCACGTTTCCTGCTGTCTTAGAGACTCTAGAAAGCAAGAGCGTGCTTCTTGTTCTAAAGCAGAGTGTGATCCATGGATGAGAACACTGCTGTGTGTTTCACTTCAGAAATGGAGTTAAATCCCAGGCTCTGAGTCTTCCTAAAAGCAAGACTTCGATTCAGGTAAGGGCAGTCACTTTTCTGCTCAAACGAACTACATCGTTCACGAAGCTCACACGTTTCTCATCTTAACTGGCAAGCATTGGATGTTAGAAGGGTCAGTGCTTTGTATCAGTTTCAGAAGCAGATTTGGACTACATATGTTCTGTATGTGTAGGAAACACCGTTCTTTTGTTCTCAGCACACACACGTTTCCTGCTGTCTTAGAGACTCTAGAAAGCAAGAGCGTGCTTCTTGTTCTAAAGCAGAGTGTGATCAATGGATGATTACACTGCTGTGTGTTTCACTTCAGAAATGGAGTTAAATCCCAGGCTCTGTGTCTTCCTACAAGCAAGACTTCGTTTCAGGTAAGGACAGTCAATTTTCAGCTCAAACGAACTACATCGTTCACGGAGCTCACACGTTTCTCATCTTAACAGACAAACATTGGATGTTAGAGGACCAGTGCTTTGTATTAGTTTCAGAAACAGAGTTGGACTAGATATGGTCCGTATGTTTAGGAAACACCATTCTTTTGTTCTCAGCGCACTCACGTTTCCTGCTGACTTAGAGAGTCTAGAAAGCCAGAGCGTGCTTCTGGCTCTAAAGCAGAGTGTGATCCATGGATGAGAACTGTGCTGTGTGTTTCCCTTCAGAAATGGAGGTAAATCCCAGACTCTGTGTCTTCCTACAAGCAAGACTTCGTTTAAGGTAAGGGCAGTCACTTTTCTGCTCAAACGATCTACATCGTTCATGAAGCTCACACGTTTCCCATCTTAACTGACAAGCATTGGATGTTAGAGGACCAGTGCTTTGTATCAGTTTCAGAAGCAGAGTTGGACTACATATGGTCCATATGTGTAGAAAACACCGTTCTTTTGTTCTCAGCACACTCAAATTTCCTGCTGTCTTAGAGACTTTAGACAGCAAGAGTGTGCTTCTCGCTCTAAAGCAGAGTGTGATCCATGGATGAGAACTATGCTGTGTGTTTCCCTTCAGAAATGGAGTTAAATCCCAGACTCTGAGTCTTCCTACAAGCAAGACTTCGTTTAAGGTAAGGGCAGTCACTTTTCTGCTCAAACGAACTACATCGTTCATGAAGCTCACACGTTTCCCATCTTAACTGACAAGCATTGGATGTTTGAGGACCAGTGCCCTACAAGCAAGACTTCATTTCAGGTAAGGGCAGTCACTTTTCTGCTCAAACGAACTACATTGTTCACGAAGATCACACGATTGTCTTCTTAACTGACAAGCATTGGATGTTAGAGGACCAGTGCATTGTATCAGTTTCAGAAGCAGATTTGGACTACATATGGACCGTATATGTAGGCAACACCGTTCTTTTGTTCTGGGCACACTCAGATTTCCTGCTATATTAGAGACTCTAAAAGCAAGAGCGTGCTTCTCGCTCTAAAACAGAGTGTGATCCATGGATGAGAACTATGCTGTGTGTTTCTCTTAAGAAATGGAGTTAAATCCCAGGCTCTGTGTCTTACTACAAGCAAGACTTCGTATCAGGTAAGGGCAGTCACTTTTCAGTTCAAAGGAACTACATCATTCACAAAGCTCACACGTTTTCATCTTAACTGACAAGCATTGGATGTTAGAGGACCAGTGCTTTGTATCAGTTTCAGAAGCAGAGTTGAACTAGATATAGTCCGTATGTGTAGGAAACCCTGTTCTTTTGTTCTCAGCAAAATCACGTTTCCTGCTGTCTTAGAGACTCTAGAAAGCAAGAGTGTGCTTCTTGTTATAAAGCAGAGTCTGATCAATGGATGATTACACTGCTGTGTGTTTTACTTCAGAAACGGAGTTAAATCCCGGGCTCTGAGTCTTCATACAAGCAAGACTTCGTTTAAGGTAAGGGCAGTCACTTTTCTCCTCAAAGGAACTACATCATTCATGAAGCTCACACGTTTCCCATCTTCACTGACAAGCATTGGATGTTAGAGGACCAGTGCTTTGTATGAGTTTCAGAAGCAGAGATGGACTAGATATGGTCCGTATGTGTAGGAAACACCGTTCTTTTGTTCTCAGCACACTCCTGTTTCCTGCTGTCTTAGAGACTCTAGAAAGCAAGAGCGTGCTTCTCGCTCTAAAGCAGATTGTGATCCATGGATGAGAACTATGCTGTGTGTTTCCCTTCAGAAATGGAGTAAAATCCCAATCTCTGTGTCTTCCTACAAGCAAGACTTCGTTTCAGGTAAGGGCAGTTACTTTTCAGCTCAAACGAAATGCATCGTTCACTGAGCTCACACATTTCTCATCTTAACAGACAAGCATTGGATGTTAGAGGACCAGTGCTTTGTATCAGTTTAAGAAGCAGAGTTGGACTAGATATGGTCTGTATGTGTAGGAAACACCGTTCTTTTGTTCTCAGCACACTCACGTTTCCTGCTGTCTTAGAGACTCTAGAAAGCAAGAGCGTGCTTCTTGTTCTAAAGCAGAGTGTCATCAATGGATGAGAACACTGCTCTGTGTTTCACTTCAGAAATGGAGTTAAATCCCAAGCTCTGAGTCTTCCTACAAGCAAGACTTCATTTCAGGTAAGGGCAGTCACTTTTCTGCTCAAACGAACTACATTGTTAACGAAGATCACACGATTCTCATCTTAACTGACAAGCATTGGATGTTAGAGGACCAGTGCATTGTATCAGTTTCAGAAGGAGATTTGGACTACATATGGTCCGTATGTGTAGGAAACACCGTTCTATTGTTCTGGGCACACTCATATTTCCTACTGTCTTAGAAACTCTAGAAAGCAAGAGTGTGCTTCTCGCTCTAACCACAGTGTGATCCATGGATGAATACTATGCTGTGTGTTTCCCTTCAGAAATGGAGTTAAATCCCAGGCTCTGTGTCTTCCTACAAGCAAGACTCCGTTTCAGGTAAGGGCAGTCACTTTTCAGCTCAAACGAACTACATCGTTCACTGAGCTCACACATTTCTCATCTTAATAGACAAGCATTGGATGTTAGAGGACCAGTGCATTGTATCAGTTTCAGAAGCAGATTTGGACTACATATGGACCGTATATGTAGGAAACACCGTTCTTTTGTTCTGGGCACACTCAGATTTCCTGCTATATTAGAGACTCTAAAAGCAAGAGCGTGCTTCTCGCTCTAAAACAGAGTGTGATCCATGGATGCGAACTATGCTGTGTGTTTCTCTTAAGAAATGGAGTTAAATCCCAGACTCTGTGTCTTACTACAAGCAAGACTTCGTTTCAGGTAAGGGCAGTCACTTTTCAGTTCAAAGGAACTACATCATTCACAAAGCTCACACGTTTCTCATCTTAACTGACAAGCATTGGATGTTAGAGGACCAGTGCTTTGTATCAGTTTCAGAAGCAGAGTTGAACTAGATATGGTCCGTATGTGTAGGAAACACTGTTCTTTTGTTCTCAGCAAAATCACGTTTCCTGCTGTCTTAGAGACTCTAGAAAGCAAGAGCGTGCTTCTTGTTATAAAGCAGAGTGTGATCAATGGATGATTACACTGCTGTGTGTTTTACTTCAGAAACGTAGTTAAATCCCAGGCTCTGAGTCTTCCTACAAGCAAGACTTCGATTCAGGTAAGGGCAGTCACTTTTCTGCTCAAACGAACTACATCGTTCACAGAGCTCACACGTTTCTCATCTTAACTGACAAGCATTGGATGTTAGAGGGTCAATGCTTTATATCAGTTTCAGAAGCAGATTTGGACTGGATATGGTCCATATGTGTAGGAAACTCCGTTCTTTTGTTCTGGGCACACTCAGATTTCCTGCTGTCTTAGAGACTCTAGAAAGCAAGAGCATGCTTCTTGCTCTAAAGCAGAGTGTGATCCATGCATCAGAAGTATGCTGTGTGTTTCCATTCAGAAATGGAGTTAAATCCCACGCTCTGTGTCTTCCTACAAGCAAGACTTCGTTTCTGGTAAGGGCAGTCACTTTTCAGATCAAACGATCTACATCGTTCACGGAGCTCACACGTTTCTCATCTTAACAGACAAGCATTGGATGTTAGAGGACCAGTGCTTTGTATCAGTTTATGAAGCAGAGTTGGACTAGATATGGTCCGTATGTGTAGGAAACACAGTTCTTTTGTTCTCAGCAAAATCACGTTTCCTGCTGTCTTAGAGACTCTAGAGCAAGAGCGTGCTTCTTGTTCTAAAGCAGAGTGTGATCCATGGATGAGAACACTGCTGTGTGTTTCACTTCAGAAATGGAGTTAAATCCCAGGCTCTGAGTCTTCCTAAAAGCAAGACTTCGATTCAGGTAAGGGCAGTCACTTTTCTGCTCAAACGAACTACATCGTTCTCTGAGCTCACACGTTTCTCATCTTAACTGGCAAGCATTGGATGTTAGAAGGGTCAGTGCTTTGTATCATTTTCAGAAGCAGATTTGGACTACATATGTTCTGTATGTGTAGGAAACACCGTTCTTTTGTTCTCAGCACACACACGTTTCCTGCTGTCTTAGAGACTCTAGAAAGCAAGAGCGTGCTTCTTGTTCTAAAGCAGAGTGTGATCAATGGATGATTACACTGCTGTGTGTTTCACTTCAGAAATGGAGTTAAATCCCAGGCTCTGTGTCTTCCTACAAGCAAGACTTCGTTTCAGGTAAGGACAGTCACTTTTCAGCTCAAACGAACTACATCGTTCACGGAGCTCACACGTTTCTCATCTTAACAGACAAACATTGGATGTTAGAGGACCAGTGCTTTGTATTAGTTTCAGAAACAGAGTTGGACTAGATATGGTCCGTATGTTTAGGAAACACCATTCTTTTGTTCTCAGCGCACTCACGTTTCCTGCTGTCTTAGAGACTCTAGAAAGCCAGAGCGTGCTTCTGGCTCTAAAGCAGAGTGTGATCCATGGATGAGAACTGTGCTGTGTGTTTCCCTTCAGAAATGGAGGTAAATCACAGACTCTGTGTCTTCCTACAAGCAAGACTTCGTTTAAGGTAAGGGCAGTCACTTTTCTGCTCAAACGATCTACATCGTTCATGAAGCTCACACGTTTCCCTTCTTAACTGACAAGCATTGGATGTTAGAGGACCAGTGCTTTGTATCAGTTTCAGAAGCAGAGTTGGACTACATATGGTCCATATGTGTAGAAAACACCGTTCTTTTGTTCTCAGCACACTCAAATTTCCTGCTGTCTTAGAGACTTTAGACAGCAAGAGTGTGCTTCTCGCTCTAAAGCAGAGTGTGATCCATGGATGAGAACTATGCTGTGTGTTTCCCTTCAGAAATGGAGTTAAATCCCAGGCTCTGAGTCTTCCTAAAAGCAAGACTTCGATTCAGGTAAGGGCAGTCACTTTTCTGCTCAAACGAACTACATCGTTCACGAAGCTCACACGTTTCTCATCTTAACTGGCAAGCATTGGATGTTAGAAGGGTCAGTGCTTTGTATCAGTTTCAGAAGCAGATTTGGACTACATATGTTCTGTATGTGTAGGAAACACCGTTCTTTTGTTCTCAGCACACACACGTTTCCTGCTGTCTTAGAGACTCTAGAAAGCAAGAGCGTGCTTCTTGTTCTAAAGCAGAGTGTGATCAATGGATGATTACACTGCTGTGTGTTTCACTTCAGAAATGGAGTTAAATCCCATGCTCTGTGTATTCCTACAAGCAAGACTTCGTTTCAGGTAAGGACAGTCACTTTTCAGCTCAAACGAACTACATCGTTCACGGAGCTCACACGTTTCTCATCTTAACAGACAAACATTGGATGTTAGAGGACCAGTGCTTTGTATTAGTTTCAGAAACAGAGTTGGACTAGATATGGTCCGTATGTTTAGGAAACACCATTCTTTTGTTCTCAGCGCACTCACGTTTCCTGCTGTCTTAGAGACTCTAGAAAGCCAGAGCGTGCTTCTGGCTCTAAAGCAGAGTGTGATCCATGGATGAGAACTGTGCTGTGTGTTTCCCTTCAGAAATGGAGGTAAATCCCAGACTCTGTGTCTTCCTACAAGCAAGACTTCGTTTAAGGTAAGGGCAGTCACTTTTCTGCTCAAACGATCTACATCGTTCATGAAGCTCACACGTTTCCCATCTTAACTGACAAGCATTGGATGTTAGAGGACCAGTGCTTTGTATCAGTTTCAGAAGCAGAGTTGGACTACATATGGTCCATATGTGTAGAAAACACCGTTCTTTTGTTCTCAGCACACTCAAATTTCCTGCTGTCTTAGAGACTTTAGACAGCAAGAGTGTGCTTCTCGCTCTAAAGCAGAGTGTGATCCATGGATGAGAACTATGCTGTGTGTTTCCCTTCAGAAATGGAGTTAAATCCCAGACTCTGAGTCTTCCTACAAGCAAGACTTCGTTTAAGGTAAGGGCAGTCACTTTTCTGCTCAAACGAACTACATCGTTCATGAAGCTCACACGTTTCCCATCTTAACTGACAAGCATTGGATGTTTGAGGACCAGTGCCCTACAAGCAAGACTTCATTTCAGGTAAGGGCAGTCACTTTTCTGCTCAAACGAACTACATTGTTCACGAAGATCACACGATTGTCTTCTTAACTGACAAGCATTGGATGTTAGAGGACCAGTGCATTGTATCAGTTTCAGAAGCAGATTTGGACTACATATGGACCGTATATGTAGGCAACACCGTTCTTTTGTTCTGGGCACACTCAGATTTCCTGCTATATTAGAGACTCTAAAAGCAAGAGCGTGCTTCTCGCTCTAAAACAGAGTGTGATCCATGGATGAGAACTATGCTGTGTGTTTCTCTTAAGAAATGGAGTTAAATCCCAGGCTCTGTGTCTTACTACAAGCAAGACTTCGTTTCAGGTAAGGGCAGTCACTTTTCAGTTCAAAGGAACTACATCATTCACAAAGCTCACACGTTTTCATCTTAACTGACAAGCATTGGATGTTAGAGGACCAGTGCTTTGTATCAGTTTCAGAAGCAGAGTTGAACTAGATATAGTCCGTATGTGTAGGAAACCCTGTTCTTTTGTTCTCAGCAAAATCACGTTTCCTGCTGTCTTAGAGACTCTAGAAAGCAAGAGCGTGCTTCTTGTTATAAAGCAGAGTCTGATCAATGGATGATTACACTGCTGTGTGTTTTACTTCAGAAACGGAGTTAAATCCCGGGCTCTGAGTCTTCATACAAGCAAGACTTCGTTTAAGGTAAGGGCAGTCACTTTTCTCCTCAAAGGAACTACATCATTCATGAAGCTCACACGTTTCCCATCTTCACTGACAAGCATTGGATGTTAGAGGACCAGTGCTTTGTATGAGTTTCAGAAGCAGAGATGGACTAGATATGGTCCGTATGTGTAGGAAACACCGTTCTTTTGTTCTCAGCACACTCATGTTTCCTGCTGTCTTAGAGACTCTAGAAAGCAAGAGCGTGCTTCTCGCTCTAAAGCAGATTGTGATCCATGGATGAGAACTATGCTGTGTGTTTCCCTTCAGAAATGGAGTAAAATCCCAATCTCTGTGTCTTCCTACAAGCAAGACTTCGTTTCAGGTAAGGGCAGTTACTTTTCAGCTCAAACGAAGTGCATCGTTCACTGAGCTCACACATTTCTCATCTTAACAGACAAGCATTGGATGTTAGAGGACCAGTGCTTTGTATCAGTTTAAGAAGCAGAGTTGGACTAGATATGGTCTGTATGTGTAGGAAACACCGTTCTTTTGTTCTCAGCACACTCACGTTTCCTGCTCTCTTAGAGACTCTAGAAAGCAAGAGCGTGCTTCTTGTTCTAAAGCAGAGTGTCATCAATGGATGAGAACACTGCTCTGTGTTTCACTTCAGAAATGGAGTTAAATCCCAAGCTCTGAGTCTTCCTACAAGCAAGACTTCATTTCAGGTAAGGGCAGTCACTTTTCAGTTCAAAGGAACTACATCATTCACAAAGCTCACACGTTTCTCATCTTAACTGACAAGCATTGGATGTTAGAGGACCAGTGCTTTGTATCAGTTTCAGAAGCAGAGTTGAACTAGATATGGTCCGTATGTGTAGGAAACACTGTTCTTTTGTTCTCAGCAAAATCACGTTTCCTGCTGTCTTAGAGACTCTAGAAAGCAAGAGCGTGCTTCTTGTTATAAAGCAGAGTGTGATCAATGGATGATTACACTGCTGTGTGTTTTACTTCAGAAATGTAGTTAAATCCCAGGCTCTGAGTCTTCCTACAAGCAAGACTTCGATTCAGGTAAGGGCAGTCACTTTTCTGCTCAAACGAACTACATCGTTCACTGAGCTCACACATTTCTCATCTTAATAGACAAGCATTGGATGTTAGAGGACCAGTGCATTGTATCAGTTTCAGAAGCAGATTTGGACTACATATGGACCGTATATGTAGGAAACACCGTTCTTTTGTTCTGGGCACACTCAGATTTCCTGCTATATTAGAGACTCTAAAAGCAAGAGCGTGCTTCTCGCTCTAAAACAGAGTGTGATCCATGGATGCGAACTATGCTGTGTGTTTCTCTTAAGAAATGGAGTTAAATCCCAGACTCTGTGTCTTACTACAAGCAAGACTTCGTTTCAGGTAAGGGCAGTCACTTTTCAGTTCAAAGGAACTACATCATTCACAAAGCTCACACGTTTCTCATCTTAACTGACAAGCATTGGATGTTAGAGGACCAGTGCTTTGTATCAGTTTCAGAAGCAGAGTTGAACTAGATATGGTCCGTATGTGTAGGAAACACTGTTCTTTTGTTCTCAGCAAAATCACGTTTCCTGCTGTCTTAGAGACTCTAGAAAGCAACAGCGTGCTTCTTGTTATAAAGCAGAGTGTGATCAATGGATGATTACACTGCTGTGTGTTTTACTTCAGAAATGTAGTTAAATCCCAGGCTCTGAGTCTTCCTACAAGCAAGACTTCGATTCAGGTAAGGGCAGTCACTTTTCTGCTCAAACGAACTACATCGTTCACAGAGCTCACACGTTTCTCATCTTAACTGACAAGCATTGGATGTTAGAGGGTCAATGCTTTATATCAGTTTCAGAAGCAGATTTGGACTGGATATGGTCCATATGTGTAGGAAACTCCGTTCTTTTGTTCTGGGCACACTCAGATTTCCTGCTGTCTTAGAGACTCTAGAAAGCAAGAGCATGCTTCTTGCTCTAAAGCAGAGTGTGATCCATGCATCAGAAGTATGCTGTGTGTTTCCATTCAGAAATGGAGTTAAATCCCACGCTCTGTGTCTTCCTACAAGCAAGACTTCGTTTCTGGTAAGGGCAGTCACTTTTCAGATCAAACGATCTACATCGTTCACGGAGCTCACACGTTTCTCATCTTAACAGACAAGCATTGGATGTTAGAGGACCAGTGCTTTGTATCAGTTTATGAAGCAGAGTTGGACTAGATATGGTCCGTATGTGTAGGAAACACAGTTCTTTTGTTCTCAGCAAAATCACGTTTCCTGCTGTCTTAGAGACTCTAGAGCAAGAGCGTGCTTCTTGTTCTAAAGCAGAGTGTGATCCATGGATGAGAACACTGCTGTGTGTTTCACTTCAGAAATGGAGTTAAATCCCAGGCTCTGAGTCTTCCTAAAAGCAAGACTTCGATTCAGGTAAGGGCAGTCACTTTTCTGCTCAAACGAACTACATCGTTCACGAAGCTCACACGTTTCTCATCTTAACTGGCAAGCATTGGATGTTAGAAGGGTCAGTGCTTTGTATCATTTTCAGAAGCAGATTTGGACTACATATGTTCTGTATGTGTAGGAAACACCGTTCTTTTGTTCTCAGCACACACACGTTTCCTGCTGTCTTAGAGACTCTAGAAAGCAAGAGCGTGCTTCTTGTTCTAAAGCAGAGTGTGATCAATGGATGATTACACTGCTGTGTGTTTCACTTCAGAAATGGAGTTAAATCCCAGGCTCTGTGTCTTCCTACAAGCAAGACTTCGTTTCAGGTAAGGACAGTCACTTTTCAGCTCAAACGAACTACATCGTTCACGGAGCTCACACGTTTCTCATCTTAACAGACAAACATTGGATGTTAGAGGACCAGTGCTTTGTATTAGTTTCAGAAACAGAGTTGGACTAGATATGGTCCGTATGTTTAGGAAACACCATTCTTTTGTTCTCAGCGCACTCACGTTTCCTGCTGTCTTAGAGACTCTAGAAAGCCAGAGCGTGCTTCTGGCTCTAAAGCAGAGTGTGATCCATGGATGAGAACTGTGCTGTGTGTTTCCCTTCAGAAATGGAGGTAAATCACAGACTCTGTGTCTTCCTACAAGCAAGACTTCGTTTAAGGTAAGGGCAGTCACTTTTCTGCTCAAACGATCTACATCGTTCATGAAGCTCACACGTTTCCCTTCTTAACTGACAAGCATTGGATGTTAGAGGACCAGTGCTTTGTATCAGTTTCAGAAGCAGAGTTGGACTACATATGGTCCATATGTGTAGAAAACACCGTTCTTTTGTTCTCAGCACACTCAAATTTCCTGCTGTCTTAGAGACTTTAGACAGCAAGAGTGTGCTTCTCGCTCTAAAGCAGAGTGTGATCCATGGATGAGAACTATGCTGTGTGTTACCCTTCAGAAATGGAGTTAAATCCCAGACTCTGAGTCTTCCTACAAGCAAGACTTCGTTTAAGGTAAGGGCAGTCACTTTTCTGCTCAAACGAACTACATCGTTCATGAAGCTCACACGTTTCCCATCTTAACTGACAAGCATTGGATGTTAGAGGACCAGTGCCCTACAAGCAAGACTTCATTTCAGGTAAGGGCAGTCACTTTTCTGCTCAAACGAACTACATTGTTCACGAAGATCACACGTTTTCATCTTAACTGACAAGCATTGGATGTTAGAGGACCAGTGCTTTGTATCAGTTTCAGAAGCAGAGTTGAACTAGATATAGTCCGTATGTGTAGGAAACCCTGTTCTTTTGTTCTCAGCAAAATCACGTTTCCTGCTGTCTTAGAGACTCTAGAAAGCAAGAGCGTGCTTCTTGTTATAAAGCAGAGTCTGATCAATGGATGATTACACTGCTGTGTGTTTTACTTCAGAAACGGAGTTAAATCCCGGGCTCTGAGTCTTCATACAAGCAAGACTTCGTTTAAGGTAAGGGCAGTCACTTTTCTCCTCAAAGGAACTACATCATTCATGAAGCTCACACGTTTCCCATCTTCACTGACAAGCATTGGATGTTAGAGGACCAGTGCTTTGTATGAGTTTCAGAAGCAGAGATGGACTAGATATGGTCCGTATGTGTAGGAAACACCGTTCTTTTGTTCTCAGCACACTCATGTTTCCTGCTGTTTTAGAGAATCTAGAAAGCAAGAGCGTGCTTCTCGCTCTAAAGCAGATTGTGATCCATGGATGAGAACTATGCTTTGTGTTTCCCTTCAGAAATGGAGTAAAATCCCAATCTCTGTGTCTTCCTACAAGCAAGACTTCGTTTCAGGTAAGGGCAGTTACTTTTCAGCTCAAACGAAGTGCATCGTTCACTGAGCTCACACATTTCTCATCTTAACAGACAAGCATTGGATGTTAGAGGACCAGTGCTTTGTATCAGTTTAAGAAGCAGAGTTGGACTAGATATGGTCTGTATGTGTAGGAAACACTGTTCTTTTGTTCTCAGCACACTCACGTTTCCTGCTGTCTTAGAGAATCTAGAAAGCAAGAGCGTGCTTCTTGTTCTAAAGCAGAGTGTTATCAATGGATGAGAACACTGCTGTGTGTTTCACTTCAGAAATGGAGTTAAATCCCAAGCTCTGAGTCTTCCTACAAGCAAGACTTCATTTCAGGTAAGGGCAGTCACTTTTCTGCTCAAACGAACTACATTGTTAACGAAGATCACACGATTCTCATCTTAACTGACAAGCATTGGATGTTAGAGGACCAGTGCATTGTATCAGTTTCAGAAGGAGATTTGGACTACATATGGTCCGTATGTGTAGGAAACACCGTTCTATTGTTCTGGGCACACTCATATTTCCTGCTGTCTTAGAGACTCTAGAAAGCAAGAGTGTGCTTCTCGCTCTAACCACAGTGTGATCCATGGATGAATACTATGCTGTGTGTTTCCCTTCAGAAATGGAGTTAAATCCCAGGCTCTGTGTCTTCCTACAAGCAAGACTCCGTTTCAGGTAAGGGCAGTCACTTTTCAGCTCAAACGAACTACATCGTTCACTGAGCTCACACATTTCTCATCTTAAAAGACAAGCATTGGATGTTAGAGGACCAGTGCATTGTATCAGTTTCAGAAGCAGATTTGGACTACATATGGACCGTATATGTAGGCAACACCGTTCTTTTGTTCTGGGCACACTCAGATTTCCTGCTATATTAGAGACTCTAAAAGCAAGAGCGTGCTTCTCGCTCTAAAACAGAGTGTGATCCATGGATGCGAACTATGCTGTGTGTTTCTCTTAAGAAATGGAGTTAAATCCCAGACTCTGTGTCTTACTACAAGCAAGACTTCGTTTCAGGTAAGGGCAGTCACTTTTCAGTTCAAAGGAACGACATCATTCACAAAGCTCACACGTTTCTCATCTTAACTGACAAGCATTGGATGTTAGAGGACCAGTGCTTTGTATCAGTTTCAGAAGCAGAGTTGAACTAGATATGGTCCGTATGTGTAGGAAACACTGTTCTTTTGTTCTCAGCAAAATCACGTTTCCTGTTGTCTTAGAGACTCCAGAAAGCAAGAGCGTGCTTCTTGTTATAAAGCAGAGTGTGATCAATGGATGATTACACTGCTGGGTGTTTTACTTCAGAAATGGAGTTAAATCCCGGGCTCTGAGTCTTCCTACAGGCAAGACTTCAATTCAGGTAAGGGCAGTCACTTTTCTGCTCAAACGAACAACATCGTTCATGAAGCTCACACGTTTCTCATCTTAACAGACAAGCATTGGATGTTAGAGGATCAGTGCTTTGTATCAGTTTAAGAAGCAGATTTGGACTACATATGGTCCCTATGTGTAGGAAACTCCGTTCTTTTGTTCTCAGCAAAATCACGTTTCCTCCTGTCTTAGAGACTCTAAAAAGCAAGAGCGTGCTTCTTGTTCTAAAGCAGAGTGTGATCAATGGATGAGAACACTGCTGTGTGTTTCAATTCAGAAATGGAGTTAAATCCCAGGCTCTGAGTCTTTGTACAAGCAAGACTTCGTTTAAGGTAAGGGCAGTCACTTTTTTGTTCAAACGAACTACATCGTTCATGAAGCTCACACGTTTCCCATCTTAACTGACAAGCATTGGATGTTAGAGGACCAGTGCTTTGTATCAGTTTCAGAAGGAGAGTTGGACTAGATATGGTCCGTATGTGTAGGAAACACCGTTCTTTTGTTCTCAGCACACTCACGTTTCCTGCTGTCTTAGAGACTCTAGATAGCAAGAGCGTGCTTCTCGCTCTAAAGCAGAGTGTGATCCATGGATGAGAACTATGCTGTGTGTTTGCCTTCAGAAATGGAGTTAAATCCCAATCTCTGAGTCTTCCTACAAGCAAGACTTCGTTTCAGGTAAGGGCAATCACTTTTCAGCTCAAATGACCTACATCGTTCTCTGAGCTCACACATTTATCATCTTAACAGACAAGCATTGGATGTTAGAGGACCAGTGCTTTGTATCAGTTTAAGAAGCAGAGTTGGACTAGATATGGTCCCTATGTGTAGGAAACACCGTTCTTTTGTTCTCAGCACACTCACGTTTCCTGCTGTCTTAGAGAATTTAGAAAGCAAGAGCTTGCTTCTTGTTCTTAAGCAGAGTGTCATCAATTTATGAGAACACTGCTGTGTGTTTCATTTCAGAAATGGAGTTAAATCCTAGGCTCTGAGTCTTCCTACCACAAGACTTCATTTCAGGTAAGGGCAGTCACTTTTCTGCTCAAACGAACTACATCGTTAACGAAGATCACACGATTCTCATCTTAATTGACAAGCATTGAATGTTAGAGGACCAGTGCATTGTATCAGTTTCAGAAGCAGATTTGGACTGGATATGGTCCATATGTGTAGGAAACACCGTTCTATTGTTCTGGGCACACTCAGATTTCCTGCTGTCTTAGAGACTCTAGAAAGGAAGAGTGTGCTTCTCGCTCTAACCAGAGTGTGATCCATGGAGGAATACTATGCTGTGCGTTTCTCTTCAGAAATGGAGTTAAATCCAAGGCTCTGAGTCTTCCTACAAGCAAGACTTCATTTAAGGTAAGGGCAGTCACTTTTCTCCTCAAACGAACTACATCGTTCATGAAGCTCACACGTTTCCCATCTTAACTGACAAGCATTGGATGTTAGAGGACCAGTGCTTTGTATGAGTTTCAGAAGCAGAGTTGGACTAGATATGGTCCGTATGTGTAGGAACCACGGTTCTTTTGTTCTCAGCACACTCACGTTTCCTGCTGTCTTAGAGACTCTAGAAAGCAAGAGCGTGCTTCTCGCTCTAAAGCAGATTGTGATCCATGGATGAGAAATATGCTGTGTGTTTCCCTTCAGAAATGGAGTTAAATCCCAATCTCTGTGTCTTCCTACAAGCAAGACTTCGTTTCAGGTAAGGGCAGTCACTTTTCAGCTCAAACGAACTACATCGTTCACTGAGCTCACACATTTCTCATCTTAACAGACAAGCATTGGATGTTAGATCACCAGTGCTTTGTATCAGTTTAAGAAGCAGAGTTGGACTAGATATGGTCCGTAGGTGTAGGAAACACCGTTCTTTTGTTCTCAGCACACTCACGTTTCCTGCTGTCTAAGAGACTCTAGAAAGCAAGAGCGTGCTTCTTGTTCTAAAGCAGAGTGTCATCAATGGATGAGAACACTGCTGTGTGTTTCACTTCAGAAATGGAGTTAAATCCCAAGCTCTGAGTCTTCCTACAAGCAAGACTTCGTTTCAGGTAAGGGCAGTCACTTTTCAGTTCAAAGGAACTACATCATTCACAAAGCTCACACGTTTCCCATCTTAACTGACAAGCATTGGATGTTAGAGGACCAGTGCTTTGTATCAGTTTCAGAAGGAGAGTTGGACTAGATATGGTCCATATGTGTAGGAAACACCGTTCTTTTGTTCTCAGCACACTCACGTTTCCTGCTGTCTTAGAGACTCTAGATAGCAAGAGCGTGCTTCTCGCTCTAAAGCAGAGTGTGATCCATGGATGAGAACTATGCTGTGTGTTTGCCTTCAGAAATGGAGTTAAATCCCAATCTCTGAGTCTTCCTACAAGCAAGACTTCGTTTCAGGTATGGGCAATCACTTTTCAGCTCAAATGACCTACATCGTTCTCTGAGCTCACACATTTATCATCTTAACAGACAAGCATTGGATGTTAGAGGACCAGTGCTTTGTATCAGTTTAAGAAGCAGAGTTGGACTAGATATGGTCCCTATGTGTAGGAAACACCGTTCTTTTGTTCTCAGCACACTCACGTTTCCTGCTGTCTTAGAGAATTTAGAAAGCAAGAGCTTGCTTCTTGTTCTTAAGCAGAGTGTCATCAATTTATGAGAACACTGCTGTGTGTTTCATTTCAGAAATGGAGTTAAATCCCAGGCTCTGAGTCTTCCTACCACAAGACTTCATTTCAGGTAAGGGCAGTCACTTTTCTGCTCAAACGAACTACATCGTTAACGAAGATCACACGATTCTCATCTTAATTGACAAGCATTGAATGTTAGAGGACCAGTGCATTGTATCAGTTTCAGAAGCAGATTTGGACTGGATATGGTCCATATGTGTAGGAAACACCGTTCTATTGTTCTGGGCACACTCAGATTTCCTGCTGTCTTAGAGACTCTAGAAAGGAAGAGTGTGCTTCTCGCTCTAACCAGAGTGTGATCCATGGATGAATACTATGCTGTGCGTTTCCCTTCAGAAATGGAGTTAAATCCAAGGCTCTGAGTCTACCTACAAGAAGGACTTCATTTAAGGTAAGGGCAGTCACTTTTCTCCTCAAACGAACTACATCGTTCATGAAGCTCACACGTTTCCCATCTTAACTGACAAGCATTGGATGTTAGAGGACCAGTGCTTTGTATGAGTTTCAGAAGCAGAGTTGGACTAGATATGGTCCGTATGTGTAGGAACCACGGTTCTTTTGTTCTCAGCACACTCACGTTTCCTGCTGTCTTAGAGACTCTAGAAAGCAAGAGCGTGCTTCTCGCTCTAAAGCAGATTGTGATCCATGGATGAGAAATATGCTGTGTGTTTCCCTTCAGAAATGGAGTTAAATCCCAATCTCTGTGTCTTCCTACAAGCAAGACTTCGTTTCAGGTAAGGGCAGTCACTTTTCAGCTCAAACGAACTACATCGTTCACTGAGCTCACACATTTCTCATCTTAACAGACAAGCATTGGATGTTAGAAGACCAGTGCTTTGTATCAGTTTAAGAAGCAGAGTTGGACTAGATATGGTCCGTATGTGTAGGAAACACCGTTCTTTTGTTCTCAGCACACTCACGTTTCCTGCTGTCTTAGAGACTCTAGAAAGCAAGAGCGTGCTTCTTGTTCTAAAGCAGAGTGTCATCAATGGATGAGAACACTGCTGTGTGTTTCACTTCAGAAATGGAGTTAAATCCCAAGCTCTGAGTCTTCCTACAAGCAAGACTTCATTTCAGGTAAGGGCAGTCACTTTTCTGCTCAAACGAACTACATTGTTAACGAAGATCACACGATTCTCATCTTAACTGACAAGCATTGGATGTTAGAGGACCAGTGCATTTTATCAGTTTCAGAAGGAAATTTGGACTACATATGGTCCGTATATGTAGGCAACACCGTTCTTTTGTT
Organism: Onychomys leucogaster; assembly: GCA_949786385.1. Lineage (NCBI taxonomy): Eukaryota > Metazoa > Chordata > Mammalia > Rodentia > Cricetidae > Onychomys > Onychomys leucogaster. The sequence continues at coordinate 947,575 of CATKUP010000149.1, read as the reverse complement.
CTGGGCACACTCAGATTTCCTGCTATATAAGAGACTCTAAAAGCAAGAGCGTGCTTCTCGCTCTAAAACAGAGTGTGATCCATGGATGAGAACTACGCTGTGTGTTTCTCTTAAGAAATGGAGTTAAATCCCAGGCTCTGTGTCTTACTACAAGCAAGACTTCGTTTCAGGTAAGGGCAGTCACTTTTCAGTTCAAAGGAACTACATCATTCACAAAGCTCACACGTTTCTCATCTTAACTGACAAACATTGGATGTTAGAGGACCAGTGCTTTGTATCAGTTTCAGAAGCTGATTTGGACTGGATATGGTCCATATGTGTAGGAAACACCGTTCTATTGTTCTGAGCACACTCAGATTTCCTGCTGTATTAGAGATTCTAGAAAGCATTAGTGTGCTTCTCGCTCTAACCAGAGTGTGATCCATGGATGAATACTATGCTGTGTGTTTCCCTTCAGAAAAGGAGTTAAATCCCAGGCTTTGTGTCTTTCTACAAGCAAGACTTCGTTTCAGGTAAGGGCAGTCACTTTTCAGCTCAAACGAACTACATCGTTCACGGAGCTCACACGTTTCTCATATTAACAGACAAGCATTGGATGTTAGACGACTAGTGCTTTGTATCAGTTTAAGAAGCAGAGTTGGACTAGATATGGTCCCTATGTGTAGGAAACTCCGTTCTTTTGTTCTCAGCAAAATCACGTTTCCTCCTGTCTTAGAGACTCTAAAAAGCAAGAGCGTGCTTCTTGTTCTAAAGCAGAGTGTGATCAATGGATGAGAACACTGCTGTGTGTTTCAATTCAGAAATGGAGTTAAATCCCAATCTCTGTGTCTTCCTACAAGCAAGACTTCGTTTCAGGTAAGGGCAGTCACTTTTCAGCTCAAACGAACTACATCGTTCACGGAGCTCACACGTTTCTCATATTAACAGACAAGCATTGGATGTTAGACGACTAGTGCTTTGTATCAGTTTAAGAAGCAGAGTTGGACTAGATATGGTCCCTATGTGTAGGAAACTCCGTTCTTTTGTTCTCAGCAAAATCACGTTTCCTCCTGTCTTAGAGACTCTAAAAAGCAAGAGCGTGCTTCTTGTTCTAAAGCAGAGTGTGATCAATGGATGAGAACACTGCTGTGTGTTTCAATTCAGAAATGGAGTTAAATCCCAGGCTCTGAGTCTTTGTACAAGCAAGACTTCGTTTAAGGTAAGGGCAGTCACTTTTTTGTTCAAACGAACTACATCGTTCATGAAGCTCACACGTTTCCCATCTTAACTGACAAGCATTGGATGTTAGAGGACCAGTGCTTTGTATCAGTTTCAGAAGGAGAGTTGGACTAGATATGGTCCGTATGTGTAGGAAACACCGTTCTTTTGTTCTCAGCACACTCACGTTTCCTGCTGTCTTAGAGACTCTAGATAGCAAGAGCGTGCTTCTCGCTCTAAAGCAGAGTGTGATCCATGGATGAGAACTATGCTGTGTGTTTGCCTTCAGAAATGGAGTTAAATCCCAATCTCTGAGTCTTCCTACAAGCAAGACTTCGTTTCAGGTAAGGGCAATCACTTTTCAGCTCAAATGACCTACATCGTTCTCTGAGCTCACACATTTATCATCTTAACAGACAAGCATTGGATGTTAGAGGACCAGTGCTTTGTATCAGTTTAAGAAGCAGAGTTGGACTAGATATGGTCCGTATGTGTAGGAAACACCGTTCTTTTGTTCTCAGCACACTCACGTTTCCTGCTGTCTTAGAGAATTTAGAAAGCAAGAGCTTGCTTCTTGTTCTTAAGCAGAGTGTCATCAATTTATGAGAACACTGCTGTGTGTTTCATTTCAGAAATGGAGTTAAATCCCAGGCTCTGAGTCTTCCTACCACAAGACTTCATTTCAGGTAAGGGCAGTCACTTTTCTGCTCAAACGAACTACATCGTTAACGAAGATCACACGATTCTCATCTTAATTGACAAGCATTGAATGTTAGAGGACCAGTGCATTGTATCAGTTTCAGAAGCAGATTTGGACTGGATATGGTCCATATGTGTAGGAAACACCGTTCTATTGTTCTGGGCACACTCAGATTTCCTGCTGTCTTAGAGACTCTAGAAAGGAAGAGTGTGCTTCTCGCTCTAACCACAGTGTGATCCATGGATGAATACTATGCTGTGCGTTTCCCTTCAGAAATAGAGTTAAATCCAAGGCTCTGAGTCTTCCTACAAGCAAGACTTCATTTAAGGTAAGGGCAGTCACTTTTCTCCTCAAACGAACTACATCGTTCATGAAGCTCACACGTTTCCCATCTTAACTGACAAGCATTGGATGTTAGAGGACCAGTGCTTTGTATGAGTTTCAGAAGCAGAGTTGGACTAGATATGGTCCGTATGTGTAGGAACCACGGTTCTTTTGTTCTCAGCACACTCACGTTTCCTGATGTCTTAGAGACTCTAGAAAGCAAGAGCGTGCTTCTCGCTCTAAAGCAGATTGTGATCCATGGATGAGAAATATGCTGTGTGTTTCCCTTCAGAAATGGAGTTAAATCCCAATCTCTGTGTCTTCCTACAAGCAAGACTTCGTTTCAGGTAAGGGCAGTCACTTTTCTGCTCAAACGAACTACATCGTTCACTGAGCTCACACATTTCTCATCTTAACAGACAAGCATTGGATGTTAGAAGACCAGTGCTTTGTATCAGTTTAAGAAGCAGAGTTGGACTAGATATGGTCCGTATGTGTAGGAAACACCGTTCTTTTGTTCTCAGCACACTCACGTTTCCTGCTGTCTTAGAGACTCTAGAAAGCAAGAGCGTGCTTCTTGTTCTAAAGCAGAGTGTCATCAATGGATGAGAACACTGCTGTGTGTTTCACTTCAGAAATGGAGTTAAATCCCAAGCTCTGAATCTTCCTACAAGCAAGACTTCATTTCAGGTAAGGGCAGTCACTTTTCTGCTCAAACGAACTACATTGTTAACGAAGATCACACGATTCTCATCTTAACTGACAAGCATTGGATGTTAGAGGACCAGTGCATTTTATCAGTTTCAGAAGGAAATTTGGACTACATATGGTCCGTATATGTAGGCAACACCGTTCTTTTGTTCTGGGCACACTCAGATTTCCTGCTATATTAGAGACTCTAAAAGCAAGAGCGTGCTTCTCGCTCTAAAACAGAGTGTGATCCATGGATGAGAACTATGCTGTGTGTTTCTCTTAAGAAATGGAGTTAAATCCCAGGCTCTGTGTCTTACTACAAGCAAGACTTCGTTTCAGGTAAGGGCAGTCACTTTTCAGTTCAAAGGAACGACATCATTCACAAAGCTCACACGTTTCTCATCTTAACTGACAAGCATTGGATGTTAGAGGACCAGTGCTTTGTATCAGTTTCAGAAGCAGAGTTGAACTAGATATGGTCCGTATGTGTAGGAAACACTGTTCTTTTGTTCTCAGCAAAATCACGTTTCCTGTTGTCTTAGAGACTCCAGAAAGCAAGAGCGTGCTTCTTGTTATAAAGCAGAGTGTGATCAATGGATGATTACACTGCTGGGTGTTTTACTTCAGAAATGGAGTTAAATCCCGGGCTCTGAGTCTTCCTACAGGCAAGACTTCAATTCAGGTAAGGGCAGTCACTTTTCTGCTCAAACGAACAACATCGTTCATGAAGCTCACACGTTTCTCATCTTAACAGACAAGCATTGGATGTTAGAGGATCAGTGCTTTGTATCAGTTTAAGAAGCAGATTTGGACTACATATGGTCCGTATATGTAGGCAACACCGTTCTTTTGTTCTGGGCACACTCAGATTTCCTGCTATATTAGAGACTCTAAAAGCAAGAGCGTGCTTCTCGCACTAAAACAGAGTGTGATCCATGGATGAGAACTATGCTGTGTGTTTCTCTTAAGAAATGGAGTTAAATCCCAGGCTCTGTGTCTTACTACAAGCAAGACTTCGTTTCAGGTAAGGGCAGTCACTTTTCAGCTCAAACGAACTACATCGTTCACGGAGCTCACACGTTTCTCATATTAACAGACAAGCATTGGATGTTAGACGACTAGTGCTTTGTATCAGTTTAAGAAGCAGAGTTGGACTAGATATGGTCCCTATGTGTAGGAAACTCCGTTCTTTTGTTCTCAGCAAAATCACGTTTCCTCCTGTCTTAGAGAATCTAAAAAGCAAGAGCGTGCTTCTTGTTCTAAAGCAGAGTGTGATCAATGGATGAGAACACTGCTGTGTGTTTCAATTCAGAAATGGAGTTAAATCCCAATCTCTGTGTCTTCCTACAAGCAAGACTTCGTTTCAGGTAAGGGCAGTCACTTTTCAGCTCAAACGAACTACATCGTTCATGGAGCTCACACGTTTCTCATATTAACAGACAAGCATTGGATGTTAGACGACTAGTGCTTTGTATCAGTTTAAGAAGCAGAGTTGGACTAGATATGGTCCCTATGTGTAGGAAACTCCGTTCTTTTGTTCTCAGCAAAATCACGTTTCCTCCTGTCTTAGAGACTCTAAAAAGCAAGAGCGTGCTTCTTGTTCTAAAGCAGAGTGTGATCAATGGATGAGAACACTGCTGTGTGTTTCAATTCAGAAATGGAGTTAAATCCCAGGCTCTGAGTCTTTGTACAAGCAAGACTTCGTTTAAGGTAAGGGCAGTCACTTTTTTGTTCAAACGAACTACATCGTTCATGAAGCTCACACGTTTCCCATCTTAACTGACAAGCATTGGATGTTAGAGGACCAGTGCTTTGTATCAGTTTCAGAAGGAGAGTTGGACTAGATATGGTCCGTATGTGTAGGAAACACCGTTCTTTTGTTCTCAGCACACTCACGTTTCCTGCTGTCTTAGAGACTCTAGATAGCAAGAGCGTGCTTCTCGCTCTAAAGCAGAGTGTGATCCATGGATGAGAACTATGCTGTGTGTTTGCCTTCAGAAATGGAGTTAAATCCCAATCTCTGAGTCTTCCTACAAGCAAGACTTCGTTTCAGGTAGGGGCAATCACTTTTCAGCTCAAATGACCTACATCGTTCTCTGAGCTCACACATTTATCATCTTAACAGACAAGCATTGGATGTTAGAGGACCAGTGCTTTGTATCAGTTTAAGAAGCAGAGTTGGACTAGATATGGTCCCTATGTGTAGGAAACACCGTTCTTTTGTTCTCAGCACACTCACGTTTCATGCTGTCTTAGAGAATTTAGAAAGCAAGAGCTTGCTTCTTGTTCTTAAGCAGAGTGTCATCAATTTATGAGAACACTGCTGTGTGTTTCATTTCAGAAATGGAGTTAAATCCCAGGCTCTGAGTCTTCCTACCACAAGACTTCATTTCAGGTAAGGGCAGTCACTTTTCTGCTCAAACGAACTACATCGTTAACGAAGATCACACGATTCTCATCTTAATTGACAAAAATTGAATGTTAGAGGACCAGTGCATTGTATCAGTTTCAGAAGCAGATTTGGACTGGATATGGTCCATATGTGTAGGAAACACCGTTCTATTGTTCTGGGCACACTCAGATTTCCTGCTGTCTTAGAGACTCTAGAAAGGAAGAGTGTGCTTCTCGCTCTAACCAGAGTGTGATCCATGGAGGAATACTATGCTGTGCGTTTCTCTTCAGAAATGGAGTTAAATCCAAGGCTCTGAGTCTTCCTACAAGCAAGACTTCATTTAAGGTAAGGGCAGTCACTTTTCTCCTCAAACGAACTACATCGTTCATGAAGCTCACACGTTTCCCATCTTAACTGACAAGCATTGGATGTTAGAGGACCAGTGCTTTGTATGAGTTTCAGAAGCAGAGTTGGACTAGATATGGTCCGTATGTGTAGGAACCACGGTTCTTTTGTTCTCAGCACACTCACGTTTCCTGCTGTCTTAGAGACTCTAGAAAGCAAGAGCGTGCTTCTCGCTCTAAAGCAGATTGTGATCCATGGATGAGAAATATGCTGTGTGTTTCCCTTCAGAAATGGAGTTAAATCCCAATCTCTGTGTCTTCCTACAAGCAAGACTTCGTTTCAGGTAAGGGCAGTCACTTTTCAGCTCAAACAAACTACATCGTTCACTGAGCTCACACATTTCTCATCTTAACAGACAAGCATTGGATGTTAGATCACCAGTGCTTTGTATCAGTTTAAGAAGCAGAGTTGGACTAGATATGGTCCGTAGGTGTAGGAAACACCGTTCTTTTGTTCTCAGCACACTCACGTTTCCTGCTGTCTAAGAGACTCTAGAAAGCAAGAGCGTGCTTCTTGTTCTAAAGCAGAGTGTCATCAATGGATGAGAACACTGCTGTGTGTTTCACTTCAGAAATGGAGTTAAATCCCAAGCTCTGAGTCTTCCTACAAGCAAGACTTCATTTCAGGTAAGGGCAGTCACTTTTCTGCTCAAACGAACTACATTGTTAACGAAGATCACACGATTCTCATCTTAACTGACAAGCATTGGATGTTAGAGGACCAGTGCATTTTATCAGTTTCAGAAGGAAATTTGGACTACATATGGTCCGTATATGTAGGCAACACCGTTCTTTTGTTCTGGGCACACTCAGATTTCCTGCTATATTAGAGACTCTAAAAGCAAGAGCGTGCTACTCGCTCTAAAACAGAGTGTGATCCATGGATGAGAACTATGCTGTGTGTTTCTCTTAAGAAATGGAGTTAAATCCCAGGCTCTGTGTCTTACTACAAGCAAGACTTCGTTTCAGGTAAGGGCAGTCACTTTTCAGTTCAAAGGAACTACATCATTCACAAAGCTCACACGTTTCCCATCTTAACTGACAAGCATTGGATGTTAGAGGACCAGTGCTTTGTATCAGTTTCAGAAGGAGAGTTGGACTAGATATGGTCCATATGTGTAGGAAACACCGTTCTTTTGTTCTCAGCACACTCACGTTTCCTGCTGTCTTAGAGACTCTAGATAGCAAGAGCGTGCTTCTCGCTCTAAAGCAGAGTGTGATCCATGGATGAGAACTATGCTGTGTGTTTGCCTTCAGAAATGGAGTTAAATCCCAATCTCTGAGTCTTCCTACAAGCAAGACTTCGTTTCAGGTATGGGCAATCACTTTTCAGCTCAAATGACCTACATCGTTCTCTGAGCTCACACATTTATCATCTTAACAGACAAGCATTGGATGTTAGAGGACCAGTGCTTTGTATCAGTTTAAGAAGCAGAGTTGGACTAGATATGGTCCCTATGTGTAGGAAACACCGTTCTTTTGTTCTCAGCACACTCACGTTTCCTGCTGTCTTAGAGAATTTAGAAAGCAAGAGCTTTCTTCTTGTTCTTAAGCAGAGTGTCATCAATTTATGAGAACACTGCTGTGTGTTTCATTTCAGAAATGGAGTTAAATCCCAGGCTCTGAGTCTTCCTACCACAAGACTTCATTTCAGGTAAGGGCAGTCACTTTTCTGCTCAAACGAACTACATCGTTAACGAAGATCACACGATTCTCATCTTAATTGACAAAAATTGAATGTTAGAGGACCAGTGCATTGTATCAGTTTCAGAAGCAGATTTGGACTGGATATGGTCCATATGTGTAGGAAACACCGTTCTATTGTTCTGGGCACACTCAGATTTCCTGCTGTCTTAGAGACTCTAGAAAGGAAGAGTGTGCTTCTCGCTCTAACCAGAGTGTGATCCATGGAGGAATACTATGCTGTGCGTTTCTCTTCAGAAATGGAGTTAAATCCAAGGCTCTGAGTCTTCCTACAAGCAAGACTTCATTTAAGGTAAGGGCAGTCACTTTTCTCCTCAAACGAACTACATCGTTCATGAAGCTCACACGTTTCCCATCTTAACTGACAAGCATTGGATGTTAGAGGACCAGTGCTTTGTATGAATTTCAGAAGCAGAGTTGGACTAGATATGGTCCGTATGTGTAGGAACCACGGTTCTTTTGTTCTCAGCACACTCACGTTTCCTGCTGTCTTAGAGAATCTAGAAAGCAAGAGCGTGCTTCTCGCTCTAAAGCAGATTGTGATCCATGGATGAGAAATATGCTGTGTGTTTCCCTTCAGAAATGGAGTTAAATCCCAATCTCTGTGTCTTCCTACAAGCAAGACTTCGTTTCAGGTAAGGGCAGTCACTTTTCAGCTCAAACGAACTACATCGTTCACTGAGCTCACACATTTCTCATCTTAACAGACAAGCATTGGATGTTAGAAGACCAGTGCTTTGTATCAGTTTAAGAAGCAGAGTTGGACTAGATATGGTCCGTATGTGTAGGAAACACCGTTCTTTTGTTCTCAGCACACTCACGTTTCCTGCTGTCTTAGAGACTCTAGAAAGCAAGAGCGTGCTTCTTGTTCTAAAGCAGAGTGTCATCAATGGATGAGAACACTGCTGTGTGTTTCACTTCAGAAATGGAGTTAAATCCCAAGCTCTGAGTCTTCCTACAAGCAAGACTTCATTTCAGGTAAGGGCAGTCACTTTTCTGCTCAAACGAACTACATTGTTAACGAAGATCACACGATTCTCATCTTAACTGACAAGCATTGGATGTTAGAGGACCAGTGCATTTTATCAGTTTCAGAAGGAAATTTGGACTACATATGGTCCGTATATGTAGGCAACACCGTTCTTTTGTTCTGGGCACACTCAGATTTCCTGCTATATTAGAGACTCTAAAAGCAAGAGCGTGCTTCTCGCTCTAAAACAGAGTGTGATCCATGGATGAGAACTACGCTGTGTGTTTCTCTTAGGAAATGGAGTTAAATCCCAGGCTCTGTGTCTTACTACAAGCAAGACTTCGTTTCAGGTAAGGGCAGTCACTTTTCAGTTCAAAGGAACTACATCATTCACAAAGCTCACACGTTTCTCATCTTAACTGACAAACATTGGATGTTAGAGGACCAGTGCTTTGTATCAGTTTCAGAAGCTGATTTGGACTGGATATGGTCCATATGTGTAGGAAACACCGTTCTATTGTTCTGGGCACCCTCAGATTTCCTGCTGTATTAGAGATTCTAGAAAGCATTAGTGTGCTTCTCGCTCTAACCAGAGTGTGATCCATGGATGAATACTATGCTGTGTGTTTCCCTTCAGAAAAGGAGTTAAATCCCAGGCTTTGTGTCTTTCTACAAGCAAGACTTCGTTTCAGGTAAGGGCAGTCACTTTTCAGCTCAAACGAACTACATCGTTCACGGAGCTCACACGTTTCTCATATTAACAGACAAGCATTGGATGTTAGACGACTAGTGCTTTGTATCAGTTTAAGAAGCAGAGTTGGACTAGATATGGTCCCTATGTGTAGGAAACTCCGTTCTTTTGTTCTCAGCAAAATCACGTTTCCTCCTGTCTTAGAGACTCTAAAAAGCAAGAGCGTGCTTCTTGTTCTAAAGCAGAGTGTGATCAATGGATGAGAACACTGCTGTGTGTTTCAATTCAGAAATGGAGTTAAATCCCAATCTCTGTGTCTTCCTACAAGCAAGACTTCGTTTCAGGTAAGGGCAGTCACTTTTCAGCTCAAACGAACTACATCGTTCACGGAGCTCACACGTTTCTCATATTAACAGACAAGCATTAGATGTTAGACGACTAGTGCTTTGTATCAGTTTAAGAAGCAGAGTTGGACTAGATATGGTCCCTATGTGTAGGAAACTCCGTTCTTTTGTTCTCAGCAAAATCACGTTTCCTCCTGTCTTAGAGACTCTAAAAAGCAAGAGCGTGCTTCTTGTTCTAAAGCAGAGTGTGATCAATGGATGAGAACACTGCTGTGTGTTTCAATTCAGAAATGGAGTTAAATCCCAGGCTCTGAGTCTTTGTACAAGCAAGACTTCGTTTAAGGTAAGGGCAGTCACTTTTTTGTTCAAACGAACTACATCGTTCATGAAGCTCACACGTTTCCCATCTTAACTGACAAGCATTGGATGTTAGAGGACCAGTGCTTTGTATCAGTTTCAGAAGGAGAGTTGGACTAGATATGGTCCGTATGTGTAGGAAACACCGTTCTTTTGTTCTCAGCACACTCACGTTTCCTGCTGTCTTAGAGACTCTAGATAGCAAGAGCGTGCTTCTCGCTCTAAAGCAGAGTGTGATCCATGGATGAGAACTATGCTGTGTGTTTGCCTTCAGAAATGGAGTTAAATCCCAATCTCTGAGTCTTCCTACAAGCAAGACTTCGTTTCAGGTAAGGGCAATCACTTTTCAGCTCAAATGACCTACATCGTTCTCTGAGCTCACACATTTATCATCTTAACAGACAAGCATTGGATGTTAGAGGACCAGTGCTTTGTATCAGTTTAAGAAGCAGAGTTGGACTAGATATGGTCCCTATGTGTAGGAAACACCGTTCTTTTGTTCTCAGCACACTCACGTTTCCTGCTGTCTTAGAGAATTTAGAAAGCAAGAGCTTGCTTCTTGTTCTTAAGCAGAGTGTCATCAATTTATGAGAACACTGCTGTGTGTTTCATTTCAGAAATGGAGTTAAATCCCAGGCTCTGAGTCTTCCTACCACAAGACTTCATTTCAGGTAAGGGCAGTCACTTTTCTGCTCAAACGAACTACATCGTTAACGAAGATCACACGATTCTCATCTTAATTGACAAGCATTGAATGTTAGAGGACCAGTGCATTGTATCAGTTTCAGAAGCAGATTTGGACTGGATATGGTCCATATGTGTAGGAAACACCGTTCTATTGTTCTGGGCACACTCAGATTTCCTGCTGTCTTAGAGACTCTAGAAAGGAAGAGTGTGCTTCTCGCTCTAACCAGAGTGTGATCCATGGATGAATACTATGCTGTGCGTTTCCCTTCAGAAATGGAGTTAAATCCAAGGCTCTGAGTCTTCCTACAAGCAAGACTTCATTTAAGGTAAGGGCAGTCACTTTTCTCCTCAAACGAACTACATCGTTCATGAAGCTCACACGTTTCCCATCTTAACTGACAAGCATTGGATGTTAGAGGACCAGTGCTTTGTATGAGTTTCAGAAGCAGAGTTGGACTAGATATGGTCCGTATGTGTAGGAACCACGGTTCTTTTGTTCTCAGCACACTCACGTTTCCTGCTGTCTTAGAGAATCTAGAAAGCAAGAGCGTGCTTCTCGCTCTAAAGCAGATTGTGATCCATGGATGAGAAACATGCTGTGTGTTTCCCTTCAGAAATGGAGTTAAATCCCAATCTCTGTGTCTTCCTACAAGCAAGACTTCGTTTCAGGTAAGGGCAGTCACTTTTCAGCTCAAACGAACTACATCGTTCACTGAGCTCACACATTTCTCATCTTAACAGACAAGCATTGGATGTTAGAAGACCAGTGCTTTGTATCAGTTTAAGAAGCAGAGTTGGACTAGATATGGTCCGTATGTGTAGGAAACACCGTTCTTTTGTTCTCAGCACACTCACGTTTCCTGCTGTCTTAGAGACTCTAGAAAGCAAGAGCGTGCTTCTTGTTCTAAAGCAGAGTGTCATCAATGGATGAGAACACTGCTGTGTGTTTCACTTCAGAAATGGAGTTAAATCCCAAGCTCTGAGTCTTCCTACAAGCAAGACTTCATTTCAGGTAAGGGCAGTCACTTTTCTGCTCAAACGAACTACATTGTTAACGAAGATCACACGATTCTCATCTTAACTGACAAGCATTGGATGTTAGAGGACCAGTGCATTTTATCAGTTTCAGAAGGAAATTTGGACTACATATGGTCCGTATATGTAGGCAACACCGTTCTTTTGTTCTGGGCACACTCAGATTTCCTGCTATATTAGAGACTCTAAAAGCAAGAGCGTGCTTCTTGCTCTAAAACAGAGTGTGATCCATGGATGAGAACTACGCTGTGTGTTTCTCTTAGGAAATGGAGTTAAATCCCAGGCTCTGTGTCTTACTACAAGCAAGACTTCGTTTCAGGTAAGGGCAGTCACTTTTCAGTTCAAAGGAACTACATCATTCACAAAGCTCACACGTTTCTCATCTTAACTGACAAACATTGGATGTTAGAGGACCAGTGCTTTGTATCAGTTTCAGAAGCTGATTTGGACTGGATATGGTCCATATGTGTAGGAAACACCGTTCTATTGTTCTGGGCACACTCAGATTTCCTGCTGTATTAGAGATTCTAGAAAGCATTAGTGTGCTTCTCGCTCTAACCAGAGTGTGATCCATGGATGAATACTATGCTGTGTGTTTCCCTTCAGAAAAGGAGTTAAATCCCAGGCTTTGTGTCTTTCTACAAGCAAGACTTCGTTTCAGGTAAGGGCAGTCACTTTTCAGCTCAAACGAACTACATCGTTCACGGAGCTCACACGTTTCTCATATTAACAGACAAGCATTGGATGTTAGACGACTAGTGCTTTGTATCAGTTTAAGAAGCAGAGTTGGACTAGATATGGTCCCTATGTGTAGGAAACTCCGTTCTTTTGTTCTCAGCAAAATCACGTTTCCTCCTGTCTTAGAGACTCTAAAAAGCAAGAGCGTGCTTCTTGTTCTAAAGCAGAGTGTGATCAATGGATGAGAACACTGCTGTGTGTTTCAATTCAGAAATGGAGTTAAATCCCAATCTCTGTGTCTTCCTACAAGCAAGACTTCGTTTCAGGTAAGGGCAGTCACTTTTCAGCTCAAACGAACTACATCGTTCACGGAGCTCACACGTTTCTCATATTAACAGACAAGCATTGGATGTTAGACGACTAGTGCTTTGTATCAGTTTAAGAAGCAGAGTTGGACTAGATATGGTCCCTATGTGTAGGAAACTCCGTTCTTTTGTTCTCAGCAAAATCACGTTTCCTCCTGTCTTAGAGACTCTAAAAAGCAAGAGCGTGCTTCTTGTTCTAAAGCAGAGTGTGATCAATGGATGAGAACACTGCTGTGTGTTTCAATTCAGAAATGGAGTTAAATCCCAGGCTCTGAGTCTTTGTACAAGCAAGACTTCGTTTAAGGTAAGGGCAGTCACTTTTTTGTTCAAACGAACTACATCGTTCATGAAGCTCACACGTTTCCCATCTTAACTGACAAGCATTGGATGTTAGAGGACCAGTGCTTTGTATCAGTTTCAGAAGGAGAGTTGGACTAGATATGGTCCGTATGTGTAGGAAACACCGTTCTTTTGTTCTCAGCACACTCACGTTTCCTGCTGTCTTAGAGACTCTAGATAGCAAGAGCGTGCTTCTCGCTCTAAAGCAGAGTGTGATCCATGGATGAGAACTATGCTGTGTGTTTGCCTTCAGAAATGGAGTTAAATCCCAATCTCTGAGTCTTCCTACAAGCAAGACTTCGTTTCAGGTAAGGGCAATCACTTTTCAGCTCAAATGACCTACATCGTTCTCTGAGCTCACACATTTATCATCTTAACAGACAAGCATTGGATGTTAGAGGACCAGTGCTTTGTATCAGTTTAAGAAGCAGAGTTGGACTAGATATGGTCCCTATGTGTAGGAAACACCGTTCTTTTGTTCTCAGCACACTCACGTTTCCTGCTGTCTTAGAGAATTTAGAAAGCAAGAGCTTGCTTCTTGTTCTTAAGCAGAGTGTCATCAATTTATGAGAACACTGCTGTGTGTTTCATTTCAGAAATGGAGTTAAATCCCAGGCTCTGAGTCTTCCTACCACAAGACTTCATTTCAGGTAAGGGCAGTCACTTTTCTGCTCAAACGAACTACATCGTTAACGAAGATCACACGATTCTCATCTTAATTGACAAGCATTGAATGTTAGAGGACCAGTGCATTGTATCAGTTTCAGAAGCAGATTTGGACTGGATATGGTCCATATGTGTAGGAAACACCGTTCTATTGTTCTGGGCACACTCAGATTTCCTGCTGTCTTAGAGACTCTAGAAAGGAAGAGTGTGCTTCTCGCTCTAACCACAGTGTGATCCATGGATGAATACTATGCTGTGCGTTTCCCTTCAGAAATAGAGTTAAATCCAAGGCTCTGAGTCTGCCTACAAGCAAGACTTCATTTAAGGTAAGGGCAGTCACTTTTCTCCTCAAACGAACTACATCGTTCATGAAGCTCACACGTTTCCCATCTTAACTGACAAGCATTGGATGTTAGAGGACCAGTGCTTTGTATGAGTTTCAGAAGCAGAGTTGGACTAGATATGGTCCGTATGTGTAGGAACCACGGTTCTTTTGTTCTCAGCACACTCACGTTTCCTGATGTCTTAGAGACTCTAGAAAGCAAGAGCGTGCTTCTCGCTCTAAAGCAGATTGTGATCCATGGATGAGAAATATGCTGTGTGTTTCACTTCAGAAATGGAGTTAAATCCCAATCTCTGTGTCTTCCTACAAGCAAGACTTCGTTTCAGGTAAGGGCAGTCTCTTTTCTGCTCAAACGAACTACATCGTTCACTGAGCTCACACATTTCTCATCTTAACAGACAAGCATTGGATGTTAGAAGACCAGTGCTTTGTATCAGTTTAAGAAGCAGAGTTGGACTAGATATGGTCCGTATGTGTAGGAAACACCGTTCTTTTGTTCTCAGCACACTCACGTTTCCTGCTGTCTTAGAGACTCTAGAAAGCAAGAGCGTGCTTCTTGTTCTAAAGCAGAGTGTCATCAATGGATGAGAACACTGCTGTGTGTTTCACTTCAGAAATGGAGTTAAATCCCAAGCTCTGAGTCTTCCTACAAGCAAGACTTCATTTCAGGTAAGGGCAGTCACTTTTCTGCTCAAACGAACTACATTGTTAACGAAGATCACACGATTCTCATCTTAACTGACAAGCATTGGATGTTAGAGGACCAGTGCATTTTATCAGTTTCAGAAGGAAATTTGGACTACATATGGTCCGTATATGTAGGCAACACCGTTCTTTTGTTCTGGGCACACTCAGATTTCCTGCTATATTAGAGACTCTAAAAGCAAGAGCGTGCTTCTCGCTCTAAAACAGAGTGTGATCCATGGATGAGAACTATGCTGTGTGTTTCTCTTAAGAAATGGAGTTAAATCCCAGGCTCTGTGTCTTACTACAAGCAAGACTTCGTTTCAGGTAAGGGCAGTCACTTTTCAGTTCAAAGGAACTACATCATTCACAAAGCTCACACGTTTCTCATCTTAACTGACAAACATTGGATGTTAGAGGACCAGTGCTTTGTATCAGTTTCAGAAGCTGATTTGGACTGGATATGGTCCATATATGTAGGAAACACCGTTCTATTGTTCTGGGCACACTCAGATTTCCTGCTGTATTAGAGATTCTAGAAAGCATTAGTGTGCTTCTCGCTCTAACCAGAGTGTGATCCATGGATGAATACTATGCTGTGTGTTTCCCTTCAGAAAAGGAGTTAAATCCCAGGCTTTGTGTCTTTCTACAAGCAAGACTTCGTTTCAGGTAAGGGCAGTCACTTTTCAGCTCAAACGAACTACATCGTTCACGTAGCTCACACGTTTCTCATATTAACAGACAAGCATTGGATGTTAGACGACTAGTGCTTTGTATCAGTTTAAGAAGCAGAGTTGGACTAGATATGGTCCCTATGTGTAGGAAACTCCGTTCTTTTGTTCTCAGCAAAATCACGTTTCCTCCTGTCTTAGAGACTCTAAAAAGCAAGAGCGTGCTTCTTGTTCTAAAGCAGAGTGTGATCAATGGATGAGAACACTGCTGTGTGTTTCAATTCAGAAATGGAGTTAAATCCCAATCTCTGTGTCTTCCTACAAGCAAGACTTCGTTTCAGGTAAGGGCAGTCACTTTTCAGCTCAAACGAACTACATCGTTCACGGAGCTCACACGTTTCTCATATTAACAGACAAGCATTGGATGTTAGACGACTAGTGCTTTGTATCAGTTTAAGAAGCAGAGTTGGACTAGATATGGTCCCTATGTGTAGGAAACTCCGTTCTTTTGTTCTCAGCAAAATCACGTTTCCTCCTGTCTTAGAGACTCTAAAAAGCAAGAGCGTGCTTCTTGTTCTAAAGCAGAGTGTGATCAATGGATGAGAACACTGCTGTGTGTTTCAATTCAGAAATGGAGTTAAATCCCAGGCTCTGAGTCTTTGTACAAGCAAGACTTCGTTTAAGGTAAGGGCAGTCACTTTTTTGTTCAAACGAACTACATCGTTCATGAAGCTCACACGTTTCCCATCTTAACTGACAAGCATTGGATGTTAGAGGACCAGTGCTTTGTATCAGTTTCAGAAGGAGAGTTGGACTAGATATGGTCCGTATGTGTAGGAAACACCGTTCTTTTGTTCTCAGCACACTCACGTTTCCTGCTGTCTTAGAGACTCTAGATAGCAAGAGCGTGCTTCTCGCTCTAAAGCAGAGTGTGATCCATGGATGAGAACTATGCTGTGTGTTTGCCTTCAGAAATGGAGTTAAATCCCAATCTCTGAGTCTTCCTACAAGCAAGACTTCGTTTCAGGTAAGGGCAATCACTTTTCAGCTCAAATGACCTACATCGTTCTCTGAGCTCACACATTTATCATCTTAACAGACAAGCATTGGATGTTAGAGGACCAGTGCTTTGTATCAGTTTAAGAAGCAGAGTTGGACTAGATATGGTCCCTATGTGTAGGAAACACCGTTCTTTTGTTCTCAGCACACTCACGTTTCCTGCTGTCTTAGAGAATTTAGAAAGCAAGAGCTTGCTTCTTGTTCTTAAGCAGAGTGTCATCAATTTATGAGAACACTGCTGTGTGTTTCATTTCAGAAATGGAGTTAAATCCCAGGCTCTGAGTCTTCCTACCACAAGACTTCATTTCAGGTAAGGGCAGTCACTTTTCTGCTCAAACGAACTACATCTTTAACGAAGATCACACGATTCTCATCTTAATTGACAAGCATTGAATGTTAGAGGACCAGTGCATTGTATCAGTTTCAGAAGCAGATTTGGACTGGATATGGTCCATATGTGTAGGAAACACCGTTCTATTGTTCTGGGCACACTCAGATTTCCTGCTGTCTTAGAGACTCTAGAAAGGAAGAGTGTGCTTCTCGCTCTAACCACAGTGTGATCCATGGATGAATACTATGCTGTGCGTTTCCCTTCAGAAATAGAGTTAAATCCAAGGCTCTGAGTCTGCCTACAAGCAAGACTTCATTTAAGGTAAGGGCAGTCACTTTTCTCCTCAAACGAACTACATCGTTCATGAAGCTCACACGTTTCCCATCTTAACTGACAAGCATTGGATGTTAGAGGACCAGTGCTTTTTATGAGTTTCAGAAGCAGAGTTGGACTAGATATGGTCCGTATGTGTAGGAACCACGGTTCTTTTGTTCTCAGCACACTCACGTTTCCTGATGTCTTAGAGACTCTAGAAAGCAAGAGCGTGCTTCTCGCTCTAAAGCAGATTGTGATCCATGGATGAGAAATATGCTGTGTGTTTCACTTCAGAAATGGAGTTAAATCCCAATCTCTGTGTCTTCCTACAAGCAAGACTTCGTTTCAGGTAAGGGCAGTCTCTTTTCTGCTCAAACGAACTACATCGTTCACTGAGCTCACACATTTCTCATCTTAACAGACAAGCATTGGATGTTAGAAGACCAGTGCTTTGTATCAGTTTAAGAAGCAGAGTTGGACTAGATATGGTCCGTATGTGTAGGAAACACCGTTCTTTTGTTCTCAGCACACTCACGTTTCCTGCTGTCTTAGAGACTCTAGAAAGCAAGAGCGTGCTTCTTGTTCTAAAGCAGAGTGTCATCAATGGATGAGAACACTGCTGTGTGTTTCACTTCAGAAATGGAGTTAAATCCCAAGCTCTGAGTCTTCCTACAAGCAAGACTTCATTTCAGGTAAGGGCAGTCACTTTTCTGCTCAAACGAACTACATTGTTAACGAAGATCACACGATTCTCATCTTAACTGACAAGCATTGGATGTTAGAGGACCAGTGCATTTTATCAGTTTCAGAAGGAAATTTGGACTACATATGGTCCGTATATGTAGGCAACACCGTTCTTTTGTTCTGGGCACACTCAGATTTCCTGCTATATTAGAGACTCTAAAAGCAAGAGCGTGCTTCTCGCTCTAAAACAGAGTGTGATCCATGGATGAGAACTATGCTGTGTGTTTCTCTTAAGAAATGGAGTTAAATCCCAGGCTCTGTGTCTTACTACAAGCAAGACTTCGTTTCAGGTAAGGGCAGTCACTTTTCAGTTCAAAGGAACTACATCATTCACAAAGCTCACACGTTTCTCATCTTAACTGACAAACATTGGATGTTAGAGGACCAGTGCTTTGTATCAGTTTCAGAAGCTGATTTGGACTGGATATGGTCCATATGTGTAGGAAACACCGTTCTATTGTTCTGGGCACACTCAGATTTCCTGCTGTATTAGAGATTCTAGAAAGCATTAGTGTGCTTCTCGCTCTAACCAGAGTGTGATCCATGGATGAATACTATGCTGTGTGTTTCCCTTCAGAAAAGGAGTTAAATCCCAGGCTTTGTGTCTTTCTACAAGCAAGACTTCGTTTCAGGTAAGGGCAGTCACTTTTCAGCTCAAACGAACTACATCGTTCACGGAGCTCACACGTTTCTCATATTAACAGACAAGCATTGGATGTTAGACGACTAGTGCTTTGTATCAGTTTAAGAAGCAGAGTTGGACTAGATATGGTCCCTATGTGTAGGAAACTCCGTTCTTTTGTTCTCAGCAAAATCAAGTTTCCTCCTGTCTTAGAGACTCTAAAAAGCAAGAGCGTGCTTCTTGTTCTAAAGCAGAGTGTGATCAATGGATGAGAACACTGCTGTGTGTTTCAATTCAGAAATGGAGTTAAATCCCAATCTCTGTGTCTTCCTACAAGCAAGACTTCGTTTCAGGTAAGGGCAGTCACTTTTCAGCTCAAACGAACTACATCGTTCACGGAGCTCACACGTTTCTCATATTAACAGACAAGCATTGGATGTTAGACGACTAGTGCTTTGTATCAGTTTAAGAAGCAGAGTTGGACTAGATATGGTCCCTATGTGTAGGAAACTCCGTTCTTTTGTTCTCAGGAAAATCACGTTTCCTCCTGTCTTAGAGACTCTAAAAAGCAAGAGCGTGCTTCTTGTTCTAAAGCAGAGTGTGATCAATGGATGAGAACACTGCTGTGTGATTCAATTCAGAAATGGAGTTAAATCCCAGGCTCTGAGTCTTTATACAAGCAAGACTTCGTTTAAGGTAAGTGCAGTCACTTTTTTGTTCAAACGAACTACATCGTTCATGAAGCTCACACGTTTCCCATCTTAACTGACAAGCATTGGATGTTAGAGGACCAGTGCTTTGTATCAGTTTCAGAAGGAGAGTTGGACTAGATATGGTCCGTATGTGTAGGAAACACCGTTCTTTTGTTCTCAGCACACTCACGTTTCCTGCTGTCTTAGAGACTCTAGATAGCAAGAGCGTGCTTCTCGCTCTAAAGCAGAGTGTGATCCATGGATGAGAACTATGCTGTGTGTTTGCCTTCAGAAATGGAGTTAAATCCCAATCTCTGAGTCTTCCTACAAGCAAGACTTCATTTCAGGTAAGGGCAATCACTTTTCAGCTCAAATGACCTACATCGTTCTCTGAGCTCACACATTTATCATCTTAACAGACAAGCATTGGATGTTAGAGGACCAGTGCTTTGTATCAGTTTAAGAAGCAGAGTTGGACTAGATATGGTCCCTATGTGTAGGAAACACCGTTCTTTTGTTCTCAGCACACTCACGTTTCCTGCTGTCTTGGAGAATTTAGAAAGCAAGAGCTTGCTTCTTGTTCTTAAGCAGAGTGTCATCAATTTATGAGAACACTGCTGTGTGTTTCATTTCAGAAATGGAGTTAAATCACAGGCTCTGAGTCTTCCTACCACAAGACTTCATTTCAGGTAAGGGCAGTCACTTTTCTGCTCAAACGAACTACATCGTTAACGAAGATCACACGATTCTCATCTTAATTGACAAGCATTGAATGTTAGAGGACCAGTGCATTGTATCAGTTTCAGAAGCAGATTTGGACTGGATATGGTCCATATATGTAGGAAACACCGTTCTATTGTTCTGGGCACACTCAGATTTCCTGCTGTCTTAGAGACTCTAGAAAGGAAGAGTGTGCTTCTCGCTCTAACCAGAGTGTGATCCATGGATGAATACTATGCTGTGCGTTTCCCTTCAGAAATGGAGTTAAATCCAAGGCTCTGAGTCTTCCTACAAGCAAGACTTCATTTAAGGTAAGGGCAGTCACTTTTCTCCTCAAACGAACTACATCGTTCATGAAGCTCACACGTTTCCCATCTTAACTGACAAGCATTGGATGTTAGAGGACCAGTGCTTTGTATGAGTTTCAGAAGCAGAGTTGGACTAGATATGGTCCGTATGTGTAGGAACCACGGTTCTTTTGTTCTCAGCACACTCACGTTTCCTGCTGTCTTAGAGACTCTAGAAAGCAAGAGCGTGCTTCTCGCTCTAAAGCAGATTGTGATCCATGGATGAGAAATATGCTGTGTGTTTCCCTTCAGAAATGGAGTTAAATCCCAATCTCTGTGTCTTCCTACAAGCAAGACTTCGTTTCAGGTAAGGGCAGTCACTTTTCAGCTCAAACGAACTACATCGTTCACTGAGCTCACACATTTCTCATCTTAACAGACAAGCATTGGATGTTAGAAGACCAGTGCTTTGTATCAGTTTAAGAAGCAGAGTTGGACTAGATATGGTCCGTATGTGTAGGAAACACCGTTCTTTTGTTCTCAGCACACTCACGTTTCCTGCTGTCTTAGAGACTCTAGAAAGCAAGAGCGTGCTTCTTGTTCTAAAGCAGAGTGTCATCAATGGATGAGAACACTGCTGTGTGTTTTATTTCAGAAATGGAGTTAAATCCCAGGCTCTGAGTCTTCCTACCACAAGACTTCATTTCAGGTAAGGGCGGTCACTTTTCTGCTCAAACGAACTACATCGTTAACGAAGATCACAAGATTCTCATCTTAACTGACAAGCATTGGATGTTAGAGGGTCAGTGCATTGTATCAGTATCAGAAGCAAATTTGGACTACATATGGTCCGTATATGTAGGAAACACCGTTCTTTTGTTCTGGGCACACTCAGATTTCCTGCTATATTAGAGACTCTAAAAGCAAGAGCGTGCTTCTCGCTCTAAAGCAGAGTGTGATCCATGGACTACAACTTTACTGTGTGTTTCTCTTAAGAAGTGGAGTTAAATCCCAGGCTCTGTGTCTTCCTACAAGCAAGACTTCGTTTCACGTAAGGGCAGTCACTTTTCAGCTCAAACGAACTACATCATTCACAAAGCTCACACGTTTCTCATCTTAACTGACAAGCATTGGATGTTAGAGGACCAGTGCTTTGTATCAGTTTCAGAAGCAGAGTTGAACTAGATATGGTCCGTATGTTTAGGAAACACCGTTCTTTTGTTCTCAGCACACTCACGTTTCCTGCTGTCTTACAGACTCTAGAAAGCAAGAGCATGCTTCTTGTTCTAAAGCAGAGTGTGATCAATGGATGATTACACTGCTGTGTTTCACTTCAGAAATGGAGTTAAATCCCAGGCTCTGAGTCTTCCTACAAGCAAGACTTCGATTCAGGTATGGGCAGTCACTTTTCTGCTCAAACGAACTACATCATTCACGAAGCTCACACGTTTCTCATCTTAACTGACAAGCATTGGATGTTAGAGGGTCAGTGCTTTGTATCAGTTTCAGAAGCAGATTTGGACTACTTATGGTCTGTATATGTAGGAAACACCGTTCTTTAGTTCTGGGCACACTCAGATTACCTGATATATTAGAGACTATAAAAGCAAGTGCATGCTTCTCGCTCTAAAGCCGAGTGTGATCCATGGATGAGAACTATGCTGTGTGTTTCCCTTCAGAAATGGAGTTAAATCCCAGGCTCTGTGTCTTCCTACAATCAAGACTTCGTTTCAGGTAAGGGCAGTCACTTTTCTGCCCAAACGAACTGCATCGTTCCAGAAGCTCACACGTTTCTCATCTTAACTGACAAACATTGGATGTTAGAGGACCAGTGCTTTGTATCAGTTTCAGAAGCAGAGTTGGACTATATATGGTCTGTATGTGTAGGAAACACCGTTCTTTTGTTCTCAGCACACTCATGTTTCCTGCTGTCTTAGAGACTGTAGAATGCAAGAGCGTACTTCTCGCTATAAAGCAGAGTGTGATCCATGGATGAGAACTATGCTGTGTGTTTGCCTTCAGAAATGGAGTTAAATCCCAGGCCCTGAGTCTTCCTACATGCAAGACTTCAATTCAGGTAAGGCAGTCACTTTTCTGCTCAAACGAACTACATCGTTCATGAAGCTCACACGTTTCCCATCTTAACTGACAAACATTGGATGTTAGAGGACCAGTGGTTTGTGTCAGTTTCAGAAGCAGATTTGGACTACTTATGGTCTGTATATATAGGAAACACCGTTCTTTAGTTCTGGGCACACTCAGATTACCTGCTATATTAGAGACTCTAAAAGCAAGAGCGTGCTTCTCGCTCTAAAGCAGAGTGTGATCCATGGATGAGAACTATGCTGTGTGTTTCTCTTAAGAAATGGAGTTAAATCCCAGCCTCTGTGTCTTCCTACAAGCAAGACTTCGTTTCAGGTAAGGGCAGTCACTTTTCTGCTCAAACGAACTACATTGTTAACGAAGATCACATGATTCTCATCTTAACTGACAAACATTGGATGTTAGAGGACCAGTGCATTGTATCAGTTTCAGAAGCAGATTTGGACTGGATATGGTCCGTATATGTAGGAAACACCGTTCTATTGTAATGGGCACACTCAGATTTCCTGCTATATTTGAGACTCTAAAAGCAAGAGCGTGCTTCTCGCTCTAAAACAGAGTGTGATCCATGGATGAGAACTATGCTGTGTGTTTCTCTTAAGAAAAGGAGTTAAATCCCAGGCTCTGTGTCTTTCTACAAGAAAGACTTCGTTTCAGGTAAGGGCAGTCACTTTTCAGCTCAAAGGAACTACATCATTTACAAAGCTCACACGTTTCTCATCTTAACTGACAAACATTGGATGTTAGAGGACCAGTGCTTCGTATCAGTTTCAGAAGCAGAGTTGGACTAGATATGGTCCGTATGTGAAGGAACCACGGTTCTTTTGTTCTCAGCACACTCACGTTTCCTGCTGTCTTAGAGACTTTAGAAAGCAAGAGCGTGCTTCTCGCTCTAAAGCAAATTGTGATCCATGGATGAGAACTATGCTGTGTGTTTCCCTTCAGAAATGGAGTTAAATCCCGGGCTCTGAGTCTTCCTACAGGCAAGACTTCAATTCAGGTAAGGGCAGTCACTTTTCTGCTCAAACGAACTACATCGTTCATGAAGCTCACACGTTTCTCATCTTAACAGACAAGCATTGGATGTTAGAGGATCAGTGCTTTGTATCAGTTTAAGAAGCAGATTTGGACTAGATATGGTCCGTATATGTAGGAAACACTGTTCTTTTGTTCTCAGCACACTCACGTTTCCTGCTGTCTTAGAGTCTCTAGAAAGCAAGAGCGTGCTTCTCGCTCTAAAGCAGATTGTGATCTATGGATGAGAACTATGCTGTGTGTTTCCCTTCAGAAATGGAGTTAAATCCCAATCTCTGTGTCTTCCTACAAGCAAGACTTCGTTTCAGGTAAGGGCAATCACTTTTCAGCTCAAATGACCTACATCGTTCTCTGAGCTCACACATTTATCATCTTAACAGACAAGCATTGGATGTTAGAGGACCAGTGCTTTGTATCAGTTTAAGAAGCAGAGTTGGACTAGATATGGTCCCTATGTGTAGGAAACACCGTTCTTTTGTTCTCAGCACACTCACGTTTCATGCTGTCTTAGAGAATTTAGAAAGCAAGAGCTTGCTTCTTGTTCTAAAGCAGAGTGTCATCAATGGATGAGAACACTGCTGTGCGTTTCACTTCAGAAATGGAGTTAAATCCCAAGCTCTGAGTCTTCCTACAAGCAAGACTTCGATTCAGGTAAGGGCAGTCACTTTTCTGCTCAAACGAACTACATTGTTAACGAAGATCACAGGATTCTCATCTTAACTGACAAGCTTTGGATGTTAGAGGACCAGTGCATTGTATCAGTTTCAGAAGGAGATTTGGACTACATATGGTCCGTATGTGTAGGAAACACTGTTCTATTGTTCTGGGCACACTCATATTTCCTGCTGTCTTAGAGACTCTAGAAAGCAAGAGTGTGCTTCTCGCTCTAACCACAGTGTGATCCATGGATGAATACTATGCTGTGTGTTTCCCTTCAGAAATGGAGTTAAATCCCAGGCTCTGTGTCTTCCTACAAGCAAGACTCCGTTTCAGGTAAGGGTAGTCACTTTTCAGTTCAAAGGAACTACATCATTCACAAATCTCACACGTTTCTCATCTTAACTGACAAACATTGGATGTTAGAGGACCAGTGCTTTGTATCAGTTTCAGAAGCAGATTTGGACTGGATATGGTCCATATGTGTAGGAAACACAGTTCTATTGTAATGGGCACACTCAGATTTCCTGCTGTCTTAGAGACTCTAGAAAGCAAGAGTGTACTTCTCGCTCTAACCAGAGTGTGATCCATGGATGAATACTATGCTGTGTGTTTCCCTTTAGAAATGGAGTTAAATCCCAGGCTCTGTGTCTTCCTACAAGCAAGACTTCGTTTCAGGTAAGGGCAGTCACTTTTCTGCTCAAACGAACTACATCATTCAAAAAGCTCACACGTTTCTCATCTTAACTGACAAACATTGGATGTTAGAGGAAAAGTGCTTTGTATGAGTTTCAGAAGCAGAGTTGGACTAGATATGGTCCGTATGTGTAGGAAACACCGTTCATTTGTTCTCAGCACACTCACGTTTCCTGCTGTCTTAGAGACTCTAGAAAGCAAGAGCGTGCTTCTTGTTCTAAAGCAGAGTGTCATCAATGGATGAGAACACTGCTGTGTGTTTCACTTCAGAAATGGAGTTAAATTCCAGGCTCCGAGTCTTCCGACAAGCAAGACTTCATTTCAGGTAAGGGCAGTCACTTTTCTGCTCAAACGAACTACATCGTTAACGAAGATCACAAGATTCTCATCTTAACTGACAAGCATTGGATGTTAGAGGGTCAGTGCATTGTATCAGTATCAGAAGTAGATTTGGACTACATATGGTCCGTATATGTAGGAAACACCGTTCTTTTGTTCTGGGCACACTCAGATTTCCTGCTATATTAGAGACTCTAAAAGCAAGAGCGTGCTTCTCGCTCTAAAGCAGAGTGTGACCCATGGATTAGAACTTTACTGTGTGTTTCTCTTAAGAAGTGGAGTTAAATCCCAGGCTCTGTGTCTTACTAAAAGCAAGATCGTTTCATGTAAGGGCAGTCACTTTTCAGTTCAAAGGAACTACATCATTCACAAAGCTCACACGTTTCTCATCTTTACTGACAAACATTGGATGTTAGAGGACCAGTGCTTTGTATCAGTTTAAGAAGCAGAGTTGGACTAGATATGGTCCCTATGTGTAGGAAACACTGTTCTTTTGTTCTCAGCACACTCACGTTTCCTGCTGTCTTAGAGACTCTAGAAAGCAAGAGCGTGCTTCTTGTTCTAAAGCAGAGTGTCATCAATGGATGAGAACACTGCTGTGTGTTTCACTTCAGAAATGGAGTTAAATCCCAAGCTCTGAGTCTTCCTACAAGCAAGACTTCATTTCAGGTAAGGGCAGTCACTTTTCTGCTCAAACGAACTACATTGTTAACGAAGATCACACGATTCTCATCTTAACTGACAAGCATTGGATGTTAGAGGACCAGTGCATTGTATCAGTTTCAGAAGGAGATTTGGACTACATATGGTCCGTATGTGTAGGAAACACTGTTCTATTGTTCTGGGCACACTCATATTTCCTGCTGTCTTAGAGACTCTAGAAAGCAAGAGTGTGATTCTCGCTCTAACCACAGTGTGATCCATGGATGAATACTATGCTGTGTGTTTCCCTTCAGAAATGGAGTTAAATCCCAGGCTCTGTGTCTTCCTACAAGCAAGACTCCGTTTCAGGTAAGGGTAGTCACTTTTCAGTTCAAAGGAACTACATCATTCACAAATCTCACACGTTTCTCATCTTAAATGACAAACATTGGATGTTAGAGAACCAGTGCTTTGTATCAGTTTCAGAAGCAGAGTTGGACTAGATATGGTCCGTATGTGTAGGAAACACCGTTCTTTTGTTCTCAGCACACTCACGTTTCCTGCTGTCTTAGAGACTCTAAAAAGCAAGAGCGTGCTTCTTGTTGTAAAGCAGTGTGTGATCAAGGATGAGAACAGTGCTGTGTGTTTCGATTCAGAAATGGAGTTAAATCCTAGGCTCTGAGTCTTCCTACAAGCAAGATTTCGTTTCAGGTAAGGGCAGTCACTTTTCTGCTCAAACGAACTACATCTTTCACGAAGCTCACACGTTTCTCATCTTAACTGACAAGCATTGCATGTTAGAGGACCAGTGCATTCTATCAGTTTCAGAAGAAGTTTTGGACTACATATAGTTCGTATGTGTAGGAAACACCGTTCTTTTGTTCTGGGCACACTCAGATTTCCTGCTGTCTTAGAGACTCTAGAAAGCAAGAGTGTGCTTCTTGCTCTAAAGCAGAGTGTGATCCATAGATGAGAACTACGCTGTGTTTCACTTCAGAAATGGAGTTAAATCCCAGGTTCTGAGTCTTCCTACAATCAAGACTTCGTTTCAGGTAAGGGCAGTCACTTTTCTGCTCAAACGAACTGCATCGTTCCAGAAGCTCACACGTTTCTCATCTTAACTGACAAGCATTGGATGTTAGAGGACCAGTGCTTTGTATCAGTTTCAGAAGCAGTTTGGACTACATATGGTCTGTATGTGTAGGAAACACCGTTCTTATATTCTCAGCACACTCACGTTTCCTGCTGTCTTAGAGACTCTAGAATGCAAGAGCATGCTTCTCGCTATAAAGCAGAGTGTGATCCATGGATGAGAACTATGCTGTGTGTTTGCCTTCAGAAATGGAGTTAAATCCCAGGCTCTGAGTCTTCCTACATGCAAGACTTCAATTCAGGTAAGGCAGTCACTTTTCTGCTCAAACGAACTACATCGTTCATGAAGCTCACACGTTTCCCATCTTAACTGACAAACATTGGATGTTAGAGGACCAGTGCTTTGTATCAGTTTCAGAAGCAGATTTGGACTACTTATGGTCTGTATATATAGGAAACACCGTTCTTTAGTTCTGGGCACACTCAGATTACCTGCTATATTAGAGACTCTAAAAGCAAGAGCGTGCTTCTCGCTCTAAAGCAGAGTGTGATCCATGTATGAGAACTATGCTGTGTGTTTCTCTTAAGAAATGGAGTTAAATCCCAGGCACTGTGTCTTCCTACAAGCAAGACTTCGTTTCAGGTAAGGGCAGTCACTTTTCTGCTCAAACGAACTACATTGTTAACGAAGATTACACGATTCTCATCTTAACTGACAAACATTGGATGTTAGAGGACCAGTGCATTGTATCAGTTTCAGAAGCAGATTTGGACTGGATATGGTCCGTATATGTAGGAAACACCGTTCTATTGTAAGGGGCACACTCAGATTTCCTGCTATATTTGAGACTCTAAAAGCAAGAGCGTGCTTCTCGCTCTAAAACAGAGTGTGATCCATGGATGAGAACTATGCTGTGTGTTTCTCTTAAGAAAAGGAGTTAAATCCCAGGCTCTGTGTCTTTCTACAAGAAAGACTTCGTTTCAGGTAAGGGCAGTCACTTTTCAGCTCAAAGGAACTACATCATTTACAAAGCTCACACGTTTCTCATCTTAACTGACAAACATTGGATGTTAGAGGACCAGTGCTTCGTATCAGTTTCAGAAGCAGAGTTAGACTAGATATGGTCCGTATGTGAAGGAACCACGGTTCTTTTGTTCTCAGCACACTCACGTTTCCTGCTGTCTTAGAGACTTTAGAAAGCAAGAGCGTGCTTCTCGCTCTAAAGCAGATTGTGATCCATGGATGAGAACTATGCTGTGTGTTTCCCTTCAGAAATGGAGTTAAATCCCGGGCTCTGAGTCTTCCTACAGGCAAGACTTCAATTCAGGTAAGGGCAGTCACTTTTCTGCTCAAACGAACTACATCGTTCATGAAGCTCACACGTTTCTCATCTGAACAGACAAGCATTGGATGTTAGAGGATCAGTGCTTTGTATCAGTTTAAGAAGCAGATTTGGACTAGATATGGACCGTATATGTAGGAAACACTGTTCTTTTGTTCTCAGCACACTCACGTTTCCTGCTGTCTTAGAGTCTCTAGAAAGCAAGAGCGTGCTTCTCGCTCTAAAGCAGATTGTGATCTATGGATGAGAACTATGCTGTGTGTTTCCCTTCAGAAATGGAGTTAAATCCCAATCTCTGTGTCTTCCTACAAGCAAGACTTCGTTTCAGGTAAGGGCAATCACTTTTCAGCTCAAATGACCTACATCGTTCTCTGAGCTCACACATTTATCATCTTAACAGACAAGCATTGGATGTTAGAGGACCAGTGCTTTGTATCAGTTTAAGAAGCAGAGTTGTACTAGATATGGTCCCTATGTGTAGGAAACACCGTTCTTTTGTTCTCAGCACACTCACGTTTCCTGCTGTCTTAGAGAATTTAGAAAGCAAGTGCTTGCTTCTTGTTCTTAAGCAGAGTGTCATCAATGGATGAGAACACTGCTGTGTGTTTCACTTCAGAAATGGAGTTAAATCCCAGGCTCTGAGTCTTCCTACCACAAGACTTCATTTCAGGTAAGGGCGGTCACTTTTCTGCTCAAACGAACTACATCGTTAACGAAGATCACAAGATTCTCATCTTAACTGACAAGCATTGGATGTTAGAGGACCAGTGCATTGTATCAGTTTCAGGAGGAGATTTGGACTACATATGGTCCGTATGTGTAGGAAACACTGTTCTATTGTTCTGGGCACACTCATATTTCCTGCTGTCTTAGAGACTCTAGAAAGCAAGAGTGTGCTTCTCGCTCTAACCACAGTGTGATCCATGGATGAATACTATGCTGTGTGTTTCCCTTCAGAAATGGAGTTAAATCCCAGGCTCTGTGTCTTCCTACAAGCAAGACTCCGTTTCAGGTAAGGGTAGTCACTTTTCAGTTCAAAGGAACTACATCATTCACAAATCTCACACGTTTCTCATCTTAACTGACAAACATTGGATGTTAGAGGACCAGTGCTTTGTATCAGTTTCAGAAGCAGATTTGGACTGGATATGGTCCATATGTGTAGGAAACACAGTTCTATTGTAATGGGAACACTCAGATTTCCTGCTGTCTTAGAGACTCTAGAAAGCAAGAGTGTACTTCTCGCTCTAACCAGAGTGTGATCCATGGATGAATACTATGCTGTGTGTTTCCCTTTAGAAATGGAGTTAAATCCCAGGCTCTGTGTCTTCCTACAAGCAAGACTTCGTTTCAGGTAAGGGCAGTCACTTTTCTGCTCAAACGAACTACATCATTCAAAAAGCTCACACGTTTCTCATCTTAACTGACAAACATTGGATGTTAGAGGAAAAGTGCTTTGTATGAGTTTCAGAAGCAGAGTTGGACTAGATATGGTCCGTATGTGTAGGAAACACCGTTCATTTGTTCTCAGCACACTCACGTTTCCTGCTGTCTTAGAGACTCTAGAAAGCAAGAGCGTGCTTCTTGTTCTAAAGCAGAGTGTCATCAATGGATGAGAACACTGCTGTGTGTTTCACTTCAGAAATGGAGTTAAATTCCAGGCTCCGAGTCTTCCGACAAGCAAGACTTCATTTCAGGTAAGGGCAGTCACTTTTCTGCTCAAACGAACTACATCGTTAACGAAGATCACAAGATTCTCATCTTAACTGACAAGCATTGGATGTTAGAGGGTCAGTGCATTGTATCAGTATCAGAAGTAGATTTGGACTACATATGGTCCGTATATGTAGGAAACACCGTTCTTTTGTTCTGGGCACACTCAGATTTCCTGCTATATTAGAGACTCTAAAAGCAAGAGCGTGCTTCTCGCTCTAAAGCAGAGTGTGACCCATGGATTAGAACTTTACTGTGTGTTTCTCTTAAGAAGTGGAGTTAAATCCCAGGCTCTGTGTCTTACTAAAAGCAAGATCGTTTCATGTAAGGGCAGTCACTTTTCAGTTCAAAGGAACTACATCATTCACAAAGCTCACACGTTTCTCATCTTTACTGACAAACATTGGATGTTAGAGGACCAGTGATTTGTATCAGTTTAAGAAGCAGAGTTGGACTAGATATGGTCCCTATGTGTAGGAAACACTGTTCTTTTGTTCTCAGCACACTCACGTTTCCTGCTGTCTTAGAGACTCTAGAAAGCAAGAGCGTGCTTCTTGTTCTAAAGCAGAGTGTCATCAATGGATGAGAACACTGCTGTGTGTTTCACTTCAGAAATGGAGTTAAATCCCAAGCTCTGAGTCTTCCTACAAGCAAGACTTCATTTCAGGTAAGGGCAGTCACTTTTCTGCTCAAACGAACTACATTGTTAACGAAGATCACACGATTCTCATCTTAACTGACAAGCATTGGATGTTAGAGGACCAGTGCATTGTATCAGTTTCAGAAGGAGATTTGGACTACATATGGTCCGTATGTGTAGGAAACACTGTTCTATTGTTCTGGGCACACTCATATTTCCTGCTGTCTTAGAGACTCTAGAAAGCAAGAGTGTGATTCTCGCTCTAACCACAGTGTGATCCATGGATGAATACTATGCTGTGTGTTTCCCTTCAGAAATGGAGTTAAATCCCAGGCTCTGTGTCTTCCTACAAGCAAGACTCCGTTTCAGGTAAGGGTAGTCACTTTTCAGTTCAAAGGAACTACATCATTCACAAATCTCACACGTTTCTCATCTTAAATGACAAACATTGGATGTTAGAGAACCAGTGCTTTGTATCAGTTTCAGAAGCAGAGTTGGACTAGATATGGTCCGTATGTGTAGGAAACACCGTTCTTTTGTTCTCAGCACACTCACGTTTCCTGCTGTCTTAGAGACTCTAAAAAGCAAGAGCGTGCTTCTTGTTGTAAAGCAGTGTGTGATCAAGGATGAGAACAGTGCTGTGTGTTTCGATTCAGAAATGGAGTTAAATCCTAGGCTCTGAGTCTTCCTACAAGCAAGAATTCGTTTAAGGTAAGGGCAGTCACTTTTCTGCTCAAAGGAACTACATCGTTCATGAAGCTCACACGTTTCCCATCTTAACTGACAAGCATTGGATGTTAGAGGACCAGTGCTTTGTATGAGATTCAGACGCAGAGTTGGACTAGATATGGTCCCTATGTGTAGGAAACACCGTTCTTTTGTTCTCAGCACACTCAAGTTTCCTGCTGTCTTAGAGACTCTAGAAAGCAAGAGTGTGCTTCTTGCTCTAAAGCAGAGTGTGATCCATAGATGAGAACTACGCTGTGTTTCACTTCAGAAATGGAGTTAAATCCCAGGTTCTGAGTCTTCCTACAATCAAGACTTCGTTTCAGGTAAGGGCAGTCACTTTTCTGCTCAAACGAACTGCATCGTTCCAGAAGCTCACACGTTTCTCATCTTAACTGACAAGCATTGGATGTTAGAGGACCAGTGCTTTGTATCAGTTTCAGAAGCAGTTTGGACTATATATGGTCTGTATGTGTAGGAAACACCATTCTTATATTCTCAGCACACTCACGTTTCCTGCTGTCTTAGAGACTCTAGAATGCAAGAGCATGCTTCTCGCTATAAAGCAGAGTGTGATCCATGGATGAGAACTATGCTGTGTGTTTGCCTTCAGAAATGGAGTTAAATCCCAGGCTCTGAGTCTTCCTACATGCAAGACTTCAATTCAGGTAAGGCAGTCACTTTTCTGCTCAAACGAACTACATCGTTCATGAAGCTCACACGTTTCCCATCTTAACTGACAAACATTGGATGTTAGAGGACCAGTGCTTTGTATCAGTTTCAGAAGCAGATTTGGACTACTTATGGTCTGTATATATAGGAAACACCGTTCTTTAGTTCTGGGCACAATCAGATTACCTGCTATATTAGAGACTCTAAAAGCAAGAGCGTGCTTCTCGCTCTAAAGCAGAGTGTGATCCATGGATGAGAACTATGCTGTGTGTTTCTCTTAAGAAATGGAGTTAAATCCCAGGCTCTGTGTCTTCCTACAAGCAAGACTTCGTTTCAGGTAAGGGCAGTCACTTTTCTGCTCAAACGAACTACATTGTTAACGAAGATCACACGATTCTCATCTTAACTGACAAACATTGGATGTTAGAGGACCAGTGCATTGTATCAGTTTCAGAAGCAGATTTGGACTGGATATGGTCCGTATATGTAGGAAACATCGTTCTATTGTAATGGGCACACTCAGATTTCCTGCTATATTTGAGACTCTAAAAGCAAGAGCGTGCTTCTCGCTCTAAAACAGAGTGTGATCCATGGATGAGAACTATGCTGTGTGTTTCTCTTAAGAAAAGGAGTTAAATCCCAGGCTCTGTGTCTTTCTACAAGAAAGACTTCGTTTCAGGTAAGGGCAGTCACTTTTCAGCTCAAAGGAACTACATCATTTACAAAGCTCACACGTTTCTCATCTTAACTGACAAACATTGGATGTTAGAGGACCAGTGCTTCGTATCAGTTTCAGAAGCAGAGTTGGACTAGATATGGTCCGTATGTGAAGGAACCACGGTTCTTTTGTTCTCAGCACACTCACGTTTCCTGCTGTCTTAGAGACTTTAGAAAGCAAGAGCGTGCTTCTCGCTCTAAAGCAGATTGTGATCCATGGATGAGAACTATGCTGTGTGTTTCCCTTCAGAAATGGAGTTAAATCCCGGGCTCTGAGTCTTCCTACAGGCAAGACTTCAATTCAGGTAAGGGCAGTCACTTTTCTGCTCAAACGAACTACATCGTTCATGAAGCTCACACGTTTCTCATCTTAACAGACAAGCATTGGATGTTAGAGGATCAGTGCTTTGTATCAGTTTAAGAAGCAGATTTGGACTAGATATGGTCCGTATATGTAGGAAACACTGTTCTTTTGTTCTCAGCACACTCACGTTTCCTGCTGTCTTAGAGTCTCTAGAAAGCAAGAGCGTGCTTCTCGCTCTAAAGCAGATTGTGATCTATGGATGAGAACTATGCTGTGTGTTTCCCTTCAGAAATGGAGTTAAATCCCAATCTCTGTGTCTTCCTACAAGCAAGACTTCGTTTCAGGTAAGGGCAATCACTTTTCAGCTCAAATGACCTACATCGTTCTCTGAGCTCACACATTTATCATCTTAACAGACAAGCATTGGATGTTAGAGGACCAGTGCTTTGTATCAGTTTAAGAAGCAGAGTTGGACTAGATATGGTCCCTATGTGTAGGAAACACCGTTCTTTTGTTCTCAGCACACTCACGTTTCCTGCTGTCTTAGAGAATTTAGAAAGCAAGAGCTTGCTTCTTGTTCTTAAGCAGAGTGTCATCAATGGATGAGAACACTGCTGTGTGTTTCACTTCAGAAATGGAGTTAAATCCCAGGCTCTGAGTCTTCCTACCACAAGACTTCATTTCAGGTAAGGGCGGTCACTTTTCTGCTCAAACGAACTACATCGTTAACGAAGATCACAAGATTCTCATCTTAACTGACAAGCATTGGATGTTAGAGGGTCAGTGCATTGTATCAGTATCAGAAGTAGATTTGGACTACATATGGTCCGTATATGTAGGAAACACCGTTCTTTTGTTCTGGGCACACTCAGATTTCCTGCTATATTAGAGACTCTAAAAGCAAGAGCGTGCTTCTCGCTCTAAAGCAGAGTGTGATCCATGGATTAGAACTTTACTGTGTGTTTCTCTTAAGAAGTGGAGTTAAATCCCAGGCTCTGTGTCTTACTAAGAGCAAGATCGTTTCATGTAAGGGCAGTCACTTTTCAGTTCAAAGGAACTACATCATTCACAAAGCTCACACGTTTCTCATCTTTACTGACAAACATTGGATGTTAGAGGACCAGTGCTTTGTATCAGTTTAAGAAGCAGAGTTGGACTAGATGTGGTCCCTATGTGTAGGAAACACCGTTCTTTTGTTCTCAGCACACTCACGTTTCCTGCTGTCTTAGAGACTCTAGAAAGCAAGAGCGTGCTTCTTGTTCTAAAGCAGAGTGTCATCAATGGATGAGAACACTGCTGTGTGTTTCACTTCAGAAATGGAGTTAAATCCCAAGCTCTGAGTCTTCCTACAAGCAAGACTCCGTTTCAGGTAAGGGTAGTCACTTTTCAGTTCAAAGGAACTACATCATTCACAAATCTCACACGTTTCTCATCTTAACTGACAAACATTGGATGTTAGAGAACCAGTGCTTTGTATCAGTTTCAGAAGCAGAGTTGGACTAGATATGGTCCGTATGTGTAGGAAACACCGTTCTTTTGTTCTCAGCACACTCACGTTTCCTGCTGTCTTAGAGACTCTAAAAAGCAAGAGCGTGCTTCTTGTTGTAAAGCAGTGTGTGATCAAGGATGAGAACACTGCTGTGTGTTTCAATTCAGAAATGGAGTTAAATCCTAGGCTCTGAGTCTTCCTACAAGCAAGAATTCGTTTAAGGTAAGGGCAGTCACTTTTCTGCTCAAAGGAACTACATCGTTCATGAAGCTCACACGTTTCCCATCTTAACTGACAAGCATTGGATGTTAGAGGACCAGTGCTTTGTATGTGATTCAGACGCAGAGTTGGACTAGATATGGTCCGTATGTGTAGGAAACACCGTTCTTTTGTTCTCAGCACACTCAAGTTTCCTGCTGTCTTAGAGACTCTAGAAAGCAAGAGCGTGCTTCTCGTTCTAAAGCAGATTGTGATCCATGGATGAGAACTATGCTGTGTGTTTCCCTTCAGAAATGGAGTTAAATCCCAATCTCTGTGTCTTCCCACAAGCAAGACTTCGTTTCAGGTAAGGGCAGTCACTTTTCAGCTCAAACGAACTACATCGTTCACTGAGCTCACACATTTCTCATCTTAATAGACAAGCATTGGATGTTAGAGGACCAGGCTTTGTATCAGTTTAAGAAGCAGAGTTGGACTAGATATGGTCTGTATGTGTAGGAAACACCGTTCTTTTGTTCTCAGCACACTCACGTTTCCTGCTGTCTTAGAGACTCTAGAAAGCAAGAGCGTGCTTCTCGTTCTAAAGCAGAGTGTCATCAATGGATGAGAACACTGCTGTGTGTTTCACTTCAGAAATGGAGTTAAATCCCAGGCTCTGAGTCTTCCTACAAGCAAGACTTTATTTCAGGTAAGGGCAGTCACTTTTCTGCTCAAACGAACTACATCCTTCACGAAGATCACACGATTCTCATCTTAACTGAAAAGCATTGGATGTTAGAGGACCAGTGCATTGTATCAGTTTCAGAAGCAGATTTGGACTACATATGGACCGTATATGTAGGCAACACCGTTCTTTTGTTCTGGGCACCATCAGATTTCCTGGTATATTAGAGATTCTAAAAGCAAGAGCGTGCTTCTCGCTCTAAAACAGAGTGTGATCCATGGATGAGAACTATGCTGTGTGTTTCTCTTAAGAAATGGAGTTAAATCCCAGGCTCTGTGTCTTACTACAAGCAAGACTTCGTTTCAGATAAGGGCAGTCACTTTTCTGTTCAAAGGAACTACATCACTCAAAGCTCACCCGTTTCTCATCTTAACTGACAAGCATTGGATGTTAGAGGACCAGTGCTTTGTATCTGTTTCAGAAGCAGAGTTGAACTAGATATGGTCCGTATGTGTAGGAAACACTGTTCTTTTGTTCTCAGCAAAATCACGTTTCCTGCTGTCTTAGAGACTCTAGAAAGCAAGAGCGTGCTTCTTGTTATAAAGCAGAGTGTGATCAATGGATGATTACACTGCTGTGTGTTTTACTTCAGAAATGGAGTTAAATCCTGGGCTCTGAGTCTTCCTACAGGCAAGACTTCAATTCAGGTAAGGGCAGTCACTTTTCTGCTCAAACGAACTACATCGTTCATGAAGCTCACACGTTTCTCATCTTAACAGACAAGCATTAGATGTTAGAGGATCAGTGCTTTGTATCAGTTTAATAAGCAGATTTGGACTAGATATGGTCCGTATATGTAGGAAGCACCGTTCTTTTGTTCTCAGCACACTCACGTTTCCTGCTGTCTTAGAGACTCTAGAAAGCAAGAGCGTGCTTCTCGCTCTAAAGCAGATTGTGATCTATGGATGAGAACTATGCTGTGTGTTTCCCTTCAGAAATGGAGTTAAATCCCAATCTCTGTGTCTTCCTACAAGCAAGACTTCGTTTCAGGTAAGGGCAATCACTTTTCAGCTCAAATGACCTACATCGTTCTCTGAGCTCACACATTTATCATCTTAACAGACAAGCATTGGATGTTAGAGGACCAGTGCTTTGTATCAGTTTAAGAAGCAGAGTTGGACTAGATATGGTCCCTATGTGTAGGAAACACCGTTCTTTTGTTCTCAGCACACTCACGTTTCCTGCTGTCTTAGAGAATTTAGAAAGCAAGAGTTTGCTTCTTGTTCTTAAGCAGAGTGTCATCAATGGATGAGAACATTACTGTGTGTTTCACTTCAGAAATGGAGTTAAATCCCAGGCTCTGAGTCTTCCTACAAGCAAGACTTCGATTCAGGTAAGGGCAGTCACTTTTCTGCTCAAACGAACTACATCGTTCACGAAGCTCACACGTTTCTCATCTTAAATGACAAGCATTGGATGTTAGAGGGTCAGTGCTTTGTATCAGTTTCAGAAGCAGATTTGGACTACTTATGGTCTGTATATGTAGGAAACACCGTTCTTTAGTTCTGGGCACACTCAGATTACCTGCTATATTAGAGACTATAAAACAAGTGCATGCTTCTCGCTCTAAAGCAGAGTGTGATCCATGGATGAGAACTATGCTGTGTGTTTCCCTTCAGAAATGGAGTTAAATCCCAGGCTCTGTGTCTTCCTACAAGCAAGACTTCGTTTTAGGTAAGGGCAGTCACTTTTCAGTTCAAAGAAACTACATCATTCACAAAGCTCACACGTTTCTCATCTTAACTGACAAACATTGGATGTTAGAGGACCAGTGCTTTGTATCAGTTTCAGAAGCAGATTTGGACTGGATATGGTCCCTATGTGTAGGAAACACCGTTCTTTTGTTCTCAGCCCACTCACGTTTCCTGCTGTCTTAGAGAATTTAGAAAGCAAGAGCTTGCTTCTTGTTCTTAAGCAGAGTGTCAACAATGGATCAGAACATTGCTGTGTGTTTCACTTCAGAAATGGAGTTAAATCCCAGGCTCTGTGTCTTCCTACAAGCAAGACTTCGTTTAAGGTAAGGGCAGTCACTTTTCTGCTCAAACGAACTACATCATTCAAAAAGCTCACACGTTTCTCATCTTAACTGACAAACATTGGATGTTAGAGGAAAAGTGCTTTGTATGAGTTTCAGAAGCAGAGTTGGACTAGATATGGTCCGTATGTGTAGGAAACACCGTTCTTTTGTTCTCAGCACACTCACGTTTCCTGCTGTCTTAGAGACTCTAGAAAGCAAGAGCGTGCTTCTTGTTCCAAATCAGAGTGTCATCAATGGATGAGAACACTGCTGTGTGTTTCACTTCAGAAATGGAGTTAAAATCCAGGCTCTGAGTCTTCCGACAAGCAAGACTTCATTTCAGGTAAGGGCAGTCACTTTTCTGCTCAAACGAACTACATCGTTAACGAAGATCACACGTTTTTCATCTTAATTGACAAGCATTGAATGTTAGAGGACCAGTGCATTGTATCAGTTTCAGAAGCAGATTTGGACTGGATATGGTCCATATGTGTAGGAAACACCGTTCTATTGTTCTGGGCCCACTCAGATTTCCTGCTGTCTTAGAGACTCTAGAAAGCAAGAGTGTGCTTCTCGCTCTAACCAGAGTGTGATCCATGGATGAATACTATGCTGTGTGTTTCCCTTCAGAAATGGACTTAAATCCAAGGCTCTGAGTCTTCCTACAAGCAAGACTTCATTTAAGGTAAGGGCAGTCACTTTTCTCCTCAAACGAACTACATCGTTCATGAAGCTCACACGTTTCCCATCTTAACTGACAAGCATTGGATGTTAGAGGACCAGTGCTTTGTATGAGTTTCAGAAGCAGAGTTGGACTAGATATGGTCCGTATGTGTAGGAAACACCGTTCTTTTGTTCTCAGCACACTCACGTTTCCTGCTGTCTTAGAGACTCTAGAAAGCAAGAGCGTGCTTCTTGTTCTAAAGCAGAGTGTCATCAATGGATGAGAACACTGCTGTGTGTTTCAATTCAGAAATGGAGTTAAATCCCAGGCTCTGAGTCTTCCTACAAGCAAGAATTCGTTTAAGGTAAGGGCAGTCACTTTTCCGCTCAAAGGAACTACATCGTTCATGAAGCTCACACGTTTCCCATCTTAACTGACAAGCATTGGATGTTAGAGGACCAGTGCTTTGTATGAGATTCAGACGCAGAGTTGGACTAGATATGGTCCGTATGTGTAGGAAACACCGTTCTTTTGTTCTCAGCACACTCAAGTTTCCTGCTGTCTTAGAGACTCTAGAAAGCAAGAGCGTGCTTCTTGTTCTAAAGCAGATTGTGATCCATGGATGAGAACTATGCTGTGTGTTTCCCTTCAGAAATGGAGTTTAATCCCAATCTCTGTGTCTTCCCACAAGCAAGACTTCGTTTCAGGTAAGGGCAGTCACTTTTCAGCTCAAACGAACTACATCGTTCATGAAGCTCACACATTTCTCATCTTAATAGACAAGCATTGGATGTTAGAGGACCAGGCTTTGTATCAGTTTAATAAGCAGAGTTGGACTAGATATGGTCTGTATGTGTAGGAAACACCGTTCTTTTGTTCTCAGCACACTCACGTTTCCTGCTGTCTTAGAGACTCTAGAAAGCAAGAGCATGCTTCTCGTTCTAAAGCAGAGTGTCATCAATGGATGAGAACACTGCTGTGTGTTTCACTTCAGAAATGGAGTTAAATCCCAGGCTCTGAGTCTTCCTACAAGCAAGACTTCATTTCAGGTAAGGGCAGTCACTTTTCTGCTCAAACGAACTACATCCTTCACGAAGATCACACGATTCTCATCTTAACTGAAAAGCATTGGATGTTAGAGGACCAGTGCATTGTATCAGTTTCAGAAGCAGATTTGGACTACATATGGACCGTATATGTAGGCAACACCGTTCTTTTGTTCTGGGCACCATCAGATTTCCTGGTATATTAGAGATTCTAAAAGCAAGAGCGTGCTTCTCGCTCTAAAACAGAGTGTGATCCATGGATGAGAACTATGCTGTGTGTTTCTCTTAAGAAATGGAGTTAAATCCCAGGCTCTGTGTCTTACTACAAGCAAGACTTCGTTTCAGATAAGGGCAGTCACTTTTCTGTTCAAAGGAACTACATCACTCAAAGCTCACCCGTTTCTCATCTTAACTGACAAGCATTGGATGTTAGAGGACCAGTGCTTTGTATCTGTTTCAGAAGCAGAGTTGAACTAGATATGGTCCGTATGTGTAGGAAACACTGTTCTTTTGTTCTCAGCAAAATCACGTTTCCTGCTGTCTTAGAGACTCTAGAAAGCAAGAGCGTGCTTCTTGTTATAAAGCAGAGTGTGATCAATGGATGATTACACTGCTGTGTGTTTTACTTCAGAAATGGAGTTAAATCCTGGGCTCTGAGTCTTCCTACAGGCAAGACTTCAATTCAGGTAAGGGCAGTCACTTTTCTGCTCAAACGAACTACATCGTTCATGAAGCTCACACGTTTCTCATCTTAACAGACAAGCATTAGATGTTAGAGGATCAGTGCTTTGTATCAGTTTAATAAGCAGATTTGGACTAGATATGGTCCGTATATGTAGGAAGCACCGTTCTTTTGTTCTCAGCACACTCACGTTTCCTGCTGTCTTAGAGACTCTAGAAAGCAAGAGCGTGCTTCTCGCTCTAAAGCAGATTGTGATCTATGGATGAGAACTATGCTGTGTGTTTCCCTTCAGAAATGGAGTTAAATCCCAATCTCTGTGTCTTCCTACAAGCAAGACTTCGTTTCAGGTAAGGGCAATCACTTTTCAGCTCAAATGACCTACATCGTTCTCTGAGCTCACACATTTATCATCTTAACAGACAAGCATTGGATGTTAGAGGACCAGTGCTTTGTATCAGTTTAAGAAGCAGAGTTGGACTAGATATGGTCCCTATGTGTAGGAAACACCGTTCTTTTGTTCTCAGCACACTCACGTTTCCTGCTGTCTTAGAGAATTTAGAAAGCAAGAGTTTGCTTCTTGTTCTTAAGCAGAGTGTCATCAATGGATGAGAACATTACTGTGTGTTTCACTTCAGAAATGGAGTTAAATCCCAGGCTCTGAGTCTTCCTACAAGCAAGACTTCGATTCAGGTAAGGGCAGTCACTTTTCTGCTCAAACGAACTACATCGTTCACGAAGCTCACACGTTTCTCATCTTAAATGACAAGCATTGGATGTTAGAGGGTCAGTGCTTTGTATCAGTTTCAGAAGCAGATTTGGACTACTTATGGTCTGTATATGTAGGAAACACCGTTCTTTAGTTCTGGGCACACTCAGATTACCTGCTATATTAGAGACTATAAAACAAGTGCATGCTTCTCGCTCTAAAGCAGAGTGTGATCCATGGATGAGAACTATGCTGTGTGTTTCCCTTCAGAAATGGAGTTAAATCCCAGGCTCTGTGTCTTCCTACAAGCAAGACTTCGTTTTAGGTAAGGGCAGTCACTTTTCAGTTCAAAGAAACTACATCATTCACAAAGCTCACACGTTTCTCATCTTAACTGACAAACATTGGATGTTAGAGGACCAGTGCTTTGTATCAGTTTCAGAAGCAGATTTGGACTGGATATGGTCCCTATGTGTAGGAAACACCGTTCTTTTGTTCTCAGCCCACTCACGTTTCCTGCTGTCTTAGAGAATTTAGAAAGCAAGAGCTTGCTTCTTGTTCTTAAGCAGAGTGTCAACAATGGATCAGAACATTGCTGTGTGTTTCACTTCAGAAATGGAGTTAAATCCCAGGCTCTGTGTCTTCCTACAAGCAAGACTTCGTTTAAGGTAAGGGCAGTCACTTTTCTGCTCAAACGAACTACATCATTCAAAAAGCTCACACGTTTCTCATCTTAACTGACAAACATTGGATGTTAGAGGAAAAGTGCTTTGTATGAGTTTCAGAAGCAGAGTTGGACTAGATATGGTCCGTATGTGTAGGAAACACCGTTCTTTTGTTCTCAGCACACTCACGTTTCCTGCTGTCTTAGAGACTCTAGAAAGCAAGAGCGTGCTTCTTGTTCCAAATCAGAGTGTCATCAATGGATGAGAACACTGCTGTGTGTTTCACTTCAGAAATGGAGTTAAAATCCAGGCTCTGAGTCTTCCGACAAGCAAGACTTCATTTCAGGTAAGGGCAGTCACTTTTCTGCTCAAACGAACTACATCGTTAACGAAGATCACACGTTTTTCATCTTAATTGACAAGCATTGAATGTTAGAGGACCAGTGCATTGTATCAGTTTCAGAAGCAGATTTGGACTGGATATGGTCCATATGTGTAGGAAACACCGTTCTATTGTTCTGGGCCCACTCAGATTTCCTGCTGTCTTAGAGACTCTAGAAAGCAAGAGTGTGCTTCTCGCTCTAACCAGAGTGTGATCCATGGATGAATACTATGCTGTGTGTTTCCCTTCAGAAATGGACTTAAATCCAAGGCTCTGAGTCTTCCTACAAGCAAGACTTCATTTAAGGTAAGGGCAGTCACTTTTCTCCTCAAACGAACTACATCGTTCATGAAGCTCACACGTTTCCCATCTTAACTGACAAGCATTGGATGTTAGAGGACCAGTGCTTTGTATGAGTTTCAGAAGCAGAGTTGGACTAGATATGGTCCGTATGTGTAGGAAACACCGTTCTTTTGTTCTCAGCACACTCACGTTTCCTGCTGTCTTAGAGACTCTAGAAAGCAAGAGCGTGCTTCTTGTTCTAAAGCAGAGTGTCATCAATGGATGAGAACACTGCTGTGTGTTTCAATTCAGAAATGGAGTTAAATCCCAGGCTCTGAGTCTTCCTACAAGCAAGAATTCGTTTAAGGTAAGGGCAGTCACTTTTCCGCTCAAAGGAACTACATCGTTCATGAAGCTCACACGTTTCCCATCTTAACTGACAAGCATTGGATGTTAGAGGACCAGTGCTTTGTATGAGATTCAGACGCAGAGTTGGACTAGATATGGTCCGTATGTGTAGGAAACACCGTTCTTTTGTTCTCAGCACACTCAAGTTTCCTGCTGTCTTAGAGACTCTAGAAAGCAAGAGCGTGCTTCTTGTTCTAAAGCAGATTGTGATCCATGGATGAGAACTATGCTGTGTGTTTCCCTTCAGAAATGGAGTTTAATCCCAATCTCTGTGTCTTCCCACAAGCAAGACTTCGTTTCAGGTAAGGGCAGTCACTTTTCAGCTCAAACGAACTACATCGTTCATGAAGCTCACACATTTCTCATCTTAATAGACAAGCATTGGATGTTAGAGGACCAGGCTTTGTATCAGTTTAATAAGCAGAGTTGGACTAGATATGGTCTGTATGTGTAGGAAACACCGTTCTTTTGTTCTCAGCACACTCACGTTTCCTGCTGTCTTAGAGACTCTAGAAAGCAAGAGCATGCTTCTCGTTCTAAAGCAGAGTGTCATCAATGGATGAGAACACTGCTGTGTGTTTCACTTCAGAAATGGAGTTAAATCCCAGGCTCTGAGTCTTCCTACAAGCAAGACTTCATTTCAGGTAAGGGCAGTCACTTTTCTGCTCAAACGAACTACATCCTTCACGAAGATCACACGATTCTCATCTTAACTGAAAAGCATTGGATGTTAGAGGACCAGTGCATTGTATCAGTTTCAGAAGCAGATTTGGACTACATATGGACCGTATATGTAGGCAACACCGTTCTTTTGTTCTGGGCACACTCAGATTTCCTGCCATATTAGAGACTCTAAAAGCAAGAGCGTGCTTCTCGCTTTAAAGCAGAGTGTGATCCATGGATGAGAACTATGCTGTGTGTTTCTCTTAAGAAATGGAGTTAAATCCCAGGCTCTGTGTCTTACTACAAGCAAGACTTCGTTTCAGGTAAGGGCAGTCACTTTTCTGTTCAAAGGAACTACATCATTCACAAAGCTCACCCGTTTCTCATCTTAACTGACAAGCATTGGATGTTAGAGGACCAGTGCTTTGTATCAGTTTCAGAAGCAGAGTTGAACTAGATATGGTCCGTATGTGTAGGAAACACTGTTCTTTTGTTCTCAGCAAAATCACGTTTCCTGCTGTCTTAGAGACTCTAGAAAGCAAGAGCGTGCTTCTTGTTATAAAGCAGAGTGTGATCAATGGATGATTACACTGCTGTGTGTTTTACTTCAGAAATGGAGTTAAATCCTGGGCTCTGAGTCTTCCTACAGGCAAGACTTCAATTCAGGTAAGGGCAGTCACTTTTCTGCTCAAACGAACTACATCGTTCATGAAGCTCACACGTTTCTCATCTTAACTGACAAGCATTGGATGTTAGAGGACCAGTGCTTTGTATCAGTTTAAGAAGCAGAGTTGGACTAGATATGGTCCCTATGTGTAGGAAACACCGTTCTTTTGTTCTCAGCCCACTCACGTTTCCTGCTGTCTTAGAGAATTTAGAAAGCAAGAGCTTGCTTCTTGTTCTTAAGCAGAGTGTCAACAATGGATCAGAACATTGCTGTGTGTTTCACTTCAGAAATGGAGTTAAATCCCAGGCTCTGTGTCTTCCTACAAGCAAGACTTCGTTTCAGGTAAGGGCAGTCACTTTTCAGTTCAAAGAATCTACATCATTCACAAAGCTCACATGTTTCTCATCTTAACTGACAAACATTGGATGTTAGAGGACCAGTGCTTTGTATCAGTTTCAGAAGCAGATTTGGACTGGATATGGTCCATATGTGTAGGAAACACAGTTCTATTGTAATGGGCACAC
Source organism: Onychomys leucogaster (assembly GCA_949786385.1). Lineage (NCBI taxonomy): Eukaryota > Metazoa > Chordata > Mammalia > Rodentia > Cricetidae > Onychomys > Onychomys leucogaster. The sequence goes on along the minus strand of CATKUP010000149.1, from coordinate 903,744 downwards.
TCAGATTTCCTGCTGTCTTAGAGACTCTAGAAAGCAAGAGTGTACTTCTTGCTCTAACCAGAGTGTGATCCATGGATGAATACTATGCTGTGTGTTTCCCTTTAGAAATGGAGTTAAATCCCAGGCTCTGTGTCTTCCTACAAGCAAGACTTCGTTTCAGGTAAGGGCAGTCACTTTTCTGCTCAAATGAACTACATCGTTCACGAAGCTCACACGTTTCTCATCTTAGCTGACAAGCATTGGATGTTAGAGGACCAGTGCTTTGTATCAGTTTCAGAAGCAGAGTTGAACTAGATATGGTCCGTATGTGTAGGAAACACCGTTCTTTTGTTCTCAGCAAAATCACGTTTCCTGCTGTCTTAGAGACTCTAGAAAGCAAGAGCGTGCTTCTTGTTATAAAGCAGAGTGTGATCAATGGATGATTACACTGCTGTGTGTTTTACTTCAGAAATGGAGTTAAATCCCAGGCTCTGAGTCTTCCTACAGGCAAGACTTCAATTCAGGTAAGGGCAGTCACTTTTCTGCTCAAACGAACTACATCTTTCACGAAGCACACACGTTTCTCATCTTAACTGACAAGCATTGGATGTTAGAGGACCAGTGCATTCTATCTGTTTCAGAAGAACTTTTGGACTACATATAGTCAGTATGTGTAGGAAACACCGTTCTTTTGTTCATGGCACACTCACGTTTCCTGCTGTCTTAGAGACTCTAGAAAGCAAGAGCGTGCTTCTCGTTCTAAACCAGAGTGTGATCCATGGATGAGAACTATGCTGTGTGTTTGCCTTCAGAAATGGAGTTAAATCCCAGGGTCTGAGTCTTCCTACAAGAAAGACTTCAATTCAGGTAAGACAGTCACTTTTCTGCTCAAACGAACTACATCGTTCATGAAGCTCACACGTTTCCCATCTTAACTGACAAGCATTGGATGTTAGAGGGTCAGTGCTTTGTATCAGTTTCAGAAGCAGATTTGGACTAGATATGGTCCGTATGTGTAGGAAACTCCGTTCTTTTGTTCTCATCAAAATCACGTTTCCTCCTGTCTTAGAGACTCTAAAAAGCAAGAGCGTGCTTCTTATTCTAAAGCAGAGTGTGATCAATGGATGAGAACACTGCTGTGTGTTTCAATTCAGAAATGGAGTTAAATCCCAGGCTCTGAGTCTTCCTACAAGGAAGACTTCGTTTAAGGTAAGGTTAGTCACTTTTTTGCTCAAACGAACTACATCGTTCATGAAGCTCACACGTTTCCCATCTTAACTGACAAGCATTGGATGTTAAAGCACCAGTGCTTTGTATCAGTTTCAGAAGCAGATTTGGACTAGATATGGTCCGTATGTGTAGGAAACACCTTTCTTTTGTTCTGAGCACACTCACGTTTCCTGCTGTCTTAGAGACTCTAGAAAGCAAGAGCGTGCTTCTCACTCTAAAGCAGAGTGTGATCCATGGATGAGAACTATGCTGTGTGTTTCCCTTCAGAAATGGAGTTAAATCCCAGGCTCTGTGTCTTCCTACAAGCAAGACTTCTTTTCAGGTAAGAGCAGTCACTTTTCAGTTCAAAGGAACTATATCGTTCACAAAACTCACACATTTCTCATCTTAACAGACAACAATGTATGTTAGAGGACCAGTGCTTTGTATCAGTTTAAGAAGCAGATTTGGACTAGATATGGTCCGTATGTGTAGGAAACACTGTTCTTTTGTTCTCAGCACACTTACGTTTCCTGCTGTCTTAGAGACTCTAGAAAGCAAGAGCGTGCTTCTTGTTATAAAGCAGAGTGTGATCAATGGATGATTACACTGCTGTGTGTTTTACTTCAGAAATGGAGTTACATCCCAGGCTCTGAGTCTTCCTACAGGCAAGACTTCAATTCAGGTAAGGGCAGTCACTTTTCTGCTCAAACGAACTACATCTTTCACGAAGCACACACGTTTCTCATCTTAACTGACAAGCATTGGATGTTAGAGGACCAGTGCATTCTATCTGTTTCAGAAGAACTTTTGGACTACATATAGTCAGTATGTGTAGGAAACACCGTTCTTTTGTTCATGGCACACTCACGTTTCCTGCTGTCTTAGAGACTCTAGAAAGCAAGAGCGTGCTTCTCGTTCTAAACCAGAGTGTGATCCATGGATGAGAACTATGCTGTGGGTTTGCCTTCAGAAATGGAGTTAAATCCCAGGCTCTGAGTCTTCCTACAAGAAAGACTTCAATTCAGGTAAGACAGTCACTTTTCTGCTCAAACGAACTACATCGTTCATGAATCTCACACGTTTCCCATCTTAACTGACAAGCATTGGATGTTAGAGGGTCAGTGCTTTGTATCAGTTTCAGAAGCAGAGTTGGACTAGATATGGTCCGTATGTGTAGGAAACACCGTTCTTTTGTTCTCAGCAAAATCACGTTTCCTGCTTTCTTAGAGACTCTAGAAAGCAAGAGCGTGCTTCTTGTTCTAAAGCAGAGTGTGATCAATGGATGATTACACTGCTGTGTGTTTTACTTCAGAAATGGAGTTAAATCCCAGGCTCTGAGTCTTCCTACAAGCTAGACTTCAATTCAGGTAAGGGCAGTCACTTTTCTGCTCAAACGAACTACATCGTTCATGAAGCTCACACGTTTCCCATCTTAACTGACAAGCATTGGATGTTAGAGGGTCAGTGCTTTGTATCAGTTTCAGAAGCAGATTTGGACTACATATGGTCCGCATATGTAGGAAACACCGTTCTTTTGTTCTGGGCACACTCAGATTTCCTGCTGTATTAGAGACTCTAGAAAGCAAGAGTGTGCTTCTCGCTCTAAATCAGAGCGTGATCCCTGGATGAGAACTATGCTGTGTGTTTCCCTTCAGAAATGGACTTAACTCCCAGGCTCTGTGTCTTCCTACAAGCAAGACTTCTTTTCGGGTAAGGGCAGAGACTTTTCAGTTTAAAGGAACTATATCATTCACAAAGCTCACACGTTTCTCATCTTAACAGACAAGCATTGGATGTTAGAGGACCAGTGCTTTGTATCAGTTTAAGAAGCAGATTTGCACTAGATATGGTCTGTATGTGTAGGAAACACCGTTCTTTGTTCTCAGCACACTCACGTTTCCTGCTGTCTTAGAGACTCTAGAAAGCAAGAGTGTGCTTCTTGCTCTAAAGCAGAGTGTGATCCATGGATGAAAACTATGCTGTGTGTTTCACTTCAGAAATGGAGTTAAATCCCAGGCTCTGAGTCTCCCTACAAGCAAGACTTCGTTTCTGGTAAGGGCAGTCACTTTTATGCTCAAACGAACTACATCTTTCACGAAGCTCACACGTTTCTCATCTTAACTGACAAGCATTGGATGTTAGAGGACCAGTGCATTCTATCAGTTTCAGACGAAGTTTTGGACTACATATAGTCCGTATGTGTAGGAAACACCGTTCTTTTGTTCTGGGCACACTCAGATTTCCTGCTGTCTTAGAGACTCTAGAAAGCAAGAGTGTGCTTCTTGCTCTAAAGCAGAGTGTGATCCATGGATGAGAACTACGCTGTGTGTTTCACTTCAGAAATGGAGTTAAATCCCAGGCTCTGAGTCTTCCTCCAAGCAAGACTTCTTTTCAGGTAAGGCCAGTCACTTTTCTGCTCAAATGAACTACATCATTCCAGAAGCTCACACGTTTCTCATCTTAAATGACAAGCACTGGATGTTAGAAGACCAGTGCTTTCTATCAGTTTCAGAAGCAGAGTCGGACTAGATATGGTCCATAAGTGTAGGAAACACCATTCTTTTGTTCTCAGCACACTCACGTTTCCTGCTGTCTTAGAGACTGTAGAAAGCAAGAGCGTGCTTCTGGCTCTAAAGCAGAGTGTGATCCATGGATGAGAACTATGCTGTGTGTTTGCCTTCAGAAATGGAGTTAAATCCCAGGCTCTGAGTCTTCCTACAAGCAAGACTTCGTTTCAGGTAAGGGCAGTCACTTTTCAGCTCAAACGAACTACATCGTTCACGAAGCTCACACGTTTCTCACCTTAACAGACAAGCATTGGATGTTAGAGGACCAGTGCTTTGTATCAGTTTCAGAAGCAGAGTTAGACTATATAATGTCCGTATGTGTAGGAAACACCCTTCTTTTGTTCTCAGCCAAATCATGTTTCCTGCTGTATTGGAGACTCTAGAAAGCAAGAGTGTGCTTCTTGTACTAAAGCAGAGTGTGATCAATGGATGATTACACTGCTGTGTGTTTTACTTCAGAAATGGAGTTAAATCCCAGGCTCTGAGTCTTCCTACAAGCTAGACTTCAATTCAGGTAAGGTCAGTCACTTTTCTGCTCAAACGAACTACATCGTTCATGAAGCTCACACGTTTCCCATCTTAACTGACAAGCATTGGATGTTAGTGGGTCAGTGCTTTCTATCAGTTTCAGAAGCAGATTTGGACTAGATATGGTCTGTATGTGTAGGAAACACCGTTCTTTTGTTCTCCGCACACTCAAGTTTCCTGCTGTGTTAGAGAGTCTAGAAAGCAAGAGCGTGCTTCTTGTTCTAAAGCAGAGTGTCATCAATGGATGAGAACACTGCTGTGTGTTTCCATTCAGAAATGGAGTTAAATCCCAGGCTCTGAGTCTTCCTACAAGCAAGACTTCAATTCAGGTAAGTGCAGTCACTTTTTTGCTCAAACGAACTACATCGTTCATGAAGCTCACACGTTTCTCATCTTAACAGACAAGCATTGGATGTTAGAGGACCAGTGCTTTGTATCAGTTTAAGAAGCAGATTTGGACTAGATATGGTCCGTATGTGTAGGAAAAACCGTTTTTTTTTTTCAGCACACTCACGTTTCCTGCTGTCTTAGAGACTCTAGAAAGCAAGAGCGTGCTTCTCCTTCTAAAGCAGAGTGTGATCCATGGATGAAAACTATGCTGTGTGTTTTACTTCAGAAATGGAGTTAAATCCCAGGCTCTGAGTCTCCCTACAAGCAAGACTTCGTTTCAGGTGAGGGCAGTCACTTTTCTGCTCAAATGAACTACATCGTTCACGAAGCTCACACGTTTCTCATCTTAACTGACAAGCATTGGATGTTAGACGACTAGTGCTTTGTATCAGTTTCAGAAGCAGAGTTGAACTAGATATGGTCCGTATGTGTAGGAAACACCGTTCTTTTGTTCTCAGCAAAATCACGTTTCCTGCTGTCTTAGAGACTCTAGAAAGCAAGAGCGTGCTTCTTGTTATAAAGCAGAGTGTGATCAATGGATGATTACACTGCTGTGTGTTTTACTTCAGAAATGGAGTTAAATCCCAGGCTCTGAGTCTTCCTACAGGCAAGACTTCAATTCAGGTAAGGGCAGTCACTTTTCTGCTCAAACGAACTACATCTTTCACGAAGCACACACGTTTCTCATCTTAACTGACAAGCATTGGATGTTAGAGGACCAGTGCATTCTATCTGTTTCAGAAGAACTTTTGGACTACATATAGTCAGTATGTGTAGGAAACACCGTTCTTTTGTTCATGGCACACTCACGTTTCCTGCTGTCTTAGAGACTCTAGAAAGCAAGAGCGTGCTTCTCGTTCTAAACCAGAGTGTGATCCATGGATGAGAACTATGCTGTGTGTTTGCCTTCAGAAATGGAGTTAAATCCCAGGCTCTGAGTCTTCCTACAAGAAAGACTTCAATTCAGGTAAGACAGTCACTTTTCTGCTCAAACGAACTACATCGTTCATGAAGCTCACACGTTTCCCATCTTAACTGACAAGCATTGGATGTTAGAGGACCAGTGCTTTGTATCAGTTTCAGAAGCAGAGTTAGACTATATAATGTCCGTATGTGTAGGAAACACCCTTCTTTTGTTCTCAGCAAAATCACGTTTCCTGCTGTATTGGAGACTCTAGAAAGCAAGAGTGTGCTTCTTGTTCTAAAGCAGAGTGTGATCAAGGGATGATTACACTGCTGTGTGTTTTACTTCAGAAATGGAGTTAAATCCCAGGCTCTGAGTCTTCCTACAAGCAAGACTTCAATTCAGGTAAGGGCTGTCATTTTACTGCTCAAAGGAACTACATCGTTCATGAAGCTCACACGTTTCCCATCTTAACTGACAAGCATTGGATGTTAGTAGGTCAGTGCTTTGTATCAGTTTCAGAAGCAGAGTTGGACTAGATATGGTCTGTATGTGTAGGAAACACCGTTCTTTTGTTCTCAGCACACTCACGTTTCCTGCTCTGTTAGAGAGTCTAGAAAGCAAGAGCGTGCTTCTTGTTCTAAAGCAGAGTGTCATCAATGGATGAGAACACTGCTGTGTGTTTCCCTTCAGAAATGGAGTTAAATCCCAGGCTCTGAGTCTTCCTACAAGCAAGACTTCAATTCAGGTAAGGGCAGTCACTTTTTTGCTCAAACGAACTACATCGTTCATGAAGCTCACACGTTTCTCATCTTAACAGACAAGCATTGGATGTTAGAGGACCAGTGCTCTGTATCAGTTTAAGAAGCAGATTTGGACTAGATATGGTCCGTATGTGTAGGAAACACCGTTTTTTTTTTCAGCACACTCACGTTTCCTGCTGTCTTAGAGACTCTAGAAAGCAAGAGCGTGCTTCTCCTTCTAAAGCAGAGTGTGATCCATGGATGAAAACTATGCTGTGTGTTTTACTTCAGAAATGGAGTTAAATCCCAGGCTCTGAGTCTCCCTACCAGCAAGACTTCGTTTCAGGTGAGGGCAGGCACTTTTTTGCTCAAATGAACTACATCGTTCACGAAGCTCACACGTTTCTCATCTTAACTGACAAGCATTGGATGTTAGAGGACCAGTGCTTTGTATCAGTTTCAGAAGCAGAGTTGAACTAGATATGGTCCGTATGTGTAGGAAACACCGTTCTTTTGTTCTCAGCAAAATCACGTTTCCTGCTGTCTTAGAGACTCTAGAAAGCAAGAGCGTGCTTCTTGTTATAAAGCAGAGTGTGATCAATGGATGATTACACTGCTGTGTGTTTTACTTCAGAAATGGAGTTAAATCCCAGGCTCTGAGTCTTCCTACAGGCAAGACTTCAATTCAGGTAAGGGCAGTCACTTTTCTGCTCAAACGAACTACATCTTTCACGAAGCACACACGTTTCCATCTTAAATGACAAGCATTGGATGTTAGAGGACCAGTGCTTTCTATCAGTTTCAGAAGCAGAGTTGGACTAGATATGGTCCATAAGTGTAGGAAACACCGTTCTTTTGTTCTCAGCACACTCACGTTTCCTGCTGTCTTAGAGACTGTAGAAAGCAAGAGCGTGCTTCTGGCTCTAAAGCAGAGTGTGATCCATGGATGAGAACTATGCTGTGTGTTTGCCTTCAGAAATGGAGTTAAATCCCAGGCTCTGAGTCTTCCTACAAGCAAGACTTCGTTTCAGGTAAGGGCAGTCACTTTTCAGCTCAAACGAACTACATCGTTCACGAAGCTCACACGTTTCTCACCTTAACAGACAAGCATTGGATGTTAGAGGACCAGTGCTTTGTATCAGTTTCAGAAGCAGAGTTAGACTATATAATGTCCGTATGTGTAGGAAACACCCTTCTTTTGTTCTCAGCAAAATCACGTTTCCTGCTGTATTGGAGACTCTAGAAAGCAAGAGTGTGCTTCTTGTTCTAAAGCAGAGTGTGATCAATGGATGATTACACTGCTGTGTGTTTTACTTCAGAAATGGAGTTAAATCCCAGGCTCTGAGTCTTCCTACAAGCAAGACTTCAATTCAGGTAAGGGCTGTCATTTTACTGCTCAAAGGAACTACATCGTTCATGAAGCTCACACGTTTCCCATCTTAACTGACAAGAATTGGATGTTAGTGGGTCAGTGCTTTGTATCAGTTTCAGAAGCAGATTTGGACTAGATATGGTCTGTATGTGTAGGAAACACCGTTCTTTTGTTCTCAGCACACTCACGTTTCCTGCTGTGTTAGAGAGTCTAGAAAGCAAGAGCGTGCTTCTTGTTCTAAAGCAGAGTGTCATCAATGGATGAGAACACTGCTGTGTGTTTCCATTCAGAAATGGAGTTAAATCCCAGGCTCTGAGTCTTCCTACAAGCAAGACTTCAATTCAGGTAAGTGCAGTCACTTTTTTGCTCAAACGAACTACATCGTTCATGAAGCTCACACGTTTCTCATCTTAACAGACAAGCATTGGATGTTAGAGGACCAGTGCTTTGTATCAGTTTAAGAAGCAGATTTGGACTAGATATGGTCCGTATGTGTAGGAAAAACCGTTTTTTTTTTTCAGCACACTCACGTTTCCTGCTGTCTTAGAGACTCTAGAAAGCAAGAGCGTGCTTCTCCTTCTAAAGCAGAGTGTGATCCATGGATGAAAACTATGCTGTGTGTTTTACTTCAGAAATGGAGTTAAATCCCAGGCTCTGAGTCTCCCTACAAGCAAGACTTCGTTTCAGGTGAGGGCAGTCACTTTTCTGCTCAAATGAACTACATCGTTCACGAAGCTCACACGTTTCTCATCTTAACTGACAAGCATTGGATGTTAGACGACTAGTGCTTTGTATCAGTTTCAGAAGCAGAGTTGAACTAGATATGGTCCGTATGTGTAGGAAACACCGTTCTTTTGTTCTCAGCAAAATCACGTTTCCTGCTGTCTTAGAGACTCTAGAAAGCAAGAGCGTGCTTCTTGTTATAAAGCAGAGTGTGATCAATGGATGATTACACTGCTGTGTGTTTTACTTCAGAAATGGAGTTAAATCCCAGGCTCTGAGTCTTCCTACAGGCAAGACTTCAATTCAGGTAAGGGCAGTCACTTTTCTGCTCAAACGAACTACATCTTTCACGAAGCACACACGTTTCTCATCTTAACTGACAAGCATTGGATGTTAGAGGACCAGTGCATTCTATCTGTTTCAGAAGAACTTTTGGACTACATATAGTCAGTATGTGTAGGAAACACCGTTCTTTTGTTCATGGCACACTCACGTTTCCTGCTGTCTTAGAGACTCTAGAAAGCAAGAGCGTGCTTCTCGTTCTAAACCAGAGTGTGATCCATGGATGAGAACTATGCTGTGTGTTTGCCTTCAGAAATGGAGTTAAATCCCAGGCTCTGAGTCTTCCTACAAGAAAGACTTCAATTCAGGTAAGACAGTCACTTTTCTGCTCAAACGAACTACATCGTTCATGAAGCTCACACGTTTCCCATCTTAACTGACAAGCATTGGATGTTAGAGGACCAGTGCTTTGTATCAGTTTCAGAAGCAGAGTTAGACTATATAATGTCCGTATGTGTAGGAAACACCCTTCTTTTGTTCTCAGCAAAATCACGTTTCCTGCTGTATTGGAGACTCTAGAAAGCAAGAGTGTGCTTCTTGTTCTAAAGCAGAGTGTGATCAAGGGATGATTACACTGCTGTGTGTTTTACTTCAGAAATGGAGTTAAATCCCAGGCTCTGAGTCTTCCTACAAGCAAGACTTCAATTCAGGTAAGGGCTGTCATTTTACTGCTCAAAGGAACTACATCGTTCATGAAGCTCACACGTTTCCCATCTTAACTGACAAGCATTGGATGTTAGTAGGTCAGTGCTTTGTATCAGTTTCAGAAGCAGAGTTGGACTAGATATGGTCTGTATGTGTAGGAAACACCGTTCTTTTGTTCTCAGCACACTCACGTTTCCTGCTCTGTTAGAGAGTCTAGAAAGCAAGAGCGTGCTTCTTGTTCTAAAGCAGAGTGTCATCAATGGATGAGAACACTGCTGTGTGTTTCCCTTCAGAAATGGAGTTAAATCCCAGGCTCTGAGTCTTCCTACAAGCAAGACTTCAATTCAGGTAAGGGCAGTCACTTTTTTGCTCAAACGAACTACATCGTTCATGAAGCTCACACGTTTCTCATCTTAACAGACAAGCATTGGATGTTAGAGGACCAGTGCTCTGTATCAGTTTAAGAAGCAGATTTGGACTAGATATGGTCCGTATGTGTAGGAAACACCGTTTTTTTTTTCAGCACACTCACGTTTCCTGCTGTCTTAGAGACTCTAGAAAGCAAGAGCGTGCTTCTCCTTCTAAAGCAGAGTGTGATCCATGGATGAAAACTATGCTGTGTGTTTTACTTCAGAAATGGAGTTAAATCCCAAGCTCTGAGTCTCCCTACCAGCAAGACTTCGTTTCAGGTGAGGGCAGGCACTTTTTTGCTCAAATGAACTACATCGTTCACGAAGCTCACACGTTTCTCATCTTAACTGACAAGCATTGGATGTTAGAGGACCAGTGCTTTGTATCAGTTTCAGAAGCAGAGTTGAACTAGATATGGTCCGTATGTGTAGGAAACACCGTTCTTTTGTTCTCAGCAAAATCACGTTTCCTGCTGTCTTAGAGACTCTAGAAAGCAAGAGCGTGCTTCTTGTTATAAAGCAGTGTGTGATCAAGGATGATTACACTGCTGTGTGTTTTACTTCAGAAATGGAGTTAAATCCCAGGCTCTGAGTCTTCCTACAGGCAAGACTTCAATTCAGGTAAGGGCAGTCACTTTTCTGCTCAAACGAACTACATCTTTCACAAAGCACACACGTTTCTCATCTTAACTGACAAGCATTGGATGTTAGAGGACCAGTGCATTCTATCTGTTTCAGAAGAACTTTTGGACTACATATAGTCAGTATGTGTAGGAAACACCGTTCTTTTGTTCATGGCACACTCACGTTTCCTGCTGTCTTAGAGACTCTAGAAAGCAAGAGCGTGCTTCTCGTTCTAAACCAGAGTGTGATCCATGGATGAGAACTATGCTGTGTGTTTGCCTTCAGAAATGGAGTTAAATCCCAGGCTCTGAGTCTTCCTTCAAGAAAGACTTCAATTCAGGTAAGACAGTCACTTTTCTGCTCAAACGAACTACATCGTTCATGAAGCTCACACGTTTCCCATCTTAACTGACAAGCATTGGATGTTAGAGGGTCAGTGCTTTGTATCAGTTTCAGAAGCAGTGTTGGACTAGATATGGTCCGTATGTGTAGGAAACACCGTTCTTTTGTTCTCAGCAAAATCACGTTTCCTGCTTTCTTAGAGACTCTAGAAAGCAAGAGCGTGCTTCTTGTTCTAAAGCAGAGTGTGATCAATGGATGATTACACTGCTGTGTGTTTTACTTCAGAAATGGAGTTAAATCCCAGGCTCTGAGTCTTCCTACAAGCTAGACTTCAATTCAGGTAAGGGCAGTCACTTTTCTGCTCAAACGAACTACATCGTTCATGAAGCTCACACGTTTCCCATCTTAACTGACAAGCATTGGATGTTAGAGGGTCAGTGCTTTGTATCAGTTTCAGAAGCAGATTTGGACTACATATGGTCCGTATATGTAGGAAACACCGTTCTTTTGTTCTGGGCACACTCAGATTTCCTGCTTTATTAGAGACTCTAGAAAGCAAGAGTGTGCTTCTCGCTCTAAATCAGAGCGTGATCCCTGGATGAGAACTATGCTGTGTGTTTCCCTTCAGAAATGGACTTAACTCCCAGGCTCTGTGTCTTCCTACAAGCAAGACTTCTTTTCGGGTAAGGGCAGAGACTTTTCAGTTTAAAGGAACTATATCATTCACAAAGCTCACACGTTTCTCATCTTAACAGACAAGCATTGGATGTTAGAGGACCAGTGCTTTGTATCAGTTTAAGAAGCAGATTTGGACTAGATATGGTCTGTATGTGTAGGAAACACCGTTCTTTGTTCTCAGCACACTCACGTTTCCTGCTGTCTTAGAGACTCTAGAAAGCAAGAGCGTGCTTCTTGTTCTAAAGCAGAGTGTGATCCATGGATGAAAACTATGCTGTGTGTTTCACTTCAGAAATGGAGTTAAATCCCAGGCTCTGAGTCTCCCTACAAGCAAGACTTCGTTTCTGGTAAGGGCAGTCACTTTTATGCTCAAACGAACTACATCTTTCACGAAGCTCACACGTTTCTCATCTTAACTGACAAGCATTGGATGTTAGAGGACCAGTGCATTCTATCAGTTTCAGACGAAGTTTTGGACTACATATAGTCCGTATGTGTAGGAAACACCGTTCTTTTGTTCTGGGCACACTCAGATTTCCTGCTGTCTTAGAGACTCTAGAAAGCAAGAGTGTGCTTCTTGCTCTAAAGCAGAGTGTGATCCATGGATGAGAACTACGCTGTGTGTTTCACTTCAGAAATGGAGTTAAATCCCAGGCTCTGAGTCTTCCTACAAGCAAGACTTCTTTTCAGGTAAGGCCAGTCACTTTTCTGCTCAAATGAACTACATCATTCCAGAAGCTCACACGTTTCTCATCTTAAATGACAAGCATTGGATGTTAGAGGACCAGTGCTTTCTATCAGTTTCAGAAGCAGAGTTGGACTAGATATGGTCCATAAGTGTAGGAAACACCGTTCTTTTGTTCTCAGCACACTCACGTTTCCTGCTGTCTTAGAGACTGTAGAAAGCAAGAGCGTGCTTCTGGCTCTAAAGCAGAGTGTGATCCATGGATGAGAACTATGCTGTGTGTTTGCCTTCAGAAATGGAGTTAAATCCCAGGCTCTGAGTCTTCCTACAAGCAAGACTTCGTTTCAGGTAAGGGCAGTCACTTTTCAGCTCAAACGAACTACATCGTTCACGAAGCTCACACGTTTCTCACCTTAACAGACAAGCATTGGATGTTAGAGGACCAGTGCTTTGTATCAGTTTCAGAAGCAGAGTTAGACTATATAATGTCCATATGTGTAGGAAACACCCTTCTTTTTTCTCAGCAAAATCACGTTTCCTGCTGTCTTAGAGACTCTAGAAAGCAAGAGCGTGCTTCTTGTTATAAAGCAGAGTGTGATCAATGGATGATTACACTGCTGTGTGTTTTACTTCAGAAATGGAGTTAAATCCCAGGCTCTGAGTCTTCCTACAGGCAAGACTTCAATTCAGGTAAGGGCAGTCACTTTTCTGCTCAAACGAACTACATCTTTCAGGAAGCACACACGTTTCTCATCTTAACTGACAAGCATTGGATGTTAGAGGACCAGTGCATTCTATCTGTTTCAGAAGAACTTTTGGACTACATATAGTCAGTATGTGTAGGAAACACCGTTCTTTTGTTCATGGCACACTCACGTTTCCTGCTGTCTTAGAGACTCTAGAAAGCAAGAGCATGCTTCTCGTTCTAAACCAGAGTGTGATCCATGGATGAGAACTATGCTGTGTGTTTGCCTTCAGAAATGGAGTTAAATCCCAGGCTCTGAGTCTTCCTACAAGAAAGACTTCAATTCAGGTAAGACAGTCACTTTTCTGCTCAAACGAACTACATCGTTCATGAAGCTCACACGTTTCCCATCTTAACTGACAAGCATTGGATGTTAGAGGGTCAGTGCTTTGTATCAGTTTCAGAAGCAGACTTGGACTAGATATGGTCCGTATGTGTAGGAAACTCCGTTCTTTTGTTCTCAGCAAAATCACGTTTCCTCCTGTCTTAGAGACTCTAAAAAGCAAGAGCGTGCTTCTTATTCTAAAGCAGAGTGTGATCAATGGATGAGAACACTGCTGTGTGTTTCAATTCAGAAATGGAGTTAAATCCCAGGCTCTGAGTCTTCGTACAAGCAAGACTTCGTTTAAGGTAAGGTTAGTCACTTTTTTGCTCAAACGAACTACATCGTTCATGAAGCTCACACGTTTCCCATCTTAACTGACAAGCATTGGATGTTAGAGGACCAGTGCTTTGTATCAGTTTCAGAAGCAGATTTGGACTAGATATGGTCCGTATGTGTAGGAAACACCTTTCTTTTGTTCTCAGCACACTCACGTTTCCTGCTGTCTTAGAGACTCTAGAAAGCAAGAGCGTGCTTCTCGTTCTAAGGCAGAGTGTGATCCATGGATGAAAACTATGCTGTGTGTTTCACTTCAGAAAAGGAGTTAAATCCCAGGCTCTGAGTCTCCCTACAAGCAAGACTTCGTTTCAGGTGAGGGTAGTCACTTTTCTGCTCAAATGAACTGCATCGTTCACGAAGCTCACACGTTTCTCATGTTAACTGACAAGCATTGGATGTTAGAGGACCAGTGCATTCAATCAGTTTCAGAAGGAGTTTTGGACTACATATAGTCCGTATGTGTAGGAAACACCGTTCTTTTGTTCTCAGCACACTCAAGTTTCCTGCTGTCTTAGAGACTCTAGAAAGCAAGAGCATGCTTCTCGCTCTAAAGCAGAGTTTGATCCATGGATGAGAACTATTCTTTGTGTTTGCTTTCAGAAATGGAGTTTAATCCCAGGCTCTGAGTCTTCCTACAAGCAAGACTTTGTTTCAGGTAAGGGCAGTCACTTTTCAGCTCAAAGTAACTACAATGTTCACGAAGCTCACACGTTTCTCACCTTAACAGACAAGCATTGGATGTTAGAGGACCAGTGCTTTGTATCAGTTTAAGAAGCAGAGTTGGATTATATAAGGTCCGTATGTGTGGGAAACACCGTTCTTTGTTCTCAGCAAAATCACGTTTCCTTCTGTGTTAGAGACTCTAGAAAGCAAGAGCGTGCTTCTCGCTCTAAAGCAGATTGTGATCCATGGATGAGAACTATGCTGTGTGTTTCCCTTCAGAAATGGAGTTAAATCCCAATCTCTGTGTCTTCCTACAAGCAAGACTTCGTTTCAGGTAAGGGCTGTCATTTTACTGCTCAAAGGAACTACATCGTTCATGAAGCTCACACGTTTCCCATCTTAACTGACAAGCATTGGATGTTAGTGGGTCAGTGCTTTGTATCAGTTTCAGAAGCAGAGTTGGACTAGATATGGTCTGTATGTGTAGGAAACACCGTTCTTTTGTTCTCAGCACACTCACGTTTCCTGCTGTGTTAGAGAGTCTAGAAAGCAAGAGCGTGCTTCTTGTTCTAAAGCAGAGTGTCATCAATGGATGAGAACACTGCTGTGTGTTTCCCTTCAGAAATGGAGTTAAATCCCAGGCTCTGAGTCTTCCTACAAGCAAGACTTCAATTCAGGTAAGGGCAGTCACTTTTTTGCTCAAACGAACTACATCGTTCATGAAGCTCACACATTTCTCATCTTAACAGACAAGCATTGGATGTTAGAGGACCAGTGCTTTGTATCAGTTTAAGAAGCAGATTTGGACTAGATATGGTCCGTATGTGTAGGAAACACCGTTTTTTTTTTCAGCACACTCACGTTTCCTGCTGTCTTAGAGACTCTAGAAAGCAAGAGCGTGCTTCTCCTTCTAAAGCAGAGTGTGATCCATGGATGAAAACTATGCTGTGTGTTTTACTTCAGAAATGGAGTTAAATCCCAGACTCTGAGTCTCCCTACAAGCAAGACTTAGTTTCAGGTGAGGGCAGTCACTTTTCTGCTCAAATGAACTACATCATTCACGAAGCTCACACGTTTCTCATCTTAACTGACAAGCATTGGATGTTAGAGGACCAGTGCATTCAATCAGTTTCAGAAGAAGTTTTGGACTACATATAGTCCGTATGTGTAGGAAACACCGTTCTTTTGTTCATGGCACACTCACGTTTCCTGCTGTCTTAGAGACTCTAGAAAGCAAGAGCATGCTTCTCGTTCTAAACCAGAGTGTGATCCATGGATGAGAACTATGCTGTGTGTTTGCCTTCAGAAATGGAGTTAAATCCCAGGCTCTGAGTCTTCCTACAAGAAAGACTTCAATTCAGGTAAGACAGTCACTTTTCTGCTCAAACGAACTACATCGTTCATGAAGCTCACACGTTTCCCATCTTAACTGACAAGCATTGGATGTTAGAGGGTCAGTGCTTTGTATCAGTTTCAGAAGCAGACTTGGACTAGATATGGTCCGTATGTGTAGGAAACTCCGTTCTTTTGTTCTCAGCAAAATCACGTTTCCTCCTGTCTTAGAGACTCTAAAAAGCAAGAGCGTGCTTCTTATTCTAAAGCAGAGTGTGATCAATGGATGAGAACACTGCTGTGTGTTTCAATTCAGAAATGGAGTTAAATCCCAGGCTCTGAGTCTTCGTACAAGCAAGACTTCGTTTAAGGTAAGGTTAGTCACTTTTTTGCTCAAACGAACTACATCGTTCATGAAGCTCACACGTTTCCCATCTTAACTGACAAGCATTGGATGTTAGAGGACCAGTGCTTTGTATCAGTTTCAGAAGCAGATTTGGACTAGATATGGTCCGTATGTGTAGGAAACACCTTTCTTTTGTTCTCAGCACACTCACGTTTCCTGCTGTCTTAGAGACTCTAGAAAGCAAGAGCGTGCTTCTCGTTCTAAGGCAGAGTGTGATCCATGGATGAAAACTATGCTGTGTGTTTCACTTCAGAAAAGGAGTTAAATCCCAGGCTCTGAGTCTCCCTACAAGCAAGACTTCGTTTCAGGTGAGGGTAGTCACTTTTCTGCTCAAATGAACTGCATCGTTCACGAAGCTCACACGTTTCTCATGTTAACTGACAAGCATTGGATGTTAGAGGACCAGTGCATTCAATCAGTTTCAGAAGGAGTTTTGGACTACATATAGTCCGTATGTGTAGGAAACACCGTTCTTTTGTTCTCAGCACACTCAAGTTTCCTGCTGTCTTAGAGACTCTAGAAAGCAAGAGCATGCTTCTCGCTCTAAAGCAGAGTTTGATCCATGGATGAGAACTATTCTTTGTGTTTGCTTTCAGAAATGGAGTTTAATCCCAGGCTCTGAGTCTTCCTACAAGCAAGACTTTGTTTCAGGTAAGGGCAGTCACTTTTCAGCTCAAAGTAACTACAATGTTCACGAAGCTCACACGTTTCTCACCTTAACAGACAAGCATTGGATGTTAGAGGACCAGTGCTTTGTATCAGTTTAAGAAGCAGAGTTGGATTATATAAGGTCCGTATGTGTGGGAAACACCGTTCTTTTGTTCTCAGCAAAATCACGTTTCCTTCTGTGTTAGAGACTCTAGAAAGCAAGAGCGTGCTTCTCGCTCTAAAGCAGATTGTGATCCATGGATGAGAACTATGCTGTGTGTTTCCCTTCAGAAATGGAGTTAAATCCCAATCTCTGTGTCTTCCTACAAGCAAGACTTCGTTTCAGGTAAGGGCTGTCATTTTACTGCTCAAAGGAACTACATCGTTCATGAAGCTCACACGTTTCCCATCTTAACTGACAAGCATTGGATGTTAGTGGGTCAGTGCTTTGTATCAGTTTCAGAAGCAGAGTTGGACTAGATATGGTCTGTATGTGTAGGAAACACCGTTCTTTTGTTCTCAGCACACTCACGTTTCCTGCTGTGTTAGAGAGTCTAGAAAGCAAGAGCGTGCTTCTTGTTCTAAAGCAGAGTGTCATCAATGGATGAGAACACTGCTGTGTGTTTCCCTTCAGAAATGGAGTTAAATCCCAGGCTCTGAGTCTTCCTACAAGCAAGACTTCAATTCAGGTAAGGGCAGTCACTTTTTTGCTCAAACGAACTACATCGTTCATGAAGCTCACACATTTCTCATCTTAACAGACAAGCATTGGATGTTAGAGGACCAGTGCTTTGTATCAGTTTAAGAAGCAGATTTGGACTAGATATGGTCCGTATGTGTAGGAAACACCGTTTTTTTTTTCAGCACACTCACGTTTCCTGCTGTCTTAGAGACTCTAGAAAGCAAGAGCGTGCTTCTCCTTCTAAAGCAGAGTGTGATCCATGGATGAAAACTATGCTGTGTGTTTTACTTCAGAAATGGAGTTAAATCCCAGACTCTGAGTCTCCCTACAAGCAAGACTTAGTTTCAGGTGAGGGCAGTCACTTTTCTGCTCAAATGAACTACATCATTCACGAAGCTCACACGTTTCTCATCTTAACTGACAAGCATTGGATGTTAGAGGACCAGTGCATTCAATCAGTTTCAGAAGAAGTTTTGGACTACATATAGTCCGTATGTGTAGGAAACACCGTTCTTTTGTTCTCAGCACACTCAAGTTTCCTGCTGTCTTAGAGACTCTAGAAAGCAAGAGCATGCTTCTCGCTCTAAAGCAGAGTTTGATCCATGGATGAGAACTATTCTTTGTGTTTGCTTTCAGAAATGGAGTTAAATCCCAGGCTCTGAGTCTTCCTACAAGCAAGACTTTGTTTCAGGTAAGGGCAATCACTTTTAAGCTCAAAGTAACTACAATGTTCACGAAGCTCACACGTTTCTCATCTTAACTGACAAGCATTGGATGTTAGAGGACCAGTGCATTCAATCAGTTTCAGAAGAAGTTTTGGCCTACATATAGTCCGTATGAGTAGGAAACACAGTTCTTTTGTTCTCAGCAAAATCATTTTTCCTGCTGTCTTAGAGACTCTAGAAAGCAAGAGCGTGCTTCTTGTTCTAAAGCAGAGTATGATCAATTGATGAGAACACTGCTGTGTGTTTCACTTCAGAAATGGAGTTAAATCCCATGCTCTGAGTCTTCCTACAAGCAAGACTTGGTTTAAGGTAAGGGCTTTCACTTTTCTGCTCAAACGAACTACATCATTCATGAAGCTCACACGTTTCTTATCTTCACAGACAAGCATTGGATGTTAGAGGACCAGTGCTTTGTATCAGTTTAAGAAGCAGATTTGGACTAGATATGGTCCGTATGTGTAGGAAACACCGTTTTTTTTTCTCAGCACACTCACGTTTCCTGCTGTCTTAGAGACTCTAGAAAGCAAGAGCGTGCTTCTCGTTCTAAAGCAGAGTGTGATCCATGGATGAAAACTATGCTGTGTGTTTTACTTCAGAAATGGAGTTAAATCCCAGGCTCTGAGTCTCCCTACAAGCAAGACTTCGTTTCAGGTGAGGGCAGTCACTTTTCTGCTCAAATGAACTACATCGTTCACGAAGCTCACACGTTTCTCATCTTAACTGACAAGCATTGGATGTTAGAGGACCAGTGCTTTGTATCAGTTTCAGAAGCAGAGTTGAACTAGATATGGTCCGTATGTGTAGGAAACACCGTTCTTTTGTTCTCAGCAAAATCACGTTTCCTGCTGTCTTAGAGACTCTAGAAAGCAAGAGCGTGCTTCTTGTTATAAAGCAGAGTGTGATCAATGGATGATTACACTGCTGTGTGTTTTACTTCAGAAATGGAGTTAAATCCCAGGCTCTGAGTCTTCCTACAGGCAAGACTTCAATTCTGGTAAGGGCAGTCAATTTCTGCTCAAACGAACTACATCTTTCTGGAAGCACACACGTTTCTCATCTTAACTGACAAGCATTGGATGTTAGAGGACCAGTGCATTCTATCTGTTTCAGAAGAACTTTTGGACTACATATAGTCAGTATGTGTAGGAAACACCGTTCTTTTCTTCTCAGCACACTCACGTTTCCTGCTGTCTTAGAGACTCTAGAAAGCAAGAGCGTGCTTCTCGTTCTAAACCAGAGTGTGATCCATGGATGAGAACTATGCTGTGTGTTTGCCTTCAGAAATGGAGTTAAATCCCAGGCTCTGAGTCTTCCTACAAGAAAGACTTCAATTCAGGTAAGACAGTCACTTTTCTGCTCAAACGAACTACATCGTTCATGAAGCTCACACGTTTCCCATCTTAACTGACAAGCATTGGATGTTAGAGGGTCAGTGCTTTGTATCAGTTTCAGAAGCAGATTTGGACTAGATATGGTCCGTATGTGTAGGAAACTCCGTTCTTTTGTTCTCAGCAAAATCACGTTTCCTCCTGTCTTAGAGACTCTAAAAAGCAAGAGCGTGCTTCTTATTCTAAAGCAGAGTGTGATCAATGGATGAGAACACTGCTGTGTGTTTCAATTCAGAAATGGAGTTAAATCCCAGGCTCTGAGTCTTCGTACAAGCAAGACTTCGTTTAAGGTAAGGTTAGTCACTTTTTTGCTCAAACGAACTACATCGTTCATGAAGCTCACACGTTTCCCATCTTAACTGACAAGCATTGGATGTTAGAGGACCAGTGCTTTGTATCAGTTTCAGAAGCAGATTTGGACTAGATATGGTCCGTATGTGTAGGAAACACCTTTCTTTTGTTCTCAGCACACTCACGTTTCCTGCTGTCTTAGAGACTCTAGAAAGCAAGAGCGTGCTTCTTACTCTAAAGCAGAGTGTGATCCATGGATGAGAACTATGCTGTGTGTTTCCCTTCAGAAATGGACTTAAATCCCAGGCTCTGTGTCTTCCTACAAGCAAGACTTCTTTTCAGGTAAGAGCAGTCACTTTTCAGTTCAAAGGAACTATATCGTTCACAAAACTCACACATTTCTCATCTTAACAGACAACAATGGATGTTAGAGGACCAGTGCTTTGTATCAGTTTAAGAAGCAGATTTGGACTAGATATGGTCCGTATGTGTAGGAAACACTGTTCTTTTGTTCTCAGCACACTTACGTTTCCTGCTGTCTTAGAGACTCTAGAAAGCAAGAGCGTGCTTCTCGTTCTAAGGCAGAGTGTGATCCATGGATGAAAACTATGCTGTGTGTTTCACTTCAGAAAAGGAGTTAAATCCCAGGCTCTGAGTCTCCCTACAAGCAAGACTTCGTTTCAGGTGAGGGCAGTCACTTTTCTGCTCAAATGAACTACATCGTTCACGAAGCTCACACGTTTCTCATCTTAACTGACAAGCATTGGATGTTAGAGGACCAGTGCATTCAATCAGTTTCAGAAGAAGTTTTGGACTACATATAGTCCGTATGTGTAGGAAACACCGTTCTTTTGTTCTCAGCACACTCAAGTTTCCTGCTGTCTTAGAGACTCTAGAAAGCAAGAGCATGCTTCTCGCTCTAAAGCAGAGTTTGATCCATGGATGAGAACTATTCTTTGTGTTTGCTTTCAGAAATGGAGTTAAATCCCAGGCTCTGAGTCTTCCTACAAGCAAGACTTTGTTTCAGGTAAGGGCAGTCACTTTTCAGCTCAAAGTAACTACAACGTTCACGAAGCTCACACGTTTCTCATCTTAACTGACAAGCATTGGATGTTAGAGGACCAGAGCATTCTATCAGTTTCAGAAGAAGTTATGGACTACATATAGTCCGTATGTTTAGGAAACACAGTTCTTTTGTTCTCAGCAAAATCACTTTTCCTGCTGTCTTAGAGACTCTAGAAAGCAAGAGCATGCTTCTTGTTCTAAAGCAGAGTATGATCAATTGATGAGAACACTGCTGTGTGTTTCACTTCAGAAATGGAGTTAAATCCCATGCTCTGAGTCTTCCTACAAGCAAGACTTCGTTTAAGGTAAGGGCTTTCACTTTTCTGCTCAAATGAACTACATCATTCATGAAGCTCATACGTTTCTTATCTTCACAGACAAGCATTGGATGTTAGAGGACCAGTGCTTATGTCAGTTTAAGAAGCAGATTTGGACTAGATATGGTCCGTATGTGTAGGAAACACCTTTTTTTTTTCTCAGCACACTCACGTTTCCTGCTGTCTTAGATACTCTAGAAAGCAAGAGCGTGCTTCTCCTTCTAAAGCAGAGTGTGATCCATGGATGAAAACTATGCTGTGTGTTTTACTTCAGGAATGGAGTTAAATCCCAGGCTCTGAGTCTCCCTACAAGCAAGACTTCGTTTCAGGTGAGGGCAGTCACTTTTCTGCTCAAATGAACTACATCGTTCACGAAGCTCACACGTTTCTCATCTTAACTGACAAGCATTGGATGTTAGAGGACCAGTGCTTTGTATCAGTTTCAGAAGCAGAGTTGAACTAGATATGGTCCGTATGTGTAGGAAACACCGTTCTTTTGTTCTCAGCACACTCACGTTTCCTGCTGTGTTAAAGAGTCTAGAAAGCAAGAGCGTGCTTCTTGTTATAAAGCAGAGTGTGATCAATGGATGATTACACTGCTGTGTGTTTTACTTCAGAAATGGAGTTAAATCCCAGGCTCTGAGTCTTCCTACAGGCAAGACTTCAATTCAGGTAAGGGCAGTCACTTTTCTGCTCAAACGAACTACATCTTTCACGAAGCACACACGTTTCTCATCTTAACTGACAAGCATTGGATGTTAGAGGACCAGTGCATTCTATCTGTTTCAGAAGACTTTTGGACTACATATAGTCAGTATGTGTAGGAAACACCGTTCTTTTGTTCATGGCACACTCACGTTTCCTGCTGTCTTAGAGACTCTAGAAAGCAAGAGCGTGCTTCTCGTTCTAAACCAGAGTGTGATCCATGGATGAGAACTATGCTGTGTGTTTGCCTTCAGAAATGGAGTTAAATCCCAGGCTCTGAGTCTTCCTACAAGAAAGACTTCAATTCAGGTAAGACAGTCACTTTTCTGCTCAAACGAACTACATCGTTCATGAAGCTCACACGTTTCCCATCTTAACAGACAAGCATTGGATGTTAGAGGGTCAGTGCTTTGTATCAGTTTCAGAAGCAGATTTGGACTAGATATGGTCCGTATGTGTAGGAAACTCCGTTCTTTTGTTCTCAGCAAAATCACGTTTCCTCCTGTCTTAGAGAATCTAAAAAGCAAGAACGTGCTTCTTATTCTAAAGCAGAGTGTGATCAATGGATGAGAACACTGCTGTGTGTTTCAATTCAGAAATGGAGTTAAATCCCAGGCTCTGAGTCTTCGTACAAGCAAGACTTCGTTTAAGGTAAGGTTAGTCACTTTTTTGCTCAAAAGAACTACATCGTTCATGAAGCTCACACGTTTCCCATCTTAACTGACAAGCATTGGATGTTAGAGGACCAGTGCTTTGTATCAGTTTCAGAAGCAGATTTGGACTAGATATGGTCCGTATGTGTAGGAAACACCTTTCTTTTGTTCTCAGCACACTCACGTTTCCTGCTGTCTTAGAGACTCTAGAAAGCAAGAGCGTGCTTCTCACTCTAAAGCAGAGTGTGATCCATGGATGAGAACTATGCTGTATGTTTCCCTTCAGAAATGGACTTAAATCCCAGGCACTGTGTCTTCCTACAAGCAAGACTTCTTTTCAGGTAAGAGCAGTCACTTTTCAGTTCAAAGGAACTATATCGTTCACAAAACTCACACATTTCTCATCTTAACAGACAACAATGGATGTTAGAGGACCAGTGCTTTGTATCAGTTTATGAAGCAGATTTGGACTAGATATGGTCCGTATTTGTAGGAAACACTGTTCTTTTGTTCTCAGCACACTTACGTTTCCTGCTGTCTTAGAGACTCTAGAAAGCAAGAGCGTGCTTCTCGTTCTAAGGCAGAGTGTGATCCATGGATGAAAACTATGCTGTGTGTTTCACTTCAGAAAAGGAGTTAAATCCCAGGCTCTGAGTCTCCCTACAAGCAAGACTTCGTTTCAGGTGAGGGCAGTCACTTTTCTGCTCAAATGAACTACATCGTTCACGAAGCTCACACTTTTCTCATCTTAACTGACAAGCATTGGATGTTAGAGGACAAGTGCATTGTATCAGTTTCAGAAGAAGTTTTGGACTACATATAGTCCGTATGTGTAGGAAACACCGTTCTTTTGTTCTCAGCACACTCTAGTTTCCTGCTGTCTTAGAGACTCTAGAAAGCAAGAGCATGCTTCTCGCTCTAAAGCAGAGTTTGATCCATGGATGAGAACTATTCTTTGTGTTTGCCCTCAGAAATGGAGTTAAATCCCAGGCTCTGTGTCTTCCTACAAGCAAGACTTTGTTTCAGGTAAGGGCAGTCACTTTTCAGCTCAAAGTAACTACATAATTCACGAAGCTCACACGTTTCTCACCTTAATAGACAAGCATTGGATGTTAGAGGACCAGTGCTTTGTATCAGTTTCAGAAGTAGAGTTGGACTATATAAGGTCCGTATGTGTAGGAAACACCGTTCTTTTGTTCTCAGCAAAATCACGTTTCCTGCTGTCTTAGAGACTCTAGAAAGCAAGAGCATGCTTCTTGTTCTAAACCAGAGTGTGATCACTGGATGATTACACAGCTGTGTGGTTTACTTCAGAAATGGAGTTACATCCCAGGCTCTGAGTCTTCCTACAAGCAAGACTTCAATTCAGGTAAGGGCAGTCACTTTTCTGCTCTAACGAACTACATCGTTCATGAAGATCAGAAGTTTCCCATATTAACTGACAAGCATTGGATGTAAGAGGGTCAGTGCTTTGTATCAGTTTTAGAAGCAGATTTGGTCTACATATGGTCTGTATTTGTTAGGAAACACTGTTCTTTTATTCTGGGCACACTCAGATTTCCTGCTGTATTAGAGACTCTAGAAAGCAAGAGTGTGCTTCTTGCTCTAAAGCAGAGTGTGATCCATGGATGAGAACTATGCTGTGTGTTTGCCCTCAGAAATGGAGTTAAATCCCAGGCTCTGTGTCTTCCTACAAGCAAGACTTTGTTTCAGGTAAGGGCAGTCACTTTTCAGCTCAAACGAACTACATTGTTCACTGAGCTCACGCGTTTCTCATCTTAACTGACAAGCATTGGATGTTAGAGGGTCAGTGCTTTGTATCAGTTTCAGAAGCAGATGTGGACTACATATGATCCATATGTGTAGGAAACCTAGATCTTTTGTTCTGGGCACACTCACGTTTCCTGCTGTCTTAGAGACTCTAGAAAGCAAGAGCGTGCTTCTCGCTCTAAAGCAGAGTGTGATCCATGGATGAGACTATGCTTTGTGTTTCACTTCAGAAATGGAGTTAAATCCCATGCTCTGTGTCTCCCAACAAGCAAGACTTCGTTTCAGGTAAGTGCAGTCACTTTTCTGCTCAAAAGAACTACATCGTTCACGAAGCTCACAGGTTTCTCATCTTAACTGACAAGCATTGGATGATGGAGGACCAGTGCTTTGTATCAGTTTCAGAAGCAGAGTTGGTCTACATATGGTCCGTATATGTAGGAAACACCGTTCTTTTGTTCTCAGAACACTCACGTTTCCTGCTGTCTTAGAGATTTTAGAAAGCAAGAGCATGCTTCTCGCTCTAAAGCAGAGTGTGATCCATGGATGAAAACTATGCTGTGTGTTTCCCTTCAGAAAATGATTTAAATCCCAGGCTCTATGTCTTCCAACAAGCAAGACTTCGTTTAAGGTAAGGGCAGTCACTTTTCAGCTCAAACGAACTACATCGTTCACTGAGCTCACACATTTCTCTTCTTAACAGACATGCATTGGATGTTAGAGTACCAGTGCTTTGTATCTGTTTAAGAAGGAGAGTTGGACTAGATATGGTCCTTATGTGTAGGAAACACTTTTCTTTTGTTCTCAGCACACTCACGTTTCCTGCTGTCATAGAGACTCTAGAAAGCAAGAGAGTGCTTCTTGCTCTAAAGCAGAGTGTGATCCATGGATGAGAACTATGCTGTGTGTTTCCCTTCAGAAATGGAGTTCAATCCCAGGCTCTGAGTCTTCCTACAAGCAAGAGTTCGTTTAAGGTAATGGCAGTCACTTTTCTGCTCAAACGAACTACATCGTTCATGAAGCTCACACGTTTCCCATCTTAACTGACAAGCATTGGATGTTAGAGGACCAGTGCTTTGTATCAGTTTCAGAAGCAGATTTGGACTAAATATGGTCCGTATGTGTAGGAAACTACATTCATTGTTCTGGGCACACTCACGTTTCCTGCTCTCATAGAGACTCTAGAAAGCAAGAGAGTGCTTCTTGTTCTAAAGCAGAGTGTGATCAATCGATGAGAACAAAGCTGTGTGTTTCACTTCAGAAATGGAGTTAAATCCCAGGCTCTGTGTCTTCCTACAAGCAAGACTTCGTTTCAGGTAAGGGCAGTCACTTTTCAGCTCAAACGAACTACTTCGTTCACGGAGCTCACACGTTTCTCATCTTAACAGACAAGCATTGGATGTTAGAGGACCAGTGCTTTGTATCAGTTTAAGAAGCAGAGTTGGACTAGATATGGTCTGTATGTGTAAGAAACACAGTTCTTTTGTTCTCAGCAAAATCACGTTTCCTGCTGTCTTAGAGACTGTAGAAAGCAAGAGCGTGATTCTTGTCCTAAAGCAGAGTATGATCAATTGATGAGAACACTGCTGTGTGTTTCACTTCAGAAATGGAGTTAAATCCCAGGCTCTGAGTCTTCCTACAAGCAAGACATCGTTTAAGGTAAGGGCAGTCACTTTCCTGCTCAAACGAACTACATCGTTCATGAAGCTCACACGTTTCCCATCTTAACTGACAAGCATTGGATGTTAGAGGACCAGTGCTTTGTATCAGTTTCAGAAGCAGATTTGGACTACATATGGTCCATATGTGTAGGAAACACCGTTCTTTGTTCTGGGCACACTCACGTTTCCTGCTCTCATAGAGACTCTAGAAAGCAAGAGAGTGCATCTTGTTCTAAAGCAGAGTGTGTTCAATCGATGAGAACAAAGCTGTGTGTTTCACTTCAGAAATGGAGTTAAATCCCAGGCTCTGTGTCTTCCTACAAGCAAGACTTCGTTTCAGGTAAGGGCAGTCACTTTTCAGCTCAAACGAACTACTTCGTTCACGGAGCTCACACGTTTCTCATCTTAACAGACAAGCATTGGATGTTAGAGGACCAGTGCTTTGTATCAGTTTAAGAAGCAGAGTTGGACTAGATATGGTCCGTATGTGTAAGAAACACAGTTCTTTTGTTCTCAGCAAAATCACGTTTCCTGCTTTCTTAGAGATTCTAGAATGCAAGAGCGTGATTCTTGTTCTAAAGCAGAGTATGATCAATTGATGAGAACACTGCTGTGTGTTTCACTTCAGAAATGGAGTTGAATCCCAGGCTCTGAGTCTTCCTACAAGCAAGACTTCGTTTAAGGTAAGGGCAGTCACTTTCCTGCTCAAACGAACTACATCGTTCATGAAGCTCACACGTTTCCCATCTTAACTGACAAGCATTGGATGTTAGAGGACCAGTGCTTTGTATCAGTTTCAGAAGAAGAGTTGGACTACATATGGTCCATATGTGTAGGAAACGCCGTTCTTTGTTCTGGGCACATTCAGATTTCCTGCTGTATTAGAGACTCTAGAAAGCAAGAGCGTGCTTCTCGCTCTAAAGCAGAGTGTGATCCATGGATGAGAACTATGCTGTGTGTTTCCCTTCAGAAATGGAGTTAAATCCCAGGCTCTGTGTCTTCCTACAAGCAAGACTTCGTTTCAGGTAAGGGCAGTCACTTTTCAGCTCAAACGAACTACTTCGTTCACGGAGCTCACACGTTTCTCATCTTAACAGACAAGCATTGGATGTTAGAGGACCAGTGCTTTGTATCTGTTTAAGAAGGAGAGTTGGACTAGATATGGTCCTTATGTGTAGGAAACACTTTTCTTTTGTTCTCATCACACTCACGTTTCCTGCTGTCATAGAGACTCTAGAAAGCAAGAGAGTGCTTCTTGTTCTAAAGCAGAGTGTGATCAATGGATGAGAACAAAGCTGTGTGTTTCACTTCAGAAATGGAGTTAAATCCCAGGCTCTGAGTCTTCCTACAAGCAAGAGTTCGTTTAAGGTAAGGGCAGAAACTTTTCAGCTCAAACGAACTACATCGTTCACGAAGCTCACACGTTTCTTATCTTCACAGACAAGCATTGGATGTTAGAGGACCAGTGCTTTGTATCAGTTTCAGAAGCAGAGTTGAACTAGATATGGTCCGTATGTGTAGGAAACACCGTTCTTTTGTTCTCAGCACACAAACGTTTCCTGCTGTCTTAGAGACTCTAGAAAGCAAGAGCGTGCTTCTTATTCTAAAGCAGAGTGTGATCAATGGATGATTACACTGCTGTGTGTTTCACTTCAGAATTGGAGTTAAATCCCAGGCTCTGAGTCTTCCTACAAGCAATACTTCGATTCAGGTACGGGCAGTCACTTTTCTGCTCAAAGGAACTACATCATTCACGGAGCTCATACGTTTCTCATCTCAAATGACAAGCAATGGATGTTAGAGGGTCAGTGCTTTGTATCAGTTTCAGAAGCAGATTTGGACTACATATGGTCTGTATGTATAGGAAACACCGTTCTTTTGTTCTAGGCACACTCAGATTTCCTGCTGTATTAGAGACTCTAGAAAGCAAGAGCGTGCTTCTCGCTCTAAAGCAGAGTGTGATCAATGGATGAGAACTATGCTGTGTGTTTCCCTTCAGAAATGGAGTTAAATCCCAGGCTCTGTGTCTTCCTACAAGTAAGACTTTGTTTCAGGTAAGGGCAGTCACTTTTCAGCTCAAACGAACTACTTCATTCACGGAGCTCACACGTTTCTCATCTTAACAGACAAGCATTGGATGTGAGAGGACCAGTGTTTGTATCTGTTTAAGAAGGAGAGTTGGACTAGATATGGTCCTTATGTGTAGGAAACACTTTTCTTTTGTTCTCATCACACTCACGTTTCCTGCTGTCATAGAGACTCTATAAAGCAAGAGAGTGCTTCTTGTTCTAAAGCAGAGTGTGATCAATGGATTAGAACAAAGCTGTGTGTTTCACTTCAGAAATGGAGTTAAATCCCAGGCTCTGAGTCTTCCTACAAGCAAGAGTTCCTTTAAGGTAAGGGCAGTCACTTTTCTGCTCAAAGGAACTACATCGTTCATGAAGATCACACGTTTCCCATCTTAACTGACAAGCATTGGATGTTAGAGGACCAGTGCTTTGTATCAGTTTCAGAAGCAGATTTGGACTAAATATGGTCCGTATGTGTAGGAAACTCCGTTCTTTGTTCTGGGCACACTCACGTTTCCTGCTCTCATAGAGACTCTAGAAAGCAAGAGAGTGCTTCTTGTTCTAAAGCAGAGTGTGATCAATCGATGAGAACAAAGCTGTGTGTTTCCCTTCAGAAATGGAGTTAAATTTCAGGCTCTGTGTCTTCCTACAAGCAAGACTTCGTTTCAGGTAAGGGCAGTCACTTTTCAGCTCAAACGAACTACTTCGTTCATGGAGCTCACACGTTTCTCACCTTAACAGACAAGCATTGGATGTTAGAGGACCAGTGCTTTGTATCAGTTTAAGAAGCAGAGTTGGACTAGATATGGTCCGTATGTGTAAGAAACACAGTTCTTTTGTTCTCAGCAAAATCACGTTTCCTGCTGTCTTAGAGACTGTAGAAAGCAAGAGCGTGATTCTTGTTCTAAAGCAGAGTATGATCAATTGATGAGAACACTACTGTGTGTTTCACTTCAGAAATGGAATTAAATCCCAGGCTCTGAGTCTTCCTACAAGCAAGACTTCGTTTAAGGTAAGGGCAGTCACTTTCCTGCTCAAACGAACTACATCGTTCATGAAGCTCACACGTTTCCCATCTTAACTGACAAGCATTGGATGTTAGAGGACCAGTGCTTTGTATCAGTTTCAGAAGCAGATTTGGACTACATATGGTCCGTATGTGTAGGAAACACCGTTCTTTGTTCTGGGCACACTCACGTTTCCTGCTCTCATAGAGACTCTAGAAAGCAAGAGAGTGCTTCTTGTTCTAAAGCAGAGTGTGATCAATCGATGAGAACAAAGCTGTGTGTTTCACTTCAGAAATGGAGTTAAATCCCAGGCTCTGTGTCTTCCTACAAGCAAGACTTCGTTTCAGGTAAGGGCAGTCACTTTTCAGCTCAAACGAACTACTTCGTTCACGGAGCTCCCACGTTTCTCATCTTAACAGACAAGCATTGGATGTTAGAGGACCAGTGCCTTGTATCAGTTTAAGAAGCAGAGTTGGACTAGATATGGTCCGTATGTGTAAGAAACACAGTTCTTTTGTTCTCAGCAAAATCACGTTTCCTGCTGTCTTAGAGATTCTAGAAAGCAAGAGCGTGATTCTTGTTCTAAAGCAGAGTATGATCAATTGATGAGAACACTGCTGTGTGTTTCACTTCAGAAATGGAGTTAAATCCCAGGCTCTGAGTCTTCCTACAAGCAAGACTTCGTTTAAGGTAAGGGCAGTCACTTTCCTGCTCAAACGAACTACATCGTTCATGAAGCTCACACGTTTCCCATCTTAACTGACAAGCATTGGATGTTAGAGGACCAGTGCTTTGTATCAGTTTCAGAAGCAGATTTGGACTACATATGGTCCGTATGTGTAGGAAACACCGTTCTTTGTTCTGGGCACACTCACGTTTCCTGCTCTCATAGAGACTCTAGAAAGCAAGAGAGTGCTTCTTGTACTAAAGCAGAGTGTGATCAATCGATGAGAACAAAGCTGTGTGTTTCACTTCAGAAATGGAGTTAAATCCCAGGCTCTGTGTCTTCCTACAAGCAAGACTTCGTTTCAGGTAAGGGCAGTCACTTTTCAGCTCAAACGAACTACTTCGTTCACGGAGCTCACACGTTTCTCATCTTAACAGACAAGCATTGGATGTTAGAGGACCAGTGCTTTGTATCAGTTTAAGAAGCAGAGTTGGACTAGATATGGTCCGTATGTGTAAGAAACACAGTTCTTTTGTTCTCAGCAAAATCACGTTTCCTGCTGTCTTAGAGATTCTAGAAAGCAAGAGCGTGATTCTTGTTCTAAAGCAGAGTATGATCAATTGATGAGAACAATGCTGTGTGTTTCACTTCAGAAATGGAGTTAAATCCCAGGCTCTGAGTCTTCCTACAAGCAAGACTTCGTTTAAGGTAAGGGCAGTCACTTTCCTGCTCAAACGAACTACATCGTTCATGAAGCTCACACGTTTCCCATCTTAACTGACAAGCATTGGATGTTAGAGGACCAGTGCTTTGTATCAGTTTCAGAAGAAGAGTTGGACTACATATGGTCCATATGTGTAGGAAACGCCGTTCTTTGTTCTGGGTACATTCAGATTTCCTGCTGTATTAGAGACTCTAGAAAGCAAGAGCGTGCTTCTCGCTCTAAAGCAGAGTGTGATCCATGGATGAGAACTATGCTGTGTGTTTCCCTTCAGAAATGGAGTTAAATCCCAATCTCTGTGTCTTCCTACAAGCAAGACTTGGTTTCAGGTAACGGCAGTCACTTTTCAGCTCAAACGAACTACATCGTTCACTGAGCTCAAATATTTCTCTTCTTAACAGACAAGCATTGGATGTTAGAGGACCAGTGCTTTGTATCTGTTTAAGAAGGAGAGTTGGACTAGATATGGTCCGTATATGTAGGAAACACTTTTCTTTTGTTCTCATCACACTCACGTTTCCTGCTGTCATAGAGACTCTAGAAAGCAAGAGAGTGCTTCTTGTTCTAAAGCAGAGTGTGATCAATGGATGAGAACAAAGCTGTGTGTTTCACTTCAGAAATGGAGTTAAATCCCAGGCTCTGAGTCTTCCTACAAGCAAGAGTTCGTTTAAGGTAAGGGCAGTCACTTTTCAGCTCAAACGAACTACATCGTTCACGAAGATCACACGTTTCTTATCTTCACAGACAAGCATTGGATGTTAGAGGACCAGTGCTTTGTATCAGTTTCAGAAGCAGAGTTGAACTAGATATGGTCCGTATGTGTGGGAAACACCGTTCTTTTGTTCTCAGCACACAAACGTTTCCTGCTGTCTTAGAGACTCTAGAAAGCAAGAGCGTGCTTCTTGTTCTAAAGCAGAGTGTGATCAATGGATGATTACACTGCTGTGTGTTTCACTTCAGAATTGGAGTTAAATCCCAGGCTCTGAGTCTTCCTACAAGCAAGACTTCGATTCAGGTAAGGGCAGTCACTTTTCTGCTCAAAGGAACTACATCATTCACGGAGCTCACACGTTTCTCATATTAAATGACAAGCAATGGATGTTAGAGGGTCAGTGCTTTGTATCAGTTTCAGAAGCAGATTTGGACTACATATGGTCTGTATGTGTAGGAAACACCATTCTTTTGTTCTGGGCACACTCAGATTTCCTGCTGTATTAGAGACTCTAGAAAGCAAGAGCGTACTTCTCGCTCTAAAGCAGAGTGTGATCCATGGATGAGAACTATGCTGTGTGTTTCCCTTCAGAAATGGAGTTAAATCCCAGGCTCTGTGTCTTCCTACAAGCAAGACTTCGTTTCAGGTAAGGGCAGTCACTTTTCAGCTCAAACGAACTACTTCGTTCACGGAGCTCACACGTTTCTCATCTTAACAGACAAGCATTGGATGTGAGAGGACCAGTGCTTTGTATCTGTTTAAGAAGGAGAGTTGGACTAGATATGGTCCTTATGTGTAGGAAACACTTTTCTTTTGTTCTCATCACACTCACGTTTCCTGCTGTCATAGAGACTCTAGAAAGCAAGAGAGTGCTTCTTGTTCTAAAGCAGAGTGTGATCAATGGATGAGAACAAAGCTGTGTGTTTCACTTCAGAAATGGAGTTAAATCCCAGGCTCTGAGTCTTCCTACAAGCAAGAGTTCCTTTAAGGTAAGGGCAGTCACTTTTCTGCTCAAACGAACTACATCGTTCATGAAGATCACACGTTTCCCATCTTAACTGACAAGCATTGGATGTTAGAGGACCAGTGCTTTGTATCAGTTTCAGAAGGAGATTTGGACTAAATATGGTCCGTATGTGTAGGAAACTCCGTTCTTTGTTCTGGGCACACTCACGTTTCCTGCTCTCATAGAGACTCTAGAAAGCAAGAGAGTGCTTCTTGTTCTAAAGCAGAGTGTGATCAATCGATGAGAACAAAGCTGTGTGTTTCCCTTCAGAAATGGAGTTAAATCCCAGGCTCTGTGTCTTCCTACAAGCAAGACTTCGTTTCAGGTAAGGGCAGTCACTTTTCAGCTCAAACGAACTACTTCGTTCACGGAGCTCACACGTTTCTCATCTTAACAGACAAGCATTGGATGTGAGAGGACCAGTGCTTTGTATCTGTTTAAGAAGGAGAGTTGGACTAGATATGGTCCTTATGTGTAGGAAACACTTTTCTTTTGTTCTCATCACACTCACGTTTCCTGCTGTCATAGAGACTCTAGAAAGCAAGAGAGTGCTTCTTGTTCTAAAGCAGAGTGTGATCAATGGATTAGAACAAAGCTGTGTGTTTCACTTCAGAAATGGAGTTAAATCCCAGGCTCTGAGTCTTCCTACAAGCAAGAGTTCCTTTAAGGTAAGGGCAGTCACTTTTCTGCTCAAACGAACTACATCGTTCATGAAGATCACACGTTTCCCATCTTAACTGACAAGCATTGGATGTTAGAGGACCAGTGCTTTGTATCAGTTTCAGAAGCAGATTTGGACTAAATATGGTCCGTATGTGTAGGAAACTCCGTTCTTTTTTCTGGGCACACTCACGTTTCCTGCTCTCATAGAGACTCTAGAAAGCAAGAGAGTGCTTCTTGTTCTAAAGCAGAGTGTGATCAATCGATGAGAACAAAGCTGGGTGTTTCCCTTCATAAATGGAGTTAAATGTCAGGCTCTGTGTCTTCCTACAAGCACGACTTCGTTTCAGGTAAGGGCAGTCACTTTTCAGCTCAAACGAACTACTTCGTTCACGGAGCTCACACGTTTCTCATCTTAACAGACAAGCATTGGATGTTAGAGGACCAGTGCTTTGTATCAGTTTAAGAAGCAGAGTTGGACTAGATATGGTCCGTATGTGTAAGAAACACAGTTCTTTTGTTCTCAGCAAAATCACGTTTCCTGCTGTCTTAGAGATTCTAGAAAGCAAGAGCGTGATTCTTGTTCTAAAGCAGAGTATGATCAATTGATGAGAACACTGCTGTGTGTTTCACTTCAGAAATGGAGTTAAATCCCAGGCTCTGAGTCTTCCCACAAGCAAGACTTCGTTTAAGGTAAGGGCAGTCACTTTCCTGCTCAAACGAACTACATCGTTCATGAAGCTCACACGTTTCCCATCTTAACTGACAAGCATTGGATGTTAGAGGACCAGTGCTTTGTATCAGTTTCAGAAGAAGAGTTGGACTACATATGGTCCATATGTGTAGGAAACGCCGTTCTTTGTTCTGGGCACATTCAGATTTCCTGCTGTATTAGAGACTCTAGAAAGCAAGAGCGTGCTTCTCGCTCTAAAGCAGAGTGTGATCCATGGATGAGAACTATGCTGTGTGTTTCCCTTCAGAAATGGAGTTAAATCCCAATCTCTGTGTCTTCCTACAATCAAGACTTGGTTTCAGGTAACGGCAGTCACTTTTCAGCTCAAACGAACTACATCGTTCACTGAGCTCAAATATTTCTCTTCTTAACAGACAAGCATTGGATGTTAGAGGACCAGTGCTTTGTATCTGTTTAAGAAGGAGAGTTGGACTAGATATGGTCCGTATGTGTAGGAAACACTTTTCTTTTGTTCTCAGCACACTCACGTTTCCTGCTGTCATAGAGACTCTAGAAAGCAAGAGAGTGCTTCTTGTTCTAAAGCAGAGTGTGATCAATGGATGAGAACAAAGCTGTGTGTTTCACTTCAGAAATGGAGTTAAATCCCAGGCTCTGAGTCTTCCTACAAGCAAGAGTTCGTTTAAGGTAAGGGCAGTCACTTTTCAGCTCAAACGAACTACATCGTTCACGAAGATCACACGTTTCTTATCTTCACAGACAAGCATTGGATGTTAGAGGACCAGTGCTTTGTATCAGTTTCAGAAGCAGAGTTGAACTAGATATGGTCCGTATGTGTGGGAAACACCGTTCTTTTGTTCTCAGCACACAAACGTTTCCTGCTGTCTTAGAGACTCTAGAAAGCAAGAGCGTGCTTCTTGTTCTAAAGCAGAGTGTGATCAATGGATGATTACACTGCTGTGTGTTTCACTTCAGAATTGGAGTTAAATCCCAGGCTCTGAGTCTTCCTACAAGCAAGACTTCGATTCAGGTACGGGCAGTCACTTTTCTGCTCAAAGGAACTACATCATTCACGGAGCTCACACGTTTCTCATATTAAATGACAAGCAATGGATGTTAGAGGGTCAGTGCTTTGTATCAGTTTCAGAAGCAGATTTGGACTACATATGGTCTGTATGTGTAGGAAACACCATTCTTTTGTTCTGGGCACACTCAGATTTCCTGCTGTATTAGAGACTCTAGAAAGCAAGAGCGTACTTCTCGCTCTAAAGCAGAGTGTGATCCATGGATGAGAACTATGCTGTGTGTTTCCCTTCAGAAATGGAGTTAAATCCCAGGCTCTGTGTCTTCCTACAAGCAAGACTTCGTTTCAGGTAAGGGCAGTCACTTTTCAGCTCAAACGAACTACTTCGTTCACGGAGCTCACACGTTTCTCATCTTAACAGACAAGCATTGGATGTGAGAGGACCAGTGCTTTGTATCTGTTTAAGAAGGAGAGTTGGACTAGATATGGTCCTTATGTGTAGGAAACACTTTTCTTTTGTTCTCATCACACTCACGTTTCCTGCTGTCATAGAGACTCTAGAAAGCAAGAGAGTGCTTCTTGTTCTAAAGCAGAGTGTGATCAATGGATGAGAACAAAGCTGTGTGTTTCACTTCAGAAATGGAGTTAAATCCCAGGCTCTGAGTCTTCCTACAAGCAAGAGTTCCTTTAAGGTAAGGGCAGTCACTTTTCTGCTCAAACGAACTACATCGTTCATGAAGATCACACGTTTCCCATCTTAACTGACAAGCATTGGATGTTAGAGGACCAGTGCTTTGTATCAGTTTCAGAAGGAGATTTGGACTAAATATGGTCCGTATGTGTAGGAAACTCCGTTCTTTGTTCTGGGCACACTCACGTTTCCTGCTCTCATAGAGACTCTAGAAAGCAAGAGAGTGCTTCTTGTTCTAAAGCAGAGTGTGATCAATCGATGAGAACAAAGCTGTGTGTTTCCCTTCAGAAATGGAGTTAAATCCCAGGCTCTGTGTCTTCCTACAAGCAAGACTTCGTTTCAGGTAAGGGCAGTCACTTTTCAGCTCAAACGAACTACTTCGTTCACGGAGCTCACACGTTTCTCATCTTAACAGACAAGCATTGGATGTGAGAGGACCAGTGCTTTGTATCTGTTTAAGAAGGAGAGTTGGACTAGATATGGTCCTTATGTGTAGGAAACACTTTTCTTTTGTTCTCATCACACTCACGTTTCCTGCTGTCATAGAGACTCTAGAAAGCAAGAGAGTGCTTCTTGTTCTAAAGCAGAGTGTGATCAATGGATTAGAACAAAGCTGTGTGTTTCACTTCAGAAATGGAGTTAAATCCCAGGCTCTGAGTCTTCCTACAAGCAAGAGTTCCTTTAAGGTAAGGGCAGTCACTTTTCTGCTCAAACGAACTACATCGTTCATGAAGATCACACGTTTCCCATCTTAACTGACAAGCATTGGATGTTAGAGGACCAGTGCTTTGTATCAGTTTCAGAAGCAGATTTGGACTAAATATGGTCCGTATGTGTAGGAAACTCCGTTCTTTTTTCTGGGCACACTCACGTTTCCTGCTCTCATAGAGACTCTAGAAAGCAAGAGAGTGCTTCTTGTTCTAAAGCAGAGTGTGATCAATCGATGAGAACAAAGCTGGGTGTTTCCCTTCATAAATGGAGTTAAATGTCAGGCTCTGTGTCTTCCTACAAGCACGACTTCGTTTCAGGTAAGGGCAGTCACTTTTCAGCTCAAACGAACTACTTCGTTCACGGAGCTCACACGTTTCTCATCTTAACAGACAAGCATTGGATGTTAGAGGACCAGTGCTTTGTATCAGTTTAAGAAGCAGAGTTGGACTAGATATGGTCCGTATGTGTAAGAAACACAGTTCTTTTGTTCTCAGCAAAATCACGTTTCCTGCTGTCTTAGAGATTCTAGAAAGCAAGAGCGTGATTCTTGTTCTAAAGCAGAGTATGATCAATTGATGAGAACACTGCTGTGTGTTTCACTTCAGAAATGGAGTTAAATCCCAGGCTCTGAGTCTTCCCACAAGCAAGACTTCGTTTAAGGTAAGGGCAGTCACTTTCCTGCTCAAACGAACTACATCGTTCATGAAGCTCACACGTTTCCCATCTTAACTGACAAGCATTGGATGTTAGAGGACCAGTGCTTTGTATCAGTTTCAGAAGAAGAGTTGGACTACATATGGTCCATATGTGTAGGAAACGCCGTTCTTTGTTCTGGGCACATTCAGATTTCCTGCTGTATTAGAGACTCTAGAAAGCAAGAGCGTGCTTCTCGCTCTAAAGCAGAGTGTGATCCATGGATGAGAACTATGCTGTGTGTTTCCCTTCAGAAATGGAGTTAAATCCCAATCTCTGTGTCTTCCTACAATCAAGACTTGGTTTCAGGTAACGGCAGTCACTTTTCAGCTCAAACGAACTACATCGTTCACTGAGCTCAAATATTTCTCTTCTTAACAGACAAGCATTGGATGTTAGAGGACCAGTGCTTTGTATCTGTTTAAGAAGGAGAGTTGGACTAGATATGGTCCGTATGTGTAGGAAACACTTTTCTTTTGTTCTCAGCACACTCACGTTTCCTGCTGTCATAGAGACTCTAGAAAGCAAGAGAGTGCTTCTTGTTCTAAAGCAGAGTGTGATCAATGGATGAGAACAAAGCTGTGTGTTTCACTTCAGAAATGGAGTTAAATCCCAGGCTCTGAGTCTTCCTACAAGCAAGAGTTCGTTTAAGGTAAGGGCAGTCACTTTTCAGCTCAAACGAACTACATCGTTCACGAAGCTCACACGTTTCTTATCTTCACAGACAAGCATTGGATGTTAGAGGACCAGTGCTTTGTATCAGTTTCAGAAGCAGAGTTGAACTAGATATGGTCCGTATGTGTAGGAAACACCGTTCTTTTGTTCTCAGCACACAAACGTTTCCTGCTGTCTTAGAGACTCTAGAAAGCAAGAGCGTGCTTCTTGTTCTAAAGCAGAGTGTGATCAATGGATTATTACACTGCTGTGTGTTTCACTTCAGAATTGGAGTTAAATCCCAGGCTCTGAGTCTTCCTACAAGCAAGACTTCGATTCAGGTATGGGCAGTCACTTTTCTGCTCAAAGGAACTACATCATTCACGGAGCTCACACGTTTCTCATCTTAAATGACAAGCAATGGATGTTAGAGGGTCAGTGCTTTGTATCAGTTTCAGAAGCAGATTTGGACTACATATGGTCTGTATGTGTAGGAAACACCGTTCTTTTGTTCTGGGCACACTCAGATTTCCTGCTGTATTAGAGACTCTAGAAAGCAAGAGCGTGCTTCTCGCTCTAAAGCAGAGTGTGATCCATGGATGAGAACTATGCTGTGTGTTTCCCTTCAGAAATGGAGTTAAATCCCAGGCTCTGTGTCTTCCTACAAGCAAGACTTCGTTTCAGGTAAGGGCAGTCACTTTTCAGCTCAAACGAACTACTTCGTTCACGGAGCTCACACGTTTCTCATCTTAACAGACAAGCATTGGATGTGAGAGGACCAGTGCTTTGTATCTGTTTAAGAAGGAGAGTTGGACTAGATATGGTCCTTATGTGTAGGAAACACTTTTCTTTTGTTCTCATCACACTCACGTTTCCTGCTGTCATAGAGACTCTAGAAAGCAAGAGAGTGCTTCTTGTTCTAAAGCAGAGTGTGATCAATGGATGAGAACAAAGCTTTGTGTTTCACTTCAGAAATGGAGTTAAATCCCAGGCTCTGAGTCTTCCTACAAGCAAGAGTTCGTTTAAGGTAAGGGCAGTCACTTTTCAGCTCAAACGAACTACATCGTTCACGAAGCTCACACGTTTCTTATCTTCACAGACAAGCATTGGATGTTAGAGGACCAGTGCTTTGTATCAGTTTCAGAAGCAGAGTTGAACTAGATATGGTCCGTATGTGTAGGAAACACCGTTCTTTTGTTCTCAGCACACAAACTTTTCCTGCTGTCTTAGAGACTCTAGAAAGCAAGAGCGTGCTTCTTATTCTAAAGCAGAGTGTGATCAATGGATGATTACACTGCTGTGTGTTTCACTTCAGAATTGGAGTTAAATCCCAGGCTCTGAGTCTTCCTACAAGCAAGACTTCATTTCAGGTAAGGGCAGTCACTTTTCTGCTCAAAGGAACTACATCATTCACGGAGCTCACACGTTTCTCATCTTAAATGACAAGCAATGGATGTTAGAGGGTCAGTGCTTTGTATCAGTTTCAGAAGCAGATTTGGACTACATATGGTCTGTATGTGTAGGAAACACCGTTCTTTGTTCTGGGCACACTCACGTTTCCTGCTCTCATAGAGACTCTAGAAAGCAAGAGAGTGTTTCTTGTTCTAAAGCAGAGTGTGATCAATCGATGAGAACAAAGCTGTGTGTTTCCCTTCAGAAATGGAGTTAAATGTCAGGCTCTGTGTCTTCCTACAAGCAAGACT
This sequence comes from Onychomys leucogaster, assembly GCA_949786385.1. Taxonomy (NCBI): domain Eukaryota; kingdom Metazoa; phylum Chordata; class Mammalia; order Rodentia; family Cricetidae; genus Onychomys; species Onychomys leucogaster. The sequence goes on along the minus strand of CATKUP010000149.1, from coordinate 864,882 downwards.
TCGTTTCAGGTAAGGGCAGTCACTTTTCAGCTCAAACGAACTACTTCGTTCACGGAGCTCACACGTTTCTCATCTTAACAGACAAGCATTGGATGTTAGAGGACCAGTGCTTTGTATCAGTTTAAGAAGCAGAGTTGGACTAGATATGGTCCGTATGTGTAAGAAACACAGTTCTTTTGTTCTCAGCAAAATCACGTTTCCTGCTGTCTTAGAGACTCTAGAAAGCAAGAGCGTGATTCTTGTTCTAAAGCAGAGTATGATCAATTGATGAGAACACTGCTGTGTGTTTCACTTCAGAAATGGAGTTAAATCCCAGGCTCTGAGTCTTCCTACAAGCAAGACTTCGTTTAAGGTAAGGGCAGTCACTTTCCTGCTCAAACGAACTACATCGTTCATGAAGCTCACACGATTCCCATCTTAACTGACAAGCATTGGATGTTAGAGGACCAGTGCTTTGTATCAGTTTCAGAAGCAGATTTGGACTACATATGGTCCGTATGTGTAGGAAACTCCGTTCTTTGTTCTGGGCACACTCATGTTTGCTGCTCTCATAGAGACTCTAGAAAGCAAGAGAGTGCTTCTCGCTCTAAAGCAGAGTGTGATCCATGGATGAGAACTATGCTGTGTGTTTCCCTTCAGAAATGGAGTTAAATCCCAATCTCTGTGTCTTCCTACAAGCAAGACTTCGTTTCAGGTAAGGGCAGTCACTTTTCAGCTCAAATGAACTACTTCGTTCACGGAGCTCACACGTTTCTCATCTTAACAGACAAGCATTGGATGTGAGAGGACCAGTGCTTTGTATCTGTTTAAGAAGGAGAGTTGGACTAGATATGGTCCTTATGTGTAGGAAACACTTTTCTTTTGTTCTCATCACACTCACGTTTCCTGCTGTCATAGAGACTCTAGAAAGCAAGAGAGTGCTTCTTGTTCTAAAGCAGAGTGTGATCAATGGATGAGAACAAAGCTGTGTGTTTCACTTCAGAAATGGAGTTAAATCCCAGGCTCTGAGTCTTCCTACAAGCAAGAGTTCGTTTAAGGTAAGGGCAGTCACTTTTCAGCTCAAACGAACTACTTCGTTCACGGAGCTCACACGTTTCTCATCTTAACAGACAAGCATTGGATGTGAGAGGACCAGTGCTTTGTATCTGTTTAAGAAGGAGAGTTGGACTAGATATGGTCCTTATGTGTAGGAAACACTTTTCTTTTGTTCTCATCACACTCACGTTTCCTGCTGTCATAGAGACTCTATAAAGCAAGAGAGTGCTTCTTGTTCTAAAGCAGAGTGTGATCAATGGATTAGAACAAAGCTGTGTGTTTCACTTCAGAAATGGAGTTAAATCCCAGGCTCTGAGTCTTCCTACAAGCAAGAGTTCCTTTAAGGTAAGGGCAGTCACTTTTCTGCTCAAACGAACTACATCGTTCATGAAGATCACACGTTTCCCATCTTAACTGACAAGCATTGGATGTTAGAAGACCAGTGCTTTGTATCAGTTTCAGAAGCAGATTTGGACTAAATATGGTCCGTATGTGTAGGAAACTCCGTTCTTTGTTCTGGGCACACTCACGTTTCCTGCTCTCATAGAGACTCTAGAAAGCAAGAGAGTGCTTCTTGTTCTAAAGCAGAGTGTGATCAATCGATGAGAACAAAGCTGTGTGTTTCCCTTCAGAAATGGAGTTAAATCCCAGGCTCTGTGTCTTCCTACAAGCAAGACTTCGTTTCAGGTAAGGGCAGTCACTTTTCAGCTCAAACGAACTACTTCGTTCACGGAGCTCACACGTTCCTCATCTTAACAGACAAGCATTGGATGTGAGCTGACCAGTGCTTTGTATCTGTTTAAGAAGGAGAGTTGGACTAGATATGGTCCTTATGTGTAGGAAACACTTTTCTTTTGTTCTCATCACACTCACGTTTCCTGCTGTCATAGAGACTCTAGAAAGCAAGAGAGTGCTTCTTGTTCTAAAGCAGAGTGTGATCAATGGATTAGAACAAAGCTGTGTGTTTCACTTCAGAAATGGAGTTAAATCCCAGGCTCTGAGTCTTCCTACAAGCAAGAGTTCCTTTAAGGTAAGGGCAGTCACTTTTCTGCTCAAACGAACTACATCGTTCATGAAGATCACACGTTTCCCATCTTAACTGACAAGCATTGGATGTTAGAGGACCAGTGCTTTGTATCAGTTTCAGAAGCAGATTTGGACTAAATATGGTCCGTATGTGTAGGAAACTCCGTTCTTTTTTCTGGGCACACTCACTTTTCCTGCTCTCATAGAGACTCTAGAAAGCAAGAGAGTGCTTCTTGTTCTAAAGCAGAGTGTGATCAATCGATGAGAACAAAGCTGTGTGTTTCCCTTCATAAATGGAGTTAAATGTCAGGCTCTGTGTCTTCCTACAAGCACGACTTCGTTTCAGGTAAGGGCAGTCACTTTTCAGCTCAAACGAACTACTTCGTTCACGGAGCTCACACGTTTCTCATCTTAACAGACAAGCATTGGATGTTAGAGGACCAGTGCTTTGTATCAGTTTAAGAAGCAGAGTTGGACTAGATATGGTCCGTATGTGTAAGAAACACAGTTCTTTTGTTCTCAGCAAAATCACGTTTCCTGCTGTCTTAGAGATTCTAGAAAGCAAGAGCGTGATTCTTGTTCTAAAGCAGAGTATGATCAATTGATGAGAACACTGCTGTGTGTTTCACTTCAGAAATGGAGTTAAATCCCAGGCTCTGAGTCTTCCCACAAGCAAGACTTCGTTTAAGGTAAGGGCAGTCACTTTCCTGCTCAAACGAACTACATCGTTCATGAAGCTCACACGTTTCCCATCTTAACTGACAAGCATTGGATGTTAGAGGACCAGTGCTTTGTATCAGTTTCAGAAGAAGAGTTGGACTACATATGGTCCATATGTGTAGGAAACGCCGTTCTTTGTTCTGGGCACATTCAGATTTCCTGCTGTATTAGAGACTCTAGAAAGCAAGAGCGTGCTTCTCGCTCTAAAGCAGAGTGTGATCCATGGATGAGAACTATGCTGTGTGTTTCCCTTCAGAAATGGAGTTAAATCCCAATCTCTGTGTCTTCCTACAATCAAGACTTGGTTTCAGGTAACGGCAGTCACTTTTCAGCTCAAACGAACTACATCGTTCACTGAGCTCAAATATTTCTCTTCTTAACAGACAAGCATTGGATGTTAGAGGACCAGTGCTTTGTATCTGTTTAAGAAGGAGAGTTGGACTAGATATGGTCCGTATGTGTAGGAAACACTTTTCTTTTGTTCTCAGCACACTCACGTTTCCTGCTGTCTTAGAGACTCTAGAAAGCAAGAGAGTGCTTCTTGTTCTAAAGCAGAGTGTGATCAATGGATGAGAACAAAGCTGTGTGTTTCACTTCAGAAATGGAGTTAAATCCCAGGCTCTGAGTCTTCCTACAAGCAAGAGTTCGTTTAAGGTAAGGGCAGTCACTTTTCAGCTCAAACGAACTACATCGTTCACGAAGCTCACACGTTTCTTATCTTCACAGACAAGCATTGGATGTTAGAGGACCAGTGCTTTGTATCAGTTTCAGAAGCAGAGTTGAACTAGATATGGTCCGTATGTGTAGGAAACACCGTTCTTTTGTTCTCAGCACACAAACGTTTCCTGCTGTCTTAGAGACTCTAGAAAGCAAGAGCGTGCTTCTTGTTCTAAAGCAGAGTGTGATCAATGGATGATTACACTGCTGTGTGTTTCACTTCAGAATTGGAGTTAAATCCCAGGCTCTGAGTCTTCCTACAAGCAAGACTTCGATTCAGGTATGGGCAGTCACTTTTCTGCTCAAAGGAACTACATCATTCACGGAGCTCACACGTTTCTCATCTTAAATGACAAGCAATGGATGTTAGAGGGTCAGTGCTTTGTATCAGTTTCAGAAGCAGATTTGGACTACATATGGTCTGTATGTGTAGGAAACACCGTTCTTTTGTTCTGGGCACACTCAGATTTCCTGCTGTATTAGAGACTCTAGAAAGCAAGAGCGTGCTTCTCGCTCTAAAGCAGAGTGTGATCCATGGATGAGAACTATGCTGTGTGTTTCCCTTCAGAAATGGAGTTAAATCCCAGGCTCTGTGTCTTCCTACAAGCAAGACTTCGTTTCAGGTAAGGGCAGTCACTTTTCAGCTCAAACGAACTACTTCGTTCACGGAGCTCACACGTTTCTCATCTTAACAGACAAGCATTGGATGTGAGAGGACCAGTGCTTTGTGTCTGTTTAAAAAGGAGAGTTGGACTAGATATGGTCCTTATGTGTAGGAAACACTTTTCTTTTGTTCTCATCACACTCACGTTTCTTGCTGTCATAGAGACTCTAGAAAGCAAGAGAGTGCTTCTTGTTCTAAAGCAGAATGTGATCAATGGATGAGAACAAAGCTTTGTGTTTCACTTCAGAAATGGAGTTAAATCCCAGGCTCTGAGTCTTCCTACAAGCAAGAGTTCGTTTAAGGTAAGGGCAGTCACTTTTCAGCTCAAACGAACTACATCGTTCACGAAGCTCACACGTTTCTTATCTTCACAGACAAGCATTGGATGTTAGAGGACCAGTGCTTTGTATCAGTTTCAGAAGCAGAGTTGAACTAGATATGGTCCGTATGTGTAGGAAACACCGTTCTTTTGTTCTCAGCACACAAACTTTTCCTGCTGTCTTAGAGACTCTAGAAAGCAAGAGCGTGCTTCTTATTCTAAAGCAGAGTGTGATCAATGGATGATTACACTGCTGTGTGTTTCACTTCAGAATTGGAGTTAAATCCCAGGCTCTGAGTCTTCCTACAAGCAAGACTTCATTTCAGGTAAGGGCAGTCACTTTTCTGCTCAAAGGAACTACATCATTCACGGAGCTCACACGTTTCTCATCTTAAATGACAAGCAATGGATGTTAGAGGGTCAGTGCTTTGTATCAGTTTCAGAAGCAGATTTGGACTACATATGGTCTGTATGTGTAGGAAACACCGTTCTTTGTTCTGGGCACACTCACGTTTCCTGCTCTCATAGAGACTCTAGAAAGCAAGAGAGTGTTTCTTGTTCTAAAGCAGAGTGTGATCAATCGATGAGAACAAAGCTGTGTGTTTCCCTTCAGAAATGGAGTTAAATGTCAGGCTCTGTGTCTTCCTACAAGCAAGACTTCGTTTCAGGTAAGGGCAGTCACTTTTCAGCTCAAACGAACTACTTCGTTCACGGAGCTCACACGTTTCTCATCTTAACAGACAAGCATTGGATGTTAGAGGACCAGTGCTTTGTATCAGTTTAAGAAGCAGAGTTGGACTAGATATGGTCCGTATGTGTAAGAAACACAGTTCTTTTGTTCTCAGCAAAATCACGTTTCCTGCTGTCTTAGAGACTCTAGAAAGCAAGAGCGTGATTCTTGTTCTAAAGCAGAGTATGATCAATTGATGAGAACACTGCTGTGTGTTTCACTTCAGAAATGGAGTTAAATCCCAGGCTCTGAGTCTTCCTACAAGCAAGACTTCGTTTAAGGTAAGGGCAGTCACTTTCCTGCTCAAACGAACTACATCGTTCATGAAGCTCACACGATTCCCATCTTAACTGACAAGCATTGGATGTTAGAGGACCAGTGCTTTGTATCAGTTTCAGAAGCAGATTTGGACTACATATGGTCCGTATGTGTAGGAAACTCCGTTCTTTGTTCTGGGCACACTCATGTTTGCTGCTCTCATAGAGACTCTAGAAAGCAAGAGAGTGCTTCTCGCTCTAAAGCAGAGTGTGATCCATGGATGAGAACTATGCTGTGTGTTTCCCTTCAGAAATGGAGTTAAATCCCAATCTCTGTGTCTTCCTACAAGCAAGACTTCGTTTCAGGTAAGGGCAGTCACTTTTCAGCTCAAATGATCTACTTCGTTCACGGAGCTCACACGTTTCTCATCTTAACAGACAAGCATTGGATGTGAGAGGACCAGTGCTTTGTATCTGTTTAAGAAGGAGAGTTGGACTAGATATGGTCCTTATGTGTAGGAAACACTTTTCTTTTGTTCTCATCACACTCACGTTTCCTGCTGTCATAGAGACTCTAGAAAGCAAGAGAGTGCTTCTTGTTCTAAAGCAGAGTGTGATCAATGGATGAGAACAAAGCTGTGTGTTTCACTTCAGAAATGGAGTTAAATCCCAGGCTCTGAGTCTTCCTACAAGCAAGAGTTCGTTTAAGGTAAGGGCAGTCACTTTTCAGCTCAAACGAACTACTTCGTTCACGGAGCTCACACGTTTCTCATCTTAACAGACAAGCATTGGATGTGAGAGGACCAGTGCTTTGTATCTGTTTAAGAAGGAGAGTTGGACTAGATATGGTCCTTATGTGTAGGAAACACTTTTCTTTTGTTCTCATCACACTCACGTTTCCTGCTGTCATAGAGACTCTATAAAGCAAGAGAGTGCTTCTTGTTCTAAAGCAGAGTGTGATCAATGGATTAGAACAAAGCTGTGTGTTTCACTTCAGAAATGGAGTTAAATCCCAGGCTCTGAGTCTTCCTACAAGCAAGAGTTCCTTTAAGGTAAGGGCAGTCACTTTTCTGCTCAAACGAACTACATCGTTCATGAAGATCACACGTTTCCCATCTTAACTGACAAGCATTGGATGTTAGAAGACCAGTGCTTTGTATCAGTTTCAGAAGCAGATTTGGACTAAATATGGTCCGTATGTGTAGGAAACTCCGTTCTTTGTTCTGGGCACACTCACGTTTCCTGCTCTCATAGAGACTCTAGAAAGCAAGAGAGTGCTTCTTGTTCTAAAGCAGAGTGTGATCAATCGATGAGAACAAAGCTGTGTGTTTCCCTTCAGAAATGGAGTTAAATCCCAGGCTCTGTGTCTTCCTACAAGCAAGACTTCGTTTCAGGTAAGGGCAGTCACTTTTCAGCTCAAACGAACTACTTCGTTCACGGAGCTCACACGTTTCTCATCTTAACAGACAAGCATTGGATGTGAGCTGACCAGTGCTTTGTATCTGTTTAAGAAGGAGAGTTGGACTAGATATGGTCCTTATGTGTAGGAAACACTTTTCTTTTGTTCTCATCACACTCACGTTTCCTGCTGTCATAGAGACTCTAGAAAGCAAGAGAGTGCTTCTTGTTCTAAAGCAGAGTGTGATCAATGGATTAGAACAAAGCTGTGTGTTTCACTTCAGAAATGGAGTTAAATCCCAGGCTCTGAGTCTTCCTACAAGCAAGAGTTCCTTTAAGGTAAGGGCAGTCACTTTTCTGCTCAAACGAACTACATCGTTCATGAATATCACACGTTTCCCATCTTAACTGACAAGCATTGGATGTTAGAGGACCAGTGCTTTGTATCAGTTTCAGAAGCAGATTTGGACTAAATATGGTCCGTATGTGTAGGAAACTCCGTTCTTTTTTCTGGGCACACTCACTTTTCCTGCTCTCATAGAGCCTCTAGAAAGCAAGAGAGTGCTTCTTGTTCTAAAGCAGAGTGTGATCAATCGATGAGAACAAAGCTGTGTGTTTCCCTTCATAAATGGAGTTAAATGTCAGGCTCTGTGTCTTCCTACAAGCACGACTTCGTTTCAGGTAAGGGCAGTCACTTTTCAGCTCAAACGAACTACTTCGTTCACGGAGCTCACACGTTTCTCATCTTAACAGACAAGCATTGGATGTTAGAGGACCAGTGCTTTGTATCAGTTTAAGAAGCAGAGTTGGACTAGATATGGTCCGTATGTGTAAGAAACACAGTTCTTTTGTTCTCAGCAAAATCACGTTTCCTGCTGTCTTAGAGATTCTAGAAAGCAAGAGCGTGATTCTTGTTCTAAAGCAGAGTATGATCAATTGATGAGAACACTGCTGTGTGTTTCACTTCAGAAATGGAGTTAAATCCCAGGCTCTGAGTCTTCCCACAAGCAAGACTTCGTTTAAGGTAAGGGCAGTCACTTTCCTGCTCAAACGAACTACATCGTTCATGAAGCTCACACGTTTCCCATCTTAACTGACAAGCATTGGATGTTAGAGGACCAGTGCTTTGTATCAGTTTCAGAAGAAGAGTTGGACTACATATGGTCCATATGTGTAGGAAACGCCGTTCTTTGTTCTGGGCACATTCAGATTTCCTGCTGTATTAGAGACTCTAGAAAGCAAGAGCGTGCTTCTCGCTCTAAAGCAGAGTGTGATCCATGGATGAGAACTATGCTGTGTGTTTCCCTTCAGAAATGGAGTTAAATCCCAATCTCTGTGTCTTCCTACAAGCAAGACTTGGTTTCAGGTAACGGCAGTCACTTTTCAGCTCAAACGAACTACATCGTTCACTGAGCTCAAATATTTCTCTTCTTAACAGACAAGCATTGGATGTTAGAGGACCAGTGCTTTGTATCTGTTTAAGAAGGAGAGTTGGACTAGATATGGTCCGTATGTGTAGGAAACACTTTTCTTTTGTTCTCAGCACACTCACGTTTCCTGCTGTCATAGAGACTCTAGAAAGCAAGAGAGTGCCTCTTGTTCTAAAGCAGAGTGTGATCAATGGATGAGAACAAAGCTGTGTGTTTCACTTCAGAAATGGAGTTAAATCCCAGGCTCTGAGTCTTCCTACAAGCAAGAGTTCGTTTAAGGTAAGGGCAGTCACTTTTCAGCTCAAACGAACTACATCGTTCACGAAGCTCACACGTTTCTTATCTTCACAGACAAGCATTGGATGTTAGAGGACCAGTGCTTTGTATCAGTTTCAGAAGCAGAGTTGAACTAGATATGGTCCGTATGTGTAGGAAACACCGTTCTTTTGTTCTCAGCACACAAACGTTTCCTGCTGTCTTAGAGACTCTAGAAAGCAAGAGCGTGCTTCTTGTTCTAAAGCAGAGTGTGATCAATGGATGATTACACTGCTGTGTGTTTCACTTCAGAATTGGAGTTAAATCCCAGGCTCTGAGTCTTCCTACAAGCAAGACTTCGATTCAGGTATGGGCAGTCACTTTTCTGCTCAAAGGAACTACATCATTCACGGAGCTCACACGTTTCTCATCTTAAATGACAAGCAATGGATGTTAGAGGGTCAGTGCTTTGTATCAGTTTCAGAAGCAGATTTGTACTACATATGGTCTGTATGTGTAGGAAACACCGTTCTTTGTTCTGGGCACACTCACGTTTCCTGCTCTCATAGAGACTCTAGAAAGCAAGAGAGTGTTTCTTGTTCTAAAGCAGAGTGTGATCAATCGATGAGAACAAAGCTGTGTGTTTCCCTTCAGAAATGGAGTTAAATGTCAGGCTCTGTGTCTTCCTACAAGCAAGACTTCGTTTCAGGTAAGGGCAGTCACTTTTCAGCTCAAACGAAATACTTCGTTCACGGAGCTCACACGTTTCTCATCTTAACAGACAAGCATTGGATGTTAGAGGACCAGTGCTTTGTATCAGTTTAAGAAGCAGAGTTGGACTAGATATGGTCCGTATGTGTAAGAAACACAGTTCTTTTGTTCTCAGCAAAATCACGTTTCCTGCTGTCTTAGAGACTCTAGAAAGCAAGAGCGTGATTCTTGTTCTAAAGCAGAGTATGATCAATTGATGAGAACACTGCTGTGTGTTTCACTTCAGAAATGGAGTTAAATCCCAGGCTCTGAGTCTTCCTACAAGCAAGACTTCGTTTAAGGTAAGGGCAGTCACTTTCCTGCTCAAACGAACTACATCGTTCATGAAGCTCACACGTTTCCCATCTTAACTGACAAGCATTGGATGTTAGAGGACCAGTGCTTTGTATCAGTTTCAGAAGCAGATTTGGACTACATATGGTCCGTATGTGTAGGAAACTCCGTTCTTTGTTCTGGGCACACTCATATTTGCTGCTCTCATAGAGACTCTAGAAAGCAAGAGAGTGCTTCTTGCTCTAAAGCAGAGTGTGATCCATGGATGAGAACTATGCTGTGTGTTTCCCTTCAGAAATGGAGTTAAATCCCAATCTCTGTGTCTTCCTATAAGCAAGACTTCGTTTCTGGTAATTGCAGTCACTTTTCAGCTCAAACGAACTACATCGTTCACTGAGCTCAAATATTTCTCTTCTTAACAGACAAGCATTGGATGTTAGAGGACCAGTGCTTTGTTTCTGTTTAAGAAGGAGAGTGGGACTAGATATGGTCTTTATGTGTAGGAAACACTTCTCTTTTGTTCTCAGCACACTCACGTTTCCTGCTGTCATAGAGACTCTAGAAAGCACGAGAGTGCTTCTTGTTCTAAAGCAGAGTGTGATCAATGGATGAGAACAAAGCTGTGTGTTTCACTTCAGAAATGGAGTTAAATCCCAGGCTCTGAATCTTCCTACAAGCAAGATTTCGTTTCAGGTAAGGGCAGTCACTTTTCAGCTCAAACGAACTACATCGTTTTCGGAGCTCACACGTTTCTCATCTTAACAGACAAGCATTGGATGTTAGAGGACCAGTGCTTTGTATCAGTTTAAGAAGCAGAGTTGGACTAGATATGGTCCGTATGTGTAGGAAACACAGTTCTTTTGTTCTCAGCAAAATCACTTTTCCTGCTGTCTTAGAGACTCTAGAAAGCAAGAGCGTGCTTCTTGTTCTAAAGCAGAGTATGATCAATTGATGAGAACACTGCTGTGTGTTTCACTTCAGAAATGGAGTTAAATCCCATGCTCTGAGTCTTCCTACAAGCAAGACTTCATTTAAGGTAAGGGCTTTCACTTCTGCTCAAACGAACTACATCATTCATGAAGCTCACACGTTTCTTATCTTCACAGACAAGCATTGGATGTTAGAGGACCAGTGCTTTGTATCAGTTTAAGAAGCAGATTTGGACTAGATATGGTCCGTATGTGTAGGAAACACCGTTTTTTTTTCTCAGCACACTCACTTTTCCTGCTGTCTTAGAGACACTAGAAAGCAAGAGCGTGCTTCTCCTTCTAAAGCAGAGTGTGATCCATGGATGAAAACTATGCTGTGTGTTACACTTCGGAAAAGGAGTTAAATCCCAGGCTCTGAGTCTCCCTACAAGCAAGACTTAGTTTCAGGTGAGGGCAATCACTTTTCTGCTCAAATGAACTACATCGTTCACGAAGCTCACACGTTTCTCATCTTAACAGACAAGCATTGGATGTTAGAGGACCAGTGCTTTGTATCAGTTTCAGAAGCAGAGTTGAACTAGATATGGTCCGTATGTGTAGGAAACACCGTTCTTTTGTTCTCAGCAAAATCACGCTTCCTGCTGTCTTAGAGACTCTAGAAAGCAAGAGCGTGCTTCTTGTTATAAAGCAGAGTGTGATCAATGGATGATTACACTGCTGTGTGTTTTACTTCAGAAATGGAGTTAAATCCCAGGCTCTGAGTCTTCCTGCAAGCAAGACTTCAATTCAGGTAAGACAGTCACTTTTCTGCTCAAACGAACTACATTGTTCATGAAGCTCACACGTTTCCCATCTTAACTGACAAGCATTGGATGTTAGAGGACCAGTGCTTTGTATCAGTTTCAGAAGCAGATTTGGACTAGATATGGTCTGTATGTGTAGGAAACACCGTTCTTTTGTTCTCAGCACACTCACGTTTCCTGCTGTCTTAGAGACTCTAGAAAGCAAGAGCGTGCTTCTCACTCTAAAGTAGAGTGTGATCCATGGATGAGAACTATGCTGTGTGTTTCCCTTCAGAAATGGACTTAAATCCCAGGCTCTGTGTCTTCCTACAAGCAAGACTTCTTTTCAGGTAAGAGCAGTCACTTTTCAGTTCAAAGGAACTATATCGTTCACAAAACTCACACATTTCTCATCTTAACAGACAACATTGGATGTTAGAGGACCAGTGCTTTGTATCAGTTTAAGAAGCAGATTTGGACTAGATATGGTCCGTATGTGTAGGAAACACTGTTCTTTTGTTCTCAGCACACTTACGTTTCCTGCTGTCTTAGAGACTCTAGAAAGCAAGAGCGTGCTTCTCGTTCTAAAGCAGAGTGTGATCCATGGATGAAAACTATGCTGTGTGTTTCACTTCAGAAATGGAGTTAAATCCCAGGCTCTGAGTCTCCCTACAAGCAAGACTTCGTTTCAGGTGAGGGCAGTCACTTTTCTGCTCAAATGAACTACATCGTTCACGAAGCTCACACGTTTCTCATCTTAACTGACAAGCATTGGATGTTAGAGGACCAGTGCATTCAATCAGTTTCAGAAGAAGTTTTGGACTACATATAGTCCGTATGTGTAGGAAACACCGTTCTTTTGTTCTCAGCACACTCAAGTTTCCTGCTGTCTTAGAGACTCTAGAAAGCAAGAGCATGCTTCTCGCTCTAAAGCAGAGTGTGATCCATGGATGAGAACTATTCTTTGTGTTTGCCCTCAGAAATGGAGTTAAATCCCAGGCTCTGAGTCTTCCTACAAGCAAGACTTTGTTTCAGGTAAGGGCAGTCACTTTTCAGCTCAAAGTAACTACATCGTTAACGAAGCTCACACGTTTTTCACCTTAACAGACAAGCATTGGATGTTAGAGGACCAGTGCTTTGTATCAGTTTCAGAAGCAGAGTTGGACTATATAAGGTCCGTATGTGTAGGAAACACCGTTCTTTTGTTCTCAGCAAAATCACGTTTCCTGCTGTGTTAGAGACTCTAGAAAGCAAGAGCATGCTTCTTGTTCTAAACCAGAGTGTGATCACAGGATGATTACACTACTGTGTGTTTTACTTCAGAAAAGGAGTTAAATCCCAGGTTCTGAGTCTTCCTACAAGCAAGACTTCAATTCAGGTAAGGGCAGTCACTTTTCAGCTCAAACGAACTACATCGTTCACTGAGCTCACGCGTTTCTCATCTTAACTGACAAGCATTGGATGTTAGAGGGTCAGTGCTTTGTATCAGTTTCAGAAGCAGATGTGTACTACATATGATCCATATGTGTAGGAAACCTAGATCTTTTGTTCTGGGCACACTCACGTTTCCTGCTGTCTTAGAGACTCTAGAAAGCAAGAGCGTGCTTCTCGCTCTAAAGCAGAGTGTGATCCATGGATGAGACTATGCTTTGTGTTTCACTTCAGAAATGGAGTTAAATCCCATGCTCTGTGTCTCCCAACAAGCAAGACTTCGTTTCAGGTAAGTGCAGTCACTTTTCTGCTCAAAAGAACTACATCGTTCACGAAGCTCACAGGTTTCTCATCTTAACTGTCAAGAATTGGATGATGGAGGACCAGTGCTTTGTGTCAGTTTCACAAGCAGAGTTGGTCTAGATATGGTCCGTATATGTAGGAAACACCGTTCTTTTGTTCTCAGAACACTCACGTTTCCTGCTGTCTTAGAGATTTTAGAAAGCAAGAGCATGCTTCTCGCTCTAAAGCAGAGTGTGATCCATGGATGAAAACTATGCTGTGTGTTTCCCTTCAGAAATGGACTTAAATCCCAGGCTCTGTGTCTTCCTACAAGCAAGACTTCTTTTCAGGTAAGAGCAGTCACTTTTCAGTTCAAAGGAACTATATCGTTCACAAAACTCACACATTTCTCATCTTAACAGACAACATTGGATGTTAGAGGACCAGTGCTTTGTATCAGTTTAAGAAGCAGATTTGGACTAGATATGGTCCGTATGTGTAGGAAACACTGTTCTTTTGTTCTCAGCACACTTACGTTTCCTGCTGTCTTAGAGACTCTAGAAAGCAAGAGCGTGCTTCTCGTTCTAAAGCAGAGTGTGATCCATGGATGAAAACTATGCTGTGTGTTTCACTTCAGAAAAGGAGTTAAATCCCAGGCTCTGAGTCTCCCTACAAGCAAGACTTCGTTTCAGGTAAGGGCAGTCACTTTTCTGCTCAAATGAACTACATCGTTCACGAAGCTCACACGTTTCTCATCTTAACTGACAAGCATTGGATGTTAGAGGACCAGTGCATTCAATCAGTTTCAGAAGAAGTTTTGGACTCCATATAGTCCGTATGTGTAGGAAACACCGTTCTTTTGTTCTCAGCACACTCAAGTTTCCTGCTGTCTTAGAGACTCTAGAAAGCAAGAGCATGCTTCTCGCTCTAAAGCAGAGTGTGATCCATGGATGAGAACTATGCTGTGTGTTTCCCTTCAGAAATGGAGTTAAATCCCAGGCTCTGAGTCTTCCTACAAGCAAGACTTCGATTCAGGTAAGGGCAGTCACTTTTCAGCTCAAACGAACTACATCGTTCACTGAGCTCACGCGTTTCTCATCTTAACTGACAAGCATTGGAATTAGAGGGTCAGTGCTTTGTATCAGTTTCAGAAGCAGATGTGGACTACATATGATCCATATGTGTAGGAAACCTAGATCTTTTGTTCTGGGCACACTCACGTTTCCTGCTGTCTTAGAGACTCTAGAAAGCAAGAGCGTGCTTCTCGCTCTAAAGCAGAGTGTGATCCATGGATGAGACTATGCTTTGTGTTTCACTTCAGAAATGGAGTTAAATCCCATGCTCTGTGTCTCCCAACAAGCAAGACTTCGTTTCAGGTAAGTGCAGTCACTTTTCTGCTCAAAAGAACTACATCGTTCACGAAGCTCACAGGTTTCTCATCTTAACTGTCAAGAATTGGATGATGGAGGACCAGTGCTTTGTATCAGTTTCACAAGCAGAGTTGGTCTAGATATGGTCCGTATATGTAGGAAACACCGTTCTTTTGTTCTCAGAACACTCACGTTTCCTGCTGTCTTAGAGATTTTAGAAAGCAAGAGCATGCTTCTCGCTCTAAAGCAGAGTGTGATCCATGGATGAAAACTATGCTGTGTGTTTCCCTTCAGAAAATGATTTAAATCCCAGGCTCAATGTCTTCCAACAAGCAAGACTTCGTTTAAGGTAAGGGCAGTCACTTTTCAGCTCAAACGAACTACATCGTTCACAGAGCTCACACATTTCTCATCTTAAGAGACAAGCATTGGATGTTAGAGGACCAGTGCTTTGTATCAGTTTAAGAAGCACAGTTGGACTAGATATGGTCTGTATGTGTAGGAAACACCGTTCTTTTGTTCTCAGCACACTCAAATTTCCTGCTGTCTTAGAGACTCTAGAAAGCAAGAGCGTGCTTCTTGTTCTAAAGCAGAGTGTCATCAATGGATGAGAACACTGCTGTGTGTTTCACTTCAGAAATGGAGTTAAATCCCAGGCTCTGAGACTTCCTACAAGCAAGACTTCATTTCAGGTAAGGGCAGTCACTTTTCTGCTCAAACGAACTACATCGTTCACGAAGCTCACACGTTTCTCACCTTAACAGACAAGCATTGGATGTTAGAGGACCAGTGCTTTGTATCAGTTTCAGAAGCATAGTTGGACTATATAAGGTCCGTATGTGTAGGAAACACCGTTCTTTTGTTCTCAGCAAAATCACGTTTCCTGCTGTCTTAGAGACTCTAGAAAGCAAGAGCGTGCTTCTTGTTCTAAAGCAGAGTGTGATCACTGGATGATTACACTGCTGTGTGTTTTACTTCAGAAATGGAGTTAAATCCCAGGCTCTGAGTCTTCCTACAAGCAAGACTTCGATTCAGGTAAGGGCAGTCACTTTTCAGCTCAAACGAACTACATCGTTCACTGAGCTCACGCGTTTCTCATCTTAACTGACAAGCATTGGATGTTAGAGGGTCAGTGCTTTGTATCAGTTTCAGAAGCAGATGTGGACTACATATGATCCATATGTGTAGGAAACCTAGATCTTTTGTTCTGGGCACACTCACGTTTCCTGCTGTCTTAGAGACTCTAGAAAGCAAGAGCGTGCTTCTCGCTCTAAAGCAGAGTGTGATCCATGGATGAGACTATGCTTTGTGTTTCACTTCAGAAATGGAGTTAAATCCCATGCTCTGTGTCTCCCAACAAGCAAGACTTCGTTTCAGGTAAGTGCAGTCACTTTTCTGCTCAAAAGAACTACATAGTTCACGAAGCTCACAGGTTTCTCATCTTAACTGACAAGCATTGGATGTTAGAGGACCAGTGCTTTGTATCAGTTTCAGAAGCAGAGTTGGTCTAGATTTGGTCCGTATATGTAGGCAACACCGTTCTTTTTTTCTCAGAACACTCACGTTTCCTGCTGTCTTAGAGATTTTAGAAAGCAAGAGCATGCTTCTCGCTCTAAAGCAGAGTGTGATCCATGGATGAAAACTATGCTGTGTGTTTCCCTTCAGAAAATGATTTAAATCCCAGGCTCTATGTCTTCCAACAAGCAAGACTTCATTTAAGGTAAGGGCAGTCACTTTTCAGCTCAAACGAACTACATCTTTCATGGAGCTCACACGTTTCTCATCTTAACAGACAAGCATTGGATGTTAGAGCACCAGTGCTTTGTATCAGTTTCAGAAGCAGTGTTGGACTAGATATGGTCTGTATGTGTAGGAAACACCGTTCTTTTGTTCTCAGCAAACTCAGGTTTCCTGCTCTCTTAGAGGCTCTATAAAGCAAGAGCGTGCTTCTTGTTCTAAATCAGAGTTTCATCAATGGATGAGAACACTGCTGTGTGTTTCACTTCAGAAATGGAGTTAAATCCCAGGCTCTGAGTCTTCCTACAAGCAAGACTTCGTTTAAGGTAAGGGCAGTCACTTTTCAGCTCAAACGAACTACATCGTTCACAGAGCTCACACATTTCTCATCTTAAGAGACAAGCATTGGATGTTAGAGGACCAGTGCTTTGTATCAGTTTAAGAAGCAGAGTTGGACTAGATATGGTCCGTATGTGTAGGAAACACCGTTCTTTTGTTCTCAGCACACTCAAATTTCCTGCTGTCTTAGAGACTCTAGAAAGCAAGAGCGTGCTTCTTGTTCTAAAGCAGAGTGTCATCAATGGATGAGAACACTGCTGTGTGTTTCACTTCAGAAATGGAGTTAAATCCCAGGCTCTGAGTCTTCCTACAAGCAAGACTTCATTTCAGGTAAGGGCAGTCACTTTTCTGATCAAACGAACTACATCGTTCACGAAGCTCACACGTTTCTCACCTTAACAGACAAGCATTGGATGTTAGAGGACCAGTGCTTTGTATCAGTTTCAGAAGCATAGTTGGACTATATAAGGTCCTTATGTGTAGGAAACACCGTTCTTTTGTTCTCAGCAAAATCACGTTTCCTGCTGTCTTAGAGACTCTAGAAAGCAAGAGCGTGCTTCTTGTTCTAAAGCAGAGTGTGATCACTGGATGATTACACTGCTGTGTGTTTTACTTCAGAAATGGGGTTAAATCCCAGGCTCTGAGTCATCCTACAAGGAAGACTTCAATTCAGGTAAGGGCAGTCACTTTTCTGCTCAAACGAACTACATCGTTCATGAAGATCACAAGTTTCCCATCTTAACTGACAAGCATTGGATGTTAGAGGGTCAGTGCTTTGTATCAGTTTTAGAAGCAGATTTGGACTACATATGGTCCGTATTTGTTAGGAAACACCGTTCTTTTATTCTGGGCACACTCAGATTTCCTGCTGTATTAGAGACTCTAGAAAGCAAGAGTGTGCTTCTCGCTCTAAAGCAGAGTGTGATCCATGGATGAGAACTATGCTGTGTGTTTCCCTTCAGAAATGGAGTTAAATCCCAGGCTCTGAGTCTTCCTACAAGCAAGACTTCGATTCAGGTAAGGGCAGACACTTTTCAGCTCAAACGAACTACATCGTTCACTGAGCTCACGCGTTTCTCATCTTAACTGACAAGCATTGGATGTTAGAGGGTCAGTGCTTTGTATCAGTTTCAGAAGCAGATGTGGACTACATATGATCCATATGTGTAGGAAACCTAGATCTTTTGTTCTGGGCACACTCACGTTTCCTGCTGTCTTAGAGACTCTAGAAAGCAAGAGCGTGCTTCTCGCTCTAAAGCAGAGTGTGATCCATGGATGAGACTATGCTTTGTGTTTCACTTCAGAAATGGAGTTAAATCCCATGCTCTGTGTCTCCCAACAAGCAAGACTTCGTTTCAGGTAAGTGCAGTCACTTTTCTGCTCAAAAGAACTACATCGTTCACGAAGCTAACAGGTTTCTCATCTTAACTGACAAGCATTGGATGTTAGAGGACCAGTGCTTTGTATCAGTTTCAGAAGCAGAGTTGGTCTAGATATGGTCCGTATATGTAGGAAACACCGTTCTTTTGTTCTCAGAACACTCACGTTTCCTGCTGTCTTAGAGATTTTAGAAAGCAAGAGCATGCTTCTCGCTCTAAAGCAGAGTGTGATCCATGGATGAAAACTATGCTGTGTGTTTCCCTTCAGAAAATGATTTAAATCCCAGGCTCTATGTCTTCCAACAAGCAAGACTTCGTTTAAGGTAAGGGCAGTCACTTTTCAGCTCAAACGAACTACATCTTTCACGGAGCTCACACGTTTCTCATCTTAACAGACAAGCATTGGATGTTAGAGGACCAGTACTTTGTATCAGTTTCAGAAGCAGTGTTGGACTAGATATGGTCTGTATGTGTAGGAAACACCGTGCTTTTGTTCTCAGCAAACTCAGGTTTCCTGCTCTCTTAGAGGCTCTAGAAAGCAAGAGCGTGCTTCTTGTTCTAAAGCAGAGTGTGATTAATGGATGAGAACACTGCTGTGTGTTTCCCTTCAGAAATGGAGTTAAATCCCAGGCTCTGAGTCTTCCTACAAGCAAGACTTCATTTCAGGTAAGGGCAGTCACTTTTCAGTTCAAAGGAACTACATCGTTAACGAAGATCACACGATTCTCATCTTAACTGACAAGCCTTGGATGGTAGAGGACCAGTGCATTGTATCAGTTTCAGAAGCAGATTTGGACTACATATGGTCCGTATATGTAGGAAACACCGTTCTTTTGTTCTGGGCACACTCAGATTTCCTGCTATATTAGAGACTCAAAAAGCAAGAGCGTGCTTCTCGCTCTAACCACAGTGTGATTCATGGATGAATACTATGCTGTGTGTTTCCCTTCAGAAATGGAGTTAAATCCCAGGTTCTGTGTCTTCCTACAAGCAAGACTTCGTTTCAGGTAAGGGTAATCACTTTGCAGTTCAAAGGAACTACATCATTCACAAAGCTCACACGTTTCTCATCTTAACTGACAAACATTGGATGTTAGAGGACCAGTGATTTGTATCAGTTTCAGAAGCAGAGTTGCACTAGATATGGTCCATATGTGTAGGAAACACCGTTCTTTTGTTCTCAGCACACTCACGTTTCCTGCTGTCTTAGAGACTCTAGAAAGCAAGAGCGTGCTTCTCCTTCTAAAGCAGAGTGTCATCAATGGATGAGAACACTGCTGTGTGTTTCACTTCAGAAATGGAGTTAAATCCCAGGCTCTGAGTCTTCCTACAAGCAAGACTTCATTTCAGGTAAGGGCAGTCACTTTTCTGCTCAAACGAACTACATCGTTCACGAAGCTAACACGTTTCTCACCTTAACAGACAAGCATTGGATGTTAGAGGACCAGTGCTTTGTGTCAGTTTCAGAAGCATAGTTGGACTATATAAGGTCCGTATGTGTAGGAAACACCGTTCTTTTGTTCTCAGCAAAATCACGTTTCCTGCTGTCTTAGAGACTCTAGAAAGCAAGAGCGTGCTTCTTGTTCTAAAGCAGAGTGTGATCACTGGATGATTACACTGCTGTGTGTTTTACTTCAGAAATGGAGTTAAATCCCAGGCTCTGAGTCTTCCTACAAGCAAGACTCAGATTCAGGTAAGGGCAGTCACTTTTCAGCTCAAACGAACTACATCGTTCACTGAGCTCACGCGTTTCTCATCTTAACTGACAAGCATTGGATGTTAGAGGGTCAGTGCTTTGTATCAGTTTCAGAAGCAGGGTTGGACTACATGTGATCCATATGTGTAGGAAACAATGTTCTTTTCTTCTGGGCAAAGTCAGATTTCCTCCTCTATTAGAGAATCTAGAAAGCAAGAGCGAGCTTCTCGCTCTAAAGCAGAGTGTGATCCATGGATGAGAACTATGCTGTGTGTTTGCCTTCAGAAATGGAGTTATATCCCAGGCTCTGAGTCTTCCTACAAGCAAGCCTTCGTTTCAGGTAAGGGCAGTCACTTTTCTGCTCAAACGAACTACATCTTTCACGAAGCACACACGTTTCTCATCTTAACAGACAAGCATTGGATGTTAGAGGACCAGTGCATTCTATCTGTTTCAGAAGAAGTTTTGGACGACATATAGTCCGTATGTGTAGGAAACACCGTTCTTTTGTTCTGGGCACACTCACGTTTCCTGCTGTCTTAGAGACTCTAGAAAGCAAGAACGTGCTTCTCGCTCTAAAGCAGAGTGTGATCCATGGATGAGAACTATGCAGTGTGTTTGCCTTTAGAAATGGAGTTAAATCCCAGGCTCTGAGTCTTCCTACAAGCAAGACTTCAATTCAGGTAAGGCAGTCACTTTTCTGCTCAAACGAACTACATCGTTCATGAAGCTCACACGTTTCCGATCTTAACTGACAAGCATTGGATGTTAGAGGGTCAGTGCTTTGTATCAGTTTCAGAAGCAGATTTGGACTAGATATGGTCTGTATGTGTAGGAAACACCATTCTTTTGTTCTGGGCACACTCAGATTTCCTGCTGTCTTAGAGACTTTAGAAAGCAAGAGCGTACTTCTCGCTCTAAAGCAGAGTGTGATCCATGTATGAGAACTATGCTGTGTGTTTAACTTCAAAAATGGACTTAAATCCCTTGCTCTGTGTCTTCCTACAGGCAAGACTTCGTTTCAGGTAAGGGCAGTCACTTTTCTGCACAAACGAACTACATCGTTAACGAAGCTCACACGTTCTCATCTTAACAGACAAGCATTGGATGTTAGAGGACCAGTGCTTTGTATCAGTTTCAGAAGCAGAGTTGGACTATATAATGTCCGTATGTGTAGGAAACACCGTTCTTTTGTTCTCAGCAAAATCACGTTTCCTGTTGTCTTAGAGACTCTAGAAAGCAAGAGCATGCTTCTTGTTCTAAAGCAGAGTGTGATCCATGGATAAGAACTATGCTGTGTGTTTGCCTTCAGAAATGGAGTGAAATCCCAGGCTCTGAGTCTTCCTACAAGCAAGACTTCAATTCAGGTAAGGCAGTCACTTTTCTGCACAAACGAACTACATCGTTCATGAAGCTCACACATTTCCCATCGTAACTGACAAGCATTGGATGTTAGAGGGTCAGTGCTTTGTATCAGTTTCAGAAGCAGATTTGGACTAGATATGGTCCGTATGTGTAGGAAACTCCGTTCTTTTGTGCTCAGCAAAATCACGTTTCCTCCTGTCTTAGAGACTCTAAAAAGCAAGAGCGTGCTTCTTATTCTAAAGCAGAGTGTGATCAATGGATGAGAACACTGTTGTGTGTTTCAATTCAGAAATGGAGTTAAATCCCAGGCTCTGAGTCTTCGTACAAGCAAGACTTCGTTTAAGGTAAGGGCAGTCACTTTTTTGCTCAAACGAACTACATCGTTCATGAAGCTCACACGTTTCCCATCTTAACTGACAAGCATTGGATGTTAGAGGACCAGTGCTTTGTATCAGTTTCAGAAGATGAGTTGGACTAGATATGGTCCTTATGTGTAGGAAACACCGTTCTTTTGTTCTCAGCACACTCACGTTTCCTGCTGTCTTAGAGACTCTAGAAAGCAAGAGCGTGCTTCTCACTCTAAAGCAGAGTGTGATCCATGGATGAGAACTATGCTGTGTGTTTGCCTTCAGAAATGGAGTTATATCCCAGGCTCTGAGTCTTCCTACAAGCAAGCCTTCGTTTCAGGTAAGGGCAGTCACTTTTCTGCTCAAACGAACTACATCTTTCACGAAGCACACACGTTTCTCATCTTAACAGACAAGCATTGGATGTTAGAGGACCAGTGCATTCTATCTGTTTCAGAAGAAGTTTTGGACGACATATAGTCCGTATGTGTAGGAAACACCGTTCTTTTGTTCTGGGCACACTCACGTTTCCTGCTGTCTTAGAGACTCTAGAAAGCAAGAACGTGCTTCTCGCTCTAAAGCAGAGTGTGATCCATGGATGAGAACTATGCAGTGTGTTTGCCTTTAGAAATGGAGTTAAATCCCAGGCTCTGAGTCTTCCTACAAGCAAGACTTCAATTCAGGTAAGGCAGTCACTTTTCTGCTCAAACGAACTACATCGTTCATGAAGCTCACACGTTTCCGATCTTAACTGACAAGCATTGGATGTTAGAGGGTCAGTGCTTTGTATCAGTTTCAGAAGCAGATTTGGACTAGATATGGTCTGTATGTGTAGGAAACACCATTCTTTTGTTCTGGGCACACTCAGATTTCCTGCTGTCTTAGAGACTTTAGAAAGCAAGAGCGTACTTCTCGCTCTAAAGCAGAGTGTGATCCATGTATGAGAACTATGCTGTGTGTTTAACTTCAAAAATGGACTTAAATCCCTTGCTCTGTGTCTTCCTACAGGCAAGACTTCGTTTCAGGTAAGGGCAGTCACTTTTCTGCACAAACGAACTACATCGTTAACGAAGCTCACACGTTCTCATCTTAACAGACAAGCATTGGATGTTAGAGGACCAGTGCTTTGTATCAGTTTCAGAAGCAGAGTTGGACTATATAATGTCCGTATGTGTAGGAAACACCGTTCTTTTGTTCTCAGCAAAATCACGTTTCCTGTTGTCTTAGAGACTCTAGAAAGCAAGAGCATGCTTCTTGTTCTAAAGCAGAGTGTGATCCATGGATAAGAACTATGCTGTGTGTTTGCCTTCAGAAATGGAGTGAAATCCCAGGCTCTGAGTCTTCCTACAAGCAAGACTTCAATTCAGGTAAGGCAGTCACTTTTCTGCACAAACGAACTACATCGTTCATGAAGCTCACACATTTCCCATCGTAACTGACAAGCATTGGATGTTAGAGGGTCAGTGCTTTGTATCAGTTTCAGAAGCAGATTTGGACTAGATATGGTCCGTATGTGTAGGAAACTCCGTTCTTTTGTGCTCAGCAAAATCACGTTTCCTCCTGTCTTAGAGACTCTAAAAAGCAAGAGCGTGCTTCTTATTCTAAAGCAGAGTGTGATCAATGGATGAGAACACTGTTGTGTGTTTCAATTCAGAAATGGAGTTAAATCCCAGGCTCTGAGTCTTCGTACAAGCAAGACTTCGTTTAAGGTAAGGGCAGTCACTTTTTTGCTCAAACGAACTACATCGTTCATGAAGCTCACACGTTTCCCATCTTAACTGACAAGCATTGGATGTTAGAGGACCAGTGCTTTGTATCAGTTTCAGAAGATGAGTTGGACTAGATATGGTCCTTATGTGTAGGAAACACCGTTCTTTTGTTCTCAGCACACTCACGTTTCCTGCTGTCTTAGAGACTCTAGAAAGCAAGAGCGTGCTTCTCACTCTAAAGCAGAGTGTGATCCATGGATGAGAACTATGCTGTGTGTTTGCCTTCAGAAATGGAGTTATATCCCAGGCTCTGAGTCTTCCTACAAGCAAGACTTCGTTTCAGGTAAGGACAGTCACTTTTCTGCTCAAACGAACTACATCGTTCACAGAGCTCACATGTTTCTCATCTTAACTGATAAGCATTGGATGTTAGAGGGTCAATGCTTTATATCAGTTTCAGAAGGAGATTTGGACTGGATATGGTCCATATGTGTAGGAAACACCGTTCTATTGTTCTGGGCACACTCAAATTTCCTGCTGTCTTAGAGACTCTAGAAAGCAAGAGTGTGCTTCTCGCTCTAACCACAGTGTGATCCAGGGATGAATACTATGCTGTGTGTTTCCCTTCAGAAATGGAGTTAAGTCCCAGGCTCTGTGTCTTCCTACAAGCAAGACTTCGTTTCAGGTAAGGGTAGTCACTTTTCAGTTTAAAGGAACTACATCATTCACAAAGCTCACACGTTTCTCATCTTAACTGACAAACATTGGATGTTAGAGGACCAGTGCTTTGTATCAGTTTCAGAAGCAGAGTTGGACTATATAATGTCCGTATGTGTAGGAAACACCATTCTTTTGTTCTCAGCAAAATCACATTTCCTGCTGTCTTAGAGACTCTAGACAGCAAGAGTGTGCTTCTTGTTCTAAAGCAGAGTGTGATCCATGGATGAAAACTATGCTGTGTGTTTCACTTCAGAAAAGGAGTTCAATCCCAGGCTCTGAGACTCCCTACAAGCAAGCCTTCGTTTCAGGTAAGGGCAGTCACTTTTCTGCTCAAACGAACTACATCTTTCACGAAGCACACACGTTTCTCATCTTAACAGACAAGCATTGGATGTTAGAGGACCAGTGCATTCTATCTGTTTCAGAAGAAGTTTTGGACGACATATAGTTCGTATGTGTAGGAAACACCGTTCTTTTGTTCTGGGCACACTCACGTTTCCTGCTGTCTTAGAGACTCTAGAAAGCAAGAACGTGCTTCTCGCTCTAAAGCAGAGTGTGATCCATGGATGAGAACTATGCAGTGTGTTTGCCTTTAGAAATGGAGTTAAATCCCAGGCTCTGAGTCTTCCTACAAGCAAGACTTCAATTCAGGTAAGGCAGTCACTTTTCTGCTCAAACGAACTACATCTTTCATGAAGCTCACACGTTTCCGATCTTAACTGACAAGCATTGGATGTTAGAGGGTCAGTGCTTTGTATCAGTTTAAGAAGCAGAGTTGGACTAGATATGGTCCGTATGTGTAGGAAACACCGTTCTTTTGTGATGGGCACACTCACGTTTCCTCCTGTCATAGAGACTCTAAAAAGCATGAGCGTGCTTCTTATTCTAAAGCAGAGTGTGATCAATGGATGAGAACACTGCTGTGTGTTTCAATTCAGAAATGGAGTTAAATCCCAGGTTCTGAGTCTTCCTACAAGCAAGACTTCATTTCAGGTAAGGGCAGACACTTTTCTGCGCAAACAAACTACATCGTTAACGAAGATAACACGATTATCATCTTAACTGACTAGCATTGGATGTTAGAGGACCAGTGCATTGTATCAGTTTCAGAAGAAGTTTTGGACTACATATAGTCTGTATGTGTAGGAAACACCGTTCTTTTGTTCTGGGCACACTCAGATTTCCTGCTGTCTTAGAGACTTTAGAAAGCAAGAGCGTACTTCTCGCTCTAAAGCAGAGTGTGATCCATGTATGAGAACTATGCTGTGTGTTTCCCTTCAAAAATGGAGTTAAATCCCTTGCTCTGTGTCTTCCTACAGGCAAGACTTCGTTTCAGGTAAGGGCAGTCACTTTTCAGCTCAAACGAACTACATCGTTCACGAAGCTCACACGTTCTCATCTTAACAGACAAGCATTGGATGTTAGAGGACCAGTGCTTTGTATCAGTTTCAGAAGCAGAGTTGGACTATATAATGTCCGTATGTGTAGGAAACACCGTTCTTTTGTTCTCAGCAAAATCACGTTTCCTGTTGTCTTAGAGACTCTAGAAAGCAAGAGCGTGCTTCTTGTTCTAAAGCAGAGTGTGATCCATGGATGAGAAGTATGCTGTGTGTTTGCCTTCAGAAATATAGTGAAATCCCAGGCTCTGAGTCTTCCTACAAGCAAGACTTCAATTCAGGTAAGGCAGTCACTTTTCTGCTCAAACGAACTACATTGTTCATGAAGCTCACACGTTTCCCATCTTAACTGACAAGCATTCGATGTTAGAGGACCAGTGCTTTGTATCAGTTTCAGAAGATGAGTTGGACTAGATATGGTCCTTATGTGTAGGAAACACCGTTCTTTTGTTCTCAGCACACTCACGTTTCCTGCTGTCTTAGAGACTCTAGAAAGCAAGAGCGTGCTTCTCAATCTAAAGCAGAGTGTGATCCATGGATGAGAACTATGCTGTGTGTTTGCCTTCAGAAATGGAGTTATATCCCAGGCTCTGAGTCTTCCTACAAGCAAGACTTCGTTTCAGGTAAGGACAGTCACTTTTCTGCTCAAACGAACTACATCGTTCACAGAGCTCACACGTTTCTCATCTTAACTGATAAGCATTGGATGTTAGAGGGTCATTGCTTTATATCAGTTTCAGAAGGAGATTTGGACTGGATATGGTCCATATGTGTAGGAAACACCGTTCTATTGTTCTGGGCACACTCAAATTTCCTGCTGTCTTAGAGACTCTAGAAAGCAAGAGTGTGCTTCTCGCTCTAACCACAGTGTGATCCATGGATGAATACTATGCTGTGTGTTTCCCTTCAGAAATGGAGTTAAATCCCAGGCTCCGTGTCTTCCTACAAGCAAGACTTCGTTTCAGGTAAGGGTAGTCACTTTTCAGTTTAAAGGAACTACATCATTCACAAAGCTCACACGTTTCTCCTCTTAACTGACAAACATTGGATGTTAGAATACCAGTGCTTTGTATCAGTTTCAGAAGCAGAGTTGGACTAGATATGGTCCCTATGTGTAGGAAACACCGTTCTTTTGTTCTCAGCACACTCACGTTTCCTGCTGTCTTAGAGACTCTAGAAAGCAAGATCGTGCTTCTCGTCCTAAAGCAGAGTGTGATCCATGGATGAAAACTATGCTGTGTGTTTCACTTCAGAAAAGGAGTTAAATCCCAGGCTCTGAGACTCCCTACAAGCAAGACTTCGTTTCAGGTAAGGGCAGTCACTTTTCTGCTCAAACGAACTACATCTTTCACGAAGCACACACGTTTCTCATCTTAACTGACAAGCATTGGATGTTAGTGGACCAGTGCATTTTATCTGTTACAGAAGAAGTTTTGGACGACATATAGTCCGTATGTGTAGGAAACACCCTTCTTTTGTTCTGGGCACATTCACGTGTCCTGCTGTCTTAGAGACTCTAGAAAGCAAGAACGTGCTTCTCGCTCTAAAGCAGAGTGTGATCCGTGGATGAGAACTATGCTGTGTGTTTGCCTTCAGAAATGGAGTTAAATCCCAGGCTCTGAGTCTTCCTACAAGCAAGACTTCAATTCAGGTAAGGCAGTCACTTTTCTGTTCAAACGAACTACATCGTTCATGAAGCTCACACGTTTCCCATCTTAACTGACAAGCATGGATGTTAGAGGGTCAGTGCTTTGTATGAGTTTCAGAAGCAGATTTGGACTAGATATGGTCCGTATGTGTAGGAAACACCGTTCTTTTGTGATGGGCACACTCACGTTTCCTCCTGTCTTAGAGACTCTAAAAAGCAAGAGCGTGCTTCTTATTCTAAAGCAGAGTGTGAACAATGGATGAGAACACTGCTGTGTGTTTCAATTCAGAAATGGAGTTAAATCCCAGGCTCTGAGTCTTTGTACAAGCAAGACTTCGTTTAAGGTAAGGGCAGTCACTTTTTTGCTCAAACGAACTACATCTTTCATGAAGCTCACACGTTTCCCATCTTAACTGACAAGCATTGGATGTTAGAGGACCAGTGCTTTGTACCAGTTTCAGAAGATGAGTTGGACTAGATATGGTCCGTATGTGTAGGAAACACCGTTCTTTTGTTCTCAGCACACTCACGTTTCCTGCTGTCTTAGAGACTCTAGAAAGCAAGAGCGTGCTTCTCGCTCTACAGCAGAGTGTGATCCATGGATGAGAACTATGCTGTTTGTTTGCCTTCAGAAATGGAGTTAAATCCCAGGCTCTGAGTCTTCCTACAAGCAAGACTTCGTTTCAGGTAAGGACAGTCACTTTTCTGCTCAAACGAACTACATCGTTCACAGAGCTCACACGTTTCTCATCTTAACTGACAAGCATTGGATGTTAGAGGGTCAATGCTTTATATCAGTTTCAGAAGCAGATTCGGACTGGATATGGTCCATATGTGTAGGAAACACCGTTCTATTGTTCTGGGCACACTCAAATTTCCTGCTGTCTTAGAGACTCTAGAAAGCAAGAGTGTGCTTCTTGCTCTAACCACAGTGTGATCCATGGATGAATACTATGCTGTGTGTTTCCCGTCAGAAATGGAGTTAAATCCCAGGCTCTGTGTCTTCCTACAAGCAAGACTTCGTTTCAGGTAAGGGTAGTCACTTTTCAGTTCAAAGGAACTACATCATTCACAAAGCTCACACGTTTCTCATCTTAACTGACAAACATTGGATGTTAGAGGACCAGTGCTTTGTATCAGTTTCAGAAGCAGAGTTGGACTAGATATGGTCCGTATGTGTAGGAAACACCATTCTTTTTTTTCTCAGCACACTCACGTTTCCTGCTGTGTTAGTGACTCTAGAAAGCAGGAGCGTGCTTCTCGCTCTAAAGCAGAGTGTGATCCATGGATGAGAACTATGCTGTGTGTTTCCATTCAGAAATGGAGTTAAATCCCAATCTCTGTGTCTTCCTACAAGCAAGACTTCGTTTCAGGTAAGGGCAGTCACTTTTCAGCTCAAACGAACTACATCGTTCACTGAGCTCACACATTTCTCATCTTAACAGACAAGCATTGGATGTTAGAGGACCAGTGCTTTGTATCAGTTTCAGAAGCAGATTTGGACTGGATATGGTCCATATGTGTAGGAAACACCGTTCTAATGTTCTTGGCACACTCAAATTTCTTGCTGTCTTAGAGACTCTAGAAAGCAAGAGTGTGCTTCTCGCTCTAACCACAGTGTGATCCATGGATGAATACTATGCTGTGTGTTTCCCTTCAGAAATGGAGTTAAATCCCAGGCTCTGTGTCTTCCTACAAGCAAGACTTCGTTTCAGGTAAGGGTAGTCACTTTTCAGTTTAAAGGAACTACATCATTCACAAAGCTCACACGTTTCTCATCTTAACTGACAAACATTGGATGTTAGAGGACCAGTGCTTTGTATCAGTTTCAGAAGCAGAGTTGGACTAGATATGGTCCGTATGTGTAGGAAACACCGTTCTTTTGTGATGGGCACACTCACGTTTCCTCCTGTCTTAGAGACTCTAAAAAGCAAGAGCGTGCTTCTTATTCTAAAGCAGAGTGTGATCAATGGATGAGAACACTGCTGTGTGTTTCAATTCAGAAATGGAGTTAAATCCCAGGCTCTGAGTCTTTGTACAAGCAAGACTTCGTTTAAGGTAAGGGCAGTCACTTTTTTGCTCAAACGAACTACATCTTTCATGAAGCTCACACGTTTCCCATCTTAACTGACAAGCATTGGATGTTAGAGGACCAGTGCTTTGTACCAGTTTCAGAAGATGAGTTGGACTAGATATGGTCCGTATGTGTAGGAAACACCGTTCTTTTGTTCTCAGCACACTCACGTTTCCTGCTGTCTTAGAGACTCTAGAAAGCAAGAGCGTGCTTCTCGCTCTACAGCAGTGTGTGATCCATGGATGAGAACTATGCTGTGTGTTTGCCTTCAGAAATGGAGTTAAATCCCAGGCTCTGAGTCTTCCTACAAGCAAGACTTCGTTTCAGGTAAGGACAGTCACTTTTCTGCTCAAACGAACTACATCGTTCACAGAGCTCACACGTTTCTCATCTTAACTGACAAGCATTGGATGTTAGAGGGTCAATGCTTTATATCAGTTTCAGAAGCAGATTCGGACTGGATATGGTCCATATGTGTAGGAAACACCGTTCTATTGTTCTGGGCACACTCAAATTTCCTGCTGTCTTAGAGACTCTAGAAAGCAAGAGTGTGCTTCTCGCTCTAACCACAGTGTGATCCATGGATGAATACTATGCTGTGTGTTTCCCGTCAGAAATGGAGTTAAATCCCAGGCTCTGTGTCTTCCTACAAGCAAGACTTCGTTTCAGGTAAGGGTAGTCACTTTTCAGTTCAAAGGAACTACATCATTCACAAAGCTCACACGTTTCTCATCTTAACTGACAAACATTGGATGTTAGAGGACCAGTGCTTTGTATCAGTTTCTGAAGCAGAGTTGGACTAGATATGGTCCGTATGTGTAGGAAACACCATTCTTTTTTTTCTCAGCACACTCACGTTTCCTGCTGTGTTAGTGACTCTAGAAAGCAGGAGCGTGCTTCTCGCTCTAAAGCAGAGTGTGATCCATGGATGAGAACTATGCTGTGTGTTTCCATTCAGAAATGGAGTTAAATCCCAATCTCTGTGTCTTCCTACAAGCAAGACTTCGTTTCAGGTAAGGGCAGTCACTTTTCAGCTCAAACGAACTACATCGTTCACTGAGCTCACACATTTCTCATCTTAACAGACAAGCATTGGATGTTAGAGGACCAGTGCTTTGTATCAGTTTCAGAAGCAGATTTGGACTGGATATGGTCCATATGTGTAGGAAACACCGTTCTAATGTTCTTGGCACACTCAAATTTCTTGCTGTCTTAGAGACTCTAGAAAGCAAGAGTGTGCTTCTCGCTCTAACCACAGTGTGATCCATGGATGAATACTATGCTGTGTGTTTCCCTTCAGAAATGGAGTTAAATCCCAGGCTCTGTGTCTTCCTACAAGCAAGACTTCGTTTCAGGTAAGGGTAGTCACTTTTCAGTTTAAAGGAACTACATCATTCACAAAGCTCACACGTTTCTCATCTTAACTGACAAACATTGGATGTTAGAGGACCAGTGCTTTGTATCAGTTTCAGAAGCAGAGTTGGACTAGATATGGTCCGTATGTGTAGGAAACACCGTTCTTTTGTGATGGGCACACTCACGTTTCCTCCTGTCTTAGAGACTCTAAAAAGCAAGAGCGTGCTTCTTATTCTAAAGCAGAGTGTGATCAATGGATGAGAACACTGCTGTGTGTTTCAATTCAGAAATGGAGTTAAATCCCAGGCTCTGAGTCTTTGTACAAGCAAGACTTCGTTTAAGGTAAGGGCAGTCACTTTTTTGCTCAAACGAACTACATCGTTCATGAAGCTCACACGTTTCCCATCTAAACTGACAAGCATTGGATGTTAGAGGACCAGTGCTTTGTACCAGTTTCAGAAGATGAGTTGGACTAGATATGGTCCGTGTGTGTAGGAAACACCGTTCTTTTGTTCTCAGCACACTCACGTTTCCTCTTGTCTTAGAGACACTAGAAAGCAAGAGCGTGCTTCTCGCTCTAAAGCAGAGTGTGATCCATGGATGAGAACTATGCTGTGTGTTTGCCTTCAGAAATGGAGTTAAATCCCAGGCTCTGAGTCTTCCTACAAGCAAGACTTCGTTTCAGGTAAGGACAGTCACTTTTCTGCTCAAACGAACTACATCGTTCACTGAGCTCACACATTTCTCATCTTAACAGACAAGCATTGGATGTTAGAGGACCAGTGCTTTGTATCAGTTTCAGAAGCAGATTTGGACTGGATATGGTCCATATGTGTAGGAAACACCGTTCTAATGTTCTGGGCACACTCAAATTTCCTGCTGTCTTAGAGACTCTAGAAAGCAAGAGTGTGCTTCTCGCTCTAACCACAGTGTGATCCATGGATGAATACTATGCTGTGTGTTTCCCTTCAGAAATGGAGTTAAATCCCAGGCTCTGTGTCTTCCTACAAGCAAGACTTCTTTTCAGGTAAGGGTAGTCACTTTTCAGTTTAAAGGAACTACATCATTCACAAAGCTCACACGTTTCTCATCTTAACTGACAAACATTGGATGTTAGAGGACCAGTGCTTTGTATAGTTTCAGAAGATGAGTTGGACTAGATATGGTCCGTATGTGTAGGAAACACCGTTCTTTTGTTCTCAGCACACTCACGTTTCCTCCTGTCTTAGAGACTCTAAAAAGCAAGAGCGTGCTTCTTATTCTAAAGCAGAGTGTGATCAATGGATGAGAACACTGCTGTGTGTTTCAATTCAGAAATGGAGTTAAATCCCTGGCTCTGAGTCTTCCCACAAGCAAGACTTTGTTTAAGGTAAGGGCAGTCACTTTTTTGCTCAAACGAACTACATCGTTCATGAAGCTCACACGTTTCCCATCTTAACTGACAAGCATTGGATGTTAGAGGACCAGTGCTTTGTACCAGTTTCAGAAGATGAGTTGGACTAGATATGGTCCGTATGTGTAGGAAACACCGTTCTTTTGTTCTCAGCACACTCACGTTTCCTGCTGTCTTAGAGACTCTAGAAAGCAAGAGCGTGCTTGTCGCTCTAAAGCAGATTGTGATATATGGATGAGAACTATGCTGTGTGTTTGCCTTCAGAAATGGAGTTAAATCCCAGGCTCTGAGTCTTCCTACAAGCAAGACTTCGTTTCAGGTAAGGACAGTCACTTTTCTGCTCAAACGAACTACATCGTTCACAGAGATCACACGTTTCTCATCTTAACTGACAAGCATTGGATGTTAGAGGGTCAATGCTTTATATCAGTTTCAGAAGCAGATTTGGACTGGATATGGTCCATATGTGTAGGAAACACCGTTCTATTGTTCTGGGCACACTCAAATTTCCTGCTGTCTTAGAGACTCTAGAAAGCAAGAGTGTGCTTCTCGCTCTAACCACAGTGTGATCCATGGATGAATACTATGCTGTGTGTTTCCCTTCAGAAATGGAGTTAAATCCCAGGCTCTGTGTCTTCCTACAAGCAAGACTTCGTTTCAGGTAAGGGTAGTCACTTTTCAGTTCAAAGGAACTACATCATTCACAAAGCTCACACGTTTCTCATCTTAACTGACAAACATTGGATGTTAGAGGACCAGTGCTTTGTATCAGTTTCAGAAGCAGAGTTGGACTAGACATGGTCCGTATGTGTAGGAAACACCATTTTTTTTTTCTCAGCACACTCACGTTTCCTGCTGTGTTAGTGACTCTAGAAAGCAAGAGCGTGCTTCTCGCTCTAAAGCAGAGTGTGATCCATGGATGAGAACTATGCTGTGTGTTTCCATTCAGAAATGGAGTTAAATCCCAATCTCTGTGTCTTCCTACAAGCAAGACTTCGTTTCAGGTAAGGGCAGTCACTTTTCAGCTCAAACGAACTACATCGTTCACTGAGCTCACACATTTCTCATCTTAACAGGCAAGCATTGGATGTTAGAGGACCAGTGCTTTGTATCAGTTTCAGAAGCAGAGTTGGACTAGATATGGTCCGTATGTGTAGGAAACACCGTTCTTTTGTTCTCAGCACACTCACGTTTCCTGCTCTCTTAGAGACTCTAGAAAGCAAGAGCGTGCTTCTCGTTCTAAAGCAGAGTGTGATCCATGGATGAGAACTATGCTGTGTGTTTGCCTTCAGAAATGGAGTTAAATCCCAGGCTATGTGTCTTCCTACAAGCAAGACTTCAATTCAGGTAAGGCAGTCACTTCTCTGCTCAAACGAACTACATCGTTCATGAAGCTCACACATTTCCCATCGTAACTGACAAGCATTGGATGTTAGAGGGTCAGTGCTTTGTATCAGTTTCAGAAGCAGATTTGGACTAGATATGGTCCGTATGTGTAGGAAACACCGTTCTTTTGTGATGGACACACTCACGTTTCCTCCTGTCTTAGAGACTCTAAAAAGCAAGAGCGTGCTTCTTATTCTAAAGCAGAGTGTGATCAATGGATGAGAACACTGCTGTGTGTTTCAATTCAGAAATGGAGTTAAATCCCAGGCTCTGAGTCTTTGTACAAGCAAGACTTCGTTTAAGGTAAGGGCAGTCACTTTTTTGCTCAAACGAACTACATCGTTCATGAAGCTCACACGTTTCCCATCTTAACTGACAAGCATTGGATGTTAGAGGACCAGTGCTTTGTACCAGTTTCAGAAGATGACTTGGACTAGATATGGTCCGTGTGTGTAGGAAACACCGTTCTTTTGTTCTCAGCACACTCACGTTTCCTGCTGTGTTAGTGACTCTAGAAAGCAGGAGCGTTCTTCTCGCTCTAAAGCAGAGTGTGATCCATGGATGAGAACTATGCTGTGTGTTTCCATTCAGAAATGGAGTTAAATCCCAATCTCTGTGTCTTCCTACAAGCAAGACTTCGTTTCAGGTAAGGGCAGTCACTTTTCAGCTCAAACGAACTACATCGTTCACTGAGCTCACACATTTCTCATCTTAACAGACAAGCATTGGATGTTAGAGGACCAGTGCTTTGTATCAGTTTCAGAAGCAGATTTGGACTGGATATGGTCCATATGTGTAGGAAACACCGTTCTAATGTTCTTGGCACACTCAAATTTCTTGCTGTCTTAGAGACTCTAGAAAGCAAGAGTGTGCTTCTCGCTCTAACCACAGTGTGATCCATGGATGAATACTATGCTGTGTGTTTCCCTTCAGAAATGGAGTTAAATCCCAGGCTCTGTGTCTTCCTACAAGCAAGACTTCGTTTCAGGTAAGGGTAGTCACTTTTCAGTTTAAAGGAACTACATCATTCACAAAGCTCACACGTTTCTCATCTTAACTGACAAACATTGGATGTTAGAGGACCAGTGCTTTGTATCAGTTTCAGAAGCAGAGTTGGACTAGATATGGTCCGTATGTGTAGGAAACACCGTTCTTTTGTGATGGGCACACTCACGTTTCCTCCTGTCTTAGAGACTCTAAAAAGCAAGAGCGTGCTTCTTATTCTAAAGCAGAGTGTGATCAATGGATGAGAACACTGCTGTGTGTTTCAATTCAGAAATGGAGTTAAATCCCAGGCTCTGAGTCTTTGTACAAGCAAGACTTCGTTTAAGGTAAGGGCAGTCACTTTTTTGCTCAAACGAACTACATCGTTCATGAAGCTCACACGTTTCCCATCTAAACTGACAAGCATTGGATGTTAGAGGACCAGTGCTTTGTACCAGTTTCAGAAGATGAGTTGGACTAGATATGGTCCGTGTGTGTAGGAAACACCGTTCTTTTGTTCTCAGCACACTCACGTTTCCTCTTGTCTTAGAGACACTAGAAAGCAAGAGCGTGCTTCTCGCTCTAAAGCAGAGTGTGATCCATGGATGAGAACTATGCTGTGTGTTTGCCTTCAGAAATGGAGTTAAATCCCAGGCTCTGAGTCTTCCTACAAGCAAGACTTCGTTTCAGGTAAGGACAGTCACTTTTCTGCTCAAACGAACTACATCGTTCACTGAGCTCACACATTTCTCATCTTAACAGACAAGCATTGGATGTTAGAGGACCAGTGCTTTGTATCAGTTTCAGAAGCAGATTTGGACTGGATATGGTCCATATGTGTAGGAAACACCGTTCTAATGTTCTGGGCACACTCAAATTTCCTGCTGTCTTAGAGACTCTAGAAAGCAAGAGTGTGCTTCTCGCTCTAACCACAGTGTGATCCATGGATGAATACTATGCTGTGTGTTTCCCTTCAGAAATGGAGTTAAATCCCAGGCTCTGTGTCTTCCTACAAGCAAGACTTCTTTTCAGGTAAGGGTAGTCACTTTTCAGTTTAAAGGAACTACATCATTCACAAAGCTCACACGTTTCTCATCTTAACTGACAAACATTGGATGTTAGAGGACCAGTGCTTTGTATCAGTTTCAGAAGATGAGTTGGACTAGATATGGTCCGTATGTGTAGGAAACACCGTTCTTTTGTTCTCAGCACACTCACGTTTCCTCCTGTCTTAGAGACTCTAAAAAGCAAGAGCGTGCTTCTTATTCTAAAGCAGAGTGTGATCAATGGATGAGAACACTGCTGTGTGTTTCAATTCAGAAATGGAGTTAAATCCCTGGCTCTGAGTCTTCCCACAAGCAAGACTTTGTTTAAGGTAAGGGCAGTCACTTTTTTGCTCAAACGAACTACATCGTTCATGAAGCTCACACGTTTCCCATCTTAACTGACAAGCATTGGATGTTAGAGGACCAGTGCTTTGTACCAGTTTCAGAAGATGAGTTGGACTAGATATGGTCCGTATGTGTAGGAAACACCGTTCTTTTGTTCTCAGCACACTCACGTTTCCTGCTGTCTTAGAGACTCTAGAAAGCAAGAGCGTGCTTGTCGCTCTAAAGCAGATTGTGATATATGGATGAGAACTATGCTGTGTGTTTGCCTTCAGAAATGGAGTTAAATCCCAGGCTCTGAGTCTTCCTACAAGCAAGACTTCGTTTCAGGTAAGGACAGTCACTTTTCTGCTCAAACGAACTACATCGTTCACAGAGATCACACGTTTCTCATCTTAACTGACAAGCATTGGATGTTAGAGGGTCAATGCTTTATATCAGTTTCAGAAGCAGATTTGGACTGGATATGGTCCATATGTGTAGGAAACACCGTTCTATTGTTCTGGGCACACTCAAATTTCCTGCTGTCTTAGAGACTCTAGAAAGCAAGAGTGTGCTTCTCGCTCTAACCACAGTGTGATCCATGGATGAATACTATGCTGTGTGTTTCCCTTCAGAAATGGAGTTAAATCCCAGGCTCTGTGTCTTCCTACAAGCAAGACTTCGTTTCAGGTAAGGGTAGTCACTTTTCAGTTCAAAGGAACTACATCATTCACAAAGCTCACACGTTTCTCATCTTAACTGACAAACATTGGATGTTAGAGGACCAGTGCTTTGTATCAGTTTCAGAAGCAGAGTTGGACTAGACATGGTCCGTATGTGTAGGAAACACCATTTTTTTTTCTCAGCACACTCACGTTTCCTGCTGTGTTAGTGACTCTAGAAAGCAAGAGCGTGCTTCTCGCTCTAAAGCAGAGTGTGATCCATGGATGAGAACTATGCTGTGTGTTTCCATTCAGAAATGGAGTTAAATCCCAATCTCTGTGTCTTCCTACAAGCAAGACTTCGTTTCAGGTAAGGGCAGTCACTTTTCAGCTCAAACGAACTACATCGTTCACTGAGCTCACACATTTCTCATCTTAACAGGCAAGCATTGGATGTTAGAGGACCAGTGCTTTGTATCAGTTTCAGAAGCAGAGTTGGACTAGATATGGTCCGTATGTGTAGGAAACACCGTTCTTTTGTTCTCAGCACACTCACGTTTCCTGCTCTCTTAGAGACTCTAGAAAGCAAGAGCGTGCTTCTCGTTCTAAAGCAGAGTGTGATCCATGGATGAGAACTATGCTGTGTGTTTGCCTTCAGAAATGGAGTTAAATCCCAGGCTATGTGTCTTCCTACAAGCAAGACTTCAATTCAGGTAAGGCAGTCACTTCTCTGCTCAAACGAACTACATCGTTCATGAAGCTCACACATTTCCCATCGTAACTGACAAGCATTGGATGTTAGAGGGTCAGTGCTTTGTATCAGTTTCAGAAGCAGATTTGGACTAGATATGGTCCGTATGTGTAGGAAACACCGTTCTTTTGTGATGGACACACTCACGTTTCCTCCTGTCTTAGAGACTCTAAAAAGCAAGAGCGTGCTTCTTATTCTAAAGCAGAGTGTGATCAATGGATGAGAACACTGCTGTGTGTTTCAATTCAGAAATGGAGTTAAATCCCAGGCTCTGAGTCTTTGTACAAGCAAGACTTCGTTTAAGGTAAGGGCAGTCACTTTTTTGCTCAAACGAACTACATCGTTCATGAAGCTCACACGTTTCCCATCTTAACTGACAAGCATTGGATGTTAGAGGACCAGTGCTTTGTACCAGTTTCAGAAGATGACTTGGACTAGATATGGTCCGTGTGTGTAGGAAACACCGTTCTTTTGTTCTCAGCACACTCACGTTTCCTGCTGTGTTAGTGACTCTAGAAAGCAAGAGCGTGCTTCTCGCTCTAAAGCAGAGTGTGATCCATGGATGAGAACTATGCTGTGTGTTTCCATTCAGAAATGGAGTTAAATCCCAATCTCTGTGTCTTCCTACAAGCAAGACTTCGTTTCAGGTAAGGGCAGTCACTTTTCAGCTCAAACGAACTACATCGTTCACAGAGCTCACACATTTCTCATCTTAACAGACAAGCATTGGATGTTAGAGGACCAGTGCTTTGTATCAGTTTCAGAAGCAGATTTGGACTGGATATGGTCCATATGTGTAGGAAACACCGTTCTAATGTTCTGGGCACACTCAAATTTCCTGCTGTCTTAGAGACTCTAGAAAGCAAGAGTGTGCTTCTCGCTCTAACCACAGTGTGATCCATGGATGAATACTATGCTGTGTGTTTCCCTTCAGAAATGGAGTTAAATCCCAGGCTCTGTGTCTTCCTACAAGCAAGACTTCGTTTCAGGTAAGGGTAGTCACTTTTCAGTTTAAAGGAACTACATCATTCACAAAGCTCACACCTTTCTCATCTTAACTGACAAACATTGGATGTTAGAGGACCAGTGCTTTGTATCAGTTTCAGAAGATGAGTTGGACTAGATATGGTCCGTATGTGTAGGAAACACCGTTCTTTTGTTCTCAGCACACTCACGTTTCCTCCTGTCTTAGAGACACTAAAAAGCAAGAGCGTGCTTCTTATTCTAAAGCAGAGTGTGATCAATGGATGAGAACACTGCTGTGTGTTTCAATTCAGAAATGGAGTTAAATCCCTGGCTCTGAGTCTTCCCACAAGCAAGACTTCGTTTAAGGTAAGGGCAGTCAATTTTTTGCTCAAACGAACTACATCGTTCATGAAGCTCACACGTTTCCCATCTTAACTGACAAGCATTGGATGTTAGAGGACCAGTGCTTTGTACCAGTTTCAGAAGATGAGTTGGACTAGATATGGTCCGTATGTGTAGGAAACACCGTTCTTTTGTTCTCAGCACACTCACGTTTCCTGCTGTCTTAGAGACTCTAGAAAGCAAGAGCGTGCTTCTCGCTCTAAAGCAGAGTGTGATCCATGGATGAGAACTATGCTGTGTGTTTGCCTTCAGAAATGGAGTTAAATCCCAGGCTCTGAGTCTTCCTACAAGCAAGACTTCGTTTCAGGTAAGGACAGTCACTTTTCTGCTCAAACGAACTACATCGTTCACAGAGCTCACACGTTTCTCATCTTAACTGACAAGCATTGGATGTTAGAGGGTCAATGCTTTATATCAGTTTCAGAAGCAGATTCGGACTGGATATGGTCCATATGTGTAGGAAACACTGTTCTATTGTTCTGGGCACACTCAAATTTCCTGCTGTCTTAGAGACTCTAGAAAGCAAGAGTGTGCTTCTCGCTCTAACCACAGTGTGATCCATGGATGAATACTATGCTGTGTGTTTCCCGTCAGAAATGGAGTTAAATCCCAGGCTCTGTGTCTTCCTACAAGCAAGACTTCGTTTCAGGTAAGGGTAGTCACTTTTCAGTTCAAAGGAACTACATCATTCACAAAGCTCACACGTTTCTCATCTTCACTGACAAACATTGGATGTTAGAGGACCAGTGCTTTGTATCAGTTTCAGAAGCAGAGTTGGACTAGATATGGTCTGTATGTGTAGGAAACACCGTTCTTTTGTGATGGGCACACTCACGTTTCCTCCTGTCTTAGAGACTCTAAAAAGCAAGAGCGTGCTTCTTATTCTAAAGCAGAGTGTGATCAATGGATGAGAACACTGCTGTGTGTTTCAATTCAGAAATGGAGTTAAATCCCAGGCTCTGAGTCTTTGTACAAGCAAGACTTCGTTTAAGGTAAGGGCAGTCACTTTTTTGCTCAAAGGAACTACATCGTTCATGAAGCTCACACGTTTCCCATCTAAACTGACAAGCATTGGATGTTAGAGGACCATTGCTTTGTACCAGTTTCAGAAGATGACTTGGACTAGATATGGTCCGTGTGTGTAGGAAACACCGTTCTTTTGTTCTCAGCACACTCACGTTTCCTGCTGTGTTAGTGACTCTAGAAAGCAAGAGCGTGCTTCTCGCTCTAAAGCAGAGTGTGATCCATGGATGAGAACTATGCTGTGTGTTTCCATTCAGAAATGGAGTTAAATCCCAATCTCTGTGTCTTCCTACAAGCAAGACTTCGTTTCAGGTAAGGGCAGTCACTTTTCAGCTCAAACGAACTACATCGTTCACAGAGCTCACACATTTCTCATCTTAACAGACAAGCATTGGATGTTAGAGGACCAGTGCTTTGTATCAGTTTCAGAAGCAGATTTGGACTGGATATGGTCCATATGTGTAGGAAACACCGTTCTAATGTTCTGGGCACACTCAAATTTCCTGCTGTCTTAGAGACTCTAGAAAGCAAGAGTGTGCTTCTCGCTCTAACCACAGTGTGATCCATGGATGAATACTATGCTGTGTGTTTCCCTTCAGAAATGGAGTTAAATCCCAGGCTCTGTGTCTTCCTACAAGCAAGACTTCGTTTCAGGTAAGGGTAGTCACTTTTCAGTTTAAAGGAACTACATCATTCACAAAGCTCACACGTTTCTCATCTTAACTGACAAACATTGGATGTTAGAGGACCAGTGCTTTGTATCAGTTTCAGAAGCAGAGTTGGACTAGATATGGTCCGTATGTGTAGGAAACACCGTTCTTTTGTGATGGGCACACTCATGTTTCCTCCTGTCTTAGAGACTCTAAAAAGCAAGAGCGTGCTTCTTATTCTAAAGCAGAGTGTGATCAATGGATGAGAACACTGCTGTGTGTTTCAATTCAGAAATGGAGTTAACTCCCTGGCTCTGAGTCTTCCCACAAGCAAGACTTCGTTTAAGGTAAGGGCAGTCACTTTTTTGCTCAAACGAACTACATCGTTCATGAAGCTCACACGTTTCCCATCTTAACTGACAAGCATTGGATGTTAGAGGACCAGTGCTTTGTACCAGTTTCAGAAGATGAGTTGGACTAGATATGGTCCTTATGTGTAGGAAACACCGTTCTTTTGTTCTCAGCACACTCACGTTTCCTGCTGTCTTAGAGACTCTAGAAAGCAAGAGCGTGCTTCTCGCTCTAAAGCAGAGTGTGATCCATGGATGAGAACTATGCTGTGTGTTTGCCTTCAGAAATGGAGTTAAATCCCAGGCTCTGAGTCTTCCTACAAGCAAGACTTCGTTTCAGGTAAGGACAGTCACTTTTCTGCTCAAACGAACTACATCGTTCACAGAGCTCACACGTTTCTCATCTTAACTGACAAGCATTGGATGTTAGAGGGTCAATGCTTTATATCAGTTTCAGAAGCAGATTCGGACTGGATATGGTCCATATGTGTAGGAAACACCGTTCTATTGTTCTGGGCACACTCAAATTTCCTGCTGTCTTAGACACTCTAGAAAGCAAGAGTGTGCTTCTCGCTCTAACCACAGTGTGATCCATGGATGAATACTATGCTGTGTGTTTCCCGTCAGAAATGGAGTTAAATCCCAGGCTCTGTGTCTTCCTACAAGCAAGACTTCGTTTCAGGTAAGGGTAGTCACTTTTCAGTTCAAAGGAACTACATCATTCACAAAGCTCACACGTTTCTCATCTTCACTGACAAACATTGGATGTTAGAGGACCAGTGCTTTGTATCAGTTTCAGAAGCAGAGTTGGACTAGATATGGTCCGTATGTGTAGGAAACACCATTCTTTTTTTTCTCAGCACACTCACGTTTCCTGCTGTGTTAGTGACTCTAGAAAGCAAGAGCGTGCTTCTCGCTCTAAAGCAGAGTGTGATCCATGGATGAGAACTATGCTGTGTGTTTCCATTCAGAAATGGAGTTAAATCCCAATCTCTGTGTCTTCCTACAAGCAAGACTTCGTTTCAGGTATGGGCAGTCACTTTTCAGCTCAAACGAACTACATCGTTCACTGAGCTCACACATTTCTCATCTTAACAGACAAGCATTGGATGTTAGAGGACCAGTGCTTTGTATCAGTTTCAGAAGCAGATTTGGACTGGATATGGTCCATATGTGTAGGAAACACCGTTCTAATGTTCTTGGCACACTCAAATTTCTTGCTGTCTTAGAGACTCTAGAAAGCAAGAGTGTGCTTCTCGCTCTAACCACAGTGTGATCCATGGATGAATACTATGCTGTGTGTTTCCCTTCAGAAATGGAGTTAAATCCCAGGCTCTGTGTCTTCCTACAAGCAAGACTTCGTTTCAGGTAAGGGTAGTCACTTTTCAGTTTAAAGGAACTACATCATTCACAAAGCTCACACGTTTCTCATCTTAACTGACAAACATTGGATGTTAGAGGACCAGTGCTTTGTATCAGTTTCAGAAGCAGAGTTGGACTAGATATGGTCCGTATGTGTAGGAAACACCGTTCTTTTGTGATGGGCACACTCACGTTTCCTCCTGTCTTAGAGACTCTAAAAAGCAACAGCGTGCTTCTTATTCTAAAGCAGAGTGTGATCAATGGATGAGAACACTGCTGTGTGTTTCAATTCAGAAATGGAGTTAAATCCCAGGCTCTGAGTCTTTGTACAAGCAAGACTTCGTTTAAGGTAAGGGCAGTCACTTTTTTGCTCAAACGAACTACATCGTTCATGAAGCTCACACGTTTCCCATCTAAACTGACAAGCATTGGATGTTAGAGGACCATTGCTTTGTACCAGTTTCAGAAGATGACTTGGACTAGATATGGTCCGTGTGTGTAGGAAACACCGTTCTTTTGTTCTCAGCACACTCACGTTTCCTGCTGTGTTAGTGACTCTAGAAAGCAAGAGCGTGCTTCTCGCTCTAAAGCAGAGTGTGATCCATGGATGAGAACTATGCTGTGTGTTTCCATTCAGAAATGGAGTTAAATCCCAATCTCTGTGTCTTCCTACAAGCAAGACTTCGTTTCAGGTAAGGGCAGTCACTTTTCAGCTCAAACGAACTACATCGTTCACAGAGCTCACACATTTCTCATCTTAACAGACAAGCATTGGATGTTAGAGGACCAGTGCTTTGTATCAGTTTCAGAAGCAGATTTGGACTGGATATGGTCCATATGTGTAGGAAACACCGTTCTAATGTTCTGGGCACACTCAAATTTCCTGCTGTCTTAGAGACTCTAGAAAGCAAGAGTGTGCTTCTCGCTCTAACCACAGTGTGATCCATGGATGAATACTAT
The DNA here is from genome assembly GCA_949786385.1 of Onychomys leucogaster. NCBI lineage: Eukaryota > Metazoa > Chordata > Mammalia > Rodentia > Cricetidae > Onychomys > Onychomys leucogaster. The sequence goes on along the minus strand of CATKUP010000149.1, from coordinate 822,467 downwards.
GCTGTGTGTTTCCCTTCAGAAATGGAGTTAAATCCCAGGCTCTGTGTCTTCCTACAAGCAAGACTTCGTTTCAGGTAAGGGTAGTCACTTTTCAGTTTAAAGGAACTACATCATTCACAAAGCTCACACCTTTCTCATCTTAACTGACAAACATTGGATGTTAGAGGACCAGTGCTTTGTATCAGTTTCAGAAGATGAGTTGGACTAGATATGGTCCGTATGTGTAGGAAACACCGTTCTTTTGTTCTCAGCACACTCACGTTTCCTCCTGTCTTAGAGACTCTAAAAAGCAAGAGCGTGCTTCTTATTCTAAAGCAGAGTGTGATCAATGGATGAGAACACTGCTGTGTGTTTCAATTCAGAAATGGAGTTAAATCCCTGGCTCTGAGTCTTCCCACAAGCAAGACTTCGTTTAAGGTAAGGGCAGTCACTTTTTTGCTCAAACAAACTACATCGTTCATGAAGCTCACACGTTTCCCATCTTAACTGACAAGCATTGGATGTTAGAGGACCAGTGCTTTGTACCAGTTTCAGAAGATGAGTTGGACTAGATATGGTCCGTATGTGTAGGAAACACCGTTCTTTTGTTCTCAGCACACTCACGTTTCCTCCTGTCTTAGAGACTCTAAAAAGCAAGAGCGTGCTTCTTATTCTAAAGCAGAGTGTGATCAATGGATGAGAACACTGCTGTGTGTTTCAATTCAGAAATGGAGTTAAATCCCTGGCTCTGAGTCTTCCCACAAGCAAGACTTCGTTTAAGGTAAGGGCAGTCACTTTTTTGCTCAAACGAACTACATCGTTCATGAAGCTCACACGTTTCCCATCTTAACTGACAAGCATTGGATGTTAGAGGACCAGTGCTTTGTACCAGTTTCAGAAGATGAGTTGGACTAGATATGGTCCGTATGTGTAGGAAACACCGTTCTTTTGTTCTCAGCACACTCACGTTTCCTGCTGTGTTAGTGACTCTAGAAAGCAAGAGCGTGCTTCTCGCTCTAACCACAGTGTGATCCATGGATGAATACTATGCTGTGTGTTTCCCGTCAGAAATGGAGTTAAATCCCAGGCTCTGAGTCTTCCTACAAGCAAGACTTCGTTTCAGGTAAGGGTAGTCACTTTTCAGTTCAAAGGAACTACATCATTCACAAAGCTCACACGTTTCTCATCTTCACTGACAAACATTGGATGTTAGAGGACCAGTGCTTTGTATCAGTTTCAGAAGCAGAGTTGGACTAGATATGGTCCGTATGTGTAGGAAACACCATTCTTTTTTTTCTCAGCACACTCACGTTTCCTGCTGTGTTAGTGACTCTAGAAAGCAAGAGCGTGCTTCTCGCTCTAAAGCAGAGTGTGATCCATGGATGAGAACTATGCTGTGTGTTTCCATTCAGAAATGGAGTTAAATCCCAATCTCTGTGTCTTCCTACAAGCAAGACTTCGTTTCAGGTAAGGGCAGTCACTTTTCAGCTCAAACGAACTACATCGTTCACTGAGCTCACACATTTCTCATCTTAACAGACAAGCATTGGATGTTAGAGGACCAGTGCTTTGTATCAGTTTCAGAAGCAGATTTGGACTGGATATGGTCCATATGTGTAGGAAACACCGTTCTAATGTTCTTGGCACACTCAAATTTCTTGCTGTCTTAGAGACTCTAGAAAGCAAGAGTGTGCTTCTCGCTCTAACCACAGTGTGATCCATGGATGAATACTATGCTGTGTGTTTCCCTTCAGAAATGGAGTTAAATCCCAGGCTCTGTGTCTTCCTACAAGCAAGACTTCGTTTCAGGTAAGGGTAGTCACTTTTCAGTTTAAAGGAACTACATCATTCACAAAGCTCACACGTTTCTCATCTTAACTGACAAACATTGGATGTTAGAGGACCAGTGCTTTGTATCAGTTTCAGAAGCAGAGTTGGACTAGATATGGTCCGTATGTGTAGGAAACACCGTTCTTTTGTGATGGGCACACTCACGTTTCCTCCTGTCTTAGAGACTCTAAAAGCAAGAGCGTGCTTCTTATTCTAAAGCAGAGTGTGATCAATGGATGAGAACACTGCTGTGTGTTTCAATTCAGAAATGGAGTTAAATCCCAGGCTCTGAGTCTTTGTACAAGCAAGACTTCGTTTAAGGTAAGGGCAGTCACTTTTTTGCTCAAACGAACTACATCGTTCATGAAGCTCACACGTTTCCCATCTAAACTGACAAGCATTGGATGTTAGAGGGTCAATGCTTTATATCAGTTTCAGAAGCAGATTCGGACTGGATATGGTCCATATGTGTAGGAAACACCGTTCTATTGTTCTGGGCACACTCAAATTTCCTGCTGTCTTAGAGACTCTAGAAAGCAAGAGTGTGCTTCTCGCTCTAACCACAGTGTGATCCATGGATGAATACTATGCTGTGTGTTTCCCTTCAGAAATGGAGTTAAATCCCAGGCTCTGTGTCTTCCTAAAAGCAAGACTTCGTTTCAGGTAAGGGTAGTCACTTTTCAGTTCAAAGGAACTACATCATTCACAAAGCTCACACGTTTCTCATCTTAACTGACAAGCATTGGATGTTAGAGGACCAGTGCTTTGTATCAGTTTCAGAAGCAGATTTGGACTGGATATGGTCCATATGTGTAGGAAACACCGTTCTAATGTTCTGGGCACACTCAAATTTCCTGCTGTCTTAGAGACTCTAGAAAGCAAGAGTGTGCTTCTCGCTCTAACCACAGTGTGATCCATGGATGAATACTATGCTGTGTGTTTCCCTTCAGAAATGGAGTTAAATCCCAGGCTCTGTGTCTTCCTACAAGCAAGACTTCTTTTCAGGTAAGGGTAGTCACTTTTCAGTTTAAAGGAACTACATCATTCACAAAGCTCACACCTTTCTCATCTTAACTGACAAACATTGGATGTTAGAGGACCAGTGCTTTGTATCAGTTTCAGAAGCAGAGTTGGACTAGATATGGTCCGTATGTGTAGGAAACACCGTTCTTTTGTTCTCAGCACACTCACGTTTCCTCCTGTCTTAGAGACTCTAAAAAGCAAGAGCGTGCTTCTTATTCTAAAGCAGAGTGTGATCAATGGATGAGAACACTGCTGTGTGTTTCAATTCAGAAATGGAGTTAAATCCCTGGCTCTGAGTCTTCCCACAAGCAAGACTTCGTTTAAGGTAAGGGCAGTCACTTTTTTGCTCAAACGAACTACATCGTTCATGAAGCTCACACGTTTCCCATCTTAACTGACAAGCATTGGATGTTAGAGGACCAGTGCTTTGTACCAGTTTCAGAAGATGAGTTGGACTAGATATGGTCCGTATGTGTAGGAAACACCGTTCTTTTGTTCTCAGCACACTCACGTTTCCTGCTCTCTTAGAGACTCTAGAAAGCAAGAGCGTGCTTCTCGTTCTAAAGCAGAGTGTGATCCATGGATGAGAACTATGCTGTGTGTTTGCCTTCAGAAATGGAGTTAAATCCCAGGCTATGAGTCTTCCTACAAGCAAGACTTCAATTCAGGTAAGGCAGTCACTTCTCTGCTCAAACGAACTACATCGTTCATGAAGCTCACACGTTTCTCATCTTAACTGACAAGCATTGGATGTTAGAGGACCAGTGCTTTGTATCAGTTTCAGAAGCAGATTTGGACTGGATATGGTCCATATGTGTAGGAAACACCATTCTAATGTTCTTGGCACACTCAAATTTCTTGCTGTCTTAGAGACTCTAGAAAGCAAGAGTGTGCTTCTCGCTCTAACCACAGTGTGATCCATGGATGAATACTATGCTGTGTGTTTCCCTTCAGAAATGGAGTTAAATCCCAGGCTCTGTGTCTTCCTACAAGCAAGACTTCGTTTCAGGTAAGGGTAGTCACTTTTCAGTTTAAAGGAACTACATCATTCACAAAGCTCACACGTTTCTCATCTTAACTGACAAACATTGGATGTTAGAGGACCAGTGCTTTGTATCAGTTTCAGAAGCAGAGTTGGACTAGATATGGTCCGTATGTGTAGGAAACACCGTTCTTTTGTGATGGGCACACTCACGTTTCCTCCTGTCTTAGAGACTCTAAAAGCAAGAGCGTGCTTCTTATTCTAAAGCAGAGTGTGATCAATGGATGAGAACACTGCTGTGTGTTTCAATTCAGAAATGGAGTTAAATCCCAGGCTCTGAGTCTTTGTACAAGCAAGACTTCGTTTAAGGTAAGGGCAGTCACTTTTTTGCTCAAACGAACTACATCGTTCATGAAGCTCACACGTTTCCCATCTAAACTGACAAGCATTGGATGTTAGAGGGTCAATGCTTTATATCAGTTTCAGAAGCAGATTTGGACTGGATATGGTCCATATGTGTAGGAAACACCGTTCTATTGTTCTGGGCACACTCAAATTTCCTGCTGTCTTAGAGACTCTAGAAAGCAAGAGTGTGCTTCTCGCTCTAACCACAGTGTGATCCATGGATGAATACTATGCTGTGTGTTTCCCTTCAGAAATGGAGTTAAATCCCAGGCTCTGTGTCTTCCTAAAAGCAAGACTTCGTTTCAGGTAAGGGTAGTCACTTTTCAGTTCAAAGGAACTACATCATTCACAAAGCTCACACGTTTCTCATCTTAACTGACAAGCATTGGATGTTAGAGGACCAGTGCTTTGTATCAGTTTCAGAAGCAGATTTGGACTGCATATGGTCCATATGTGTAGGAAACACCGTTCTAATGTTCTGGGCACACTCAAATTTCCTGCTGTCTTAGAGACTCTAGAAAGCAAGAGTGTGCTTCTCGCTCTAACCACAGTGTGATCCATGGATGAATACTATGCTGTGTGTTTCCCTTCAGAAATGGAGTTAAATCCCAGGCTCTGTGTCTTCCTACAAGCAAGACTTCTTTTCAGGTAAGGGTAGTCACTTTTCAGTTTAAAGGAACTACATCATTCACAAAGCTCACACCTTTCTCATCTTAACTGACAAACATTGGATGTTAGAGGACCAGTGCTTTGTATCAGTTTCAGAAGCAGAGTTGGACTAGATATGGTCCGTATGTGTAGGAAACACCGTTCTTTTGTTCTCAGCACACTCACGTTTCCTCCTGTCTTAGAGACTCTAAAAAGCAAGAGCGTGCTTCTTATTCTAAAGCAGAGTGTGATCAATGGATGAGAACACTGCTGTGTGTTTCAATTCAGAAATGGAGTTAAATCCCTGGCTCTGAGTCTTCCCACAAGCAAGACTTCGTTTAAGGTAAGGGCAGTCACTTTTTTGCTCAAACGAACTACATCGTTCATGAAGCTCACACGTTTCCCATCTTAACTGACAAGCATTGGATGTTAGAGGACCAGTGCTTTGTACCAGTTTCAGAAGATGAGTTGGACTAGATATGGTCCGTATGTGTAGGAAACACCGTTCTTTTGTTCTCAGCACACTCACGTTTCCTGCTCTCTTAGAGACTCTAGAAAGCAAGAGCGTGCTTCTCGTTCTAAAGCAGAGTGTGATCCATGGATGAGAACTATGCTGTGTGTTTGCCTTCAGAAATGGAGTTAAATCCCAGGCTATGAGTCTTCCTACAAGCAAGACTTCAATTCAGGTAAGGCAGTCACTTCTCTGCTCAAACGAACTACATCGTTCATGAAGCTCACACGTTTCTCATCTTAACTGACAAGCATTGGATGTTAGAGGACCAGTGCTTTGTATCAGTTTCAGAAGCAGATTTGGACTGGATATGGTCCATATGTGTAGGAAACACCGTTCTAATGTTCTGGGCACACTCAAATTTCCTGCTGTCTTAGAGACTCTAGAAAGCAAGAGTGTGCTTCTCGCTCTAACCACAGTGTGATCCATGGATGAATACTATGCTGTGTGTTTCCCTTCAGAAATGGAGTTAAATCCCAGGCTCTGTGTCTTCCTACAAGCAAGACTTCGTTTCAGGTAAGGGTAGTCACTTTTCAGTTTAAAGGAACTACATCATTCACAAAGCTCACACCTTTCCCATCTTAACTGACAAACATTGGATGTTAGAGGACCAGTGCTTTGTATCAGTTTCAGAAGCAGAGTTGGACTAGATATGGTCCGTATGTGTAGGAAACACCGTCTTTTGTGATGGGCACACTCACGTTTCCTCCTGTCTTAGAGACTCTAAAAAGCAAGAGCGTGCTTCTTATTCTAAAGCAGAGTGTGATCAATGGATGAGAACACTGCTGTGTGTTTCAATTCAGAAATGGAGTTAAATCCCAGGCTCTGAGTCTTTGTACAAGCAAGACTTCGTTTAAGGTAAGGGCAGTCACTTTTTTGCTCAAACGAACTACATCGTTCATGAAGCTCACACGTTTCCCATCTTAACTGACAAGCATTGGATGTTAGAGGCCCAGTGCTTTGTACCAGTTTCAGAAGATGAGTTGGACTAGATATGGTCCGTATGTGTAGGAAACACCGTTCTTTTGTTCTCAGCACACTCACGTTTCCTGCTGTCTTAGAGACTCTAGAAAGCAAGAGCGTGCTTGTCGCTCTAAAGCAGATTGTGATCTATGGATGAGAACTATGCTGTGTGTTTGCCTTCAGAAATGGTGTTAAATCCTAGGCTCTGCGTCTTCCTACAAGCAAGACTTCGTTTCAGGTAAGGACAGTCACTTTTCTGCTCAAACGAACTACATCGTTCACAGAGATCACACGTTTCTCATCTTAACTGACAAGCATTGGATGTTAGAGGGTCAATGCTTTATATCAGTTTCAGAAGCAGATTTGGACTGGATATGGTCCATATGTGTAGGAAACACCGTTCTATCGTTCTGGGCACACTCAAATTTCCTACTGTCTTAGAGACTCTAGAAAGCAAGAGTGTGCTTCTTGCTCTAACCACAGTGTGATCCATGGATGAATACTATGCTGTGTGTTTCCCTTCAGAAATGGAGTTAAATCCCAGGCTCTGTGTCTTCCTACAAGCAAGACTTCGTTTCAGGTAAGGGTAGTCACTTTTCAGTTCAAAGGAACTACATCATTCACAAAGCTCACACGTTTCTCATCTTAACTGACAAACATTGGATGTTAGAGGACCAGTGCTTTGTATCAGTTTCAGAAGCAGAGTTGGACTAGATATGGTCCGTATGTGTAGTTAACACCGTTCTTTTGTTCTCAGCACACTCACGTTTCCTGCTGTCTTAGAGACTCTAGAAAGCAAGAGCGTGCTTCTCGTTCTAAAGCAGAGTGTGATCCATGGATGAGAACTATGCTGTGTGTTTGCCTTCAGAAATGGAGTTAAATCCCAGGCTATGAGTCTTCCCTCAAGCAAGCCTTCAATTCAGGTAAGGCAGTCACTTCTCTGCTCAAACGAACTACATCGTTCATGAAGCTCACACGTTTCCCATCTTAACTGACAAGCATTGGATGTTAGAGGGTCAGTGCTTTGTATCAGTTTCAGAAGCAGATTTGGACTAGATATGGTCCGTATGTGTAGCAAACTCCGTTCATTTGTTCTCAGCAAAATCACATTTCCGCCTGTCTTAGAATCTCTAGAAAGCAAGAGCATGCTTCTCGCTCTAAAGCAGATTGTGATCCATGGATGAGAACTATGCTGTGTGTTTCCCTTCAGAAATGGAGTTAAATCCCAATCTCTGTGTCTTCCTACAAGCAAGACTTCGTTTCAGGTAAGGGCAGTCACTTTTCAGCTCAAACGAACTACATCGTTCACTGAGCTCACACATTTCTCATCTTAACAGACAAGCATTGGATGATAGAGGACCAGTGCTTTGTATCAGTTTCAGAAGCAGAGTTGGACTAGATATGGTCCGTATGTGTAGGAAACACCGTTCTTTTGTGATGGACACACTCACGTTTCCTCCTGTCTTAGAGACTCTAGAAAGCAAGAGCGTGCTTCTTATTCTAAAGCAGAGTGTGATCAATGGATGAGAACACTGCTGTGTGTTTCAATTCAGAAATGGAGTTAAATCCCAGGCTCTGAGTCTTTGTACAAGCAAGACTTCGTTTAAGGTAAGGGCAGTCACTTTTTTGCTCAAACGAACTACATCGTTCATGAAGCTCACACGTTTCCCATCTTAACTGACAAGCATTGGATGTTAGAGGACCAGTGCTTTGTACCAGTTTCAGAAGATGAGTTGGACTAGATATGGTCCCTGTGTGTAGGAAACACCGTTCTTTTGTTCTCAGCACACTCACGTTTCCTGCTGTGTTAGTGACTCTAGAAAGCAAGAGCGTGCTTCTTATTCTAAAGCAGAGTGTGATCCATGGATGAGAACTATGCTGTGTGTTTCCCTCCAGAAATGGAGTTAAATCCCAATCTCTGTGTCTTCCTACAAGCAAGACTTCGTTTCAGGTAAGGGCAGTCACTTTTCAGCTCAAACGAACTACATCGTTCACTGAGCTCACACATTTCTCATCTTAACAGACAAGCATTGGATGTTAGAGGACCAGTGCTTTGTATCAGTTTCAGAAGCAGATTTGGACTGGATATGGTCCATATGTGTAGGAAACACCGTTCTAATGTTCTGGGCACACTCAAATTTCCTGCTGTCTTAGAGACTCTAGAAAGCAAGAGTGTGCTTCTCGCTCTAACCACAGTGTGATCCATGGATGAATACTATGCTGTGTGTTTCCCTTCAGAAATGGAGTTAAATCCCAGGCTCTGTGTCTTCCTACAAGCAAGACTTCGTTTCAGGTAAGGGTAGTCACTTTTCAGTTTAAAGGAACTACATCATTCACAAAGCTCACACCTTTCCCATCTTAACTGACAAACATTGGATGTTAGAGGACCAGTGCTTTGTATCAGTTTCAGAAGCAGAGTTGGACTAGATATTGTCCGTATGTGTAGGAAACACCATTCTTTTTTTTCTCAGCACACTCACGTTTCCTGCTGTGTTAGTGACTCTAGAAAGCAAGAGCGTGCTTCTCGCTCTAAAGCAGAGTGTGATCCATGGATGAGAACTATGCTGTGTGTTTGCCTTCAGAAATGGAGTTAAATCCCAGGCTATGAGTCTTCCTACAAGCAAGACTTCAATTCAGGTAAGGCAGTCACTTCTCTACTCAAACGAACTACATCGTTCATGAAGCTCACACGTTTCCCATCTTAACTGACAAGCATTGGATGTTAGAGGACCAGTGCTTTGTATCAGTTTCAGAAGCAGAGTTGGACTAGACATGGTCCGTATGTGTAGGAAACACCGTTCTTTTGTGATGGACACACTCACGTTTCCTCCTGTCTTAGAGACTCTAAAAAGCAAGAGCGTGCTTCTTATTCTAAAGCAGAGTGTGATCAATGGATGAGAACACTGCTGTGTGTTTCAATTCAGAAATGGAGTTAAATCCCAGGCTCTGAGTCTTTGTACAAGCAAGACTTCGTTTAAGGTAAGGGCAGTCACTTTTTTGCTCAAACGAACTACATCGTTCATGAAGCTCACACGTTTCCCATCTTAACTGACAAGCATTGGATGTTAGAGGACCAGTGCTTTGTACTAGTTTCAGAAGATGAGTTGGAATAGATATGGTCCGTATGTGTAGGAAACACCGTTCTTTTGTTCTCAGCACACTCACGTTTCCTGCTGTCTTAGAGACTCTAGAAAGCAAGAGCGTGCTTCTCGCTCTAAAGCAGAGTGTGATCCATGGATGAGAACTATGCTGTGTGTTTGCCTTCAGAAATGGAGTTAAATCCTAGGCTCTGAGTCTTCCTACAAGCAAGACTTCGTTTCAGGTAAGGACAGTCACTTTTCTGCTCAAACGAACTACATCGTTCACAGAGCTCACACGTTTCTCATCTTAACTGACAAGCATTGGATGTTAGAGGGTCAATGCTTTATATCAGTTTCAGAAGCAGATTTGGACTGGATATGGTCCATATGTGTAGGAAACACCGTTCTATTGTTCTGGGCACACTCAAATTTCCTGCTGTCTTAGACACTCTAGAAAGCAAGAGTGTGCTTCTCGCTCTAACCACAGTGTGATCCATGGATGAATACTATGCTGTGTGTTTCCCTTCAGAAATGGAGTTAAATCCCAGGCTCTGTGTCTTCCTACAAGCAAGACTTCGTTTCAGGTAAGGGTAGTCACTTTTCAGTTCAAAGGAACTATATCATTCACAAAGCTCACACGTTTCTCATCTTAACTGACAAACATTGGATGTTAGAGGACCAGTGCTTTGTATCAGTTTCAGAAGCAGAGTTGGACTAGATATGGTCCGTATGTGTAGGAAACACCATTCTTTTTTTTCTCAGCACACTCATGTTTCCTGCTGTGTTAGTGACTCTAGAAAGCAAGAGCGTGCTTCTCGCTCTAAAGCAGAGTGTGATCCATGGATGAGAACTATGCTGTGTGTTTCCATTCAGAAATGGAGTTAAATCCCAATCTCTGTGTCTTCCTACAAGCAAGACTTCGTTTCAGGTAAGGGCAGTCACTTTTCAGCTCAAACGAACTACATCGTTCACTGAGCTCACACATTTCTCATCTTAACAGACAAGCATTGGATGTTAGAGGACCAGTGCTTTGTATCAGTTTCAGAAGCAGATTTAAACTGGATATGGTCCATATGTGTAGGAAACACCGTTCTAATGTTCTGAGCACACTCAAATTTCCTGCTGTCTTAGAGACTCTAGAAAGCAAGAGTGTGCTTCTCGCTCTAACCACAGTGTGATCCATGGATGAATACTATGCTGTGTGTTTCCCTTCAGAAATGGAGTTAACTCCCAGGCTCTGTGTCTTCCTACAAGCAAGACTTCGTTTCAGGTAAGGGTAGTCACTTTTCAGTTTAAAGGAACTACATCATTCACAAAGCTCACACCTTTCTCATCTTAACTGACAAACATTGGATGTTAGAGGACCAGTGCTTTGTATCAGTTTCAGAAGCAGAGTTGGACTATATAATGTCCGTATGTGTAGGAAACACCATTCTTTTCTTCTCAGCAAAATCACGTTTCCTGCTGTCTTAGAGACTCTAGAAAGCAAGAGTGTGCTTCTTGTTCTAAAGCAGAGTGTGATCCATGGATGAAAACTATGCTGTGTGTTTCACTTCAGAAAAGGAGTTAAATCCCAGGCTCTGAGTCTCCCTACAAGCAAGACTTCGTTTCAGGTAAGGGCAGTCACTTTTCTGCTCAAACGAACTACATCTTTCACGAAGCACGCACGTTTCTCATCTTAACTGACAGGCATTGGATGTTAGAGGATCAGTGCATTCTATCTGTTGCAGAAGAAGTTTTGGACTATATATAGTCCGTATTTGTAGGAAACACCGTTCTTTTGTTCTGGGCACACTCACGTTTCCTGCTGTCTTAGAGAATCTAGAAAGCAAGAACGTGGTTCTCGCTCTAAAGCAGAGTGTGATCCATGGATGAGAACTATGCTGTGTGTTTGCCTTCAGAAATGGAGTTAAATCCCAGGTTCTGAGTCTTCCTACAAGCAAGACTTCATTTCAGGTAAGGACAGTCACTTTTCTGCGCAAACTAACTACATCGTTCACAGAGCTCACACTTTTCTCATCTTAACTGACAAGCATTGGATATTAGAGGGTCAATGCTTTATATCAGTTTCAGAAGCAGATTTGGACTGGATATGGTCCATATGTGTAGGAAACACCGTTCTATTGTTCTGGGCACACTCAAATTTCCTGCTGTCTTAGAGATTCTAGAAAGCAAGAGTGTGCTTCTCGCTCTAACCACAGTGTGATCCATGGATGAATACTATGCTGTGTGTTTCCCTTCAGAAATGGAGTTAAATCCCAGGCTCTGTGTCTTCCTACAAGCAAGACTTCGTTTCAGGTAAGGGTAGTCACTTTTCAGTTCAAAGGAACTACATCATTCACAAAGCTCACACGTTTCTCATCTTAACTGACAAACATTGGATGTTAGAGGACCAGTGCTTTGTATCAGTTTCAGAAGCTGAGTTGGACTAGATATGGTCCGTCTGTGTAGGAAACACCGTTCTTTTGTTCTCAGCACACTCACGTTTCCTGCTGTCTTAGAGACTCTGGAAAGCAAGAGCGTGCTTCTCGTTCTAAAGCAGAGTGTGATCCATGGATGAAAACTATGCTGTGTGTTTCACTTCAGAAAAGGAGTTAAATCCCAGGCTCTGCGTCTCCCTACAAGCAAGACTTCGTTTCAGGTAAGGGCAGTCACTTTTCTGCTCAAACGAACTACATCTTTCACGAAGCACACACTTTTCTCATCTTAACTGACAAGCATTGGATGTTAGAGGACCAGTGCATTCTATCTGTTTCAGAAGAAGTTTTGGACTACATATAGTCCGTATGTGTAGGAAACACTGATCTTTTGTTCTGGGCACACTCACGTTTCCTGCTGTCTTAGAGACTCTAGAAAGCAAGAGCGTGCTTCTCGCTCTAAAGCAGAGTGTGATCCATGGATGAGAACTATGCTGTGTGTTTGCCTTCAGAAATGGAGTTAAATCCCAGGCTCTGAGTCTTCCTACAAGCAAGACTTCAATTCAGGTAAGGCAGTCACTTCTCTGCTCAAACGAACTACATCGTTCATGAAGCTCACACGTTTCCCATCTTAACTGACAAGCATTGGATGTTAGAGGGTCAGTGCTTTGTATCAGTTTCAGAAGCAGATTTGGACTAGATATGGTCCGTATGTGTAGCAAACTCCGTTCATTTGTTCTCAGCAAAATCACGTTTCCTCCTGTCTTAGAGACTCTAAAAAGCAAGAGCGTGCTTCTTATTCTAAAGCAGAGTGTGATCAAAGGATGAGAACACTGCTGTGTGTTTCAATTCAGAAATGGAGTTAAATCCCAGGCTCTGAGTCTTCCTACAAGCAAGACTTCGTTTCAGGTAAGGACAGTCACTTTTCTGCTCAAACGAACTACATCATTCACAGAGCTCACACGTTTCTCATCTTAACTGACAAGCATTTGATGTTAGAGGGTCAATGCTTTATATCATTTTCAGAAGCAGATTTGGACTGGCTATGGTCCATATGTGTAGGAAACACCGTTCTATTGTTCTGGGCACACTCAAATTTCCTGCTGTCTTAGAGACTCTAGAAAACAAGAGTGTGATTCTCACTCTAACCACAGTGTGGTCCATGGATGAATACTATGCTGTGTGTTTCCCTTCAGAAATGGAGTTAAATCCCAGGCTCTGTGTCTTCCTACGAGCAAGACTTCGTTTCAGGTAAGGGTAGTCACTTTTCAGTTTAAAGGAACTACTTCATTCACAAAGCTCACACGTTTCTCATCTTAACTGACAAACATTGGATGTTAGAGGACCAGTGCTTTGTATCAGTTTCAGAAGCAGAGTTGGACTAGATACGGTCCGTATGTGTAGGAAACACCGTTCTTTTGTTCTCAGCACACTCACGTTTCCTGCTGTCTTAGAGACTCTAGAAAGCAAGAGCGTGCTTCTCGCTCTAAAGCAGAGTGTGATCCATGGATGAGAACTATGCTGTGTGTTTGCCTTCAGAAATGGAGTTAAATCCCAGGCTCTGAGTCTTCCCACAAGCAAGACTTCGTTTCAGGTAAGGGCAGTCACTTTTCAGCTCAAACGAACTACATCGTTCACGAAGCTCACACGTTTCTCACCTTAACAGACAAGCATTGGATGTTAGAGGAACAGTGCTTTGTATCAGTTTCAGAAGCAGAGTTGGACTATATAATGTCCGTATGTGTAGGAAACACCATTCTTTTCTTCTCAGCAAAATCACGTTTCCTGCTGTCTTAGAGACTCTAGAAAGCAAGAGTGTGCTTCTTGTTCTAAAGCAGAGTGTGATCCATGGATGAGAACTATGCTGTGTGTTTGCCTTCAGAAATGGAGTTAAATCCCAGGCTCTGAGTCTTCCCACAAGCAAGACTTCGTTTCAGGTAAGGGCAGTCACTTTTCTGCTCAAACGAACTACATGTTTCACGAAGCACGCACGTTTCTCATCTTAACTGACAGGCATTGGATGTTAGAGGATCAGTGCATTCTATCTGTTGCAGAAGAAGTTTTGGACTATATATAGTCCGTATTTGTAGGAAACACCATTCTTTTGTTCTGGGCACACTCACGTTTCCTGCTGTCTTAGAGACTCTAGAAAGCAAGAACGTGGTTCTCGCTCTAAAGAAGAGTGTGATCCATGGATGAGAACTATGCTGTGTGTTTGCCTTCAGAAATGGAGTTAAATCCCAGGTTCTGAGTCTTCCTACAAGCAAGACTTCATTTCAGGTAAGGACAGTCACTTTTCTGCTCAAACTAACTACATCGTTCACAGAGCTCACACGTTTCTCATCTTAACTGACAAGCATTGGATATTAGAGGGTCAATGCTTTACATCAGTTTCAGAAGCAGATTTGGACTGGATATGGTCCATATGTGTAGGAAACACCGTTCTATTGTTCTGGGCACACTCAAATTTCCTGCTGTCTTAGAGATTCTAGAAAGCAAGAGTGTGCTTCTCGCTCTAACCACAGTGTGATCCATGGATGAATACTATGCTGTCTGTTTCCCTTCAGAAATGGAGTTAAATCCCAGGCTCTGTGTCTTCCTACAAGCAAGACTTCGTTTCAGGTAAGGGTAGTCACTTTTCAGTTCAAAGGAACTACATCATTCACAAAGCTCACACGTTTCTCATCTTAACTGACAAACATTGGATGTTAGAGGACCAGTGCTTTGTATCAGTTTCAGAAGCTGAGTTGGACTAGATATGGTCCGTATGTGTAGGAAACACCGTTCTTTTGTTCTCAGCACACTCACGTTCCTGCTGTCTTAGAGATTCTAGAAAGCAAGAGCGTGCTTCTTGTTCTAAAGCAGAGTGTGATCAATGGATGAGAACACTGCTGTGTGTTTCAATTCAGAAATGGAGTTAAATCCCAGGCTCTGAGTCTCCTACAAGCAAGACTTCGTTTCAGGTAAGGGCAGTCACTTTTCTGCTCAAAGGAACTACATCGTTCATGAAGCACACCCGTTTCCCATCTTAACTGACAAGCATTGGATGTTAGAGGACCAGTGCTTTGTATGAGTTCCAGAAGCAGAGTTGGACTAAATATGGTCCGTATTTGTCGGAAACACCGTTCTTTTGTTCTCAGCACACTCACGTTTCCTGCTGTGTTAGAGACTCTGGAAAGCAAGAGCGTGCTTCTCGCTCTAAAGCAGATTGTGATCCATGGATGAGAACTATGCTGTGTGTTTCCCTTCAGAAATGGAGTTAAATCCCAATCTCTGTGTCTTCCTACAAGCAAGACTTCAATTCAGGTAAGGGCAGTCTCTTTGCAGCTCAAACGAACTACATCGTTCTCTGAGCTCACACATTTCTCATCTTAACAGACAAGCATTGGATGTTAGAGGACCAGTGTTTTGTATCAGATTAAGAAGCAGAGTTGGACTAGATATGGTCCGTATGTGTAGGAAACACTGTTATTTTGTTCTCAGCACACTCACGTTTCCTGCTGTCTTAGAGACTCTAGAGAGCAAGAGCGTTCTTCTTGTTATAAAGCAGGGTGTGATCAATGGATGATTACACTGCTGTGTGTTTTACTTCAGAAATGGAGTTAAATCCCAGGCTCTGAGACTTCCTACAGGCAAGACTTCAATTCAGGTAAGGACAGTCACTTTTCTGCTCAAACGAACTACATCATTCATGAAGCTTACACGTTTCTCATCTTAACAGACAAGCTTTGGATGTTAGAGGATCAGTGCTTTGTATCAGTTTAAGAAGCAGATTTGGACTAGATATGGTCCGTCTGTGTAGGAAACACCGTTCTTTTGTTCTCAGCACACTCACGTTTCCTGCTGTCTTAGAGACTCTGGAAAGCAAGAGCGTGCTTCTCGTTCTAAAGCAGAGTGTGATCCATGGATGAAAACTATGCTGTGTGTTTCACTTCAGAAAAGGAGTTAAATCCCAGGCTCTGCGTCTCCCTACAAGCAAGACTTCGTTTCAGGTAAGGGCAGTCACTTTTCTGCTCAAACGAACTACATCTTTCACGAAGCACACACGTTTCTCATCTTAACTGACAAGCATTGGATGTTAGAGGACCAGTGCATTCTATCTGTTTCAGAAGAAGTTTTGGACTACATATAGTCCGTATGTGTAGGAAACACCGTTCTTTTGTTCTGGGCACACTCACGTTTCCTGCTGTCTTAGAGACTCTAGAAAGCAAGAGCGTGCTTCTCGCTCTAAAGCAGAGTGTGATCCATGGATGAGAACTATGCTGTGTGTTTGCCTTCAGAAATGGAGTTAAATCCCAGGCTCTGAGTCTTCCTACAAGCAAGACTTCAATTCAGGTAAGGCAGTCACTTCTCTGCTCAAACGAACTACATCGTTCATGAAGCTCACACGTTTCCCATCTTAACTGACAAGCATTGGATGTTAGAGCGTCAGTGCTTTGTATCAGTTTCAGAAGCAGATTTGGACTAGATATGGTCCGTATGTGTAGCAAACTCCGTTCATTTGTTCTCAGCAAAATCACGTTTCCTCCTGTCTTAGAGACTCTAAAAAGCAAGAGCGTGCTTCTTATTCTAAAGCAGAGTGTGATCAAAGGATGAGAACACTGCTGTGTGTTTCAATTCAGAAATGGAGTTAAATCCCAGGCTCTGAGTCTTCCTACAAGCAAGACTTCGTTTCAGGTAAGGACAGTCACTTTTCTGCTCAAACGAACTAAATCATTCACAGAGCTCACACGTTTCTCATCTTAACTGACAAGCATTTGATGTTAGAGGGTCAATGCTTTATATCAGTTTCAGAAGCAGATTTGGACTGGATATGGTCCATATGTGTAGGAAACACCGTTCTTTTGTTCTCAGCACACTCACGTTTCCTGCTGTCTTAGAGATTCTAGAAATCAAGAGTGTGCTTCTCGCTCTAACCACAGTGTGATCCATGGATGAATACTATGCTGTGTGTTTCCCTTCAGAAATGGAGTTAAATCCCAGGCTCTGTGTCTTCCTACAAGCAAGACTTCGTTTCAGGTAAGGGTAGTCACTTTTCAGTTCAAAGGAACTACATCATTCACAAAGCTCACACGTTTCTCATCTTAACTGACATACATTGGATGTTAGAGGACCAGTGCTTTGTATCAGTTTCAGAAGCTGAGTTGGACTAGATATGGTCCGTCTGTGTAGGAAACACCGTTCTTTTGTTCTCAGCACACTCACGTTTCCTGCTGTCTTAGAGACTCTGGAAAGCAAGAGCGTGCTTCTCGTTCTAAAGCAGAGTGTGATCCATGGATGAAAACTATGCTGTGTGTTTCACTTCAGAAAAGGAGTTAAATCCCAGGCTCTGCGTCTCCCTACAAGCAAGACTTCGTTTCAGGTAAGGGCAGTCACTTTTCTGCTCAAACGAACTACATCTTTCACGAAGCACACACGTTTCTCATCTTAACTGACAAGCATTGGATGTTAGAGGACCAGTGCATTCTATCTGTTTCAGAAGAAGTTTTGGACTACATATAGTCCGTATGTGTAGGAAACACCGTTCTTTTGTTCTGGGCACACTCACGTTTCCTGCTGTCTTAGAGACTCTAGAAAGCAAGAGCGTGCTTCTCGCTCTAAAGCAGAGTGTGATCCATGGATGAGAACTATGCTGTGTGTTTGCCTTCAGAAATGGAGTTAAATCCCAGGCTCTGAGTCTTCCTACAAGCAAGACTTCAATTCAGGTAAGGCAGTCACTTCTCTGCTCAAACGAACTACAGCGTTCATGAAGCTCACACGTTTCCCATCTTAACTGACAAGCATTGGATGTTAGAGCGTCAGTGCTTTGTATCAGTTTCAGAAGCAGATTTGGACTAGATATGGTCCGTATGTGTAGCAAACTCCGTTCATT
The DNA here is from genome assembly GCA_949786385.1 of Onychomys leucogaster. Classification (NCBI taxonomy): domain Eukaryota; kingdom Metazoa; phylum Chordata; class Mammalia; order Rodentia; family Cricetidae; genus Onychomys; species Onychomys leucogaster. The sequence goes on along the minus strand of CATKUP010000149.1, from coordinate 804,757 downwards.
TGTTCTCAGCAAAAGCACGTTTCCTCCTGTCTTAGAGACTCTAAAAAGCAAGAGCGTGCTTCTTATTCTAAAGCAGAGTGTGATCAAAGGATGAGAACACTGCTGTGTGTTTCAATTCAGAAATGGAGTTAAATCCCAGGCTCTGAGTCTTCCTACAAGCAAGACTTCGTTTCAGGTAAGGACAGTCACTTTTCTGCTCAAACGAACTACATCATTCACAGAGCTCACACGTTTCTCATCTTAACTGACAAGCATTTGATGTTAGAGGGTCAATGCTTTATATCAGTTTCAGAAGCAGATTTGGACTGGATATGGGCCATATGTGTAAGAAACACCGTTCTTTTGTTCTCAGCACACTCACGTTTCCTGCTGTGTTAGAGACTCTGGAAAGCAAGAGCGTGCTTCTCGCTCTAGAGCAGATTGTGATCCATGGATGAGAACTATGCTGTGTGTTTGCCTTCAGAAATGGAGTTAAATCCCAGGCTCTGTGTCTTCCTACGAGCAAGACTTCGTTTCAGGTAAGGGTAGTCACTTTTCAGTTTAAAGGAACTACTTCATTCACAAAGCTCACACGTTTCTCATCTTAACTGACAAACATTGGATGTTAGAGGACCAGTGCTTTGTATCAGTTTCAGAAGCAGAGTTGGACTAGATATGGTCCGTATGTGTAGGAAACACCGTTCTTTTGTTCTCAGCACACTCACGTTTCCTGCTGTCTTAGAGACTCTAGAAAGCAAGAGCGTGCTTCTCGCTCTAAAGCAGAGTGTGAGCCATGGATGAGAACTATGCTGTGTGTTTGCCTTCAGAAATGGAGTTAAATCCCAGGCTCTGAGTCTTCCCACAAGCAAGACTTCGTTTCAGGTAAGGGCAGTCACTTTTCAGCTCAAACGAACTACATCGTTCACGAAGCTCACACGTTTCTCACCTTAACAGACAAGCATTGGATGTTAGAGGAACAGTGCTTTGTATCAGTTTCAGAAGCAGAGTTGGACTATATAATGTCCGTATGTGTAGGAAACACCATTCTTTTCTTCTCAGCAAAATCACGTTTCCTGCTGTCTTAGAGACTCTAGAAAGCAAGAGTGTGCTTCTTATTCTAAAGCAGAGTGTGATCCATGGATGAAAACTATGCTGTGTGTTTCACTTCAGAAAAGGAGTTAAATCCCAGGCTCTGAGTCTCCCTACAAGCAAGACTTCGTTACAGGTAAGGGCAGTCACTTTTCTGCTCAAACGAACTACATCTTTCACAAAGCACACACGTTTCTCATCTTAACTGACAGGCATTGGATGTTAGAGGATCAGTGCATTCTATCTGTTTCAGAAGAAGTTTTGGACTATATATAGTCCGTATGTGTAGGAAACACCGTTCTTTTGTTCTGGGCACACTCACGTTTCCTGCTGTCTTAGAGACTCTAGAAAGCAAGAACGTGGTTCTCGCTCTAAAGCAGAGTGTGATCCATGGATGAGAACTATGCTGTGTGTTTGCCTTCAGAAATGGAGTTAAATCCCAGGTTCTGAGACTTCCTACAAGCAAGACTTCGTTTAAGGTAAGGGCAGTCACTTTTTTGCTCAAACGTACTACATCGTTCATGAAGCTCACACGTTTCCCATCTTTACTGACAAGCATTGGATGTTAGAGGGTCAGTGCTTTGTACCAGTTTCAGAAGCAGATTTGGACTAGATATGGTCCGTATGTGTAGCAAACTCCGTTCATTTGTTCTCAGCAAAATCACGTTTCCGCCTGTCTTAGAGACTCTAGAAAGCAAGAGCGTGCTTCTCGCTCTAAAGCAGATTGGAATCCATGGATGGGAACTATGCTGTGTGTTTCCCTTCAGAAATGGAGTTAAATCCCAATCTCTGTGTCTTCCTACAAGCAAGACTTCATTTCAGGTAAGGGCAGTCACTTTTCAGCTCAAACGAACTACATCGTTCACTGAGCTCACACATTTCTCATCTTAACAGACAAGCATTGGATGATAGAGGACCAGTGCTTTGTATCAGTTTAAGAAGCAGAGTTGGACTAGATATGGTCCGTATGTGTAGGAAACACCGTTCTTTTGTTCTCAGCACACTCACGTTTCCTGCTGTCTTAGAGACTTTTGAAAGCAAGAGCGTGCTTCTTGTTCTAAAGCAGAGGGTCATCAATGGATGAGAACACAGCTGTGTGTTTCACTTCAGAAATGGAGTTAAATCCAAGGCTCTGAGTCTTCCTACAAGCAAGATTTAATTTCAGATAAGGGCAGTCACTTTTCTGCTCAAACGAACTACATCGTTAACGAAGATCACACGATTATCATCTTAACTGACTAGCATTGGATGTTAGAGGACCAGTGCATTGTATCAGTTTCAGAAGAAGTTTTGGACTACATATAGTCCGTATGTGTAGGAAACACCGTTCTTTTGTTCTGGGCACACTCAGATTTCCTGCTGTCTTAGAGACTTTAGAAAGCAAGAGCGTGCTTCTCGCTCTAAAGCAGAGTGTGATCCATGGATGAGAACTATGCTGTGTGTTTGCCTTCAGAAATGGAGTTAAATCCCAGGCTCTGTGTCTTCCTACAAGCAAGACTTCGTTTCAGGTAAGGGTAGTCACTTTTCAGTTCAAAGGAACTACATCATTCACAAAGCTCACACGTTTCTCATCTTAACTGACAAACATTGGATGTTAGAGGACCAGTGCTTTGTATCAGTTTCAGAAGCTGAGTTGGACTAGATATGGTCCGTCTGTGTAGGAAACACCGTTCTTTTGTTCTCAGCACACTCACGTTTCCTGCGGTCTTAGAGACTCTGGAAAGCAAGAGCGTGCTTCTTGTTCTAAAGCAGAGTGTGATCCATGGATGAAAACTATGCTGTGTGTTTCACTTCAGAAAAGGAGTTAAATCCCAGGCTCTGCGTCTCCCTACAAGCAAGACTTCGTTTCAGGCAAGGGCAGTCACTTTTCTGCTCAAACGAACTACATCTTTCACGAAGCACACACGTTTCTCATCTTAACTGACAAGCATTGGATGTTAGAGGACCAGTGCATTCTATCTGTTTCAGAAGAAGTTTTGGACTACATATAGTCCGTATGTGTAGGAAACACCGTTCTTTTGTTCTGGGCACACTCAAGTTTCCTGCTGTCTTAGAGACTCTAGAAAGCAAGAGCGTGCTTCTCGCTCTAAAGCAGAGTGTGATCCATGGATGAGAACTATGCTGTGTGTTTGCCTTCAGAAATGGAGTTAAATCCCAGGCTCTGAGTCTTCCTACAAGCAAGACTTCAATTCAGGTAAGGCAGTCACTTCTCTGCTCAAACGAACTACATCGTTCATGAAGCTCACACGTTTCCCATCTTAACTGACAAGCATTGGATGTTAGAGCGTCAGTGCTTTGTATCAGTTTCAGAAGCAGATTTGGACTAGATATGGTCCGTATGTGTAGCAAACTCCGTTCATTTGTTCTCAGCAAAATCACGTTTCCTCCTGTCTTAGAGACTCTAAAAAGCAAGAGCATGCTTCTTATTCTAAAGCAGAGTGTGATCAAAGGATGAGAACACTGCTGTGTGTTTCAATTCAGAAATGGAGTTAAATCCCAGGCTCTGAGTCTTCCTACAAGCAAGACTTCGTTTCAGGTAAGGACAGTCACTTTTCTGCTCAAACGAACTACATCATTCACAGAGCTCACACGTTTCTCATCTTAACTGACAAGCATTTGATGTTAGAGGGTCAATGCTTTATATCACTTTCAGAAGCAGATTTGGACTGGATATGGTCCATATGTGTAGGAAACACCGTTCTATTGTTCTGGGCACACTCAAATTTCCTGCTGTCTTAGAGACTCTAGAAAACAAGAGTGTGATTCTCACTCTAACCACAGTGTGATCCATGGATGAATACTATGCTGTGTGTTTCCCTTCAGAAATGGAGTTAAATCCCAGGCTCTGTGTCTTCCTACGAGTAAGACTTCGTTTCAGGTAAGGGTAGTCACTTTTCAGTTTAAAGTAACTACTTCATTCACAAAGCTCACACGTTTCTCATCTTAACTGACAAACATTGGATGTTAGAGGACCAGTGCTTTGTATCAGTTTCAGAAGCAGAGTTGGACTAGATATGGTCCGTATGTGTAGGAAACACCGTTCTTTTGTTCTCAGCACACTCACGTTTCCTGCTGTCTTAGAGACTCTAGAAAGCAAGAGCGTGCTTCTCGCTCTAAAGCAGAGTGTGAGCCATGGATGAGAACTATGCTGTGTGTTTGCCTTCAGAAATGGAGTTAAATCCCAGGCTCTGAGTCTTCCCACAAGCAAGACTTCGTTTCAGGTAAGGGCAGTCACTTTTCAGCTCAAACGAACTACATCGTTCACGAAGCTCACACGTTTCTCACCTTAACAGACAAGCATTGGATGTTAGAGGAACAGTGCTTTGTATCAGTTTCAGAAGATGAGTTGGACTACATATGGTCCGTATGTGTAGGAAACACTGTTCTTTTGTTCTCAGCACACTCACGTTTCCTGCTGTCTTAGAGACAATAGAAAGCAAGAGCGTGCTTCTCGCTCTAAAACAGAGTGTGATCCATTGATGAGAACTATGCTGTGTGTTTGCCTTCAGAAATGGAGTTAAATCCCAGGCTCTGAGTCTTCCTACAAGCAAGACTTCGTTTCAGGTAAGGACAGTAACTTTTCTGCTCAAACGGACTACATCGTTCACAGAGCTCACACGTTACTAATCTTAACAGACAAGCATTGGATGTTAGAGGACCAGTGCTTTGTATCAGTTTCAGAAGCTGAGTTGGACTAGATATGGTCCGTATGTGTAAGAAACACCGTTCTTTTGTTCTCAGCACACTCACGTTCCTGCTGTCTTAGAGATTCTAGAAAGCAAGAGCGTGCTTCTTGTTCTAAAGCAGAGTGTGATCAATGGATGAGAACACTGCTGTGTGTTTCAATTCAGAAATGGAGTTAAATCCCAGGCTCTGAGTCTTCCTACAAGCAAGACTTCGTTTCAGGTAAGGGCAGTCACTTTTCTGCTCAAAGGAACTACATCGTTCATGAAGCACACCCGTTTCCCATCTTAACTGACAAGCATTGGATGTTAGAGGACCAGTGCTTTGTATGAGTTTCAGAAGCAGAGCTGGACTAGATATGGTCCGTATGTGTCGGAAACACCGTTCTTTTGTTCTCAGCACACTCACGTTTCCTGCTGTGTTAGAGACTCTGGAAAGCAAGAGCGTGCTTCTCGCTCTAAAGCAGATTGTGATCCATGGATGAGAACTATGCTGTGTGTTTCCCTTCAGAAATGGAGTTAAATCCCAATCTCTGTGTCTTCCTACAAGCAAGACTTCAATTCAGGTAAGGGCAGTCTCTTTGCAGCTCAAACGAACTACATCGTTCTCTGAGCTCACACATTTCTCATCTTAACAGACAAGCATTGGATGTTAGAGGGTCAGTGCTTTGTATCAGTTTCAGTAGCAGATTTGGACTAGATATGGTCCGTATGTGTAGCAAACTCCGTTCATTTGTTCTCAGCAAAATCACGTTTCCTCCTGTCTTAGAGACTCTAAAAAGCAAGAGCGTGCTTCTTATTCTAAAGCAGAGTGTGATCAAAGGATGAGAACACTGCTGTGTGTTTCAATTCAGAAATGGAGTTAAATCCCAGGCTCTGAGTCTTCCTACAAGCAAGACTTCGTTTCAGGTAAGGACAGTCACTTTTCTGCTCAAACGAACTACATCATTCACAGAGCTCACACGTTTCTCATCTTAACTGACAAGCATTTGATGTTAGAGGGTCAATGCTTTATATCAGTTTCAGAAGCAGATTTGGACTGGATATGGTCCATATGTGTAGGAAACACCGTTCTATTGTTCTGGGCACACTCAAATTTCCTGCTGTCTTAGAGACTCTAGAAAGCAAGAACGTGGTTCTCGCTCTAAAGCAGAGTGTGATCCATGGATGAGAACTATGCTGTGTGTTTGCCTTCAGAAATGGAGTTAAATCCCAGGTTCTGAGACTTCCTACAAGCAAGACTTCGTTTAAGGTAAGGGCAGTCACTTTTTTGCTCAAACGTACTACATCGTTCATGAAGCTCACACGTTTCCCATCTTTACTGACAAGCATTGGATGTTAGAGGGTCAGTGCTTTGTATCAGTTTCAGAAGCAGATTAGGACTAGATATGGTCCGTATGTGTAGCAAACTCCGTTCATTTGTTCTCAGCAAAATCACGTTTCCGCCTGTCTTAGAGACTCTAGAAAGCAAGAGCGTGCTTCTCGCTCTAAAGCAGATTGTGATCCATGGATGAGAACTATGCTGTGTGTTTCCCTTCAGAAATGGAGTTAAATCCCAATCTCTGTGTCTTCCTACAAGCAAGACTTCATTTCAGGTAAGGGCAGTCACTTTTCAGCTCAAACGAACTACATCGTTCACTGAGCTCACACATCTCTCATCTTAACAGACAAGCATTGGATGATAGAGGACCAGTTCTTTGTATCAGTTTAAGAAGCAGAGTTGGACTAGATATGGTCCGTATGTGTACGAAACACCGTTCTTTTGTTCTCAGCACACTCACGTTTCCTGCTGTCTTAGAGACTTTTGAAAGCAAGAGCGTGCTTCTTGTTCTAAAGCAGAGGGTCATCAATGGATGAGAACACAGCTGTGTGTTTCACTTCAGAAATGGAGTTAAATCCCAGGCTCTGAGTCTTCCTACAAGCAAGATTTAATTTCAGATAAGGGCAGTCACTTTTCTGCTCAAACGAACTACATCGTTAACGAAGATCACACGATTATCATCTTAACTGACTAGCATTGGATGTTAGAGGACCAGTGCATTGTATCAGTTTCAGAAGAAGTTTTGGACTACATATAGTCCGTATGTGTAGGAAACACCGTTCTTTTGTTCTGGGCACACTCAGATTTCCTGCTGTCTTAGAGACTTTAGAAAGCAAGAGCGTGCTTCTCGCTCTAAAGCAGAGTGTGATCCATGGATGAGAACTATGCTGTGTGTTTGCCTTCAGAAATGGAGTTAAATCCCAGGCTCTGTGTCTTCCTACAAGCAAGACTTCGTTTCAGGTAAGGGTAGTCACTTTTCAGTTCAAAGGAACTACATCATTCACAAAGCTCACACGTTTCTCATCTTAACTGACAAACATTGGATGTTAGAGGACCAGTGCTTTGTATCAGTTTCAGAAGCTGAGTTGGACTAGATATGGTCTGTATGTGTAGGAAACACCGTTCTTTTGTTCTCAGCACACTCAGGTTTCCTGCTGTCTTAGAGATTATAGAAAGCAAGAGCGTGCTTCTTGTTCTAAAGCAGAGTGTGATCAATGGATGAGAACACTGCTGTGTGTTTCAATTCAGAAATGGAGTTAAATCCCAGGCTCTGAGTCTTCCTACAAGCAAGACTTCGTTTCAGGTAAGGGCAGTCACTTTTCTGCTCAAAGGAACTACATCGTTCATGAAGCTCACCCGTTTCCCATCTTAACTGACAAGCATTGGATGTTAGAGGACCAGTGCTTGTATGAATTTCAGAAGCAGAGTTGGACTAGATATGGTCCGTATGTGTCGGAAACACCGTTCTTTTGTTCTCAGCACACTCACGTTTCCTGCTGTGTTAGAGACTCTGGAAAGCAAGAGCGTGCTTCTCGCTCTAAAGCAGATTGTGATCCATGGATGAGAACTATGCTGTGTGTTTCTCTTAAGAAATGGAGTTAAATCCCAGGCTCTGTGTCTTACCACAAGCAAGACTTCGTTTCTGGTAAGGGCAGTCACTTTTCAGTTCAAAGCAACTACATCATTCACAAAGCTCACACGTTTCTCATCTTAACTGACAAGCATTGGATGTTATAGGACCAGTGCTTTGTATCAGTTGCAGAAGCAGAGTTGAACTAGATATGGTCCGTAATGTGTAGGAAACACCGTTCTTTTGTTCTCAGCAAAATCACGTTTCCTGCTGTCTTAGAGACTCTAGAAACCAAGAGCGTGCTTCTTGTTATAAAGCAGAGTGTGATCAATGGATGATTACACTGCTGTGTGTTTTACTTCAGAAATAGAGTTAAATCCCAGGCTCTGAGTCTTCCTACAGGCATGACTTCAATTCAGGTAAGGGCAGTCACTTTTCTGCTCAAACGAACTACATCGTTCATGAAGCTCACACGTTTCTCATCTTAATAGACAAGCATTGGATGTTAGAGGATCAGTGCTTTGTATCAGTTTAAGAAGCAGATTTGGACTATATATGGTCCGTAGGTGTAGGAAACACCGTTCTTTTGTTCTCAGCACACTCACGTTTCCTGCTGTCTTAGAGACTCTAGAAAGCAAGAGTGTGCTTCTCTTTCTAAAGCAGAGTGTGATCCATGGATGAAAACTATGCTGTGTGTTTCACGTCAGAAAAGGAGTTTAATCCCTGGCTCTGAGTCTCCCTACAAGCAAGACTTCGTTTCAGGTAAGGGCAGTCACTTTTCTGCTCAAACGAACTACATCGTTCACAGAGCTCACACGTTACTAATCTTAACAGACAAGCATTGGATGTTAGAGGACCAGTGCTTTGTATCAGTTTCAGAAGCAGAGTTGGACTATATAATGTCCGCATGTGTAGGAAACACCGTTCTTTTGATCTCAGCACACTCACGTTTCCTGCTGTCTTAGAGACTCTAGAAAGAAAGAGCGTGCTTCTCGCTCTAAAGCAGAGTGTGATCCATGGATGAGAACTCTGCTCTGTGTTTCCCTTCAGAAATGGAGTTAAATCCCAGGCTCTGAGTCTTCCTACAAGCAAGACTTCGTTTCAGGTAAGGGCAGTCACTTTTCTGCTCAAACGAACTACATCTTTCACGAAGCACACACGTTTCTAATCTTAACTGACAAGCATTGGATGTTAGAGGACCAGTGCATTCTATCTGTTTCAGAAGAAGTTTTGGACTATTTATAGTCCGTATGTGTAGGAAACACCCTTCTTTTGTTCTGGGCACACTCACTTTTCCTGCTGTCTTAGAGACTCTAGAAAGCAAGAGTGTGCTTCTCACTCTAAAGCAGAGTGTGATCCATGGATGAGAACTATGCTGTTTGTTTGGCTTCAGAAATGGAGTTCAATCCCAGGCTCTGAGTCTTCCTACAAGCAAGACTTCAATTCAGGTAAGGGCAGTCACTTTTCTGCTCAAACGAACTACATCTTTCACGAAGCACACACGTTTCTCATCTTAGCTGACAAGCATTGGATGTTAGAGGACCAGTGCATTCTATCTGTTTCAGAAGAAGTTTTGGACTACATATAGTCCGTATGTGTAGGAAACACCGTTCTTTTGTTCTGGGCACACTCACTTTTCCTGCTGTCTTAGAGATTCCAGAAAGCAAGAGCGTGCTTCTCCCTCTAAAGCAGAGTGTGATCCATGGATGAGAACTATGCTGTTTGTTTGGCTTCAGAAATGGAGTTCAATCCCAGGCTCTGAGTCTTCCTACAAGCAAGACTTCAATTCAGGTAAGGCAGTCACTTTTCTGCTCAAACGAACTACATCGTTCATGAAGCTCACACGTTTCCCATCTAAACTGACAAGCATTGGATGTTAGAGGGTCAGTGCTTTGTATCAGTTTCAGTAGCAGATTTGGACTAGATATGGTCCGTATGTGTAGGAAACTCCGTTCTTTTGTTCGTAGCAAAATCACGTTTCCTCCTGTCTTAGAGACTCTAAAAAGCAAGAGCATGCTTCTTATTCTTAAGCAGAGTGTGGTCAATGGATGAGAACACTGCTGTGTGTTTCAATTCAGAAATGGAGTTAAATCCCAGGCTCTGAGTCTTCGTACAAGCAAGACTTCGTTGAAGGTAAGGGCAGTCACTTTTCTGCTCAAACGAACTACATCTTTCACGAAGCACACACGTTTCTAATCTTAACTGACAAGCATTGGATGTTAGAGGACCAGTGCATTCTATCTGTTTCAGAAGAAGTTTTGGACTATTTATAGTCCGTATGTGTACGAAACACCGTTCTTTTGTTCTCAGCACACTCACGTTTCCTGCTGTCTTAGAGACTTTTGAAAGCAAGAGCGTGCTTCTTGTTCTAAAGCAGAGGGTCATCAATGGATGAGAACACAGCTGTGTGTTTCACTTCAGAAATGGAGTTAAATCCCAGGCTCTGAGTCTTCCTACAAGCAAGATTTAATTTCAGATAAGGGCAGTCACTTTTCTGCTCAAACGAACTACATCGTTAACGAAGATCACACGATTATCATCTTAACTGACTAGCATTGGATGTTAGAGGACCAGTGCATTGTATCAGTTTCAGAAGAAGTTTTGGACTACATATAGTCCGTATGTGTAGGAAACACCGTTCTTTTGTTCTGGGCACACTCAGATTTCCTGCTGTCTTAGAGACTTTAGAAAGCAAGAGCGTGCTTCTCGCTCTAAAGCAGAGTGTGATCCATGGATGAGAACTATGCTGTGTGTTTGCCTTCAGAAATGGAGTTAAATCCCAGGCTCTGTGTCTTCCTACAAGCAAGACTTCGTTTCAGGTAAGGGTAGTCACTTTTCAGTTCAAAGGAACTACATCATTCACAAAGCTCACACGTTTCTCATCTTAACTGACAAACATTGGATGTTAGAGGACCAGTGCTTTGTATCAGTTTCAGAAGCTGAGTTGGACTAGATATGGTCTGTATGTGTAGGAAACACCGTTCTTTTGTTCTCAGCACACTCAGGTTTCCTGCTGTCTTAGAGATTATAGAAAGCAAGAGCGTGCTTCTTGTTCTAAAGCAGAGTGTGATCAATGGATGAGAACACTGCTGTGTGTTTCAATTCAGAAATGGAGTTAAATCCCAGGCTCTGTGTCTTACCACAAGCAAGACTTCGTTTCTGGTAAGGGCAGTCACTTTTCAGTTCAAAGCAACTACATCATTCACAAAGCTCACACGTTTCTCATCTTAACTGACAAGCATTGGATGTTATAGGACCAGTGCTTTGTATCAGTTGCAGAAGCAGAGTTGAACTAGATATGGTCCGTAATGTGTAGGAAACACCGTTCTTTTGTTCTCAGCAAAATCACGTTTCCTGCTGTCTTAGAGACTCTAGAAACCAAGAGCGTGCTTCTTGTTATAAAGCAGAGTGTGATCAATGGATGATTACACTGCTGTGTGTTTTACTTCAGAAATAGAGTTAAATCCCAGGCTCTGAGTCTTCCTACAGGCATGACTTCAATTCAGGTAAGGGCAGTCACTTTTCTGCTCAAACGAACTACATCGTTCATGAAGCTCACACGTTTCTCATCTTAATAGACAAGCATTGGATGTTAGAGGATCAGTGCTTTGTATCAGTTTAAGAAGCAGATTTGGACTAGATATGGTCCGTAGGTGTAGGAAACACCGTTCTTTTGTTCTCAGCACACTCACGTTTCCTGCTGTCTTAGAGACTCTAGAAAGCAAGAGTGTGCTTCTCTTTCTAAAGCAGAGTGTGATCCATGGATGAAAACTATGCTGTGTGTTTCACGTCAGAAAAGGAGTTTAATCCCTGGCTCTGAGTCTCCCTACAAGCAAGACTTCGTTTCAGGTAAGGGCAGTCACTTTTCTGCTCAAACGAACTACATCGTTCACAGAGCTCACACGTTACTAATCTTAACAGACAAGCATTGGATGTTAGAGGACCAGTGCTTTGTATCAGTTTCAGAAGCAGAGTTGGACTATATAATGTCCGCATGTGTAGGAAACACCGTTCTTTTGATCTCAGCACACTCACGTTTCCTGCTGTCTTAGAGACTCTAGAAAGAAAGAGCGTGCTTCTCGCTCTAAAGCAGAGTGTGATCCATGGATGAGAACTATGCTGTGTGTTTGCCTTCAGAAATGGAGTTAAATCCCAGGCTCTGAGTCTTCCTACAAGCAAGACTTCGTTTCAGGTAAGGGCAGTCACTTTTCTGCTCAAACGAACTACATCTTTCACGAAGCACACACGTTTCTAATCTTAACTGACAAGCATTGGATGTTAGAGGACCAGTGCATTCTATCTGTTTCAGAAGAAGTTTTGGACTATTTATAGTCCGTATGTGTAGGAAACACCCTTCTTTTGTTCTGGGCACACTCACTTTTCCTGCTGTCTTAGAGACTCTAGAAAGCAAGAGTGTGCTTCTCACTCTAAAGCAGAGTGTGATCCATGGATGAGAACTATGCTGTTTGTTTGGCTTCAGAAATGGAGTTCAATCCCAGGCTCTGAGTCTTCCTACAAGCAAGACTTCAATTCAGGTAAGGGCAGTCACTTTTCTGCTCAAACGAACTACATCTTTCACGAAGCACACACGTTTCTCATCTTAACTGACAAGCATTGGATGTTAGAGGACCAGTGCATTCTATCTGTTTCAGAAGAAGTTTTGGACTACATATAGTCCGTATGTGTAGGAAACACCGTTCTTTTGTTCTGGGCACACTCACTTTTCCTGCTGTCTTAGAGATTCCAGAAAGCAAGAGCGTGCTTCTCGCTCTAAAGCAGAGTGTGATCCATGGATAAGAACTATGCTGTTTGTTTGGCTTCAGAAATGGAGTTCAATCCCAGGCTCTGAGTCTTCCTACAAGCAAGACTTCAATTCAGGTAAGGCAGTCACTTTTCTGCTCAAACGAACTACATCGTTCATGAAGCTCACACGTTTCCCATCTAAACTGACAAGCATTGGATGTTAGAGGGTCAGTGCTTTGTATCAGTTTCAGTAGCAGATTTGGACTAGATATGGTCCGTATGTGTAGGAAACTCCGTTCTTTTGTTCGTAGCAAAATCACGTTTCCTCCTGTCTTAGAGACTCTAAAAAGCAAGAGCATGCTTCTTATTCTTAAGCAGAGTGTGGTCAATGGATGAGAACACTGCTGTGTGTTTCAATTCAGAAATGGAGTTAAATCCCAGGCTCTGAGTCTTCGTACAAGCAAGACTTTGTTGAAGGTAAGGGCAGTCACTTTTCTGCTCAAACGAACTACATCTTTCACGAAGCACACACGTTTCTAATCTTAACTGACAAGCATTGGATGTTAGAGGACCAGTGCATTCTATCTGTTTCAGAAGAAGTTTTGGACTATTTATAGTCCGTATGTGTACGAAACACCGTTCTTTTGTTCTCAGCACACTCACGTTTCCTGCTGTCTTAGAGACTTTTGAAAGCAAGAGCGTGCTTCTTGTTCTAAAGCAGAGGGTCATCAATGGATGAGAACACAGCTGTGTGTTTCACTTCAGAAATGGAGTTAAATCCCAGGCTCTGAGTCTTCCTACAAGCAAGATTTAATTTCAGATAAGGGCAGTCACTTTTCTGCTCAAACGAACTACATCGTTAACGAAGATCACACGATTATCATCTTAACTGACTAGCATTGGATGTTAGAGGACCAGTGCATTGTATCAGTTTCAGAAGAAGTTTTGGACTACATATAGTCCGTATGTGTAGGAAACACCGTTCTTTTGTTCTGGGCACACTCAGATTTCCTGCTGTCTTAGAGACTTTAGAAAGCAAGAGCGTGCTTCTCGCTCTAAAGCAGAGTGTGATCCATGGATGAGAACTATGCTGTGTGTTTGCCTTCAGAAATGGAGTTAAATCCCAGGCTCTGTGTCTTCCTACAAGCAAGACTTCGTTTCAGGTAAGGGTAGTCACTTTTCAGTTCAAAGGAACTACATCATTCACAAAGCTCACACGTTTCTCATCTTAACTGACAAACATTGGATGTTAGAGGACCAGTGCTTTGTATCAGTTTCAGAAGCTGAGTTGGACTAGATATGGTCTGTATGTGTAGGAAACACCGTTCTTTTGTTCTCAGCACACTCAGGTTTCCTGCTGTCTTAGAGATTATAGAAAGCAAGAGCGTGCTTCTTGTTCTAAAGCAGAGTGTGATCAATGGATGAGAACACTGCTGTGTGTTTCAATTCAGAAATGGAGTTAAATCCCAGGCTCTGTGTCTTACCACAAGCAAGACTTCGTTTCTGGTAAGGGCAGTCACTTTTCAGTTCAAAGCAACTACATCATTCACAAAGCTCACACGTTTCTCATCTTAACTGACAAGCATTGGATGTTATAGGACCAGTGCTTTGTATCAGTTGCAGAAGCAGAGTTGAACTAGATATGGTCCGTAATGTGTAGGAAACACCGTTCTTTTGTTCTCAGCAAAATCACGTTTCCTGCTGTCTTAGAGACTCTAGAAACCAAGAGCGTGCTTCTTGTTATAAAGCAGAGTGTGATCAATGGATGATTACACTGCTGTGTGTTTTACTTCAGAAATAGAGTTAAATCCCAGGCTCTGAGTCTTCCTACAGGCATGACTTCAATTCAGGTAAGGGCAGTCACTTTTCTGCTCAAACGAACTACATCGTTCATGAAGCTCACACGTTTCTCATCTTAATAGACAAGCATTGGATGTTAGAGGATCAGTGCTTTGTATCAGTTTAAGAAGCAGATTTGGACTAGATATGGTCCGTAGGTGTAGGAAACACCGTTCTTTTGTTCTCAGCACACTCACGTTTCCTGCTGTCTTAGAGACTCTAGAAAGCAAGAGTGTGCTTCTCTTTCTAAAGCAGAGTGTGATCCATGGATGAAAACTATGCTGTGTGTTTCACGTCAGAAAAGGAGTTTAATCCCTGGCTCTGAGTCTCCCTACAAGCAAGACTTCGTTTCAGGTAAGGGCAGTCACTTTTCTGCTCAAACGAACTACATCGTTCACAGAGCTCACACGTTACTAATCTTAACAGACAAGCATTGGATGTTAGAGGAACAGTGCTTTGTATCAGTTTCAGAAGCAGAGTTGGACTATATAATGTCCGCATGTGTAGGAAACACCGTTCTTTTGATCTCAGCACACTCACGTTTCCTGCTGTCTTAGAGACTCTGGAAAGCAAGAGCGTGCTTCTCGCTCTAAAGCAGATTGTGATCCATGGATGAGAACTATGCTGTGTGTTTCCCTTCAGAAATGGAGTTAAATCCCAATCTCTGTGTCTTCCTACAAGCAAGACTTCAATTCAGGTAAGGGCAGTCTCTTTGCAGCTCAAACGAACTACATCGTTCTCTGAGCTCACACATTTCTCATCTTAACAGACAAGCATTGGATGTTAGAGGACCAGTGCTTTGTATCAGTTTAAGAAGCAGAGTTGGACTAGATATGGTCCGTATGTGTAGGAAACACTGTTATTTTGTTCTCAGCACACTCACGTTTCCTGCTGTCTTAGAGACTGTAGAGAGCAAGAGCGTTCTTCTTGTTATAAAGCAGGGTGTGATCAATGGATGATTACACTGCTGTGTGTTTTACTTCAGAAATGGAGTTAAATCCCAGGCTCTGAGACTTCCTACAGGCAAGACTTCAATTCAGGTAAGGACAGTCACTTTTCTGCTCAAACGAACTACATCATTCATGAAGCTTACACGTTTCTCATCTTAACAGACAAGCATTGGATGTTAGAGGATCAGTGCTTTGTATCAGTTAAGAAGCACATTTGGACTAGATATGGTCCTTCTGTGTAGGAAACACCGTTCTGTTGTTCTCAGCACACTCACGTTTCCTGCTGTCTTAGAGACTCTGGAAAGCAAGAGCGTGCTTCTCGTTCTAAAGCAGAGTGTGATCCATGGATGAAAACTATGCTGTGTGTTTCACTTCAGAAAAGGAGTTAAATCCCAGGCTCTGCATCTCCCTACAAGCAAGACTTCGTTTCAGGTAAGGGCAGTCACTTTTCTGCTCAAAGGAACTACATCTTTCACGAAGCACACACGTTTCTCATCTTAACTGACAAGCATTGGATGTTAGAGGACCAGTGCATTCTATCTGTTTCAGAAGAAGTTTTGGACTACATATAGTCCGTATGTGTAGGAAACACCGTTCTTTTGTTCTGGGCACACTCACGTTTCATGCTGTCTTAGAGACTCTAGAAAGCAAGAGCGTGCTTCTCGCTCTAAAGCAGAGTGTGATCCATGGATGAGAACTATGCTGTGTGTTTGCCTTCAGAAATGGAGTTAAATCCCAGGCTCTGAGTCTTCCTACAAGCAAGACTTCAATTCAGGTAAGGCAGTCACTTCTCTGCTCAAAAGAACTACATCATTCATGAAGCTCACATGTTTCCCATCTTAACTGACAAGCATTGGATGTTAGAGCGTCAGTGCTTTGTATCAGTTTCAGAAGCAGATTTGGACTAGATATGGTCCGTATGTGTAGCAAACTCAGTTCATTTGTTCTCAGCAAAATCACGTTTCCTCCTGTCTTAGAGACTCTAAAAAGCAAGAGCGTGCTTCTTATTCTAAAGCAGAGTGTGATCAAAGGATGAGAACACTGCTGTGTGTTTCAATTCAGAAATGGAGTTAAATCCCAGGCTCTGAGTCTTCCTACAAGCAAGACTTCGTTTCAGGTAAGGACAGTCACTTTTCTGCTCAAACGAACTACATCATTCACAGAGCTTACACGTTTCTCATCTTAACTGACAAGCATTTGATGTTAGAGGGTCAATGCTTTATATCAGTTTCAGAAGCAGATTTGGACTAGATATGGTCCGTATGTGTAGGAAACTCCGTTCTTTTGTTCGTAGCAAAATCACGTTTCCTCCTGTCTTAGAGACTCTAAAAAGCAAGAGCATGCTTCTTATTCTTAAGCAGAGTGTGATCAATGGATGAGAACACTGCTGTGTGTTTCAATTCAGAAATGGAGTTAAATCCCAGGCTCTGAGTCTTCGTACAAGCAAGACTTCGTTGAAGGTAAGGGCAGTCACTTTTTTGCTCAAACGAACTTCATCGTTCATGAAGCTCACACGTTTCCCATCTTAACTGACAAGAATTGGATGTTAGAGGACCACTGCTTTGTATCAGTTTCAGAAGATGAGTTGGACTAGATATGGTCCGCATGTGTAGGAAACACTGTTCTTTTGTTCTCAGCACACTCACGTTTCCTGCTGTCTTAGAGACAATAGAAAGCAAGAGCGTGCTTCTCGCTCTAAAACAGAGTGTGATCCATTGATGAGAACTATGCTGTGTGTTCGCCTTCAGAAATGGAGTTAAATCCCAGGCTCTGAGTCTTCCTACAAGCAAGACTTCGTTTCAGGTAAGGACAGTAACTTTTCTGCTCAAACGGACTACATCGTTCACAGAGCTCACACGTTACTAATCTTAACAGACAAGCATTGGATGTTAGAGGACCAGTGCTTTGTATCAGTTTCAGAAGCTGAGTTGGACTAGATATGGTCCGTATGTGTAGGAAACACCGTTCTTTTGTCCTCAGCACACTCACGTTCCTGCTGTCTTAGAGATTCTAGAAAGCAAGAGCGTGCTTCTTGTTCTAAAGCAGAGTGTGATCAATGGATGAGAACACTGCTGTGTGTTTCAATTCAGAAATGGAGTTAAATCCCAGGCTCTGAGTCTTCCTACAAGCAAGACTTCGTTTCAGGTAAGGGCAGTCACTTTTCTGCTCAAAGGAACTACATCGTTCATGAAGCACACCCGTTTCCCATCTTAACTGACAAGCATTGGATGTTAGAGGACCAGTGCTTTGTATGAGTTTCAGAAGCAGAGTTGGACTAGATATGGTCCGTATGTGTCGGAAACACCGTTCTTTTGTTCTCAGCACACTCACGTTTCCTGCTGTGTTAGAGACTCTGGAAAGCAAGAGCGTGCTTCTCGCTCTAAAGCAGATTGTGATCCATGGATGAGAACTATGCTGTGTGTTTCCCTTCAGAAATGGAGTTAAATCCCAGGCTCTGAGACTTCCTACAGGCAAGACTTCAATTCAGGTAAGGACAGTCACTTTTCTGCTCAAACGAACTACATCATTCATGAAGCTTACACGTTTCTCATCTTAACAGACAAGCATTGGATGTTAGAGGATCAGTGCTTTGTATCAGTTAAGAAGCAGATTTGGACTAGATATGGTCCGTCTGTGTAGGAAACACCGTTCTGTTGTTCTCAGCACATTCACGTTTCCTGCTGTCTTAGAGACTCTGGAAAGCAAGAGCATGCTTCTCGTTCTAAAGCAGAGTGTGATCCATGGATGAAAACTATGCTGTGTGTTTCACTTCAGAAAAGGAGTTAAATCCCAGGCTCTGCGTCTCCCTACAAGCAAGACTTCGTTTCAGGTAAGGGCAGTCACTTTTCTGCTCAAAGGAACTACATCTTTCACGAAGCACACACGTTTCTCATCTTAACTGACAAGCATTGGATGTTAGAGGACCAGTGCATTCTATCTGTTTCAGAAAAATTTTGGACTACATATAGTCCGTATGTGTAGGAAACACCGTTCTTTTGTTCTGGGCACACTCACGTTTCATGCTGTCTTAGAGACTCTAGAAAGCAAGAGCGTGCTTCTCGCTCTAAAGCAGAGTGTGATCCATGGATGAGAACTATGCTGTGTGTTTGCCTTCAGAAATGGAGTTAAATCCCAGGCTCTGAGTCTTCCTACAAGCAAGACTTCAATTCAGGTAAGGCAGTCACTTCTCTGCTCAAAAGAACTACATCATTCATGAAGCTCACACGTTTCCCATCTTAACTGACAAGCATTGGATGTTAGAGCGTCAGTGCTTTGTATCAGTTTCAGAAGCAGATTTGGACTAGATATGGTCCGTATGTGTAGCAAACTCCGTTCATTTGTTCTCAGCAAAATCACGTTTCCTCCTGTCTTAGAGACTCTAAAAAGCAAGAGCGTGCTTCTTATTCTAAAGCAGAGTGTGATCAAAGGATGAGAACACTGCTGTGTGTTTCAATTCAGAAATGGAGTTAAATCCCAGGCTCTGAGTCTTCCTACAAGCAAGACTTCGTTTCAGGTAAGGACAGTCACTTTTCTGCTCAAACGAACTACATCATTCACAGAGCTCACACGTTTCTCATCTTAACTGACAAGCATTTGATGTTAGAGGGTCAATGCTTTATATCAGTTTCAGAAGCAGATTTGGACTGGATATGGTCCGTATGTGTAGGAAACACCGTTCTTTTGTTCTCAGCACACTCACGTTCCTGCTGTCTTAGAGATTCTAGAAAGCAAGAGCGTGCTTCTTGTTCTAAAGCAGAGTGTGATCAATGGATGAGAACACTGCTGTGTGTTTCAATTCAGAAATGGAGTTAAATCCCAGGCTCTGAGTCTTCCTACAAGCAAGACTTCGTTTCAGGTAAGGGCAGTCACTTTTCTGCTCAAAGGAACTACATCGTTCATGAAGCAAACCCGTTTCCCATCTTAACTGACAAGCATTGGATGTTAGAGGACCAGTGCTTTGTATGAGTTTCAGAAGCAGAGTTGGACTAGATATGGTCCGTATGTGTCGGAAACACCGTTCTTTTGTTCTCAGCACACTCACGTTTCCTGCTGTGTTAGAGACTCTGGAAAGCAAGAGCGTGCTTCTCGCTCTAAAGCAGATTGTGATCCATGGATGAGAACTATGCTGTGTGTTTCCCTTCAGAAATGGAGTTAAATCCCAATCTCTGTGTCTTCCTACAAGCAAGACTTCAATTCAGGTAAGGGCAGTCTCTTTGCAGCTCAAACGAACTACATCGTTCTCTGAGCTCACACATTTCTCATCTTAACAGACAAGCATTGGATGTTAGAGGACCAGTGCTTTGTATCAGTTTAAGAAGCAGAGTTGGACTAGATATGGTCCGTATGTGTAGGAAACACTGTTATTTTGTTCTCAGCACACTCACGTTTCCTGCTGTCTTAGAGACTGTAGAGAGCAAGAGCGTTCTTCTTGTTATAAAGCAGAGTGTGATCAATGGATGATTACACTGCTGTGTGTTTTAATTCAGAAATGGAGTTAAATCCCAGGCTCTGAGACTTCCTACAGGCAAGACTTCAATTCAGGTAAGGACAGTCACTTTTCTGCTCAAACGAACTACATCATTCATGAAGCTTACACGTTTCTCATCTTAACAGACAAGCATTGGATGTTAGAGGATCAGTGCTTTGTATCAGTTAAGAAGCAGATTTGGACTAGATATGGTCCGTCTGTGTAGGAAACACCGTTCTGTTGTTCTCAGCACACTCACGTTTCCTGCTGTCTTAGAGACTCTGGAAAGCAAGAGCGTGCTTCTCGTTCTAAAGCAGAGTGTGATCCATGGATGAAAACTATGCTGTGTGTTTCACTTCAGAAAAGGAGTTAAATCCCAGGCTCTGCGTCTCCCTACAAGCAAGACTTCGTTTCAGGTAAGGGCAGTCACTTTTCTGCTCAAAGGAACTACATCTTTCACGAAGCACACACGTTTCTCATCTTAACTGACAAGCATTGGATGTTAGAGGACCAGTGCATTCTATCTGTTTCAGAAGAAGTTTTGGACTACATATAGTCCGTATGTGTAGGAAACACCGTTCTTTTGTTCTGGGCACACTCACGTTTCCTGCTGTCTTAGAGACTCTAGAAAGCAAGAGCGTGCTTCTCGCTCTAAAGCAGAGTGTGATCCATGGATGAGAACTATGCTGTGTGTTTGCCTTCAGAAATGGAGTTAAATCCCAGGCTCTGAGTCTTCCTACAAGCAAGACTTCAATTCAGGTAAGGCAGTCATTTCTCTGCTCAAACGAACTACATCATTCATGAAGCTCACACGTTTCCCATCTTAACTGACAAGCATTGGATGTTAGAGCGTCAGTGCTTTGTATCAGTTTCAGAAGCAGATTTGGACTAGATATGGTCCGTATGTGTAGCAAACTCCGTTCATTTGTTCTCAGCAAAATCACGTTTCCTCCTGTCTTAGAGACTCTAAAAAGCAAGAGCGTGCTTCTTATTCTAAAGCAGAGTGTGATCAAAGGATGAGAACACTGCTGTGTGTTTCAATTCAGAAATGGAGTTAAATCCCAGGCTCTGAGTCTTCCTACAAGCAAGACTTCGTTTCAGGTAAGGACAGTCACTTTTCTGCTCAAACGAACTACATCATTCACAGAGCTCACACGTTTCTCATCTTAACTGACAAGCATTTGATGTTAGAGGGTCAATGCTTTATATCACTTTCAGAAGCAGATTTGGACTGGATATGGTCCATATGTGTAGGAAACACCGTTCTATTGTTCTGGGCACACTCAAATTTCCTGCTGTCTTAGAGACTCTAGAAAACAAGAGTGTGATTCTCACTCTAACCACAGTGTGATCCATGGATGAATACTATGCTGTGTGTTTCCCTTCAGAAATGGAGTTAAATCCCAGGCTCTGTGTCTTCCTACGAGCAAGACTTCGTTTCAGGTAAGGGTAGTCACTTTTCAGTTTAAAGGAACTACTTCATTCACAAAGCTCACACGTTTCTCATCTTAACTGACAAACATTGGATGTTAGAGGACCAGTGCTTTGTATCAGTTTCAGAAGCAGAGTTGGACTAGATATGGTCCGTATGTGTAGCAAACTCCTTTCATTTGTTCTCAGCAAAATCACGTTTCCGCCTGTCTTAGAGACTCTAGAAAGCAAGAGCGTGCTTCTCGCTCTAAAGCAGATTGTGATCCATGGATGAGAACTATGCTGTGTGTTTCCCTTCAGAAATGGAGTTAAATCCCAATCTCTGTGTCTTCCTACAAGCAAGACTTCATTTCAGGTAAGGGCAGTCTCTTTTCAGCTCAAACGAACTACATCGTTCACTGAGCTCACACATTTCTCATCTTAACAGACAAGCATTGGATGATAGAGGACCAGTGCTTTGTATCAGTTTAAGAAGCAGAGTTGGACTAGATATGGTCCGATTGTGTACAAAACACCGTTCTTTTGTTCTCAGCACACTCACGTTTCCTGCTGTCTTAGAGACTTTTGAAAGCAAGAGCGTGCTTCTTGTTCTACAGCAGAGGGTCATCAATGGATGAGAACACTGCTGTGTGTTTCACTTCAGAAATGGAGTTAAATCCCAGGCTCTGAGTCTTCCTACAAGCAAGATTTAATTTCAGATAAGGGCAGTCACTTTTCTGCTCAAACGAACTACATCGTTAACGAAGATCACACGATTATCATCTTAACTGACTAGCATTGGATGTTAGAGGACCAGTGCATTGTATCAGTTTCAGAAGAAGTTTTGGACTACATATAGTCCGTATGTGTAGGAAACACCGTTCTTTTGTTCTCAGCACACTCACGTTTCCTGCTGTGTTAGAGACTTTAGAAAGCAAGAGCGTGCTTCTCGCTCTAAAGCAGAGTGTGATCCATGGATGAGAACTATGCTGTGTGTTTGCCTTCAGAAATGGAGTTAAATCCCAGGCTCTGAGTCTTCCTACAAGCAAGACTTCAATTCAGGTAAGGCAGTCATTTCTCTGCTCAAACGAACTACATCATTCATGAAGCTCACACGTTTCCCATCTTAACTGACAAGCATTGGATGTTAGAGCGTCAGTGCTTTGTATCAGTTTCAGAAGCAGATTTGGACTAGATATGGTCCGTATGTGTAGCAAACTCCGTTCATTTGTTCTCAGCAAAATCACGTTTCCTCCTGTCTTAGAGACTCTAAAAAGCAAGAGCGTGCTTCTTATTCTAAAGCAGAGTGTGATCAAAGGATGAGAACACTGCTGTGTGTTTCAATTCAGAAATGGAGTTAAATCCCAGGCTCTGAGTCTTCCTACAAGCAAGACTTCGTTTCAGGTAAGGACAGTCACTTTTCTGCTCAAACGAACTACATCATTCACAGAGCTCACACGTTTCTCATCTTAACTGACAAGCATTTGATGTTAGAGGGTCAATGCTTTATATCACTTTCAGAAGCAGATTTGGACTGGATATGGTCCATATGTGTAGGAAACACCGTTCTATTGTTCTGGGCACACTCAAATTTCCTGCTGTCTTAGAGACTCTAGAAAACAAGAGTGTGATTCTCACTCTAACCACAGTGTGATCCATGGATGAATACTATGCTGTGTGTTTCCCTTCAGAAATGGAGTTAAATCCCAGGCTCTGTGTCTTCCTACGAGCAAGACTTCGTTTCAGGTAAGGGTAGTCACTTTTCAGTTTAAAGGAACTACTTCATTCACAAAGCTCACACGTTTCTCATCTTAACTGACAAACATTGGATGTTAGAGGACCAGTGCTTTGTATCAGTTTCAGAAGCAGAGTTGGACTAGATATGGTCCGTATGTGTAGCAAACTCCTTTCATTTGTTCTCAGCAAAATCACGTTTCCGCCAGTCTTAGAGACTCTAGAAAGCAAGAGCGTGCTTCTCGCTCTAAAGCAGATTGTGATCCATGGATGAGAACTATGCTGTGTGTTTCCCTTCAGAAATGGAGTTAAATCCCAATCTCTGTGTCTTCCTACAAGCAAGACTTCATTTCAGGTAAGGGCAGTCTCTTTTCAGCTCAAACGAACTACATCGTTCACTGAGCTCACACATTTCTCATCTTAACAGACAAGCATTGGATGATAGAGGACCAGTGCTTGTATCAGTTTAAGAAGCAGAGTTGGACTAGATATGGTCCGATTGTGTACGAAACACCGTTCTTTTGTTCTCAGCACACTCACGTTTCCTGCTGTCTTAGAGACTTTTGAAAGCAAGAGCGTGCTTCTTGTTCTAAAGCAGAGGGTCATCAATGGATGAGAACACTGCTGTGTGTTTCACTTCAGAAATGGAGTTAAATCCCAGGCTCTGAGTCTTCCTACAAGCAAGATTTAATTTCAGATAAGGGCAGTCACTTTTCTGCTCAAACGAACTACATCGTTAACGAAGATCACACGATTATCATCTTAACTGACTAGCATTGGATGTTAGAGGACCAGTGCATTGTATCAGTTTCAGAAGAAGTTTTGGACTACATATAGTCCGTATGTGTAGGAAACACCGTTCTTTTGTTCTCAGCACACTCACGTTTCCTGCTGTGTTAGAGACTTTAGAAAGCAAGAGCGTGCTTCTCGCTCTAAAGCAGAGTGTGATCCATGGATGAGAACTATGCTGTGTGTTTGCCTTCAGAAATGGAGTTAAATCCCAGGCTCTCAGTCTTCCTAGAAGCAAAACTTCGTTTCAGGTAAGTGCAGTCACTTTTCTGCTCAAACGAACTACATCATTCATGAAGCTCACACGTTTCCCATCTTAACTGACAAGCATTGGATGTTAGAGCGTCAGTGCTTTGTATCAGTTTCAGAAGCAGATTTGGACTAGATATGGTCCATATGTGTAGCAAACTCCGTTCATTTGTTCTCAGCAAAATCACATTTCCTCCTGTCTTAGAGACTCTAAAAAGCAAGAGCGTGCTTCTTATTCTAAAGCAGAGTGTGATCAAAGGATGAGAACACTGCTGTGTGTTTCAATTCAGAAATGGAGTTAAATCCCAGGCTCTGAGTCTTCCTACAAGCAAGACTTCGTTTCAGGTAAGGACAGTCACTTTTCTGCTCAAACGAACTACATCATTCACAGAGCTCACACGTTTCTCATCTTAACTGACAAGCATTTGATGTTAGAGGGTCAATGCTTTATATCAGTTTCAGAAGCAGATTTGGACTGGATATGGTCCATATGTGTAGGAAACACCGTTCTATTGTTCTGGGCACACTCAAATTTCCTGCTGTCTTAGAGACTCTAGAAAGCAAGAGTGTGCTTCTCACTCTAACCAGAGTGTGATCCATTGATGAATCCTATGCTGTGTGTTTCCCTTCAGAAATGGAGTTAAATCCCAGGCTCTGTGTCTTCCTACGAGCAAGACTTCGTTTCAGATAAGGGTAGTCACTTTTCAGTTTAAAGGAACTACTTCATTCACAAAGCTCACACGTTTCTCATCTTAACTGACAAACATTGGATGTTAGAGGACCAGTGCTTTGTATCAGTTTCAGAAGCAGAGTTGGACTAGATATGGTCCGTATGTGTAGGAAACACCGTTCTTTTGTTCTCAGCACACTCACGTTTCCTGCTGTCTTAGAGACTCTAGAAAGCAAGAGCGTGCTTCTCGCCCTAAAGCAGAGTGTGATCCATGGATGAGAACTATGCTGTGTGTTTGCCTTCAGAAATGGAGTTAAATCCCAGGCTCTGAGTCTTCCCACAAGCAAGACTTCGATTCAGGTAAGGGCAGTCACTTTTCAGCTCAAACGAACTACATCGTTCACGAAGCTCACACGTTTCTCACCTTAACAGACAAGCATTGGATGTTAGAGGAACAGTGCTTTGTATCAGTTTCAGAAGCAGAGTTGGACTATATAATGTCCGTATATGTAGGAAACACCATTCTTTTCTTCTCAGCAAAATCACGTTTCCTGCTGTCTTAGAGACTCTAGAAAGCAAGAGTGTGCTTCTTGTTCTAAAGCAGAGTGTGATCCATGGATGAAAACTATGCCGTGTGTTTCACTTCAGAAAAGGAGTTAAATCCCAGGCTCTGAGTCTCCCTACAAGCAAGACTTCATTACAGGTAAGGGCAGTCACTTTTCTGCTCAAACGAACTACATCTTTCATAAAGCACACACGTTTCTCATCTTAACTGACAGGCATTGGATGTTAGAGGATCAGTGCATTCTATCTGTTTCAGAAGAAGTTTTGGACTATATATAGTCCGTATGTGTAGGAAACACCGTTCTTTTGTTCTCAGCACACTCACGTTTCCTGCTGTCTTAGAGACTCTTGAAAGCAAGAACGTGGTTCTCGCTCTAAAGCTGAGTGTGATCCATGGATGAGAACTATGCTGTGTGTTTGCCTTCAGAAATGGAGTTAAATCCCAGGTTCTGAGACTTCCTACAAGCAAGACTTCGTTTAAGGTAAGGGCAGTCACTTTTTTGCTCAAACGTACTACATCGTTCATGAAGCTCACACGTTTCCCATCTTTACTGACAAGCATTGGATGTTAGAGGGTCAGTGCTTTGTATCAGTTTCAGAAGCAGATTTGGACTAGATATGGTCCGTATGTGTAGCAAACTCCGTTCATTTGTTCTCAGCAAAATCACGTTTCTGCCTGTCTTAGAGACTCTAGAAAGCAAGAGCGTGCTTCTCGCTCTAAAGCAGATTGTGATCCATGGATGAGAACTATGCTGTGTGTTTCCCTTCAGAATTGGAGTTAAATCCCAATCTCTGTGTCTTCCTACAAGCAAGACTTCATTTCAGGTAAGGGCAGTCACTTTTCAGCTCAAACGAACTACATCGTTCACTGAGCTCACACATTTCTCATCTTAACAGACAAGCATTGGATGATAGAGGACCAGTGCTTTGTATCAGTTTAAGAAGCAGAGTTGGACTAGATATGGTCCGTATGTGTGCGAAACACCGTTCTTTTGTTCTCAGCACACTCACGTTTCCTGCTGTCTTAGAGACTTTTGAAAGCAAGAGCGTGCTTCTTGTTCTAAAGCAGAGGGTCATCAATGGATGAGAACACTGCAGTGTGTTTCACTTCAGAAATGGAGTTAAATCCCAGGCTCTGAGTCTTCCTACAAGCAAGATTTAATTTCAGATAAGGGCAGTCACTTTTCTGCTCAAACGAACTACATCGTTAACGAAGATCACACGATTATCATCTTAACTGACTAACATTGGATGTTAGAGGACCAGTGCATTTTATCTGTTTCAGAAGAAGTTTTGGACTATTTATAGTCCGTATGTGTAGGAAACACCCTTCTTTTGTTCTGGGCACACTCACTTTTCCTGCTGTCTTAGAGATTCCAGAAAGCAAGAGCGTGCTTCTCGCTCTAAAGCAGAGTGTGATCCATGGATGAGAACTATGCTGTTTGTTTGGCTTCAGAAATGGAGTTCAATCCCAGGCTCTGAGTCTTCCTACAAGCAAGACTTCAATTCAGGTAAGGCAGTCACTTTTCTGCTCAAACGAACTACATCGTTCATGAAGCTCACACGTTTCCCATCTAAACTGACAAGCATTGGATGTTAGAGGGTCAGTGCTTTGTATCAGTTTCAGTAGCAGATTTGGACTAGATATGGTCCGTATGTGTAGGAAACTCCGTTCTTTTGTTCGTAGCAAAATCACGTTTCCTCCTGTCTTAGAGACTCTAAAAAGCAAGAGCATTCTTCTTATTCTTAAGCAGAGTGTGATCAATGGATGAGAACACTGCTGTGTGTTTCAATTCAGAAATGGAGTTAAATCCCAGGCTCTGAGTCTTCGTACAAGCAAGACTTCGTTGAAGGTAAGGGCAGTCACTTTTTTGCTCAAACGAACTTCATCGTTCATGAAGCTCACACGTTTCCCATCTTAACTGACAAGAATTGGATGTTAGAGGACCACTGCTTTGTATCAGTTTCAGAAGATGAGTTGGACTAGATATGGTCCGTATGTGTAGGAAACACTGTTCTTTTGTTCTCAGCACACTCACGTTTCCTGCTGTCTTAGAGACTCTAGAAAGCAAGAGCATGCTTCTCGCTCTAAAGCAGAGTGTGATCCATTGATGAGAACTATGCTGTGTGTTTGCCTTCAGAAATGGAGTTAAATCCCAGGCTCTGAGTCTTCCTACAAGCAAGACTTCGTTTCAGGTAAGGACAGTAACTTTTCTGCTCAAACGGACTACATCGTTCACAGAGCTCACACGTTACTAATCTTAACAGACAAGCATTGGATGTTAGAGGACCAGTGCTTTGTATCAGTTTCAGAAGCTGAGTTGGACTAGATATGGTCCGTATGTGTAGGAAACACCGTTCTTTTGTTCTCAGCACACTCACGTTCCTGCTGTCTTAGAGATTCTAGAAAGCAAGAGCGTGCTTCTTGTTCTAAAGCAGAGTGTGATCAATGGATGAGAACACTGCTGTGTGTTTCAATTCAGAAATGGAGTTAAATCCCAGGCTCTGAGTCTTCCTACAAGCAAGACTTCGTTTCAGGTAAGGGCAGTCACTTTTCTGCTCAAAGGAACTACATCGTTCATGAAGCACACCCGTTTCCCATCTTAACTGACAAGCATTGGATGTTAGAGGACCAGTGCTTTGTATGAGTTTCAGAAGCAGAGTTGGACTAGATATGGTCCGTATGTGTCGGAAACACCGTTCTTTTGTTCTCAGCACACTCACGTTTCCTGCTGTGTTAGAGACTCTGGAAAGCAAGAGCGTGCTTCTCGCTCTAAAGCAGATTGTGATCCATGGACGAGAACTATGCTGTGTGTTTCCCTTCAGAAATGGAGTTAAATCCCAATCTCTGTGTCTTCCTACAAGCAAGACTTCAATTCAGGTAAGGGCAGTCTCTTTGCAGCTCAAACGAACTACATCGTTCTCTGAGCTCACACATTTCTCATCTTAACAGACAAGCATTGGATGTTAGAGAACCAGTGCTTTGTATCAGTTTAAGAAGCAGAGTTGGACTAGATATGGTCCGTATGTGTAGGAAACACTGTTATTTTGTTCTCAGCACACTCACGTTTCCTGCTGTCTTAGAGACTGTAGAGAGCAAGAGCGTTCTTCTTGTTATAAAGCAGAGTGTGATCAATGGATGATTACACTGCTGTGTGTTTTACTTCAGAAATGGAGTTAAATCCCAGGCTCTGAGACTTCCTACAGGCAAGACTTCAATTCAGGTAAGGACAGTCACTTTTCTGCTCAAACGAACTACATCATTCATGAAGCTTACACGTTTCTCATCTTAACAGACAAGCATTGGATGTTAGAGGATCAGTGCTTTGTATCAGTTAAGAAGCAGATTTGGACTAGATATGGTCCGTCTGTGTAGGAAACACCGTTCTGTTGTTCTCAGCACACTCACGTTTCCTGCTGTCTTAGAGACTCTGGAAAGCAAGAGCGTGCTTCTCGTTCTAAAGCAGAGTGTGATCCATGGATGAAAACTATGCTGTGTGTTTCACTTCAGAAAAGGAGTTAAATCCCAGGCTCTGCGTCTCCCTACAAGCAAGACTTCGTTTCAGGTAAGGGCAGTCACTTTTCTGCTCAAAGGAACTACATCTTTCACGAAGCACACACGTTTCTCATCTTAACTGACAAGCATTGGATGTTAGAGGACCAGTGCATTCTATCTGTTTCAGAAGAAGTTTTGGACTACATATAGTCCGTATGTGTAGGAAACACCGTTCTTTTGTTCTGGGCACACTCACGTTTCCTGCTGTCTTAGAGACTCTAGAAAGCAAGAGCGTGCTTCTCGCTCTAAAGCAGAGTGTGATCCATGGATGAGAACTATGCTGTGTGTTTGCCTTCAGAAATGGAGTTAAATCCCAGGCTCTGAGTCTTCCTACAAGCAAGACTTCAATTCAGGTAAGGCAGTCACTTCTCTGCTCAAACGAACTACATCATTCATGAAGCTCACACGTTTCCCATCTTAACTGACAAGCATTGGATGTTAGAGCGTCAGTGCTTTGTATCAGTTTCAGAAGCAGATTTGGACTAGATATGGTCCGTATGTGTAGCAAACTCCGTTCATTTGTTCTCAGCAAAATCACGTTTCCTCCTGTCTTAGAGACTCTAAAAAGCAAGAGCGTGCTTCTTATTCTAAAGCAGAGTGTGATCAAAGGATGAGAACACTGCTGTGTGTTTCAATTCAGAAATGGAGTTAAATCCCAGGCTCTGAGTCTTCCTACAAGCAAGACTTCGTTTCAGGTAAGGACAGTCACTTTTCTGCTCAAACGAACTACATCATTCACAGAGCTCACACGTTTCTCATCTTAACTGACAAGCATTTGATGTTAGAGGGTCAATGCTTTATATCAGTTTCAGAAGCAGATTTGGACTGGATATGGTCCATATGTGTAGGAAACACCGTTCTATTGTTCTGGGCACACTCAAATTTCCTGCTGTCTTAGAGACTCTAGAAAACAAGAGTGTGATTCTCACTCTAACCACAGTGTGATCCATGGATGAATACTATGCTGTGTGTTTCCCTTCAGAAATGGAGTTAAATCCCAGGCTCTGTGTCTTCCTACGAGCAAGACTTCGTTTCAGGTAAGGGTAGTCACTTTTCAGTTTAAAGGAACTACTTCATTCACAAAGCTCACACGTTTCTCATCTTAACTGACAAACATTGGATGTTAGAGGACCAGTGCTTTGTATCAGTTTCAGAAGCAGAGTTGGACTAGATATGGTCCGTATGTGTAGGAAACACCGTTCTTTTGTTCTCAGCACACTCACGTTTCCTGCTGTCTTAGAGACTCTAGAAAGCAAGAGCGTGCTTCTCGCTCTAAAGCAGAGTGTGATCCATGGATGAGAACTATGCTGTGTGTTTGCCTTCAGAAATGGAGTTAAATCCCAGGCTCTGAGTCTTCCCACAAGCAAGACTTCGTTTCAGGTAAGGGCAGTCACTTTTCAGCTCAAACGAACTACATCGTTCACGAAGCTCACACGTTTCTCACCTTAACAGACAAGCATTGGATGTTAGAGGAACAGTGCTTTGTATCAGTTTCAGAAGCAGAGTTGGACTATATAATGTCCGTATGTGTAGGAAACACCATTCTTTTCTTCTCAGCAAAATCACGTTTCCTGCTGTCTTAGAGACTCTAGAAAGCAAGAGTGTGCTTCTTGTTCTAAAGCAGAGTGTGATCCATGGATGAAAACTATGCTGTGTGTTTCACTTCAGAAAAGGAGTTAAATCCCAGGCTCTGAGTCTCCCTACAAGCAAGACTTCATTACAGGTAAGGGCAGTCACTTTTCTGCTCAAACGAACTACATCTTTCATAAAGCACACACGTTTCTCATCTTAACTGACAGGCATTGGATGTTAGAGGATCAGTGCATTCTATCTGTTTCAGAAGAAGTTTTGGACTATATATAGTCCGTATGTGTAGGAAACACCGTTCTTTTGTTCTGGGCACACTCACGTTTCCTGCTGTCTTAGAGACTCTAGAAAGCAAGAACGTGGTTCTCGCTCTAAAGCAGAGTGTGATCCATGGATGAGAACTATGCTGTGTGTTTGCCTTCAGAAATGGAGTTAAATCCCAGGCTCTGAGTCTTCCTAGAAGCAAAACTTCGTTTCAAGTAAGTGCAGTCACTTTTCTGCTCAAACGAACTACATCATTCATGAAGCTCACACGTTTCCCATCTTAACTGACAAGCATTGGATGTTAGAGCGTCAGTGCTTTGTATCAGTTTCAGAAGCAGATTTGGACTAGATATGGTCCGTATGTGTCGCAAACTCCGTTCATTTGTTCTCAGCAAAATCACGTTTCCTGCTGTCTTAGAGACTCTAGAAAGCAAGAGCGTGCTTCTCGCTCTAAAGCAGAGTGTGATCCATGGATGAGAACTATGCTGTGTGTTTGCCTTCAGAAATGGAGTTAAATCCCAGGCTCTGAGTCTTCCCACAAGCAAGACTTCGTTTCAGGTAAGGACAGTCACTTTTCTGCTCAAACGAACTACATCATTCACAGAGCTCACACGTTTCTCATCTTAACTGACAAGCATTTGATGTTAGAGGGTCAATGCTTTATATCAGTTTCAGAAGCAGATTTGGACTGGATATGGTCCATATGTGTAGGAAACACCGTTCTATTGTTCTGGGCACACTCAAATTTCCTGCTGTCTTAGAGACTCTAGAAAACAAGAGTGTGATTCTCACTCTAACCACAGTGTGATCCATGGATGAATACTATGCTGTGTATTTCCCTTCAGAAATGGAGTTAAATCCCAGGCTCTGTGTCTTCCTACGAGCAAGACTTCGTTTCAGGTAAGGGTAGTCACTTTTCAGTTTAAAGGAACTACTTCATTCACAAAGCTCACACGTTTCTCATCTTAACTGACAAACATTGGATGTTAGAGGACCAGTGCTTTGTATCAGTTTCAGAAGCAGAGTTGGACTAGATATGGTCCGTATGTGTAGGAAACACCGTTCTTTTGTTCTCAGCACACTCACGTTTCCTGCTGTCTTAGAGACTCTAGAAAGCAAGAGCGTGCTTCTCGCTCTAAAGCAGAGTGTGATCCATGGATGAGAACTATGCTGTGTGTTTGCCTTCAGAAATGGAGTTAAATCCCAGGCTCTGAGTCTTCCCACAAGCAAGACTTCGTTTCAGGTAAGGGCAGTCACTTTTCAGCTCAAACGAACTACATCGTTCACGAAGCTCACACGTTTCTCACCTTAACAGACAAGCATTGGATGTTAGAGGAACAGTGCTTTGTATCAGTTTCAGAAGCAGAGTTGGACTATATAATGTCCGTATGTGTAGGAAACACCATTCTTTTCTTCTCAGCAAAATCACGTTTCCTGCTGTCTTAGAGACTCTAGAAAGCAAGAGTGTGCTTCTTGTTCTAAAGCAGAGTGTGATCCATGGATGAAAACTATGCTGTGTGTTTCACTTCAGAAAAGGAGTTAAATCCCAGGCTCTGAGTCTCCCTACAAGCAAGACTTCATTACAGGTAAGGGCAGTCACTTTTCTGCTCAAACGAACTACATCTTTCATAAAGCACACACGTTTCTCATCTTAACTGACAGGCATTGGATGTTAGAGGATCAGTGCATTCTATCTGTTTCAGAAGAAGTTTTGGACTATATATAGTCCGTATGTGTAGGAAACACCGTTCTTTTGTTCTGGGCACACTCACGTTTCCTGCTGTCTTAGAGACTCTAGAAAGCAAGAATGTGGTTCTCGCTCTAAAGCAGAGTGTGATCCATGGATGAGAACTATGCTGTGTGTTTGCCTTCAGAAATGGAGTTAAATCCCAGGCTCTGAGTCTTCCTAGAAGCAAAACTTCGTTTCAAGTAAGTGCAGTCACTTTTCTGCTCAAACGAACTACATCATTCATGAAGCTCACACGTTTCCCATCTTAACTGACAAGCATTGGATGTTAGAGCGTCAGTGCTTTGTATCAGTTTCAGAAGCAGATTTGGACTAGATATGGTCCGTATGTGTCGCAAACTCCGTTCATTTGTTCTCAGCAAAATCACGTTTCCTCCTGTCTTAGAGACTCTAAAAAGCAAGAGCGTGCTTCTTATTCTAAAGCAGAGTGTGATCAAAGGATGAGAACACTGCTGTGTGTTTCAATTCAGAAATGGAGTTAAATCCCAGGCTCTGAGTCTTCCTACAAGCAAGACTTCGTTTCAGGTAAGGACAGTCACTTTTCTGCTCAAACGAACTACATCATTCACAGAGCTCACACGTTTCTCATCTTAACTGACAAGCATTTGATGTTAGAGGGTCAATGCTTTATATCAGTTTCAGAAGCAGATTTGGACTGGATATGGTCCATATGTGTAGGAAACACCGTTCTATTGTTCTGGGCACACTCAAATTTCCTGCTGTCTTAGAGACTCTAGAAAACAAGAGTGTGATTCTCACTCTAACCACAGTGTGATCCATGGATGAATACTATGCTGTGTGTTTCCCTTCAGAAATGGAGTTAAATCCCAGGCTCTGTGTCTTCCTACGAGCAAGACTTCGTTTCAGGTAAGGGTAGTCACTTTTCAGTTTAAAGGAACTACTTCATTCACAAAGCTCACACGTTTCTCATCTTAACTGACAAACATTGGATGTTAGAGGACCAGTGCTTTGTATCAGTTTCAGAAGCAGAGTTGGACTAGATATGGTCCGTATGTGTAGGAAACACCGTTCTTTTGTTCTCAGCACACTCACGTTTCCTGCTGTCTTAGAGACTCTAGAAAGCAAGAGCGTGCTTCTCGCTCTAAAGCAGAGTGTGATCCATGGATGAGAACTATGCTGTGTGTTTGCCTTCAGAAATGGAGTTAAATCCCAGGCTCTGAGTCTTCCCACAAGCAAGACTTCGTTTCAGGTAAGGGCAGTCACTTTTCAGCTCAAACGAACTACATCGTTCACGAAGCTCACACGTTTCTCACCTTAACAGACAAGCATTGGATGTTAGAGGAACAGTGCTTTGTATCAGTTTCAGAAGCAGAGTTGGACTATATAATGTCCGTATGTGTAGGAAACACCATTCTTTTCTTCTCAGCAAAATCACGTTTCCTGCTGTCTTAGAGACTCTAGAAAGCAAGAGTGTGCTTCTTGTTCTAAAGCAGAGTGTGATCCATGGATGAAAACTATGCTGTGTGTTTCACTTCAGAAAAGGAGTTAAATCCCAGGCTCTGAGTCTCCCTACAAGCAAGACTTCATTACAGGTAAGGGCAGTCACTTTTCTGCTCAAACGAACTACATCTTTCATAAAGCACACACGTTTCTCATCTTAACTGACAGGCATTGGATGTTAGAGGATCAGTGCATTCTATCTGTTTCAGAAGAAGTTTTGGACTATATATAGTCCGTATGTGTAGGAAACACCGTTCTTTTGTTCTGGGCACACTCACGTTTCCTGCTGTCTTAGAGACTCTAGAAAGCAAGAACGTGGTTCTCGCTCTAAAGCAGAGTGTGATCCATGGATGAGAACTATGCTGTGTGTTTGCCTTCAGAAATGGAGTTAAATCCCAGGCTCTGAGTCTTCCTAGAAGCAAAACTTCGTTTCAGGTAAGTGCAGTCACTTTTCTGCTCAAACGAACTACATCATTCATGAAGCTCACACGTTTCCCATCTTAACTGACAAGCATTGGATGTTAGAGCGTCAGTGCTTTGTATCAGTTTCAGAAGCAGATTTGGACTAGATATGGTCCGTATGTGTCGCAAACTCCGTTCATTTGTTCTCAGCAAAATCACGTTTCCTCCTGTCTTAGAGACTCTAAAAAGCAAGAGCGTGCTTCTTATTCTAAAGCAGAGTGTGATCAAAGGATGAGAACACTGCTGTGTGTTTCAATTCAGAAATGGAGTTAAATCCCAGGCTCTGAGTCTTCCTACAAGCAAGACTTCGTTTCAGGTAAGGACAGTCACTTTTCTGCTCAAACGAACTACATCATTCACAGAGCTCACACGTTTCTCATCTTAACTGACAAGCATTTGATGTTAGAGGGTCAATGCTTTATATCAGTTTCAGAAGCAGATTTGGACTGGATATGGTCCATATGTGTAGGAAACACCGTTCTATTGTTCTGGGCACACTCAAATTTCCTGCTGTCTTAGAGACTCTAGAAAACAAGAGTGTGATTCTCACTCTAACCACAGTGTGATCCATGGATGAATACTATGCTGTGTATTTCCCTTCAGAAATGGAGTTAAATCCCAGGCTCTGTGTCTTCCTACGAGCAAGACTTCGTTTCAGGTAAGGGTAGTCACTTTTCAGTTTAAAGGAACTACTTCATTCACAAAGCTCACACGTTTCTCATCTTAACTGACAAACATTGGATGTTAGAGGACCAGTGCTTTGTATCAGTTTCAGAAGCAGAGTTGGACTAGATATGGTCCGTATGTGTAGGAAACACCGTTCTTTTGTTCTCAGCACACTCACGTTTCCTGCTGTCTTAGAGACTCTAGAAAGCAAGAGCGTGCTTCTCGCTCTAAAGCAGAGTGTGATCCATGGATGAGAACTATGCTGTGTGTTTGCCTTCAGAAATGGAGTTAAATCCCAGGCTCTGAGTCTTCCCACAAGCAAGACTTCGTTTCAGGTAAGGGCAGTCACTTTTCAGCTCAAACGAACTACATCGTTCACGAAGCTCACACGTTTCTCACCTTAACAGACAAGCATTGGATGTTAGAGGAACAGTGCTTTGTATCAGTTTCAGAAGCAGAGTTGGACTATATAATGTCCGTATGTGTAGGAAACACCATTCTTTTCTTCTCAGCAAAATCACGTTTCCTGCTGTCTTAGAGACTCTAGAAAGCAAGAGTGTGCTTCTTGTTCTAAAGCAGAGTGTGATCCATGGATGAAAACTATGCTGTGTGTTTCACTTCAGAAAAGGAGTTAAATCCCAGGCTCTGAGTCTCCCTACAAGCAAGACTTCATTACAGGTAAGGGCAGTCACTTTTCTGCTCAAACGAACTACATCTTTCATAAAGCACACACGTTTCTCATCTTAACTGACAGGCATTGGATGTTAGAGGATCAGTGCATTCTATCTGTTTCAGAAGAAGTTTTGGACTATATATAGTCCGTATGTGTAGGAAACACCGTTCTTTTGTTCTGGGCACACTCACGTTTCCTGCTGTCTTAGAGACTCTAGAAAGCAAGAACGTGGTTCTCGCTCTAAAGCAGAGTGTGATCCATGGATGAGAACTATGCTGTGTGTTTGCCTTCAGAAATGGAGTTAAATCCCAGGCTCTGAGTCTTCCTAGAAGCAAAACTTCGTTTCAGGTAAGTGCAGTCACTTTTCTGCTCAAACGAACTACATCATTCATGAAGCTCACACGTTTCCCATCTTAACTGACAAGCATTGGATGTTAGAGCGTCAGTGCTTTGTATCAGTTTCAGAAGCAGATTTGGACTAGATATGGTCCGTATGTGTCGCAAACTCCGTTCATTTGTTCTCAGCAAAATCACGTTTCCTCCTGTCTTAGAGACTCTAAAAAGCAAGAGCGTGCTTCTTATTCTAAAGCAGAGTGTGATCAAAGGATGAGAACACTGCTGTGTGTTTCAATTCAGAAATGGAGTTAAATCCCAGGCTCTGAGTCTTCCTACAAGCAAGACTTCGTTTCAGGTAAGGACAGTCACTTTTCTGCTCAAACGAACTACATCATTCACAGAGCTCACACGTTTCTCATCTTAACTGACAAGCATTTGATGTTAGAGGGTCAATGCTTTATATCAGTTTCAGAAGCAGATTTGGACTGGATATGGTCCATATGTGTAGGAAACACCGTTCTATTGTTCTGGGCACACTCAAATTTCCTGCTGTCTTAGAGACTCTAGAAAACAAGAGTGTGATTCTCACTCTAACCACAGTGTGATCCATGGATGAATACTATGCTGTGTATTTCCCTTCAGAAATGGAGTTAAATCCCAGGCTCTTTGTCTTCCTACGAGCAAGACTTCGTTTCAGGTAAGGGTAGTCACTTTTCAGTTTAAAGGAACTACTTCATTCACAAAGCTCACACGTTTCTCATCTTAACTGACAAACATTGGATGTTAGAGGACCAGTGCTTTGTATCAGTTTCAGAAGCAGAGTTGGACTAGATATGGTCCGTATGTGTAGGAAACACCGTTCTTTTGTTCTCAGCACACTCACGTTTCCTGCTGTCTTAGAGACTCTAGAAAGCAAGAGCGTGCTTCTCGCTCTAAAGCAGAGTGTGATCCATGGATGAGAACTATGCTGTGTGTTTGCCTTCAGAAATGGAGTTAAATCCCAGGCTCTGAGTCTTCCCACAAGCAAGACTTCGTTTCAGGTAAGGGCAGTCACTTTTCAGCTCAAACGAACTACATCGTTCACGAAGCTCACACGTTTCTCACCTTAACAGACAAGCATTGGATGTTAGAGGAACAGTGCTTTGTATCAGTTTCAGAAGCAGAGTTGGACTATATAATGTCCGTATGTGTAGGAAACACCATTCTTTTCTTCTCAGCAAAATCACGTTTCCTGCTGTCTTAGAGACTCTAGAAAGCAAGAGTGTGCTTCTTGTTCTAAAGCAGAGTGTGATCCATGGATGAAAACTATGCTGTGTGTTTCACTTCAGAAAAGGAGTTAAATCCCAGGCTCTGAGTCTCCCTACAAGCAAGACTTCATTACAGGTAAGGGCAGTCACTTTTCTGCTCAAACGAACTACATCTTTCATAAAGCACACACGTTTCTCATCTTAACTGACAGGCATTGGATGTTAGAGGATCAGTGCATTCTATCTGTTTCAGAAGAAGTTTTGGACTATATATAGTCCGTATGTGTAGGAAACACCGTTCTTTTGTTCTGGGCACACTCACGTTTCCTGCTGTCTTAGAGACTCTAGAAAGCAAGAACGTGGTTCTCGCTCTAAAGCAGAGTGTGATCCATGGATGAGAACTATGCTGTGTGTTTGCCTTCAGAAATGGAGTTAAATCCCAGGCTCTGAGTCTTCCTAGAAGCAAAACTTCGTTTCAAGTAAGTGCAGTCACTTTTCTGCTCAAACGAACTACATCATTCATGAAGCTCACACGTTTCCCATCTTAACTGACAAGCATTGGATGTTAGAGCGTCAGTGCTTTGTATCAGTTTCAGAAGCAGATTTGGACTAGATATGGTCCGTATGTGTCGCAAACTCCGTTCATTTGTTCTCAGCAAAATCACGTTTCCTCCTGTCTTAGAGACTCTAAAAAGCAAGAGCGTGCTTCTTATTCTAAAGCAGAGTGTGATCAAAGGATGAGAACACTGCTGTGTGTTTCAATTCAGAAATGGAGTTAAATCCCAGGCTCTGAGTCTTCCTACAAGCAAGACTTCGTTTCAGGTAAGGACAGTCACTTTTCTGCTCAAACGAACTACATCATTCACAGAGCTCACACGTTTCTCATCTTAACTGACAAGCATTTGATGTTAGAGGGTCAATGCTTTATATCAGTTTCAGAAGCA
The DNA here is from genome assembly GCA_949786385.1 of Onychomys leucogaster. NCBI lineage: Eukaryota > Metazoa > Chordata > Mammalia > Rodentia > Cricetidae > Onychomys > Onychomys leucogaster. The sequence goes on along the minus strand of CATKUP010000149.1, from coordinate 766,756 downwards.
GATTTGGACTGGATATGGTCCATATGTGTAGGAAACACCGTTCTATTGTTCTGGGCACACTCAAATTTCCTGCTGTCTTAGAGACTCTAGAAAACAAGAGTGTGATTCTCACTCTAACCACAGTGTGATCCATGGATGAATACTATGCTGTGTATTTCCCTTCAGAAATGGAGTTAAATCCCAGGCTCTGTGTCTTCCTACGAGCAAGACTTCGTTTCAGGTAAGGGTAGTCACTTTTCAGTTTAAAGGAACTACTTCATTCACAAAGCTCACACGTTTCTCATCTTAACTGACAAACATTGGATGTTAGAGGACCAGTGCTTTGTATCAGTTTCAGAAGCAGAGTTGGACTAGATATGGTCCGTATGTGTAGGAAACACCGTTCTTTTGTTCTCAGCACACTCACGTTTCCTGCTGTCTTAGAGACTCTAGAAAGCAAGAGCGTGCTTCTCGCTCTAAAGCAGAGTGTGATCCATGGATGAGAACTATGCTGTGTGTTTGCCTTCAGAAATGGAGTTAAATCCCAGGCTCTGAGTCTTCCTACAAGCAAGACTTCGTTACAGGTAAGGGCAGTCACTTTTCTGCTCAAACGAACTACATCTTTCATAAAGCACACACGTTTCTCATCTTAACTGACAGGCATTGGATGTTAGAGGATCAGTGCATTCTATCTGTTTCAGAAGAAGTTTTGGACTATATATAGTCCGTATGTGTAGGAAACACCGTTCTTTTGTTCTGGTTACACTCACGTTTCCTGCTGTCTTAGAGACTCTAGAAAGCAAGAACGTGGTTCTCGCTCTAAAGCAGAGTGTGATCCATGGATGAGAACTATGCTGTGTGTTTGCCTTCAGAAATGGAGTTAAATCCCAGGTTCTGAGACTTCCTACAAGCAAGACTTCGTTTAAGGTAAGGGCAGTCACTTTTTTGCTCAAACGTACTACATCGTTCATGAAGCTCACACGTTTCCCATCTTTACTGACAAGCATTGGATGTTAGAGGGTCAGTGCTTTGTATCAGTTTCAGAAGCAGATTTGGACTAGATATGGTCCGTATGTGTAGCAAACTCCGTTCATTTGTTCTCAGCAAAATCACGTTTCCGCCTGTCTTAGAGACTCTAGAAAGCAAGAGCGTGCTTCTCGCTCTAAAGCAGATTGTGATCCATGGATGAGAACTATGCTGTGTGTTTCCCTTCAGAAATGGAGTTAAATCCCAATCTCTGTGTCTTCCTACAAGCAAGACTTCATTTCAGGTAAGGGCAGTCACTTTTCAGCTCAAACGAACTACATCGTTCACTGAGCTCACACATTTCTCATCTTAACAGACAAGCATTGGATGATAGAGGACCAGTGCTTTGTATCAGTTTAAGAAGCAGAGTTGGACTAGATATGGTCCGTATGTGTACGAAACACCGTTCTTTTGTTCTCAGCACACTCACGTTTCCTGCTGTCTTAGAGACTTTTGAAAGCAAGAGCGTGCTTCTTGTTCTAAAGCAGAGGGTCATCAATGGATGAGAACACTGCTGTGTGTTTCACTTCAGAAATGGAGTTAAATCCCAGGCTCTGAGTCTTCCTACAAGCAAGATTTAATTTCAGATAAGGGCAGTCACTTTTCTGCTCAAACGAACTACATCGTTAAAGAAGATCACACGATTATCATCTTAACTGACTAGCATTGGATGTTAGAGGACCAGTGCATTGTATCAGTTTCAGAAGAAGTTTTGGACTACATATAGTCCGTATGTGTAGGAAACACCGTTCTTTTGTTCTGGGCACACTCAGATTTCCTGCTGTCTTAGAGACTTTAGAAAGCAAGAGCGTGCTTCTCGCTCTAAAGCAGAGTGTGATCCATGGATGAGAACTATGCTGTGTGTTTGCCATCAGAAATGGAGTTAAATCCCAGGCTCTGTGTCTTCCTACAAGCAAGACTTCGTTTCAGGTAAGGGTAGTCACTTTTCAGTTCAAAGGAACTACATCATTCACAAAGCTCACACGTTTCTCATCTTAACTGACAAACATTGGATGTTAGAGGACCAGTGCTTTGTATCAGTTTCAGAAGCTGAGTTGGACTAGGTATGGTCCGTATGTGTAGGAAACACCGTTCTTTTGTTCTCAGCACACTCAGGTTTCCTGCTGTCTTAGAGATTATAGAAAGCAAGAGCGTGCTTCTTGTTCTAAAGCAGAGTGTGATCAATGGATGAGAACACTGCTGTGTGTTTCAATTCAGAAATGGAGTTAAATCCCAGGCTCTGAGTCTTCCTACAAGCAAGACTTCGTTTCAGGTAAGGGCAGTCACTTTTCTGCTCAAAGGAACTACATCGTTCATGAAGCTCACCCGTTTCCCATCTTAACTGACAAGCATTGGATGTTAGAGGACCAGTGCTTTGTATGAGTTTCAGAAGCAGAGTTGGACTAGATATGGTCCGTATGTGTTGGAAACACCGTTCTTTTGTTCTCAGCACACTCACATTTCCTGCTGTGTTAGAGACTCTGGAAAGCAAGAGCGTGCTTCTCGCTCTAAAGCAGATTGTGATCCATGGATGAGAACTATGCTGTGTGTTTCTCTTAAGAAATGGAGTTAAATCCCAGGCTCTGTGTCTTACTACAAGCAAGACTTCGTTTCTGGTAAGGGCAGTCACTTTTCAGTTCAAAGCAACTACATCATTCACAAAGCTCACACGTTTCTCATCTTAACTGACAAGCATTGGATGTTATAGGACCAGTGCTTTGTATCAGTTGCAGAAGCAGAGTTGAACTAGATATGGTCCGTAATGTGTAGGAAACACCGTTCTTTTGTTCTCAGCAAAATCACGTTTCCTGCTGTCTTAGAGACTCTAGAAACCAAGAGCGTGCTTCTTGTTATAAAGCAGAGTGTGATCAATGGATGATTACACTGCTGTGTGTTTTACTTCAGAAATAGAGTTAAATCCCAGGCTCTGAGTCTTCCTACAGGCAAGACTTCAATTCAGGTAAGGGCAGTCACTTTTCTGCTCAAACGAACTACATCGTTCATGAAGCTCACACGTTTCTCATCTTAATAGACAAGCATTGGATGTTAGAGGATCAGTGCTTTGTATCGGTTTAAGAAGCAGATTTGGACTAGATATGGTCCGTATGTGTAGGAAACACCGTTCTTTTGTTCTCAGCACACTCACGTTTCCTGCTGTCTTAGAGACTCTAGAAAGCAAGAGTGTGCTTCTCTTTCTAAAGCAGAGTGTGATCCATGGATGAAAACTATGCTGTGTGTTTCACTTCAGAAAAGGAGTTTAATCCCAGGCTCTGAGTCTCCCTACAAGCAAGACTTCGTTTCAGGTAAGGGCAGTCACTTTCCTGCTCAAACGAACTACATCGTTCACAGAGCTCACACGTTACTAATCTTAACAGAGAAGCATTGGATGTTAGAGGACCAGTGCTTTGTATCAGTTTCAGAAGCAGAGTTGGACTATATAATGTCCGCATGTGTAGGAAACACCGTTCTTTTGATCTCAGCACACTCACGTTTCCTGCTGTCTTAGAGACTCTAGAAAGAAAGAGCGTGCTTCTCGCTCTAAAGCAGAGTGTGATCCATGGATGAGAACTATGCTGTGTGTTTGCCTTCAGAAATGGAGTTAAATCCCAGGCTCTGAGTCTTCCTACAAGCAAGACTTCGTTTCAGGTAAGGGCAGTCACTTTTCTGCTCAAACGAACTACATCTTTCACGAAGCACACACGTTTCTAATCTTAACTGACAAGCATTGGATATTAGAGGACCAGTGCATTCTATCTGTTTCAGAAGAAGTTTTGGACTATTTATAGTCCGTATGTGTAGGAAACACCCTTCTTTTTTTCTGGGCACACTCACATTTCCTGCTGTCTTAGAGACTCTAGAAAGCAAGAGTGTGCTTCTCACTCTAAAGCAGAGTGTGATCCATGGATGAGAACTATGCTGTTTGTTTGGCTTCAGAAATGGAGTTCAATCCCAGGCTCTGAGTCTTCCTACAAGCAAGACTTCAATTCAGGTAAGGGCAGTCACTTTTCTGCTCAAACGAACTACATCTTTCACGAAGCACACACGTTTCTCATCTTAACTGACAAGCATTGGATGTTAGAGGACCAGTGCATTCTATCTGTTTCAGAAGAAGTTTTGGACTACATATAGTCCGTATGTGTAGGAAACACCGTTCTTTTGTTCTGGGCACACTCACTTTTCCTGCTGTCTTAGAGATTCTAGAAAGCAAGAGCGTGCTTCTCGCTCTAAAGCAGAGTGTGATCCATGGATGAGAACTATGCTGTTTGTTTGGCTTCAGAAATGGAGTACAATCCCAGGCTCTGAGTCTTCCTACAAGCAAGACTTCAATTCAGGTAAGGCAGTCACTTTTCTGCTCAAATGAACTACATCGTTCATGAAGCTCACACGTTTCCCATCTAAACTGACAAGTATTGGATGTTAGAGGGTCAGTGCTTTGTATCAGTTTCAGAAGCAGATTTGGACTAGATATGGTCCGTATGTGTAGGAAACTCCGTTCATTTGTTCGCAGCAAAATCACGTTTCCTGCTGTCTTAGAGACTCTAAAAAGCAAGAGCATGCTTCTTATTCTAAAGCAGAGTGTGATCAATGGATGAGAACACTGCTATGTGTTTCAATTCAGAAATGGAGTTAAATCCCAGGCTCTGAGTCTTCGTACAAGCAAGAATTCGTTTAAGGTAAGGGCAGTCACTTTTTTGCTCAAACGAGCTTCATCGTTCATGAAGCTCACACGTTTCCCATCTTAACTGACAAGAATTGGATGTTAGAGGACCAGTGCTTTCTATCAGTTTCAGAAGATGAGTTGGACTAGATATGGTCCGTATGTGTAGGAAACACTGTTCTTTTGTTCTCAGCACACTCACGTTTCCTGCTGTCTTAGAGACTCTAGAAAGAAAGAGCGTGCTTCTCGCTCTAAAGCAGAGTGTGATCCATGGATGAGAACTATGCTGTGTGTTTGCCTTCAGAAATGGAGTTAAATCCCAGGCTCTGAGTCTTCCTATAAGCAAGACTTCGTTTCAGGTAAGGACAGTAACTTTTCTGCTCAAAGGAACTACATCGTTCACAGAGATCACACGTTACTCATCTTAACTGACAAGCATTGGATGTTAGAGGACCACTGCTTTGTATCAGTTTAAGAAGCAGAGTTGGACTAGATATGGTCCATATGTGTAGGAAACACCGTTCTTGTGTTCTCATCACACTCACGTTTCCTGCTGTCTTAGAGATTCTAGAAAGCAAGAGCGTGCTTCTTGTTCTAAAGCAGAGTGTCATCAATGGATGAGAACACTGCTGTGTGTTTCACTACAGAAATGGAGTTAAATCCCAGGCTCTGAGTCTTCCGACAAGCAAGACTTCATTTCATGTAAGGGCAGTCACTTTTGTGCTCAAACGAACTACATCGTTAACGAAGATCACACGATTCTCATCTTAACTGACAATCATTGGATGTTAGAGGACCAGTGCGTTGTATCAGTTTCAGAAGCAGATTTGGACTACATATGGTCCGTATATGTAGGAAACACCGTTCTTTTGTTCTGGGCACACTCAGATTTCCTGCTATATTAGAGACTCTAAAAGCAAGAGCGTGCTTCTTGCTCTAAAGCAGAGTGTGATCCATGGCTGAGAACTATGCTGTGTGTTTCTCTTAAGAAATGGAGTTAAGTCCCTGGCTCTGTGTCTTACTACAAGCAAGACTTCATTTCTGGTAAGGTCAGCCACTTTTCAGTTCAAAGGAACTACATCATTCACAAAGCTCACACGTTTCTCATCTTAACTGACAAGCATTGGATGTCAGAGGACCAGTGCTTTGTATCAGTTTAAGAAGCAGATTTTGACTAGATATGGTCCGTTTGTGTAGGAAACACCATTCTTTTGTTCTCAGCACATTCACGTTTCCTGCTGTCTTATAGACTCTAGAAAGCAAGAGCGTGCTTCTCGTTCTAAAGCAGAGTGTGATCAATGGATGAAAACTATGCTGTGTGTTTCACTTCAGAAAAGGAGTTAAATCCAGGCTCTAAGACTCCCTACAAGCAAGACTTCGTTTCAGGTAAGGGCAGTCACTTTTCTGCTCAAACGAACTACATCTTTCACGAAGCACACACGTTTCTCATCTTAACTGACAAGAATTGGATGTTAGACGACCAGTGCATTCAATCAGTTTCAGAATAAGTTTTGGGCTACATATAGTCTGTATGTGTAGGAAACACCGTTCATTTGTTCTGGGCACACTCAGATTTCCTGCTTTCTTAGAGACTCTAGAAAGCAAGAGTGTGCTCCTTGCTCTAAAGCAGAGTGTGATCCATGGATGAGAACTACGCTGTGTGTTTCACTTCAGAAATGGAGTTAAATCCCAGGCTCTGAGTCTTCCTACAAGCAAGACTTCGTTTCAGGTAATGGCAGTCACTTTTCTGCTCAAACGAACTACATCGTTCAGGAAGCTCATACGTTTCTCATCTTAACTGACAAGTATTGGATGTCAGAGGACCAGTGCTTTGTATCAGTTTCAGAAGAAGAGTTGGACTAGATATGGTCCGTGTGTGTAGGAAACACCGTTCTTTTGTTCTCAGCACACTCACGTTTCCTGCTGTCTTAGAGACTCTAGAAAGCAAGAGCGTGCTTCTCGCTCTAAAGCAGAGTGTGATCCATGGATGAGAACTATGCTGTGTGTTTGCCTTCTGAAATGGAGTTAAATCCCAGGCTCTGAGTCTTCCTACAAGCAAGACTTCGTTTCAGGTAAGGGCAGTCACTTTTCAGCTCAAACGAACTACATCGTTCACGAAGCTCACGTGTTTCTCATCTTAACTGACAAGCATTGGATGGTAGAGGGTCAGTGCTTTGTATCAGTTTCAGAAGGAGAGTTGGACTTTATAATGTCCGGATGTGTAGGAAACACCGTTCTTTTGTTCTCAGCAAAATCACGTTTCCTGCTGTCTTAGAGACTCTAGAAAGCAAGAGCGTGCTTCTTGTTCTAAAGCAGAGTGTCATCAATGGATGAGAACACTGCTGTGTGTTTCACTTCAGAAATGGAGTTAAATGCCAGGCTCTGAGTCTTCCTACAAGCAAGACTTCGTTTCAGGTAAGGGCAGTCACTTTTCAGCTCAAACGAACTACATCGTTCACGAAGCTCACGTGTTTCTCATCTTAACTGACAATCATTGGATGTTAGAGGACCAGTGCTTTGTATCAGTTTCAGAAGCAGAGTTGAACTAGATATGGTCCGTATGTGTAGGAAACACCGTTCTTTTGTTCTCAGCAAAATCACGTTTCCTGCTGTCTTATAGACTCTAGAAAGCAAGAGCGTGCTTCTCGTTCTAAAGCAGAGTGTGATCAATGGATGAGAACACTGCTATGTGTTTCAATTCAGAAATGGAGTTAAATCCCAGGCTCTGAGTCTTCGTACAAGCAAGAATTCATTTAAGGTAAGGGCAGTCACTTTTTTGCTCAAACGAGCTTCATCGTTCACGAAGCTCACACGTTTCCCATCTTAACTGACAAGAATTGGATGTTAGAGGACCAGTGCTTTGTATCAGTTTCAGAAGCAGAGTTGAACTAGATATGGTCCGTATGTGTAGGAAACACCGTTCTTTTGTTCTCAGCAAAATCACGTTTCCTGCTGTCTTAGAGACTCTAGAAAGCAAGAGCGTGCTTCTCGCTCTAAAGCAGAGTGTGATCCATGGATGAGAACTATGCTGTGTGTTTGCCTTCAGAAATGGAGTTAAATCCCAGGCTCTGAGTCTTCCTACAAGCAAGACTTCGTTTCAAGTAAGGACAGTAACTTTTCTGCTCAAACGAACTACATCGTTCACAGAGCTCACACGTTACTCATCTTAACAGACAAGCATTGGATGTTAGAGGACCAGTGCTTTGTATCAGTTTAAGAAGCAGAGTTGGACTAGATATGGTCCATATGTGTAGGAAATACCGTTCTTTTGTTCTCAGCACACTCACGTTTCCTGCTGTCTTAGAGATTCTAGAAAGCAAGAGCGTGCTTCTTGTTCTAAAGCAGAGTGTCATCAATGGATGAGAACACTGCTGTGTGTTGCACTTCAGAAATGGAGTTAAGTCCCAGGCTCTGAGTCTTCCTACAAGCAAGACTTCATTTCAGGTAAGGGCAGGCACTTTTCAGTTCAAAGGAACTACATCGTTCACGAAGCTCACACGTTTCTCATCTTAACTGACAAGCATTGGATATCAGAGGACCAGTGCATTGTATCAGTTTCAGAAGCAGATTTGGACTACATATGGTCCGTATGTGTAGGAAACACCGTTCTTTTGTTCTCAGCAAAATCACGTTTCCTGCTGTCTTAGAGACTCTAGAAACCAAGAGCGTGCTTCTTGTTATAAAGCAGAGTGTGATCAATGGATGATTACACTGCTGTGTGTTTTACTTCAGAAATGGAGTTAAATCCCAGGCTCTGAGTCTTCCTACAGGCAAGACTTCAATTCAGGTAAGGGCAGTCACTTTTCTGCTCAAACGAACTACATCGTTTATGAAGCTCACACGTTTCTCATCTTAACAGATAAGCATTGGATGTTAGAGGATCAGTGCTTTGTATCAGTTTAAGAAGCAGATTTGGACTAGATATGGTCCGTATGTGTAGGAAACACCGTTCTTTTGTTCTCAGCACACTCACGTTTCCTGCTGTCTTAGAGACTCTAGAAAGCAAGAGCGTGCTTCTCGTTCTAAAGCAGAGTGTGATCAATGGATGAAAACTATGCTGTGTGTTTCACTTCAGAAAAGGAGTTAAATCCAGGCTCTAAGTCTCCCTACAAGCAAGACTTCGTTTCAGGTAAGGGCAGTCACTTTTCTGCTCAAATGAACTACATCTTTCACGAAGCACTCACGTTTCTCATCTTAACTGACAAGAATTGGATGGTAGACGACCAGTGCATTCAATCAGTTTCAGAATAAGTTTTGGGCTACATATAGTCTGTATGTGTAGGAAACACCGTTCATTTGTTCTGGGCACACTCAGATTTCCTGCTGTCTTAGAGACTCTAGAAAGCAAGAGTGTGCTCCTTGCTCTAAAGCAGAGTGTGATCCATGGATGAGAACTACGCTGTGTGTTTCACTTCAGAAATGGAGTTAAATCCCAGGCTCTGAGTCTTCCTCCAAGCAAGACTTCGTTTCAGGTAAGGGCAGTCACTTTTCTGCTCAAACGAACTACATCGTTCACGAAGCTCATACGTTTCTCATCTTAACTGACAAGCATTGGATGTTAGAGGGTCAGTGCTTTGTATCAGTTTCAGAAGAAGAGTTGGACTAGATATGGTCTGTATGTGTAGAAAACACCGTTCTTTTGTTCTCAGCACACTCACGTTTCCTGCTGTCTTAGAGACTCTAGAAAGCAAGAGCGTGCTTCTCGCTGTAAAGCAGAGTGTGATCCATGGATGAGAACTATGCTGTGTGTTTGCCTTCTGAAATGGAGTTAAATCCCAGGCTCTGAGTCTTCCTACAAGCAAGACTTCGTTTCAGGTAAGGGCAGTCACTTTTCAGCTCAAACGAACTACATCGTTCACGAAGCTCACGTGTTTCTCATCTTAACTGACAAGCATTGGATGATAGAGGGTCAGTGCTTTGTATCAGTTTCAGAAGCAGAGTTGGACTTTATAATGTCCGGATGTGTAGGAAACACCGTTCTTTTGTTCTCAGCAAAATCACGTTTCCTGCTGTCTTAGAGACTCTAGAAAGCAAGAGCGTGCTTCTTGTTCTAAAGCAGAGTGTCATCAATGGATAAGAACACTGCTGTGTGTTTCACTTCAGAAATGGAGTTAAATCCCAGGCTCTGAGTCTTCCTACAAGCAAGACTTCATTTCAGGTAAGGGCAGTTACTTTTCTGCTCAAACGTACTACATCGTTAACGAAGATCACACGATTCTCATCTTAACTGAAAAGCATTGGATGTTAGAGGACCAGTGCATTGTATCAGTTTCAGAAGCAGATTTGGACTACATATGGTCCGTATATGTAGGAAACACCGTTCTTTTGTTCTGGGCACACTCAGATTTCCTGCTATATTAGAGACTCTAAAAGCAAGAGCGTGCTTCTTGCTCTAAAGCAGAGTGTGATCCATGGCTGAGAACTATGCTGTGTGTTTCTCTTAAGAAATGGAGTTAAATCCCAGGCGCTGTGTCTTACTACAAGCAAGACTTCGTTTCTGGTAAGGTCAGTCACTTTTCAGTTCAAAGGAACTACATCATTCACAAAGCTAACACGTTTCTCATCTTAACTGACAAGCATTGGATGTCAGAGGACCAGTGCTTTGTATCAGTTTCAGAAGCAGATTTGGACTACATATGGTCCGTATGTGTAGGAAACACCGTTCTTTTGTTCTCAGCACACTCACGTTTCCTGCTGTCTTATAGACTCTAGAAAGCAAGAGCGTGCTTCTCGTTCTAAAGCAGAGTGTGATCAATGGATGAGAACACTGCTATGTGTTTCAATTCAGAAATGGAGTTAAATCCCAGGCTCTGAGTCTTCGTACAAGCAAGAATTCATTTAAGGTAAGGGCAGTCACTTTTTTGCTCAAACGAGCTTCATCGTTCACGAAGCTCACACGTTTCCCATCTTAACTGACAAGAATTGGATGTTAGAGGACCAGTGCTTTGTATCAGTTTCAGAAGCAGAGTTGAACTAGATATGGTCCGTATGTGTAGGAAACACCGTTCTTTTGTTCTCAGCAAAATCACGTTTCCTGCTGTCTTAGAGACTCTAGAAAGCAAGAGCGTGCTTCTCGCTCTAAAGCAGAGTGTGATCCATGGATGAGAACTATGCTGTGTGTTTGCCTTCAGAAATGGAGTTAAATCCCAGGCTCTGAGTCTTCCTACAAGCAAGACTTCGTTTCAGGTAAGGACAGTAACTTTTCTGCTCAAACGAACTACATCGTTCACAGAGCTCACACGTTTCTCATCTTAACTGACAAGCATTGGATGTCAGAGGACCAGTGCATTGTATCAGTTTCAGAAGCAGATTTGGACTACATATGGTCCGTATGTGTAGGAAACACCGTTCTTTTGTTCTCAGCAAAATCACGTTTCCTGCTGTCTTATAGACTCTAGAAAGCAAGAGCGTGCTTCTTGTTATAAAGCAGAGTGTGATCAATGGATGATTACACTGCTGTGTGTTTTACTTCAGAAATGGAGTTAAATCCCAGGCTCTGAGTCTTCCTACAGGCAAGACTTCAATTCAGGTAAGGGCAGTCACTTTTCTGCTCAAACGAACTACATCGTTTATGAAGCTCACACGTTTCTCATCTTAACAGATAAGCATTGGATGTTAGAGGATCAGTGCTTTGTATCAGTTTAAGAAGCAGATTTGGACTAGATATGGTCCGTATGTGTAGGAAACACCGTTCTTTTGTTCTCAGCACACTCACGTTTCCTGCTCTCTTAGAGACTCTAGAAAGCAAGAGCGTGCTTCTCGTTCTAAAGCAGAGTGTGATCAATGGATGAAAACTATGCTGTGTGTTTCACTTCAGAAAAGGAGTTAAATCCAGGCTCTAAGTCTCCCTACAAGCAAGACTTCGTTTCAGGTAAGGGCAGTCACTTTTCTGCTCAAACGAACTACATCTTTCACGAAGCACTCACGTTTCTCATCTTAACTGACAAGAATTGGATGGTAGACGACCAGTGCATTCAATCAGTTTCAGAATAAGTTTTGGGCTACATATAGTCTGTATGTGTAGGAAACACCGTTCATTTGTTCTGGGCACACTCAGATTTCCTGCTGTCTTAGAGACTCTAGAAAGCAAGAGTGTGCTCCTTGCTCTAAAGCAGAGTGTGATCCATGGATGAGAACTACGCTGTGTGTTTCACTTCAGAAATGGAGTTAAATCCCAGGCTCTGAGTCTTCCTCCAAGCAAGACTTCATTTCAGGTAAGGGCAGTCACTTTTCTGCTCAAACGAACTACATCGTTCACGAAGCTCATACGTTTCTCATCTTAACTGACAAGCATTGGATGTTAGAGGACCAGTGCTTTGTATCAGTTTCAGAAGAAGAGTTGGACTAGATATGGTCTGTATGTGTAGAAAACACCGTTCTTTTGTTCTCAGCACACTCACGTTTCCTGCTGTCTTAGAGACTCTAGAAAGCAAGAGCGTGCTTCTCGCTCTAAAGCAGAGTGTGATCCATGGATGAGAACTATGCTGTGTGTTTGCCTTCTGAAATGGAGTTAAATCCCAGGCTCTGAGTCTTCCTACAAGCAAGACTTCGTTTCAGGTAAGGGCAGTCACTTTTCAGCTCAAACGAACTACATCGTTCACGAAGCTCACGTGTTTCTCATCTTAACTGACAAGCATTGGATGATAGAGGGTCAGTGCTTTGTATCAGTTTCAGAAGCAGAGTTGGACTTTATAATGTCCGGATGTGTAGGAAACACCGTTCTTTTGTTCTCAGCAAAATCACGTTTCCTGCTGTCTTAGAGACTCTAGAAAGCAAGAGCGTGCTTCTTGTTCTAAAGCAGAGTGTCATCAATGGATGAGAACACTGCTGTGTGTTTCACTTCAGAAATGGAGTTAAATCCCAGGCTCTGAGTCTTCCTACAAGCAAGACTTCATTTCAGGTAAGGGCAGTCACTTTTCTGCTCAAACGAACTACATCATTAACGAAGATCACACGATTCTCATCTTAACTGACAATCATTGGTTGTTAGAGGACCAGTTCATTGTATCAGTTTCAGAAGCAGATTTGGACTACATATGGTCCATATATGTAGGAAACACCGTTCTTTTGTTCTGGGCACACTCAGATTTCCTGCTATATTAGAGACTCTAAAAGCAAGAGCGTGCTTCTCGCTCTAAAGCAGAGTGTGATCCATGGCTGAGAACTATGCTGTGTGTTTCTCTTAAGAAATGGAGTTAAGTCCCAGGCTCTGTGTCTTACTACAAGCAAGACTTCGTTTCTGGTAAGGTCAGTCACTTTTCAGTTCAAAGGAACTACATCATTCACAAAGCTCACACGATTCTCATCTTAACTGAGAAGCATTGGATGTCAGAGGACCAGTGCTTTGTATCAGTTTCAGAAGCAGAGTTGAACTAGATATGGTCCGTATGTGTAGGAAACACCGTTCTTTTGTTCTCAGCAAATTCACGTTTCCTGCTGTCTTAGAGACTCTAGAAAGCAAGAGCGTGCTTCTTGTTATAAAGCAGAGTGTGATCAATGGATGATTACACTGCTGTGTGTTTTACTTCAGAAAAGGAGTTAAATCCAGGCTCTAAGTCTCCCTACAAGCAAGACTTCATTTCAGGTAAGGGCAGTCACTTTTCTGCTCAAACGAACTACATCTTTCACGAAGCACACACGTTTCTCATCTTAACTGACAAGTATTGGATGTTAGACGACCAGTGCATTCAATCAGTTTCAGAAGTAGTTTTGGGCTACATATAGTCCGTATGTGTAGGAAACACCGTTCATTTGTTCTGGGCACACTCAGATTTCCTGCTGTCTTAGAGCCTCTAGAAAGCAAGAGTGTGCTCCTTGCTCTAAAGCAGAGTGTGATCCATGGATGAGAACTATGCTGTGTGTTTCACTTCAGAAATGGAGTTAAATCCCAGGCTCTGAGTCTTCCTCCAAGCAAGACTTCGTTTCAGGTAATGGCAGTCACTTTTCTGCTCAAACGAACTACATCGTTCACGAAGCTCATACGTTTCTCATCTTAACTGACAAGCATTGGATGTTAGAGGACCAGTGCTTTGTATCAGTTTCAGAAGAAGAGTTGGACTAGATTTGGTCCGTATGTGTAGGAAACACCGTTCTTTTGTTCTCAGCACACTCACGTTTCCTGCTGTCTTAGAGACTCTAGAAAACAAGAGCGTGCTTCTCATTCTAAAGCAGAGTGTGATCCATGGATGAGAACTATGCTGTGTGTTTGCCTTCTGAAATGGAGTTAAATCCCAGGCTCTGAGTCTTCCTACAAGCAAGACTTCGTTTCAGGTAAGGGCAGTCACTTTTCAGCTCAAACGAACTACATCGTTCACGAAGCTCACGTGTTTCTCATCTTAACTGACAAGCATTGGATGATAGAGGGTCAGTGCTTTGTATCAGTTTCAGAAGCAGAGTTGGACTTTATAATGTCCGGATGTGTAGGAAACACCGTTCTTTTGTTCTCAGCAAAATCACGTTTCCTGCTGTCTTAGAGACTCTAGAAAGCAAGAGCGTGCTTCTTGTTCTAAAGCAGAGTGTCATCAATGGATGAGAACACTGCTGTGTGTTTCACTTCAGAAATGGAGTTAAATCCCAGGCTCTGAGTCTTCCTACAAGCAAGACTTCATTTCAGGTAAGGGCAGTCACTTTTCTGCTCAAACGAACTACATCATTAACGAAGATCACACGATTCTCATCTTAACTGACAATCATTGGATGTTAGAGGACCAGTGCATTGTATCAGTTTCAGAAGCAGATTTGGACTACATATGGTCCGTATATGTAGGAAACACCGTCCTTTTGTTCTGGGCACACTCAGATTTCCTGCTATATTAGAGACTCTAAAAGCAAGAGCGTGCTTCTCGCTCTAAAGCAGAGTGTGATCCATGGCTGAGAACTATGCTGTGTGTTTCTCTTAAGAAATGGAGTTAAATCCCAGGAACGGTGTCTTACTACAAGCAAGACTTCGTTTCTGGTAAGGGCAGTCACTTTTCAGTTCAAAGGAACTACATCATTCACAAAGCTAACACGTTTCTCATCTTAACTGACAAGCATTGGATGTCAGAGGACCAGTGCTTTGTATCAGTTTCAGAAGCAGAGTTGAACTAGATATGGTCTGTATGTGTAGGAAACACCGTTCTTTTGTTCTCAGCAAAATCACGTTCCCTGCTGTCTTAGAGAATCTAGAAAGCAAGAGCGTGCTTCTTGTTATAAAGCAGAGTGTGATCAATGGATGATTACACTGCTGTGTGTTTTACTTCAGAAATGGAGTTAAATCCCAGGCTCTGAGTCTTCCTAGAGGCAAGACTTCAATTCAGGTAAGGGCAGTCACTTTTCTGCTCAAACGAACTACATCATTCACGAAGCACACACATTTCTCATCTTAACTGACAAGCATTGGATGTTAGAGGACCAGTGCATTCTATCTGTTTCAGAAGAAGTTTTCAACTACATATAGTCCGTATGTGTAGGAAACTCCGTTCTTTTGTTCTGGGTACACTTACTTTTCCTGCTGTCTTAGACACTCTAGAAAGCCAGATCGTGCTTCTCGCTCTAAAGCAGAGTGTGATCCATGGATGAGAACTATGCTGTTTGTTTGCCTTCAGAAATGGATTTAAATCCCAGGCTCTGAGTCTTCCTACAAGCAAGACTTCAATTCAGGTAAGGCAGTCACTTTTCTGCTCAAACGAACTACATCGTTCATGAAGCTCACACGTTTCCCATCTAAAATGAAAAGCATTGGATGTTAGAGGGTCAGTGCTTTGTATCAGTTTCAGAAGCAGATTTGGACTAGATATAGTCCATATGTGTAGGAAACACAGTTCTTTTGTTCTCAGCAAAATCACGTTTCCTGCTGTCTTAGAGACTCTAGAAAGCAAGAGCGTGCTTCTTGTTCTAAAGCAGAGTGTCATCAATGGATGAGAACACTGCTGTGGGTTTCACTTCAGAAATGGAGTTAAATCCCAGGCTCTGAGTCTTCCTACAAGCAAGACTTCATTTCAGGTAAGGGCAGTCACTTTTCTGCTCAAACGAACTACATCGTTAACGAAGATCACACGATTCTCATCTTAACTGACAATCATTGGATGTTAGAGGACCAGTGCATTGTATCAGTTTCAGAAGCAGATTTGGACTACATATGGTCCGTATATGTAGGAAACACCGTTCTTTTGTTCTGGGCACACTCAGATTTCCTGCTATATTAGAGACTCTAAAAGCAAGAGCGTGCTTCTCGCTCTAAAGCAGAGTGTGATCCATGGCTGAGAACTATGCTGTGTGTTTCTCTTAAGAAATGGAGTTAAATCCCAGGCGCTGTGTCTTACTACAAGCAAGACTTCGTTTCTGGTAATGTCACTCACTTTTCAGTTCAAATGAACTACATCATTCACAAAGCTAACACGTTTCTCATCTTAACTGACAAGCTTTGGATGTCAGAGGACCAGTGCTTTGTATCAGTTTCAGAAGCAGAGTTGAACTAGATATGGTCCGTATGTGTAGGAAACACCGTTCTTTTGTTCTCAGCAAAATCACGTTTCCTGCTGTCTTAGAGACTCTAGAAAGCAAGAGCGTGCTTCTTGTTATAAAGCAGAGTGTGATCAATGGATGATTACACTGCTGTGTGTTTTACTTCATAAATGGAGTTAAATCCCAGGCTCTGAGTCTTCCTACAGGCAAGACTTCAATTCAGGTAAGGGCAGTCACTTTTCTGCTCAAACGAACTACATCTTTCACGAAGCACACACGTTTCTCATCTTAACTGACAAGCATTGGATGTTAGAGGACCAGTGCATTCTATCTGTTTCAGAAGAAGTTTTGGACTACATATAGTCCGTATGTATAGGAAACACCGTTCTTTTGTTCTGGGCACACTCACTTTTCCTGCTGTCTTAGACACTCTAGAAAGCAAGAGCGTGCTTCTCGCTCTAAAGCAGAGTGTGATCCATGGATGAGAACTATGCTGTTTTTTTGCCTTCAGAAATGGAGTTAAATCCCAGGCTCTGAGTCTTCCTACAAGCAAGAATTCGTTTCAGGTAAGGACAGTAACTTTTCTGCTCAAACGAACTACATCGTTCACAGAGCTCACACGTTACTCATCTTAACAGACAAGCATTGGATGTTAGAGGACCAGTGCTTTGTAACAGTTTAAGAAGCAGATTTGGACTAGATATGGTCCGTATGTGTAGGAAACACCGTTCTTTTGTTCTCAGCACACTCACGTTTCCTGCTGTCTTAGAGACTCTAGAAAGCAAGAGCATGCTTCTCGCTCTAAAGCAGAGTGTGATCCATGGATGAGAACTATGCTGTGTGTTTGCCTTCTGAAATGGAGTTAAATCCCAGGCTCTGAGTCTTCCTACAAGCAAGACTTCGTTTCAGGTAAGGGCAGTCACTTTTCAGCTCAAACGAACTACATCGTTCACGAAGCTCACGTGTTTCTCATCTTAACTGACAAGCATTGGATGATAGAGGGTCAGTGCTTTGTATCAGTTTCAGAAGCAGAGTTGGACTTTATAATGTCCGGATGTGTAGGAAACACCGTTCTTTTGTTCTCAGCAAAATCACGTTTCCTGCTGTCTTAGAGACTCTAGAAAGCAAGAGCGTGCTTCTTGTTCTAAAGCAGAGTGTCATCAATGGATGAGAACACTGCTGTGTTTTTCACTTCAGAAATGGAGTTAAATCCCAGGCTCTGAGTCTTCCTACAAGCAAGACTTCATTTCAGGTAAGGGCAGTCACTTTTCAGCTCAAAGGAACTACATCGTTCACGAAGCTCACGTGTTTCTCATCTTAACTGACAAGCATTGGATGTCAGAGGACCAGTGCTTTGTATCAGTTTCAGAAGCAGATTTAGACTACATATGGTCTGTATATGTAGGAAACACCGTTCTTTTGTTCTGGGCACACTCAGATTTCCTGCTATATTAGAGAGTCTAATAGCAAGAGCATGCTTCTCGCTCTAAAGCAGAGTGTGATCCATGGATGAGAACTATGCTGTATGTTTCTCTTAAGAAATGGAGTTAAATCCCAGGCTCTGTGTCTTACTACAAGCAAGACTTCGTTTCAGGTAAGGGCAGTCACTTTTCAGTTCAAAGGAACTACATCATTCACAAAGCTCACACGTTTCTCATCTTAACTGACAAGCATTGGATGTTAGAGGACCATTGCATTCTATCTGTTTCAGAAGAAGTTTTGGACTACATATACTCCGTATGTGTAGGAATCACCGTTCTTTTGTTCTGGGCACACTCACGTGTCCTGCTGTCTTAGAGACTCTAGAAAGCAAGAGAGTGCTTCTCGCTCTAAAGCAGAGTGTGATACATGGATGAGAACTATGCTGTGTGTTTGCCTTCAGAAATGGAGTTAAATCCCAGGCTCTGAGTCTTCCTACAAGCAAGACTTCAATTCAGGTAAGGCAGTCACTTTTCTGCTCAAACGAACTACATCGTTCACAGATCTCACAAGTTTCTCATCTTAACTGACAAGCATTGGATGTTAGAGGGTCAATGCTTTATATCATTTTCAGAAGCAGATTTGGACTGGATATGGTCCATATGTGTAGGAAACACCGTTCTATTGTTCTGGGCACACTCATATTTCCTGCTGTCTTAGAGACTCTAAAAAGCAAGAGCGTGCTTCTTATTCTAAAGCAGAGTGTGATCAATGGATGAGAACACTGCTGTGTGTTTCAAGTCAGAAATGGAGTTAAATCCCAGGCTCTGAGTCTTCGTACAAGCAAGACTTCGTTTAAGGTAAGGTCAGTCACTTTTTTGCTCAAACGAACTACATCGTTCATGAAGCTCACACGTTTCCCATCTTAACTGACAAGCATTGGATGTTAGAGGACCAGTGCTTTGTATCAGTTTCAGAAGCAGATTTGGACTAGATATGGTCCGTATGTGTAGGAAACACCGTTCTTTTGTTCTCAGCACACTCACGTTTCCTGCTGTCTTAGAGACTCTAGAAAGCAAGAGCGTGCTTCTCGCTCTAAAGCAGAGTGTGATCCATGGATGAGAACTATGCTGTGCGTTTGCCTTCAGAAATGGAGGTAAATCCCAGGCTCTGAGTCTTCCTACAAGCAAGACTTCAATTCAGGTAAGACAGTCACTTTTCAGCTCAAACGAACTACATCGTTCATGAAGC
Organism: Onychomys leucogaster; assembly: GCA_949786385.1. Classification (NCBI taxonomy): domain Eukaryota; kingdom Metazoa; phylum Chordata; class Mammalia; order Rodentia; family Cricetidae; genus Onychomys; species Onychomys leucogaster. Next base: position 747,978 of record CATKUP010000149.1, on the reverse strand, counting down.
TCACACTTTTCCCATCTTAACTGACAAGCATTGGATGTTAGAGGACCAGTGCTTTGTGTGAGATTCAGACGCAGAGTTGGACAAGATATGGTCCGTATGTGTAGGAAACCCCGTTCTTTTGTTCTCAGCACACTCACGTTTCCTGCTGTGTTAGAGACTCTAGAAAGCAAGAGCGTGCTTCTCGCTCTAAAGCAGAGTGTCATCAATGGATGAGAACACTGCTGTGTGTTTCACTTCAGAAATGGAGTTAAATCCCAGGCGCTGAGTCTTCATACAAGCAAGACTTCATTACAGGTAAGGGCAGTCACTTTTCTGCTCAAACGAACTACATCGTTAACGAAGATCACACGATTCTCATCTTAACTGACAATCATTGGATGTTAGAGGACCAGTGCATTGTATCAGTTTCAGAAGCAGATTTGGACTACATATGGTCCGTATATGTAGGAAACACCGTTCTTTTGTTCTGGGCACACTCAGATTTCCTGCTATATTAGAGACTCTAAAAGCAAGAGCATGCTTCTCGCTCTAAAGCAGAGTGTGATCCATGGCTGAGAACTATGCTGTGTGTTTCTCTTAAGAAATGGAGTTAAATCCCAGGCGCTGTGTCTTACTACAAGCAAGACTTCGTTTCTGGTAAGGTCAGTCACTTTTCAGTTCAAAGGAACTACATCATTCACAAAGCTAACTCGTTTCTCATCTTAACTGACAAGCATTGGATGTCAGAGGACCAGTGCTTTGTATCAGTTTCAGAAGCAGAGTTGAACTAGATATGGTCCGTATGTGTAGGAAACACCGTTCTTTTGTTCTCAGCAAAATCACGTTTCCTGCTGTCTTAGAGACTCTAGAAAGCAAGAGCGTGCTTCTTGTTATAAAGCAGAGTGTGATCAATGGATGATTACACTGCTGTGTGTTTTACTTCAGAAATGGAGTTAAATCCCAGGCTCTGAGTCTTCCTAGAGGCAAGACTTCAATTCAGGTAAGGCCAGTCACTTTTCTGCTCAAACGAACTACATCTTTCACGAAGCACACACGTTTCTCATCTTAACTGACAAGCATTGGATGTTAGAGGACCAGTGCATTCTATCTGTTTCAGAAGAAGTTTTCGACTACATATCGTCCGTATGTGTAGGAAACACCGTTCTTTTGTTCTGGGCACACTCACTTTTCCTGCTGTCTTAGACACTCTAGAAAGCAAGATCGTGCTTCTCGCTCTAAAGCAGAGTGTGATCCATGGATGAGAACTATGCTGTTTGTTTGCCTTCAGAAATGGATTTAAATCCCAGGCTCTGAGTCTTCCTACAAGCAAGACTTCAATTCAGGTAAGGCAGTCACTTTTCTGCTCAAACGAACTACATCGTTCATGAAGCTCACACGTTTCCCATCTAAACTGAAAAGCATTGGATGTTAGAGGGTCAGTGCTTTGTATCAGTTTCAGAAGCAGATTTGGACTAGATATAGTCCGTATGTGTAGGAAACTCCGTTCTTTTGTTCGCAGCAAAATCACGTTTCCTCCTGTCTTAGAGACTCTAAAAAGCAAGAGCATGCTTCTGATTCTAAAGCAGATTGTGATCCATGGATGAGAACTATGCAGTGTGTTTCCCTTCAGAAATAGAGTTAAATCCCAATCTCTGTGTCTTCCTACAAGCAAGACTTCGTTTCAGGTAAGGGCAGTCACTTTTCTGCTCAAATGAACTACATCGGTAACGAAGATCACACGATTCTCATCTTAACTGACAAGCATTGGATGTTAGAGGACCAGTGCATTGTATCAGTTTCAGAATCAGATTTGGACTACATATGGTACGTATATGTAGGAAACACCGTTCTTTTGTTCTGGGCACACTCAGATTTCCTGCTATATTAGAGACTCTAATAGCAAGAGCGTGCTTCTCGCTCTAAAGCAGAGTGTGATCCATGGATGAGAACTATGCTGTGTGTTTGCCTTCAGAAATGGAGTTAAATCCCAGGCTCTGAGTCTTCCTTCAAGCAAGACTTCGTTTCAGGTAAGGACAGTAACTTTTCTGCTCAAAGGAACTACATCGTTCACAGAGCTCACACGTTACTCATCTTAACAGACAAGCATTGGATGTTAGAGGACCAGTGCTTTGTATCAGTTTCAGAAGCAGAGTTGGACTATTTAATGTCCATATGTGTAGGAAACACCGTTCATTTGTTCTCAGCAAAATCACGTTTCCTGCTGTCTTAGAGACTCTAGAAAGCAAGAGCGTGCTTCTCGCTCTAAAGCAGATTGTGATCCATGGATGAGAACTATGCAGTGTGTTTCCCTTCAGAAATGGAGTTAAATCCCAATCTCTGTGTCTTCCTACAAGGAAGACTTCGTTTCAGGTAAGGGCAGTCACTTTTCTGCTCAAACGAACTACATCGGTAACGAAGATCACACGATTCTCATCTTAACTGACAATCATTGGATGTTAGAGGACGACTGCATTGTATCAGTTTCAGAAGCAGATTTGGACTACATATGGTCCGTATATGTAGGAAACACCGTTCTTTTGTTCTGGGCACACTCAGATTTCCTGCTATATTAGAGACTCTAAAAGCAAGAGCGTGCTTCTCGCTCTAAAGCAGAGTGTGATCCATGGCTGAGAACTATGCTGTGTGTTTCTCTTAAGAAATGGAGTTAAGTCCCAGGCTCTGTGTCTTACTACAAGCAAGACTTCGTTTCTGGTAAGGTCAGTCACTTTTCAGTTCAAAGGAACTACATCATTCACAAAGCTCACACGTTTCTCATCTTAAATGACAAGCATTGGATGTCAGAGGACCAGTGCTTTGTATCAGTTTCAGAAGCAGAGTTGAACTAGATATGGTCTGTATGTGTAGGAAACACCGTTCTTTTGTTCTCAGCAAAATCACGTTTCATGCTGTCTTAGAGAATCTAGAAAGCAAGAGCGTGCTTCTTCTTATAAAGCAGAGTGTGATCAATGGATGATTACACTGCTGTGTGTTTTACTTCAGAAATGGAGTTAAATCCCAGGCTCTGAGTCTTCCCACAGGCAAGACTTCAATTCCGGTAAGGGCAGTCACTTTTCTGCTCAAACGAACTACATCGTTTATGAAGCTCACACGTTTCTCATCTTAACAGATAAGCATTGGATGATAGAGTATCAGTGCTTTGTATCAGTTTAAGAAGCAGATTTGGACTAGATATGGTCCATATGTGTAGGAAACACCGTTCTTTTGTTCTCAGCACACTCACGTTTCCTGCTGTCTTAGAGACTCTAGAAAGCAAGAGCGTGCTTCTCGCTCTAAAGCAGAGTGTGATCAATGGATGATTACACTGCTGTGTGTTTTACTTCAGAAATGGAGTTAAATCCCAGGCTCTGTGTCTTCCTACAAGCAAGACTTCATTTCAGGTAAGGGCAGTCACTTTTCTGCTCAAACGAACTACATCTTTCACGAAGCTCACACGTTTCTCATCTTAACTGACAAGCATTGGATGTTAGACGACCAGTGCATTCAATCAGTTTCAGAATAAGTTTTGGGCTACATATAATCCGTATGTGTAGGAAACACCGTTCTTTTGTTCTCAGCACACTCACGTTTCCTGCTGTCTTAGAGACTCTAGAAAGCAAGAGCGTGCTTCTCGCTCTAAAGCGGAGTGTGATCCATGGATGAGAACTATGCTGTGTGTTTGCCTTCTGAAATGGAGTTAAATCCCAGGCTCTGAGTCTTCCTACAAGCAAGACTTCGTTTCAGGTAAGGGCAGTCACTTTTCAGCTCAAACGAACTACATCATTCACGAAGCTCACGTGTTTCTCATCTTAACTGACAAGCATTGGATGTCAGAGGACCAGTGCTTTGTATCAGTTTCAGAAGCAGATTTAGACTACATATGGTCCGTATATGTAGGAAACACCGTTCTTTTCTTCTAGGCACACTCAGATTTCCTGCTATATTAGAGAGTCTAATAGCAAGAGCATGCTTCTCGTTCTAAAGCAGAGTGTGATCCATGGATGAGAACTATGCTGTATGTTTCTCTTAAGAAATGGAGTTAAATCCCAGGCTCTGTGTCTTACTACAAGCAAGACTTCGTTTCAGGTAAGGGCAGTCACTTTTCAGTTCAAAGGAACTACATCATTGACAAAGCTCACGTTTCTCATCTTAACTGACAAGCATTGGATGTTAGAGGACCAGTGCTTTGTATCAGTTTCAGAAGCAGAGTTGGACTATTTAATGTCCATATGTGTAGGAAACACCGTTCATTTGTTCTCAGCAAAATCACGTTTCCTGCTGTCTTAGAGACTCTAGAAAGCAAGAGCGTGCTTCTCGCTCTAAAGCAGATTGTGATCCATGGATGAGAACTATGCAGTGTGTTTCCCTTCAGAAATGGAGTTAAATCCCAATCTCTATGTCTTCCTACAAGCAAGACTTCGTTTCAGGTAAGGGCAGTCACTTTTCTGCTCAAACGAACTACATCGGTAACGAAGATCACACGATTCTCATCTTAACTGACAATCATTGGATGTTAGAGGACCACTGCATTGTATCAGTTTCAGAAGCAGATTTGGACTACATATGGTCCGTATATGTAGGAAACACCGTTCTTTTGTTCTGGGCACACTCAGATTTCCTGCTATATTAGAGACTCTAAAAGCAAGAGCGTGCTTCTCCCTCTAAAGCAGAGTGTGATCCATGGCTGAGAACTATGCTGTGTGTTTCTCTTAAGAAATGGAGTTAAGTCCCAGGCTCTGTGTCTTACTACAAGCAAGACTTCGTTTCTGGTAAGGTCAGTCACTTTTCAGTTCAAAGGAACTACATCATTCACAAAGCTCACACGTTTCTCATCTTAACTGACAAGCATTGGATGTCAGAGGACCAGTGCTTTGTATCAGTTTCAGAAGCAGAGTTGAACTAGATATGGTCTGTATGTGTAGGAAACACCGTTCTTTTGTTCTCAGCAAAATCACGTTTCCTGCTGTCTTAGAGAATCTAGAAAGCAAGAGCGTGCTTCTTGTTATAAAGCAGAGTGTGATCAATGGATGATTACACTGCTGTGTGTTTTACTTCAGAAATGGAGTTAAATCCCAGGCTCTGAGTCTTCCCACAGGCAAGACTTCAATTCAGGTAAGGGCAGTCACTTTTCTGCTCAAACGAACTACATCGTTTATGAAGCTCACACGTTTCTCATCTTAACAGATAAGCATTGGATGTTAGAGTATCAGTGCTTTGTATCAGTTTAAGAAGCAGATTTGGACTAGATATGGTCCGTATGTGTAGGAAACACCGTTCTTTTGTTCTCAGCACACTCACGTTTCCTGCTGTCTTAGAGACTCTAGAAAGCAAGAGCGTGCTTCTCGCTCTAAAGCAGAGTGTGATCAATGGATGAGAACTATGCTGTATGTTTCTCTTAAGAAATGGAGTTAAATCCCAGGCTCTGTGTCTTACTACAAGCAAGACTTCGTTTCAGGTAAGGGCAGTCACTTTTCAGTTCAAAGGAACTACATCATTCACAAAGCTCACACGTTTCTCATCTTAACTGACAAGCATTGGATGTTAGAGGGTCAATGCTTTATATCAGTTTCAGAAGCAGATTTGGACTGGATATGGTCCATATGTGTAGGAAACACCGTTCTATTGTTCTGGGCACACTCATATTTCCTGCTGTCTTAGAGACTCTAAAAAGCAAGAGCGTGCTTCTTATTCTAAAGCAGAGTGTGATCAATGGATGAGAACACTGCTGTGTGTTTCAAGTCAGAAATGGAGTTAAATCCCAGGCTCTGAGTCTTCGTACAAGCAAGACTTCGTTTAAGGTAAGGTCAGTCACTTTTTTGCTCAAACGAACTACATCGTTCATGAAGCTCACACGTTTCCCATCTTAACTGACAAGCATTGGATGTTAGAGGACCAGTGCTTTGTATCAGTTTCAGAAGCAGATTTGGACTAGATATGGTCCGTATGTGTAGGAAACACCGTTCTTTTGTTCTCAGCACACTCACGTTTCCTGCTGTCTTAGAGACTCTAGAAAGAAAGAGCGTGCTTCTCGCTCTAAAGCAGAGTGTGATCCATGGATGAGAACTATGCTGTGCGTTTGCCTTCAGAAATGGAGGTAAATCCCAGGCTCTGAGTCTTCCTACAAGCAAGACTTCAATTCAGGTAAGACAGTCACTTTTCAGCTCAAACGAACTACATCGCTCATGAAGCTCACACGTTTCCCATCTTAACTGACAAGCATTGGATGTTAGAGGACCAGTGCTTTGTGTGAGATTCAGACGCAGAGTTGGACAAGATATGGTCCGTATGTGTAGGAAACCCCGTTCTTTTGTTCTCAGCACACTCACGTTTCCTGCTGTGTTAGAGACTCTAGAAAGCAAGAGCGTGCTTCTCGCTCTAAAGCAGAGTGTGATCAATGGATGATTACACTGCTGTGTGTTTTACTTCAGAAATGGAGTTAAATCCCAGGCTCTGAGTCTTCCTAGAGGCAAGACTTCAATTCAGGTAAGGGCAGTCACTTTTCTGCTCAAACGAACTACATCTTTCACGAAGCACACACGTTTCTCATCTTAACTGACAAGCATTGGATGTTAGAGGACCAGTGCATTCTATCTGTTTCAGAAGAAGTTTTCAACTACATATAGTCCGTATGTGTAGGAAACACCGTTCTTTTGTTCTGGGCACACTCACTTTTCCTGCTGTCTTAGACACTCTAGAAAGCAAGATCGTGCTTCTCGCTCTAAAGCAGAGTGTGATCCATGGATGAGAACTATGCTGTTTGTTTGCCTTCAGAAATGGATTTAAATCCCAGGCTCTGAGTCTTCCTACAAGCAAGACTTCAATTCAGGTAAGGCAGTCACTTTTCTGCTCAAACGAACTACATCGTTCATGAAGCTCACACGTTTCCCATCTAAACTGAAAAGCATTGGATGTTAGAGGGTCAGTGCTTTGTATCAGTTTCAGAAGCAGATTTGGACTAGATATAGTCCGTATGTGTAGGAAACTCCGTTCTTTTGTTCGCAGCAAAATCACGTTTCCTCCTGTCTTAGAGACTCTAAAAAGCAAGAGCATGCTTCTTATTCTAAAGCAGATTGTGATCCATGGATGAGAACTATGCAGTGTGTTTCCCTTCAGAAATGGAGTTAAATCCCAATCTCTGTGTCTTCCTACAAGCAAGACTTCGTTTCAGGTAAGGGCAGTCACTTTTCTGCTCAAATGAACTACATCGGTAACGAAGATCACACGATTCTCATCTTAACTGACAAGCATTGGATGTTAAAGGACCAGTGCATTGTATCAGTTTCAGAATCAGATTTGGACTACATATGGTACGTATATGTAGGAAACACCGTTCTTTTGTTCTGGGCACACTCAGATTTCCTGCTATATTAGAGACTCTAATAGCAAGAGCGTGCTTCTCGCTCTAAAGCAGAGTGTGATCCATGGATGAGAACTACGCTGTGTGTTTCTCTTAAGAAATGGAGTTAAATCCCAGGCTCTGTATCTTACTACAAGCAAGACTTCGTTTCAGGTAAGGGCAGTCACTTTTCAGTTCAAAGGAACTACATCATTCACAACGCTCACACGTTTCTCATCTTAACTGACAAGCATTGGATGTTAGAGGACCAGTGCTTTGTATCAGTTTCAGAAGCAGAGTTGAACTAGATATGGTCCGTATGTGTAGGAAACACCGTTCTTTTGTTCTCAGCAAAATCATGTTTCCTGCTGTCTTAGAGACTCTAGAATGCAAGAGCATGCTTCTTGTTATAAAGCAGAGTGTGATCAATGGATGATTACACTGCTGTGTGTTTTACTTCAGAAATGGAGTTAAATCCCAGGCTCTGAGTCTTCCTACAGGCAAGACTTCAATTCAGGTAAGGGCAGTCACTTTTCTGCTCAAACGAACTACATCTTTCACGAAGCACACACGTTTCTCATCTTAACTGACAAGCATTGGATGTTAGAGTACCAGTGCATTCTATCTGTTTCAGAACTACTTTTGGACTACATATAGTCAGTATGTGTAGGAAACACTGTCCTTTTGTTCATGGCACACTCACGTTTCCTGCTGTCTTAGAGACTCTAGAAACAAGAGCGTGCTTCTCGTTCTAAAGCAGAGTGTGATCCATGGATGAGAACTATGCTGTGTGTTTGCCTTCAGAAATGGAGTTAAATCCCAGGCTCTGAGTCTTCCTGCAAGCAAGACTTCAATTCAGGTAAGACAGTCACTTTTCTGCTCAAACGAACTACATCGTTCATGAAGCTCACACGTTTCCCATCTTAACTGACAAGCATTGGATGTTAGAGGGTCAGTGCTTTGTATCAGTTTCAGATGCAGATTTGGACTAGATATGGTCTGTATGTGTAGGAAACTCCGTTCTTTTGTTCTCAGCAAAATCACGTTTCCTCCTGTCTTAGAGACTCTAAAAAGCAAGAGCGTGCTTCTTATTCTAAAGCAGAGTGTGATCAATGGATGAGAACACTGCTGTGTGTTTCAATTCAGAAATGGAGTTAAATCCCAGGCTCTGAGTCTTCGTACAAGCAAGACTTCGTTTAAGGTAAGGTTAGTCACTTTTTTGCTCAAAAGATCTACATCGTTCATGAAGCTCACACGTTTCCCACCTTAACTGACAAGCATTGGATGTTAGAGGACCAGTGCTTTGTATCAGTTTCAGAAGCAGATTTGGACTAGATATGGTCCGTATGTGTAGGAAACACCGTTCTTTTGTTCTCAGCACACTCACGTTACCTGCTGTCTTAGAGACTCTAGAAAGCAAGAGCGTGCTTCTCACTCTAAAGCAGAGTGTGATCCATGGATGAGAACTATGCTGTGTGTTTGCCTTCAGTAATGGAGTTAAATCCTATGCTCTGAGTCTTCCTACAAGCAAGACTTCGTTTCAGGTAAGGACAGTTGCTTTTCTGCTCAAACGAACTACATCGTTCACGGAGCTCACACGTTTCTCATCTTAACTGACAAGCATTGGAAGTTAGAGGGTCAATGCTTTATATCAGTTTCAGAAGCAGATTTGGACTGGATATGGTCCATATGTGTAGGAAACACCATTCTATTGTTCTGGGCACACGCAAATTTCCTGCTGTCTTAGAGACTCTAGAAAGCAAGAGTGTGCTTCTCGCTCTAACCACAGTGTGACCCATGGATGAATACTATGCTGTGTGTTTCATTCAGAAATGGAGTTAAATCCCAATCTCTGTGTCTTCCTACAAGCAAGACTTCGTTTCAGGTAAGGGCAGTCACTTTTCAGCTCAAACGAACTACATCGTTCACGAAGCTCACACGTTTCTCATCATAACAGACAAGCATTGGATGTTAGAGGACCAGTGCTTTGTATCAGTTTCAGAAGCAGAGTTGGACTATATAATGTCCATATGTGTAGGAAACACCGTTCTTTTGTTCTCAGCAAAATCACGTTTCCTGCTTTCTTAGAGACTCTAGAAAGCAAGAGCGTGCTTCTTGTTCTAAAGCAGAGTGTGATCAAAGGATGATTACACTGCTGTGTGTTTTACTTCAGAAGTGGAGTTAAATCCCAGGCTCTGAGTCTTCCTACAAGCAAGACTTCAATTCAGGTAAGGGCAGTCACTTTTCTGCTCAAACGAACTACATCGTTCATGAAGCTCACACGTTTCCCATCTTAACTGACAAGCATTGGATGTTAGAGGGTCAGTGCTTTGTATCAGTTTCAGAAGCAGATTTGGACTACATATGGTCCGTATATGTAGGAAACACCGTTCTTTTGTTCTGGGCACACTCAGATTTCCTGCTGTATTAGAGTCTCTAGAAAGCAAGAGTGTGCTTCTCGCTCTAAATCAGAGCGTGATCCATGGATGAGAACTATGCTGTGTGTTTCCCTTCAGAAATGGACTTAAATCCCAGGCTCTGTGTCTTCCTACAAGCAAGACTTCTTTACGGGTAAGGGCAGAGACTTTTCAGTTCAAAGGAACTATATCATTCACAAAGCTCACATGTTTCTCATCTTAACAGACAAGCATTGGATGTTAGAGGACCAGTGCTTTGTATCAGTTTAAGAAGCAGATTTGGACTAGATATGGTCTGTATGTGTAGGAAACACCGTTCTTTTGTTCTCAGCACACTCACGTTTCCTGCTGTCTTAGAGACTCTAGAAAGCAAGAGCGTGCTTCTTGTTCTAAAGCAGAGTGTGATCCATGGATGAAAACTATGCTGTGTGTTTCAATTCAGAAAAGGAGTTAAATCCCAGGCTCTGAGTCTCCCTACAAGCAAGACTTCATTTCTGGTAAGGGCAGTCACTTTTCTGCTCAAACGAACTACATCTCTCACGAAGCTCACACGTTTCTCATCTTAACTGACAAGCATTGGATGTTAGAGGACCAGTGCATTCTATCAGTTTCAGAAGAAGTTTTGGACTACATATAGTCCGTATGTGTAGGAATCACCGTTCTTTTGTTCTGGGCACACTCAGATTTCCTGCTGTCTTAGAGATTCTAGAAAGCAAGAGTGTGCTTCTTGCTCTAAAGCAGAGTGTGATCCATGGATGAGAACTATGCTGTGTGTTTCACTTCAGAAATGGAGTTAAATCCCAGGCTCTGAGTCTTCCTCCAAGCAAGACTTCGTTTCAGGTAAGGCCAGTCACTTTTCTGCTCAAACGAACTACATCATTCCAGAAGCTCACACGTTTCTCATCTTAAATGACAAGCATTGGATGTTAGAGGACCAGTGCTTTCTATCAGTTTCAGAAGCAGAGTTGGACTAGATATGGTCCATAAGTGTAGGAAACACCGTTCTTTTGTTCTCAGCACACTCACGTTTCCTGCAGTCTTAGAGACTCTAGAAAGCAAGAGCGTGCTTCTCGCTCTAAATCAGAGTGTGATCCATGGATGAGAACTATGCTGTGTGTTTGCCTTCAGAAATGGATTTAAATCCCAGGCTCTGAGTCTTCCTACATGCAAGACTTCGTTTCAGGTAAGGACAGTCACTTTTCAGCTCAAACGAACTACATCGTTCACGAAGCTCACACGTTTCTCACCTTAACAGACAAGCATTGGATGTTAGTGGGTCAGTGCTTTGTATCAGTTTCAGAAGCAGAGTTGGACTAGATATGGTCTGTATGTGTAGGAAACACCGTTCTTTTGTTCTCAGCACACTCACGTTTCCTGCTGTGTTAGAGAGTCTAGAAAGCAAGAGCATGCTTCTTGTTCTAAAGCAGTGTGTCATCAATGGATGAGAACACTGCTGTGTGTTTCCCTTCAGAAATGGAGTTAAATCCCAGGCTCTGAGTCTTCCTACAAGAAGACTTCAATTCAGGTAAGGGCAGTCACTTTTTTGCTCAAACGAACTACATCATTCATGAAGCTCACACGTTTCTCATCTTAACAGACAAGCATTGGATGTTAGAGGACCAGTGCTTTGTATCAGTTTAAGAAGCAGATTTGGACTAGTTATGGTCCGTATGTGTAGGAAACACCGTTCATTTGTTCTCAGCACACTCACATTTCCTGCTGTCTTAGAGACTCTAGAAAGCAAGAGCGTGCTTCTCCTTCTAAAGCAGAGTGTGATCCATGGATGAAAACTATGCTGTGTGTTACACTTCGGAAAAGGAGTTAAATCCCAGGCTCTGAGTCTTCCTACAAGAAGACTTCAATTCAGGTAAGGGCAGTCACTTTTTTGCTCAAACGAACTACATCGTTCTTGAAGCTCACACGTTTCTCATCTTAACAGACAAGCATTGGATGTTAGAGGACCAGTGCTTTGTATCAGTTTAAGAAGCAGATTTGGACTAGATATGGTCCGTATGTGTAGGAAACACTGTTCTTTTGTTCTCAGCACACTTACGTTTCCTGCTGTCTTAGAGACTCTAGAAAGCAAGAGCGTGCTTCTCGTTCTAAAGCAGAGTGTGATCCTTGGATGAAAACTATGCTGTGTGTTTCACTTCAGAAAAGGAGTTAAATCCCAGGCTCTGAGTCTCCCTACAAGCAAGACTTCGTTTCAGGTGAGGGCAGTCACTTTTCTGCTCAAATGAACTACATCGTTCACGAAGCTCACACGTTTCTCATCTTAACTGACAAGCATTGGATGTTAGAGGACCAGTGCATTCAATCAGTTTCAGAAGAAGTTTTGGACTACATATAGTCCGTATGTGTAGGAAACACCGTTCTTTTGTTCTCAGCACACTCAACTTTCCTGCTGTCTTAGAGACTCTAGAAAGCAAGAGCATGTTTCTCGCTATAAAGCAGAGTTTGAACCATGGATGAGAACTATTCTTTGTGTTTGCCTTCAGAAATGGAGTTAAATCCCAGGCTCTGAGTCTTCCTACAAGCAAGGCTTTGTTTCAGGTAAGGGCAGTCACTTTTCAGCTCAAAGTAACTACATTGTTCACGAAGCTCACACGTTTCTCACCTTAACAGACAAGCATTGGATGTTAGAGGACCAGTGCTTTGTATCAGTTTCAGAAGCAGAGTTTGACTATATAAGGTCCGTATGTGTAGGAAACATGGTTCTTTTGTTCTCAGCAAAATCACGTTTCCTGCTGTCTTAGAGAATCTAGAAAGCAAGAGCGTGCTTCTTGTTCTAAAGCAGAGTGTGATCCATGGATGAGAACTATGCTGTGTGTTTCCCTTCAGAAATGGAGTTAAATCCCAGTCTCTGAGTCTTCCTACAAGCAAGACTTCGATTCAGGTAAGGGCAGTCACTTTTCAGCTCAAACGAACTACATCGTTCACTGAGCTCACGCGTTTCTCATCTTAACTGACAAGCATTGGATGTTAGAGGGTCAGTGCTTTGTATCAGTTTCAGAAGCAGAGTTGGACTACATATGATCCATATGTGTAGGAAACCTAGATCTTTTGTTCTGAGCACACTCACGTTTCCTGCTGTCTTAGAGACTCTAGAAAGCAAGAGGGTGCTTCTCGCTCTAAAGCAGAGTGTGATCCATGGATGAGACTATGCTTTGTGTTTCACTTCAGAAATGGAGTTAAATCCCATGCTCTGTGTCTCCCAACAAGCAAGACTTCGTTTCAGGTAAGTGCAGTCACTTTTCTGCTCAAAAGAACTACATCGTTCACGAAGCTCACAGGTTTCTCATCTTAACTGACAAGTATTGGATGTTAGAGGACCAGTGCTTTGTATCAGTTTCAGAAGCAGAGTTGGTCTAGATATGGTCTGTATATGTAGGAAACACCGTTCTTTTGTTCTCAGCACACTCACGTTTCCTGCTCTCTTAGAGGCTCTAGAAAGCAAGAGCGTGCTTCTTGTTCTAAAGCAGAGTGTGATTAATGGATGAGAACACTGCTGTGTGTTTCCCTTCAGAAATGGAGTTAAATCACAGGCTCTGAGTCTTCCTACAAGCAAGACTTCATTTCAGGTAAGGGCAGTCACTTTTCTGCTCAAACGAACTACATCGTTAACGAAGATCAAACGATTCTCATCTTAACTGACAAGCATTGGATGTTAGAGGGTCAGTGCTTTGTATCAGTTTCAGATGCAGATTTGGACTAGATATGGTCTGTATGTGTAGGAAACTCCGTTCTTTTTTTCTCAGCAAAATCACGTTTCCTCCTGTCTTAGAGACTCTAAAAAGCAAGAGCGTGCTTCTTATTCTAAAGCAGAGTGTGATCAATGGATGAGAACACTGCTGTGTGTTTCAATTCAGAAATGGAGTTAAATCCCAGGCTCTGAGTCTTCGTACAAGCAAGACTTCGTTTAAGGTAAGGTTAGTCACTTTTTTGCTCAAAAGATCTACATCGTTCATGAAGCTCACACGTTTCCCATCTTAACTGACAAGCATTGGATGTTAGAGGACCAGTGCTTTGTATCAGTTTCAGAGGCAGATTTGGACTACATATGGTCCGTATGTGTAGGAAACACCGTTCTTTTGTTCTCAGCACACTCACGTTTCCTGCTGTCTTAGAGACTCTAGAAAGCAAGAGCGTGCTTCTCACTCTAAAGCAGAGTGTGATCCATGGATGAGAACTATGCTGTGTGTTTGCCTTCAGTAATGGAGTTAAATCCCATGCTCTGAGTCTTCCTACAAGCAAGACTTCATTTCAGGTAAGGGCAGTCACTTTTCTGCTCAAACGAACTACATCGTTAACGAAGATCACACGATTCTCATCTTAACTGACAAGCATTGGATGTTAGAGGGTCAGTTCTTTTTATCAGTTTCAGATGCAGATTTGGACTAGATATGGTCTGTATGTGTAGGAAACTCCGTTCTTTTGTTCTCAGCAAAATCACGTTTCCTCCTGTCTTAGAGACTCTAAAAAGCAAGAGCGTGCTTCTTATTCTAAAGCAGAGTGTGATCAATGGATGAGAACACTGCTGTGTGTTTCAATTCAGAAATGGAGTTAAATCCCAGGCTCTGAGTCTTCGTACAAGCAAGACTTCGTTTAAGGTAAGGTTAGTCACTTTTTTGCTCAAAAGATCTACATCGTTCATGAAGCTCACACGTTTCCCATCTTAACTGACAAGCATTGGATGTTAGAGGACCAGTGCTTTGTATCAGTTTCAGAAGCAGATTTGGACTGGATATGGTCCATATGTGTAGGAAACACCATTCTATTGTTCTGGGCACACGCAAATTTCCTGCTGTCTTAGAGACTCTAGAAAGCAAGAGTGTGCTTCTCGCTCTAACCACAGTGTGACCCATGGATGAATACTATGCTGTGTGTTTCATTCAGAAATGGAGTTAAATCCCAATCTCTGTGTCTCCCTACAAGCAAGACTTCGTTTCAGGTAAGGGCAGTCACTTTTCAGCTCAAACGAACTACATCGTTCACGAAGCTCACACGTTTCACATCTTAACAGACAAGCATTGGATGTTAGTGGGTCAGTGCTTTGTATCAGTTTCAGAAGCAGATTTGGACTACATATGGTCCGTATATGTAGGAAACACCGTTCTTTTGTTCTGGGCACACTCAGATTTCCTGCTGTATTAGAGACTCTAGAAAGCAAGAGTGTGCTTCTCGCTCTAAATCAGAGCGTGACATGGATGAGAACTATGCTGTGTGTTTCCCTTCAGAAATGGACTTAAATCCCAGGCTCTGTGTCTTCCTACAAGCAAGACTTCTTTTCGGGTAAGGGCAGAGACTTTTCAGTTCAAAGGAACTATATCATTCACAAAGCTCACATGTTTCTCATCTTAACAGACAAGCATTGGATGTTAGAGGACCAGTGCTTTGTATCAGTTTAAGAAGCAGATTTGGACTAGATATGGTCTGTATGTGTAGGAAACACCGTTCTTTTGTTCTCAGCACACTCACGTTTCCTGCTGTCTTAGAGACTCTAGAAAGCAAGAGCGTGCTTCTTGTTCTAAAGCAGAGTGTGATCCATGGATGAAAACTATGCTGTGTGTTTCAATTCAGAAAAGGAGTTAAATCCCAGGCTCTGAGTCTCCCTACAAGCAAGACTTCATTTCTGGTAAGGGCAGTCACTTTTCTGCTCAAATGAACTACATCTCTCACGAAGCTCACACGTTTCTCATCTTAACTGACAAGCATTGGATGTTAGAGGACCAGTGCATTCTATCAGTTTCAGAAGAAGTTTTGGACTACATATAGTCAGTATGTGTAGGAAACACCGTTCTTTTGTTCTGGGCACACTCAGATTTCCTGCTGTCTTAGAGACTCTAGAAAGCAAGAGTGTGCTTCTTGCTCTAAAGCAGAGTGTGATCCATGGATGAGAACTACGCTGTGTGTTTCACTTCAGAAATGGAGTTAAATCCCAGGCTCTGAGTCTTCCTCCAAGCAAGACTTCGTTTCAGGTAAGGCCAGTCACTTTTCTGCTCAAACGAACTACATCATTCCAGAAGCTCACACGTTTCTCATCTTAACAGACAAGCATTGGATGTTAGAGGACCAGTGCTTTGTATCAGTTTAAGAAGCAGATTTGGACTAGATATGGTACGTATGTGTAGGAAACACCGTTTTTTTTTCTCAGCACACTCAATTTTCCTGCTGTATTAGAGACTCTAGAAAGCAAGAGCGTGCTTCTCCTTCTAAAGCAGAGTGTGATCCATGGATGAAAACTATACTGTGTGTTACACTTCGGAAAAGGAGTTAAATCCCAGGCTCTGAGTCTTACTGCAAGCAAGACTTCCTTTCTGGTAAGTACAGTTTCTTTATAGCTCAAAGGAACTACATTGTTCACGAAACTCACACGTTTCTCATCTTAACTGACAAGCATTGGATGTTAGATGACCAGTGATTTGTATCAGTTTCAGAAGCAGTTTGGACTAAATATGGTCCTTATGTGTAAGAAAAACCGTTGTTTTTTTCGGGGCACGCTCTGATTTCCTGCTGTATTAGAGACTCTAGAAAGCAAGAGTGTGCTTCTCGCTCTAAAGCAGAGTGTGATCCATAGATGAGAACTATGCTGTGTGTTTCCCTTCAGAAATGGGGTTAAATCCCAGGCTCTGAGTCTTCCTACAAGCAAGACTTCGATTCAGGTAAGGGCAGTCACTTTACAGCTCAAACGAACTACATCGTTCACTGAGCTCACGCGTTTCTCATCTTAACTGACAAGCATTGGATGTTAGAGGGTCAGTGCTTTGTATCAGTTTCAGAAGCAGAGTTGGACTACATATGATCCATATGTGTAGGAAACAATGTTCTTTTCTTCTGGGCACAGTCAGATTTCCTCCTGTATTAGAGAATCTAGAAAGCAAGAGCGAGCTTCTTGCTCTAAAGCAGAGTGTGATCAATGGATGAGAACTCTGCTGTGTGTTTCACCTCAGAAATGGAGTTAAATCCCAGGCTCTCAGTCTTCCTACAAGCAGGATTTCGTTTCAGGTAAGGGCAGTTATTTTACAGTTCAAACGAACTACATCAGTCACAAAGCTTACACGTTTCGGATCTTACCTGACTAGCATTGGATGTTAGAGGACCTGTGGTTTGTTTCAGTTTCAGATCAGAGGTGAACTAGATATGGTCCATATGTTTAGGAAACACCATTCTTTTGTTCTGAGCACACTCAGGTTTCCTGCTGTATTAGAGACTCAAGAAAGCAAGAGCATGCTTCTTGCTCTAAAGCAGAGTGT
Source organism: Onychomys leucogaster (assembly GCA_949786385.1). Lineage (NCBI taxonomy): Eukaryota > Metazoa > Chordata > Mammalia > Rodentia > Cricetidae > Onychomys > Onychomys leucogaster. Next base: position 730,996 of record CATKUP010000149.1, on the reverse strand, counting down.
GATCCATGGATGAGAACTATGCTGTGTGTTTCCCTTCAGAAATGGAGTTAAATCCCAGGCTCTGTGTCTTCCTACAAGCAAGACTTCGTTTCAGGTAAGGGCAGTCACTTTTCAGCTCAAACGAACTACATCGTTCACGAAGCTCACACGTTTCTCATCTTAACTGACAAGCATTGGATGTAAGAGGACCAGTGATTTGAATCAGATTCAGAAGGAGAGTTGGACTACGAATGGTCTGTATGTGTAGGAAACACCGTTCTTTGTTCTGGGCACACTCAGATTTCCTGCTGTATTAGAGACTCTAGAAAGGAAGAGTGTGCTTCTGGATGTAAGCAGAGTGTGATCAATGGATGAGAACTCTGCTCTGTGTTTCACTTCAGAAATGGAGTTAAATCCCAGGCTCTCTGTCTTCCTACAAGAAAGACTTCCTTTCATGTAAGGGCAGTTTCTTTATAGCTCAAAGGAACTACATCGTTCACGAAAATCACATGTTTCTCATCTTAACTGACAAGCATTGGATGTTAGAGGACCAGTGCTTTTTGTCAGATTCAGAAGCAGATTTGGACTATATATGGTCCGTGTGTAGGCAACATCATTCTTTTGTTCTCAGCACACTCACGTTTCATGCTGTCTTTGAGCCTCTAGAAAGCAAGAGCGTGCTTCTTGCTCTGAAGCAGAGTGTGATCAATGGATGAGAACTCTGCTGTGTGTTTTACTTCAGAAATGGAGTTAAATCCCAGGCTCTGAGTCTTCCTACAAACCAGATTTCGTTTCAAGTAAGGGCAGTCACTTCTCTGCTCAAATGAACTACATCGTTCACGAAGCTCACACGTTTCTCATCTTAACTGACAAGCATTGGATGTTAGAGGACCAGTGCTTTGTATCAGTTTAAGAAGCAGAGTTGGACTAGATATGGTCCGTATGTGTAGGAAACACCGTTCTTTTGTTCTCAGCACACTCACGTTTCCTGCTGTCTTAGAGACTTTTGAAAGCAAGAGCGTGCTTCTTGCTCTAAAGCAGAGTGTGATCAATGGATGAGAACTCTGCTGTGTGTTTCACTGCAGAAATGGAGTTAAATCCCAGGCTCTGAGTCTTCCTACAAGCAAGACTTCGATTCAGGTAAGGGCAGTCACTTTTCAGCTCAAACGAACTACATCGTTCACTGAGCTCACCCGTTTCTCATCTTAACTGACAAGCATTGGATGTTAGTGGACCAGTGCTTTGTATCAGTTTCAGAAGCAGATTTGGACTACATTTGGTCCGTATGTGTAGGCAACATCGTTCTTTTGTTCTCAGCACACTCACGTTTCATGCTGTCTTAGAGCCTCTATAAAGCAAGAGCGTGCTTCTTGCTCTAAAGCAGAGTGTGATCAATGGATGAGAACTCTGCTGTGTGTTTCACTTCAGAAATGGAGTTAAATCCCAGGCTCTCAGTCTTCCTACAAGCAAGATTTCGTTTCATGTAAGGGCAGGTATTTTACAGCTCAAACGAACTACATCAGTCACGAAGCTCACACGTTTTGGGTCTTACCTGACTAGCATTGGATGTTAGAGGACCTGTGGTTTGTTTCAGTTTCAGATCAGAGTTGAACTAGATATGGTCCATATGTTTAGGAAACACCATTCTTTTGTTCTGAGCACACTCAGGTTTCCTGCTGTAATAGAGAATCGAGAAAGCAAGAGCATGCTTCTTGCTCTAAAGCAGAGTGTGATCCATGGATGAGAACTATGCTGTGTGTTTCCCTTCAGAAATGGAGTTAAATCCCAGGCTCTGTGTCTTCCTACAAGCAAGACTTCTTTTCAGGTAAGGGCAGTCACTTTTCAGGTCAAAAGAACTACATCGTTCACGAAGCTCACACATTTCTCATCTTAACTGACAAGCATTGGATGTTAGAGGACCAGTGCTTTGTATCAGTTTCAGACGCAGATTTGGACTAAATATGGTCCGTATGTGTACGAAAAACCGTTGTTTTTTTCGGGGCACACTCAGATTTCCTGCTGTATTAGAGACTCTAGAAAGGAAGAGTGTACTTCTCGCTCTAAAGCAGAGTGTGATCCATGGATGAGAACTCTGCTGTGTGTTTTCCTTCAGAAATGGAGTTAAATCCCAAGCTATGAGTCTTACTGCAAGCAAGACTTCCTTTCTGGTAAGTGCAGTTTCTTTATAGCTCAAAGGAACTACATTGTCCACGAAACTCACACGTTTCTCATCTTAACTGACAAGCATTGGATGTTAGAGGACCAGTGCTTTGTATCAGTTTCAGAAGCAGTTTGGACTAAATATGGTCCGTATGTGTAAGAAAAACCGTTGTTTTTTTCGGGGCACGCTCAGATTTCCTGCTATATTAGAGACTCTAGAAAGGAAGAGTGTGCTTCTCGCTCTAAAGCAGAGTGTGATCCATGGATGAGAACTCTGCTGTGTGTTTCCCTTCAGAAATGGAGTTAAATCCCAGGCTCTGTGTCTTGCTACAAGCAAGACTTCGTTTCAGGTAAGGGCAGTCACTTTTCAGCTCAAACGAACTACATCGTTCACGAAGCTCACACGTTTCTCATCTTAACTGACAAGCATTGGATGTTAGAGGACCAGTGATTTGAATCAGATTCAGAAGGAGAGTTGGACTACGAATGGTCCGTATGTGTAGGAAACACCGTTCTTTATTCTGGGCACACTCAGATTTCCTGCTGTATTAGAGACTCTAGAAAGGAAGAGTGTGCTTCAGGATGTAAGCAGAGTGTGATCAATGGATGAGAACTCTGCTCTGTGTTTCACTTCAGAAATGGAGTTAAATCCAAGGCTCTCAGTCTTCCTACAAGAAAGACTTCCTTTCATGTAAGGGTAGTTTCTTTATAGCTCAAAGGAACTACATCGTTCACGAAACTCACATGTTTCTCATCTTAACTGACAAGCATTGGATGTTAGAGGACCAGTGCTTTTTGTCAGTTTCAGAAGCAGATTTGGACTACATATGGTCCGTATGTGTAGGCAACATCATTCTTTTGTTCTCAGCACACTCACGTTTCATGCTGTCTTTGAGCCTCTAGAAAGCAAGAGCGTGCTTCTTGCTCTGAAGCAGAGTGTGATCAATGGATGAGAACTCTGCTGTGTGTTTTACTTCAGAAATGGAGTTAAATCCCAGGCTCTGAGTCTTCCTACAAACCAGATTTCGTTTCAAGTAAGGGCAGTCACTTTTCTGCTCAAACGAACTACATCGTTCACGAAGCTCACACGTTTCTCATCTTAACTGACAAGCATTGGATGTTAGAGGACCAGTGCTTTGTGTCAGTTTCAGAAGCAGATTTGGACTAAATATGGTCCGTATGTGTAGGCAACATCCTTCTTTTGTTCTCAGCACACTCACGTTTCATGCTGTCTTAGAGACTCTAGAAAGCAAGAGCATGCTTCTTGCTCTAAAGCAGAGTGTGATCCATGGATGAGAACTATGCTGTGTGTTTCCCTTTAGAAATGGAGTTAAATCCCACGCTCTGAGTCTTCCTACAAGCCAGATTTCGTTTCAAGTAAGGGCAGTCACTTTTCTGCTCAAATGAACTACATTATTCACGAAGCTCACACGTTTCTCATCTTAACTGACAAGCATTGGATGTTAGAGGACCAGTGCTTTGTATCAGTTTCAGAAGCAGTTTGGACTAGATATGGTCCGTATGTGTAAGAAAAACCGTTGTTTTTTTCGGGGCACGCTCAGATTTCCTGCTATATTAGAGACTCTAGAAAGGAAGAGTGTGCTTCTCGCTCTAAAGCAGAGTGTGATCCATGGATGAGAACTCTGCTGTGTGTTTCCCTTCAGAAATGGAGTTAAATCCCAGGCTCTGTGTCTTGCTACAAGCAAGACTTCGTTTCAGGTAAGGGCAGTCACTTTTCAGCTCAAACGAACTACATCGTTCACGAAGCTCACACGTTTCTCATCTTAACTGACAAGCATTGGATGTTAGAGGACCAGTGATTTGAATCAGATTCAGAAGGAGAGTTGGACTACGAATGGTCCATAAGTGTAGGAAACACCGTTCTTTATTCTGGGCACACTCAGATTTCCTGCTGTATTAGAGACTCTAGAAAGGAAGAGTGTGCTTCAGGATGTAAGCAGAGTGTGATCAATGGATGAGAACTCTGCTCTGTGTTTCACTTCAGAAATGGAGTTAAATCCCAGGCTCTCAGTCTTCCTACAAGCAAGATTTCGTTTCATGTAAGGGCAGGTATTTTACAGCTCAAACGAACTACATCAGTCACGAAGCTCACACGTTTTGGGTCTTACCTGACTAGCATTGGATGTTAGAGGACCTGTGGTTTGTTTCAGTTTCAGATCAGAGTTGAACTAGATATGGTCCATATGTTTAGGAAACACCATTCTTTTGTTCTGAGCACACTCAGGTTTCCTGCTGTAATAGAGAATCGAGAAAGCAAGAGCATGCTTCTTGCTCTAAAGCAGAGTGTGATCCATGGATGAGAACTATGCTGTGTGTTTCCCTTCAGAAATGGAGTTAAATCCCAGGCTCTGTGTCTTCCTACAAGCAAGACTTCTTTTCAGGTAAGGGCAGTCACTTTTCAGGTCAAAAGAACTACATCGTTCACGAAGCTCACACATTTCTCATCTTAACTGACAAGCATTGGATGTTAGAGGACCAGTGCTTTGTATCAGTTTCAGACGCAGATTTGGACTAAATATGGTCCGTATGTGTACGAAAAACCGTTGTTTTTTTCGGGGCACACTCAGATTTCCTGCTGTATTAGAGACTCTAGAAAGGAAGAGTGTACTTCTCGCTCTAAAGCAGAGTGTGATCCATGGATGAGAACTCTGCTGTGTGTTTTCCTTCAGAAATGGAGTTAAATCCCAAGCTATGAGTCTTACTGCAAGCAAGACTTCCTTTCTGGTAAGTGCAGTTTCTTTATAGCTCAAAGGAACTACATTGTCCACGAAACTCACACGTTTCTCATCTTAACTGACAAGCATTGGATGTTAGAGGACCAGTGCTTTGTATCAGTTTCAGAAGCAGTTTGGACTAAATATGGTCCGTATGTGTAAGAAAAACCGTTGTTTTTTTCGGGGCACGCTCAGATTTCCTGCTATATTAGAGACTCTAGAAAGGAAGAGTGTGCTTCTCGCTCTAAAGCAGAGTGTGATCCATGGATGAGAACTCTGCTGTGTGTTTCCCTTCAGAAATGGAGTTAAATCCCAGGCTCTGTGTCTTGCTACAAGCAAGACTTCGTTTCAGGTAAGGGCAGTCACTTTTCAGCTCAAACGAACTACATCGTTCACGAAGCTCACACGTTTCTCATCTTAACTGACAAGCATTGGATGTTAGAGGACCAGTGATTTGAATCAGATTCAGAAGGAGAGTTGGACTACGAATGGTCCGTATGTGTAGGAAACACCGTTCTTTATTCTGGGCACACTCAGATTTCCTGCTGTATTAGAGACTCTAGAAAGGAAGAGTGTGCTTCAGGATGTAAGCAGAGTGTGATCAATGGATGAGAACTCTGCTCTGTGTTTCACTTCAGAAATGGAGTTAAATCCCAGGCTCTCAGTCTTCCTACAAGAAAGACTTCCTTTCATGTAAGGGCAGTTTCTTTATAGCTCAAAGGAACTACATCGTTCACGAAACTCACATGTTTCTCATCTTAACTGACAAGCATTGGATGTTAGAGGACCAGTGCTTTTTGTCAGTTTCAGAAGCAGATTTGGACTACATATGGTCCGTATGTGTAGGCAACATCATTCTTTTGTTCTCAGCACACTCACGTTTCATGCTCTCTTTGAGCCTCTAGAAAGCAAGAGCGTGCTTCTTGCTCTGAAGCAGAGTGTGATCAATGGATGAGAACTCTGCTGTGTGTTTTACTTCAGAAATGGAGTTAAATCCCAGGCTCTGAGTCTTCCTACAAACCAGATTTCGTTTCAAGTAAGGGCAGTCACTTTTCTGCTCAATCGAACTACATCGTTCACGAAGCTCACACGTTTCTCATCTTAACTGACAAGCATTGGATGTTAGAGGACCAGTGCTTTGTGTCAGTTTCAGAAGCAGATTTGGACTAAATATGGTCCGTATGTGTAGGCAACATCCTTCTTTTGTTCTCAGCACACTCACGTTTCATGCTGTCTTAGAGACTCTAGAAAGCAAGAGCATGCTTCTTGCTCTAAAGCAGAGTGTGATCCATGGATGAGAACTATGCTGTGTGTTTCCCTTTAGAAATGGAGTTAAATCCCACGCTCTGAGTCTTCCTACAAGCCAGATTTCGTTTCAAGTAAGGGCAGTAACTTTTCTGCTCAAATGAACTACATTATTCACGAAGCTCACACGTTTCTCATCTTAACTGACAAGCATTGGATGTTAGAGGACCAGTGCTTTGTATCAGTTTCAGAAGCAGTTTGGACTAGATATGGTCCGTATGTGTAAGAAAAACCGTTGTTTTTTTCGGGGCACGCTCAGATTTCCTGCTATATTAGAGACTCTAGAAAGGAAGAGTGTGCTTCTCGCTCTAAAGCAGAGTGTGATCCATGGATGAGAACTCTGCTGTGTGTTTCCCTTCAGAAATGGAGTTAAATCCCAGGCTCTGTGTCTTGCTACAAGCAAGACTTCGTTTCAGGTAAGGGCAGTCACTTTTCAGCTCAAACGAACTACATCGTTCACGAAGCTCACACGTTTCTCATCTTAACTGACAAGCATTGGATGTTAGAGGACCAGTGATTTGAATCAGATTCAGAAGGAGAGTTGGACTACGAATGGTCCATAAGTGTAGGAAACACCGTTCTTTATTCTGGGCACACTCAGATTTCCTGCTGTATTAGAGACTCTAGAAAGGAAGAGTGTGCTTCAGGATGTAAGCAGAGTGTGATCAATGGATGAGAACTCTGCTCTGTGTTTCACTTCAGAAATGGAGTTAAATCCCAGGCTCTCAGTCTTCCTACAAGAAAGACTTCCTTTCATGTAAGGGCAGTTTCTTTATAGCTCAAAGGAACTACATCGTTCACGAAACTCACATGTTTCTCATCTTAACTGACAAGCATTGGATGTTAGAGGACCAGTGCTTTTTGTCAGTTTCAGAAGCAGATTTGGACTACATATGGTCCGTATGTGTAGGCAACATCATTCTTTTGTTCTCAGCACACTCACGTTTCATGCTGTCTTTGAGCCTCTAGAAAGCAAGAGCGTGCTTCTTGCTCTGAAGCAGAGTGTGATCAATGGATGAGAACTCTGCTGTGTGTTTTACTTCAGAAATGGAGTTAAATCCCAGGCTCTGAGTCTTCCTACAAACCAGATTTCGTTTCAAGTAAGGGCAGTCACTTTTCTGCTCAAATGAACTACATCGTTCACGAAGCTCACACGTTTCTCATCTTAACTGACAAGCATTGGATGTTAGAGGACCAGTGCTTTGTGTCAGTTTCAGAAGCAGATTTGGACTAAATATGGTCCGTATGTGTAGGCAACATCCTTCTTTTGTTCTCAGCACACTCACGTTTCATGCTGTCTTAGAGAATCTAGAAAGCAAGAGCATGCTTCTTGCTCTAAAGCAGAGTGTGATCCATGGATGAGAACTATGCTGTGTGTTTCCCTTTAGAAATGGAGTTAAATCCCACGCTCTGAGTCTTCCTACAAGCCAGATTTCGTTTCAAGTAAGGGCAGTCACTTTTCTGCTCAAATGAACTACATTATTCACGAAGCTCACACGTTTCTCATCTTAACTGACAAGCATTGGATGTTAGTGGACCAGTGCTTTGTATCAGTTTCAGAAGCAGATTTGGACTACATTTGGTCCGTATGTGTAGGCAACATCGTTCTTTTGTTCTCAGCACACTCACGTTTCATGCTGTCTTAGAGCCTCTATAAAGCAAGAGCGTGCTTCTTGCTCTAAAGCAGAGTGTGATCAATGGATGAGAACTCTGCTGTGTGTTTCACTTCAGAAATGGAGTTAAATCCCAGGCTCTCAGTCTTCCTACAAGCAAGATTTCGTTTCATGTAAGGGCAGGTATTTTACAGCTCAAACGAACTACATCAGTCACGAAGCTCACACGTTTCGGATCTTACCTGACTAGCATTGGATGTTAGAGGACCTGTGGTTTGTTTCAGTTTCAGATCAGAGTTGAACTAGATATGGTCCATATGTTTAGGAAACACCATTCTTTTGTTCTGAGCACACTCAGGTTTCCTGCTGTAATAGAGAATCGAGAAAGCAAGAGCATGCTTCTTGCTCTAAAGCAGAGTGTGATCCATGGATGAGAACTATGCTGTGTGTTTCCCTTCAGAAATAGAGTTAAATCCCAGGCTCTGTGTCTTACTACAAGCAAGACTTCTTTTCAGGTAAGGGCAGTCACTTTTCAGGTCAAAAGAACTACATCGTTCACGAAGCTCACACATTTCTCATCTTAACTGACAAGCATTGGATGTTAGAGGACCAGTGCTTTGTATCAGTTTCAGAAGCAGATTTGGACTAAATATGGTCCGTATGTGTACGAAAAACCGTTGTTTTTTTCGGGGCACACTCAGATTTCCTGCTGTATTAGAGACTCTAGAAAGGAAGAGTGTACTTCTCGCTCTAAAGCAGAGTGTGATCCATGGATGAGAACTCTGCTGTGTGTTTACCTTCAGAAATGGAGTTAAATCCCAGGCTATGAGTCTTACTGCAAGCAAGACTTCCTTTCTGGTAAGTGCAGTTTCTTTATAGCTCAAAGGAACTACATTGTCCACGAAACTCACACCTTTCTCATCTTAATTGACAAGCATTGGATGTTAGAGGACCAGTGCTTTGTATCAGTTTCAGAAGCAGTTTGGACTAAATATGGTCCGTATGTGTAAGAAAAACCGTTGTTTTTTTCGGGGCACGCTCAGATTTCCTGCTATATTAGAGACTCTAGAAAGGAAGAGTGTGCTTCTCGCTCTAAAGCAGAGTGTGATCAATGGATGAGAACTCTGCTGTGTGTTTCACTGCAGAAATGGAGTTCAATCCCAGGCTCTGAGTCTTCCTACAAGCAAGACTTCGATTCAGGTAAGGGCAGTCACTTTTCAGCTCAAACGAACTACATCGTTCACTGAGCTCACGCGTTTCTCATCTTAACTGACAAGCATTGGATGTTAGTGGACCAGTGCTTTGTATCAGTTTCAGAAGCAGATTTGGACTACATTTCGTCCGTATGTGTAGGCAACATCGTTCTTTTGTTCTCAGCACACTCACGTTTCATGCTGTCTTAGAGCCTCTAGAAAGCAAGAGCGTGCTTCTTGCTCTAAAGCAGAGTGTGATCAATGGATGAGAACTCTGCTGTGTGTTTCACTTCAGAAATGGAGTTAAATCCCAGGCTCTCAGTCTTCCTACAAGCAAGATTTCGTTTCATGTAAGGGCAGGTATTTTACAGCTCAAACGAACTACATCAGTCACGAAGCTCACACGTTTCGGATCTTACCTGACTAGCATTGGATGTTAGAGGACCTGTGGTTTGTTTCAGTTTCAGATCAGAGTTGAACTAGATATGGTCCATATGTTTAGGAAACACCATTCTTTTGTTCTGAGCACACTCAGGTTTCCTGCTGTAATAGAGAATCGAGAAAGCAAGAGCATGCTTCTTGCTCTAAAGCAGAGTGTGATCCATGGATGAGAACTATGCTGTGTGTTTCCCTTCAGAAATGGAGTTAAATCCCAGGCTCTGTGTCTTCCTACAAGCAAGACTTCTTTTCAGGTAAGGGCAGTCACTTTTCAGGTCAAAAGAACTACATCGTTCACGAAGCTCACACATTTCTCATCTTAACTGACAAGCATTGGATGTTAGAGGACCAGTGCTTTGTATCAGTTTCAGACGCAGATTTGGACTAAATATGGTCCGTATGTGTACGAAAAACCGTTGTTTTTTTCGGGGCACACTCAGATTTCCTGCTGTATTAGAGACTCTAGAAAGGAAGAGTGTACTTCTCGCTCTAAAGCAGAGTGTGATCCATGGATGAGAACTCTGCTGTGTGTTTTCCTTCAGAAATGGAGTTAAATCCCAGGCGATGAGTCTTACTGCAAGCAAGACTTCCTTTCTGGTAAGTGCAGTTTCTTTATAGCTCAAAGGAACTACATTGTCCACGAAACTCACACGTTTCTCATCTTAACTGACAAGCATTGGATGTTAGAGGAACAGTGCTTTGTATCAGTTTCAGAAGCAGTTTGGACTAAATATGGTCCGTATGTGTAAGAAAAACCGTTGTTTTTTTCGGGGCACGCTCAGATTTCCTGCTATATTAGAGACTCTAGAAAGGAAGAGTGTGCTTCTCGCTCTAAAGCAGAGTGTGATCCATGGATGAGAACTCTGCTGTGTGTTTCCCTTCAGAAATGGAGTTAAATCCCAGGCTCTGTGTCTTGCTACAAGCAAGACTTCGTTTCAGGTAATGGCAGTCACTTTTCAGCTCAAACGAACTACATCGTTCACGAAGCTCACACGTTTCTCATCTTAACTGACAAGCATTGGATGTTAGAGGACCAGTGATTTGAATCAGATTCAGAAGGAGAGTTGGACTACGAATGGTCCGTATGTGTAGGAAACACCGTTCTTTATTCTGGGCACACTCAGATTTCCTGCTGTATTAGAGACTCTAGAAAGGAAGAGTGTGCTTCAGGATGTAAGCAGAGTGTGATCAATGGATGAGAACTCTGCTCTGTGTTTCACTTCAGAAATGGAGTTAAATCCCAGGCTCTCAGTCTTCCTACAAGAAAGACTTCCTTTCATGTAAGGGCAGTTTCTTTATAGCTCAAAGGAACTACATCGTTCACGAAACTCACATGTTTCTCATCTTAACTGACAAGCATTGGATGTTAGAGGACCAGTGCTTTTTGTCAGTTTCAGAAGCAGATTTGGACTACATATGGTCCGTATGTGTAGGCAACATCATTCTTTTGTTCTCAGCACACTCACGTTTCATGCTGTCTTTGAGCCTCTAGAAAGCAAGAGCGTGCTTCTTGCTCTGAAGCAGAGTGTGATCAATGGATGAGAACTCTGCTGTGTGTTTTACTTCAGAAATGGAGTTAAATCCCAGGCTCTGAGTCTTCCTACAAACCAGATTTCGTTTCAAGTAAGGGCAGTCACTTTTCTGCTCAAACGAACTACATCGTTCACGAAGCTCACACGTTTCTCATCTTAACTGACAAGCATTGGATGTTAGAGGACCAGTGCTTTGTGTCAGTTTCAGAAGCAGATTTGGACTAAATATGGTCCGTATGTGTAGGCAACATCCTTCTTTTGTTCTCAGCACACTCACGTTTCATGCTGTCTTAGAGACTCTAGAAAGCAAGAGCATGCTTCTTGCTCTAAAGCAGAGTGTGATCCATGGATGAGAACTATGCTGTGTGTTTCCCCTTAGAAATGGAGTTAAATCCCACGCTCTGAGTCTTCCTACAAGCCAGATTTCGTTTCAAGTAAGGGCAGTCACTTTTCTGCTCAAATGAACTACATTATTCACGAAGCTCACACGTTTCTCATCTTAACTGACAAGCATTGGATGTTAGAGGACCAGTGCTTTGTATCAGTTTCAGAAGCAGTTTGGACTAGATATGGTCCGTATGTGTAAGAAAAACCGTTGTTTTTTTCGGGGCACGCTCAGATTTCCTGCTATATTAGAGACTCTAGAAAGGAAGAGTGTGCTTCTCGCTCTAAAGCAGAGTGTGATCCATGGATGAGAACTCTGCTGTGTGTTTCCCTTCAGAAATGGAGTTAAATCCCAGGCTCTGTGTCTTGCTACAAGCAAGACTTCGTTTCAGGTAAGGGCAGTCACTTTTCAGCTCAAACGAACTACATCGTTCACGAAGCTCACACGTTTCTCATCTTAACTGACAAGCATTGGATGTTAGAGGACCAGTGATTTGAATCAGATTCAGAAGGAGAGTTGGACTACGAATGGTCCATATGTGTAGGAAACACCGTTCTTTATTCTGGGCACACTCAGATTTCCTGCTGTGTTAGAGACTCTAGAAAGGAAGAGTGTGCTTCAGGATGTAAGCAGAGTGTGATCAATGGATGAGAACTCTGCTCTGTGTTTCACTTCAGAAATGGAGTTAAATCCCAGGCTCTCAGTCTTCCTACAAGAAAGACTTCCTTTCATGTAAGGGCAGTTTCTTTATAGCTCAAAGGAACTACATCGTTCACGAAACTCACATGTTTCTCATCTTAACTGACAAGCATTGGATGTTAGAGGACCAGTGCTTTGTGTCAGTTTCAGAAGCAGATTTGGACTAAATATGGTCCGTATGTGTAGGCAACATCCTTCTTTTGTTCTCAGCACACTCACGTTTCATGCTGTCTTAGAGACTCTAGAAAGCAAGAGCATGCTTCTTGCTCTAAAGCAGAGTGTGATCCATGGATGAGAACTATGCTGTGTGTTTCCCTTTAGAAATGGAGTTAAATCCCACGCTCTGAGTCTTCCTACAAGCCAGATTTCGTTTCAAGTAAGGGCAGTCACTTTTCTGCTCAAATGAACTACATTATTCACGAAGCTCACACGTTTCTCATCTTAACTGACGAGCATTGGATGTTAGAGGACCAGTGCTTTGTATCAGTTTCAGAAGCAGATTTGGACTAGATATGGTCCGTATGTGTAGGAAACACCGTTCTTTTGTTCTCAGCACACTCACGTTTCCTGCTGTCTTAGAGACTCTAGAAAGCAAGAGCGTGCTTCTTGCTCTAAAGCAGAGTGTGATCAATGGATGAGAACTCTGCTGTGTGTTTCACTGCAGAAATGGAGTTAAATCCCAGGCTCTGAGTCTTCCTACAAGCAAGACTTCGATTCAGGTAAGGGCAGTCACTTTTCAGCTCAAACGAACTACATCGTTCACTGAGCTCACGCGTTTCTCATCTTAACTGACAAGCATTGGATGTTAGAGGACCAGTGCTTTTTGTCAGTTTCAGAAGCAGATTTGGACTACATATGGTCCGTATGTGTAGGCAACATCATTCTTTTGTTCTCAGCACACTCACGTTTCATGCTGTCTTTGAGCCTCTAGAAAGCAAGAGCGTGCTTCTTGCTCTGAAGCAGAGTGTGATCAATGGATGAGAACTCTGCTGTGTGTTTTACTTCAGAAATGGAGTTAAATCCCAGGCTCTGAGTCTTCCTACAAACCAGATTTCGTTTCAAGTAAGGGCAGTCACTTTTCTGCTCAAACGAACTACATCGTTCACGAAGCTCACACGTTTCTCATCTTAACTGACAAGCATTGGATGTTAGAGGACCAGTGCTTTGTGTCAGTTTCAGAAGCAGATTTGGACTAAATATGGTCCGTATGTGTAGGCAACATCCTTCTTTTGTTCTCAGCACACTCACGTTTCATGCTGTCTTAGAGACTCTAGAAAGCAAGAGCATGCTTCTTGCTCTAAAGCAGAGTGTGATCCATGGATGAGAACTATGCTGTGTGTTTCCCCTTAGAAATGGAGTTAAATCCCACGCTCTGAGTCTTCCTACAAGCCAGATTTCGTTTCAAGTAAGGGCAGTCACTTTTCTGCTCAAATGAACTACATTATTCACGAAGCTCACACGTTTCTCATCTTAACTGACAAGCATTGGATGTTAGAGGACCAGTGCTTTGTATCAGTTTCAGAAGCAGTTTGGACTAGATATGGTCCGTATGTGTAAGAAAAACCGTTGTTTTTTTCGGGGCACGCTCAGATTTCCTGCTATATTAGAGACTCTAGAAAGGAAGAGTGTGCTTCTCGCTCTAAAGCAGAGTGTGATCCATGGATGAGAACTCTGCTGTGTGTTTCCCTTCAGAAATGGAGTTAAATCCCAGGCTCTGTGTCTTGCTACAAGCAAGACTTCGTTTCAGGTAAGGGCAGTCACTTTTCAGCTCAAACGAACTACATCGTTCACGAAGCTCACACGTTTCTCATCTTAACTGACAAGCATTGGATGTTAGAGGACCAGTGATTTGAATCAGATTCAGAAGGAGAGTTGGACTACGAATGGTCCATATGTGTAGGAAACACCGTTCTTTATTCTGGGCACACTCAGATTTCCTGCTGTGTTAGAGACTCTAGAAAGGAAGAGTGTGCTTCAGGATGTAAGCAGAGTGTGATCAATGGATGAGAACTCTGCTCTGTGTTTCACTTCAGAAATGGAGTTAAATCCCAGGCTCTCAGTCTTCCTACAAGAAAGACTTCCTTTCATGTAAGGGCAGTTTCTTTATAGCTCAAAGGAACTACATCGTTCACGAAACTCACATGTTTCTCATCTTAACTGACAAGCATTGGATGTTAGAGGACCAGTGCTTTGTGTCAGTTTCAGAAGCAGATTTGGACTAAATATGGTCCGTATGTGTAGGCAACATCCTTCTTTTGTTCTCAGCACACTCACGTTTCATGCTGTCTTAGAGACTCTAGAAAGCAAGAGCATGCTTCTTGCTCTAAAGCAGAGTGTGATCCATGGATGAGAACTATGCTGTGTGTTTCCCTTTAGAAATGGAGTTAAATCCCACGCTCTGAGTCTTCCTACAAGCCAGATTTCGTTTCAAGTAAGGGCAGTCACTTTTCTGCTCAAATGAACTACATTATTCACGAAGCTCACACGTTTCTCATCTTAACTGACGAGCATTGGATGTTAGAGGACCAGTGCTTTGTATCAGTTTCAGAAGCAGATTTGGACTAGATATGGTCCGTATGTGTAGGAAACACCGTTCTTTTGTTCTCAGCACACTCACGTTTCCTGCTGTCTTAGAGACTCTAGAAAGCAAGAGCGTGCTTCTTGCTCTAAAGCAGAGTGTGATCAATGGATGAGAACTCTGCTGTGTGTTTCACTGCAGAAATGGAGTTAAATCCCAGGCTCTGAGTCTTCCTACAAGCAAGACTTCGATTCAGGTAAGGGCAGTCACTTTTCAGCTCAAACGAACTACATCGTTCACTGAGCTCACGCGTTTCTCATCTTAACTGACAAGCATTGGATGTTAGTGGACCAGTGCTTTGTATCAGTTTCAGAAGCAGATTTGGACTACATTTGGTCCGTATGTGTAGGCAACATCGTTCTTTTGTTCTCAGCACACTCACGTTTCATGCTGTCTTAGAGCCTCTATAAAGCAAGAGCGTGCTTCTTGCTCTAAAGCAGAGTGTGATCAATGGATGAGAACTCTGCTGTGTGTTTCACTTCAGAAATGGAGTTAAATCCCAGGCTCTCAGTCTTCCTACAAGCAAGATTTCGTTTCATGTAAGGGCAGGTATTTTACAGCTCAAACGAACTACATCAGTCACGAAGCTCACACGTTTCGGATCTTACCTGACTAGCATTGGATGTTAGAGGACCTGTGGTTTGTTTCAGTTTCAGATCAGAGTTGAACTAGATATGGTCCATATGTTTAGGAAACACCATTCTTTTGTTCTGAGCACACTCAGGTTTCCTGCTGTAATAGAGAATCGAGAAAGCAAGAGCATGCTTCTTGCTCTAAAGCAGAGTGTGATCCATGGATGAGAACTATGCTGTGTGTTTCCCTTCAGAAATGGAGTTAAATCCCAGGCTCTGTGTCTTCCTACAAGCAAGACTTCTTTTCAGGTAAGGGCAGTCACTTTTCAGGTCAAAAGAACTACATCGTTCACGAAGCTCACACATTTCTCATCTTAACTGACAAGCATTGGATGTTAGAGGACCAGTGCTTTGTATCAGTTTCAGACGCAGATTTGGACTAAATATGGTCCGTATGTGTACGAAAAACCGTTGTTTTTTTCGGGGCACACTCAGATTTCCTGCTGTATTAGAGACTCTAGAAAGGAAGAGTGTACTTCTCGCTCTAAAGCAGAGTGTGATCCATGGATGAGAACTCTGCTGTGTGTTTTCCTTCAGAAATGGAGTTAAATCCCAGGCTATGAGTCTTACTGCAAGCAAGACTTCCTTTCTGGTAAGTGCAGTTTCTTTATAGCTCAAAGGAACTACATTGTCCACGAAACTCACACGTTTCTCATCTTAACTGACGAGCATTGGATGTTAGAGGACCAGTGCTTTGTATCAGTTTCAGAAGCAGTTTGGACTAAATATGGTCCGTATGTGTAAGAAAAACCGTTGTTTTTTTCGGGGCACGCTCAGATTTCCTGCTATATTAGAGACTCTAGAAAGGAAGAGTGTGCTTCTCGCTCTAAAGCAGAGTGTGATCCATGGATGAGAACTCTGCTGTGTGTTTCCCTTCAGAAATGGAGTTAAATCCCAGGCTCTGTGTCTTGCTACAAGCAAGACTTCGTTTCAGGTAAGGGCAGTCACTTTTCAGCTCAAACGAACTACATCGTTCACGAAGCTCACACGTTTCTCATCTTAACTGACAAGCATTGGATGTTAGAGGACCAGTGATTTGAATCAGATTCAGAAGGAGAGTTGGACTACGAATGGTCCATATGTGTAGGAAACACCGTTCTTTATTCTGGGCACACTCAGATTTCCTGCTGTATTAGAGACTCTAGAAAGGAAGAGTGTGCTTCAGGATGTAAGCAGAGTGTGATCAATGGATGAGAACTCTGCTCTGTGTTTCACTTCAGAAATGGAGTTAAATCCCAGGCTCTCAGTCTTCCTACAAGAAAGACTTCCTTTCATGTAAGGGCAGTTTCTTTATAGCTCAAAGGAACTACATCGTTCACGAAACTCACATGTTTCTCCTCTTAACTGACAAGCATTGGATGTTAGAGGACCAGTGCTTTTTGTCAGTTTCAGAAGCAGATTTGGACTATATATGGTCCGTATGTGTAGGCAACATCATTCTTTTGTTCTCAGCACACTCACGTTTCATGCTGTCTTTGAGCCTCTAGAAAGCAAGAGCGTGCTTCTTGCTCTGAAGCAGAGTGTGATCAATGGATGAGAACTCTGCTGTGTGTTTTACTTCAGAAATGGAGTTAAATCCCAGGCTCTGAGTCTTCCTACAAACCAGATTTCGTTTCAAGTAAGGGCAGTCACTTTTCTGCTCAAACGAACTACATCGTTCACGAAGCTCACACGTTTCTCATCTTAACTGACAAGCATTGGATGTTAGAGGACCAGTGCTTTGTGTCAGTTTCAGAAGCAGATTTGGACTAAATATGGTCCGTATGTGTAGGCAACATCCTTCTTTTGTTCTCAGCACACTCACGTTTCATGCTGTCTTAGAGACTCTAGAAAGCAAGAGCATGCTTCTTGCTCTAAAGCAGATTGTGATCCATGGATGAGAACTATGCTGTGTGTTTCCCTTTAGAAATGGAGTTAAATCCCACGCTCTGAGTCTTCCTACAAGCCAGATTTCGTTTCAAGTAAGGGCAGTCACTTTTCTGCTCAAATGAACTACATTATTCACGAAGCTCACACTTTTCTCATCTTAACTGACAAGCATTGGATGTTAGAGGACCAGTGCTTTGTATCAGTTTCAGAAGCAGATTTGGACTAGATATGGTCCGTATGTGTAGGAAACACCGTTCTTTTGTTCTCAGCACACTCACGTTTCCTGCTGTCTTAGAGACTCTAGAAAGCAAGAGCGTGCTTCTTGCTCTAAAGCAGAGTGTGATCAATGGATGAGAACTCTGCTGTGTGTTTCACTGCAGAAATGGAGTTAAATCCCAGGCTCTGAGTCTTCCTACAAGCAAGACTTCGATTCAGGTAAGGGCAGTCACTTTTCAGCTCAAACGAACTACATCGTTCACTGAGCTCACGCGTTTCTCATCTTAACTGACAAGCATTGGATGTTAGAGGACCAGTGCTTTTTGTCAGTTTCAGAAGCAGATTTGGACTACATATGGTCCGTATGTGTAGGCAACATCATTCTTTTGTTCTCAGCACACTCACGTTTCATGCTGTCTTTGAGCCTCTAGAAAGCAAGAGAGTGCTTCGTGCTCTGAAGCAGAGTGTGATCAATGGATGAGAACTCTGCTGTGTGTTTTACTTCAGAAATGGAGTTAAATCCCAGGCTCTGAGTCTTCCTACAAACCAGATTTCGTTTCAAGTAAGGGCAGTCACATTTCTGCTCAAATGAAATACATCGTTCACGAAGCTCACACGTTTCTCATCTTAACTGACAAGCATTGGATGTTAGAGGACCAGTGCTTTGTATCAGTTTCAGAAGCAGATTTGGACTAAATACGGTCCGTATGTGTATGAAAAACCGTTGTTTTTTTCGGGGCACACTCAGATTTCCTGCTGTATTAGAGAATCTAGAAAGGAAGAGCGTGCTTCTCGCTCTAAAGCAGAGTGTGATCCATGGATGAGAACTCTGCTGTGTGTTTCCCTTCAGAAATGGAGTTAAATCCCAGGCTCTGTGTCTTGCTACAAGCAAGACTTCGTTTCAGGTAAGGGCAGTCACTTTTCAGCTCAAACGAACTACATCGTTCACGAAGCTCACACGTTTCTCATCTTAACTGACAAGCATTGGATGTTAGAGGACCAGTGATTTGAATCAGATTCAGAAGGAGAGTTGGACTACGAATGGTCCGTATGTGTAGGAAACACCGTTCTTTATTCTGGGCACACTCAGATTTCCTGCTGTATTAGAGACTCTAGAAAGGAAGAGTGTGCTTCAGGATGTAAGCAGAGTGTGATCAATGGATGAGAACTCTGCTCTGTGTTTCACTTCAGAAATGGAGTTAAATCCCAGGCTCTCAGTCTTCCTACAAGAAAGACTTCCTTTCATGTAAGGGCAGTTTCTTTATAGCTCAAAGGAACTACATCGTTCACGAAACTCACATGTTTCTCATCTTAACTGACAAGCATTAGATGTTAGAGGACCAGTGCTTTTTGTCAGTTTCAGAAGCAGATTTGGACTACATATGGTCCGTATGTGTAGGCAACATCATTCTTTTGTTCTCAGCACACTCACGTTTCATGCTGTCTTTGAGCCTCTAGAAAGCAAGAGCGTGCTTCTTGCTCTGAAGCAGAGTGTGATCAATGGATGAGAACTCTGCTGTGTGTTTTACTTCAGAAATGGAGTTAAATCCCAGGCTCTGAGTCTTCCTACAAACCAGATTTCGTTTCCAGTAAGGGCAGTCACTTTTCTGCTCAAACGAACTACATCGTTCACGAAGCTCACACGTTTCTCATCTTAACTGACAAGCATTGGATGTTAGAGGACCAGTGCTTTGTGTCAGTTTCAGAAGCAGATTTGGACTAAATATGGTCCGTATGTGTAGGCAACATCCTTCTTTTGTTCTCAGCACACTCACATTTCATGCTGTCTTAGAGACTCTAGAAAGCAAGAGCATGCTTCTTGCTCTAAAGCAGAGTGTGATCCATGGATGAGAACTATGCTGTGTGTTTCCCTTTAGAAATGGAGTTAAATCCCACGCTCTGAGTCTTCCTACAAGCCAGATTTCGTTTCAAGTAAGGGCAGTCACTTTTCTGCTCAAATGAACTACATTATTCACGAAGCTCACACGTTTCTCATCTTAACTGACAAGCATTGGATGTTAGAGGACCAGTGCTTTGTATCAGTTTCAGAAGCAGATTTGGACTAGATATGGTCCGTATGTGTAGGAAACACCGTTCTTTTGTTCTCAGCACACTCACGTTTCCTGCTGTCTTAGAGACTCTAGAAAGCAAGAGCGTGCTTCTTGCTCTAAAGCAGAGTGTGATCAATGGATGAGAACTCTGCTGTGTGTTTCACTGCAGAAATGGAGTTAAATCCCAGGCTCTGAGTCTTCCTACAAGCAAGACTTCGATTCAGGTAAGGGCAGTCACTTTTCAGCTCAAACGAACTACATCGTTCACTGAGCTCACGCGTTTCTCATCTTAACTGACAAGCATTGGATGTTAGTGGACCAGTGCTTTGTATCAGTTTCAGAAGCAGATTTGGACTACATTTCGTCCGTATGTGTAGGCAACATCGTTCTTTTGTTCTCAGCACACTCACGTTTCATGCTGTCTTAGAGCCTCTATAAAGCAAGAGCGTGCTTCTTGCTCTAAAGCAGAGTGTGATCCATGGATGAGAACTCTGCTGTGTGTTTCACTTCAGAAATGGAGTTAAATCCCAGGCTCTCAGTCTTCCTACAAGCAAGATTTCGTTTCATGTAAGGGCAGGTATTTTACAGCTCAAACGAACTACATCAGTCACGAAGCTCACACGTTTCGGATCTTACCTGACTAGCATTGGATGTTAGAGGACCTGTGGTTTGTTTCAGTTTCAGATCAGAGTTGAACTAGATATGGTCCATATGTTTAGGAAACACCATTCTTTTGTTCTGAGCACACTCAGGTTTCCTGCTGTATTAGAGAATCGAGAAAGCAAGAGCATGCTTCCTGCTCTAAAGCAGAGTGTGATCCATGGATGAGAACTATGCTGTGTGTTTCCCTTCAGAAATGGAGTTAAATCCCAGGCTCTGTGTCTTCCTACAAGCAAGACTTCTTTTCAGGTAAGGGCAGTCACTTTTCAGCTCAAAAGAACTACATCGTTCACGAAGCTCACACAT
This sequence comes from Onychomys leucogaster, assembly GCA_949786385.1. Classification (NCBI taxonomy): domain Eukaryota; kingdom Metazoa; phylum Chordata; class Mammalia; order Rodentia; family Cricetidae; genus Onychomys; species Onychomys leucogaster. The sequence goes on along the minus strand of CATKUP010000149.1, from coordinate 710,645 downwards.
TTCTCATCTTAACTGACAAGCATTGGATGTTAGAGGACCAGTGCTTTGTATCAGTTTCAGAAGCAGATTTGGACTAAATATGGTCCGTATGTGTACGAAAAACCGTTGTTTTTTTCGGGGCACACTCAGATTTCCTGCTGTATTAGAGACTCTAGAAAGGAAGAGTGTACTTCTCGCTCTAAAGCAGAGTGTGATCCATGGATGAGAACTCTGCTGTGTGTTTTCCTTCAGAAATGGAGTTAAATCCCAGGCTATGAGTCTTACTGCAAGCAAGACTTCCTTTCTGGTAAGTGCAGTTTCTTTATAGCTCAAAGGAACTACATTGTCCACGAAACTCACACGTTTCTCATCTTAACTGACAAGCATTGGATGTTAGAGGACCAGTGCTTTGTATCAGTTTCAGAAGCAGTTTGGACTAAATATGGTCCGTATGTGTAAGAAAAACCGTTGTTTTTTTCGGGGCACGCTCAGATTTCCTGCTATATTAGAGACTCTAGAAAGGAAGAGTGTGCTTCTCGCTCTAAAGCAGAGTGTGATCCATGGATGAGAACTCTGCTGTGTGTTTCCCTTCAGAAATGGAGTTAAATCCCAGGCTCTGTGTCTTGCTACAAGCAAGACTTCGTTTCAGGTAAGGGCAGTCACTTTTCAGCTCAAACGAACTACATCGTTCACGAAGCTCACACGTTTCTCATCTTAACTGACAAGCATTGGATGTTAGAGGACCAGTGATTTGAATCAGATTCAGAAGGAGAGTTGGACTACGAATGGTCCGTATGTGTAGGAAACACCGTTCTTTATTCTGGGCACACTCAGATTTCCTGCTGTATTAGAGACTCTAGAAAGGAAGAGTGTGCTTCAGGATGTAAGCAGAGTGTGATCAATGGATGAGAACTCTGCTCTGTGTTTCACTTCAGAAATGGAGTTAAATCCCAGACTCTCAGTCTTCCTACAAGAAAGACTTCCTTTCATGTAAGGGCAGTTTCTTTATAGCTCAAAGGAACTACATCGTTCACGAAACTCACATGTTTCTCATCTTAACTGACAAGCATTGGATGTTAGAGGACCAGTGCTTTTTGTCAGTTTCAGAAGCAGATTTGGACTACATATGGTCCGTATGTGTAGGCAACATCATTCTTTTGTTCTCAGCACACTCACGTTTCATGCTGTCTTTGAGCCTCTAGAAAGCAAGAGAGTGCTTCGTGCTCTGAAGCAGAGTGTGATCAATGGATGAGAACTCTGCTGTGTGTTTTACTTCAGAAATGGAGTTAAATCCCAGGCTCTGAGTCTTCCTACAAACCAGATTTCGTTTCAAGTAAGGGCAGTCACTTTTCTGCTCAAATGAAATACATCGTTCACGAAGCTCACACGTTTCTCATCTTAACTGACAAGCATTGGATGTTAGAGGACCAGTGCTTTGTATCAGTTTCAGAAGCAGATTTGGACTAAATACGGTCCGTATGTGTACGAAAAACCGTTGTTTTTTTCGGGGCACACTCAGATTTCCTGCTGTATTAGAGAATCTAGAAAGGAAGAGCGTGCTTCTCGCTCTAAAGCAGAGTGTGATCCATGGATGAGAACTCTGCTGTGTGTTTCCCTTCAGAAATGGAGTTAAATCCCAGGCTCTGTGTCTTGCTACAAGCAAGACTTCGTTTCAGGTAAGGGCAGTCACTTTTCAGCTCAAACGAACTACATCGTTCACGAAGCTCACACGTTTCTCATCTTAACTGACAAGCATTGGATGTTAGAGGACCAGTGATTTGAATCAGATTCAGAAGGAGAGTTGGACTACGAATGGTCCGTATGTGTAGGAAACACCGTTCTTTATTCTGGGCACACTCAGATTTCCTGCTGTATTAGAGACTCTAGAAAGGAAGAGTGTGCCTCAGGATGTAAGCAGAGTGTGATCAATGGATGAGAACTCTGCTCTGTGTTTCACTTCAGAAATGGAGTTAAATCCCAGGCTCTCAGTCTTCCTACAAGAAAGACTTCCTTTCATGTAAGGGCAGTTTCTTTATAGCTCAAAGGAACTACATCGTTCACGAAACTCACATGTTTCTCATCTTAACTGACAAGCATTAGATGTTAGAGGACCAGTGCTTTTTGTCAGTTTCAGAAGCAGATTTGGACTACATATGGTCCGTATGTGTAGGCAACATCATTCTTTTGTTATCAGCACACTCACGTTTCATGCTGTCTTTGAGCCTCTAGAAAGCAAGAGCGTGCTTCTTGCTCTGAAGCAGAGTGTGATCAATGGATGAGAACTCTGCTGTGTGTTTTACTTCAGAAATGGAGTTAAATCCCAGGCTCTGAGTCTTCCTACAAACCAGATTTCGTTTCAAGTAAGGGCAGTCACTTTTCTGCTCAAACGAACTACATCGTTCACGAAGCTCACACGTTTCTCATCTTAACTGACAAGCATTGGATGTTAGAGGACCAGTGCTTTGTGTCAGTTTCAGAAGCAGATTTGGACTAAATATGGTCCGTATGTGTAGGCAACATCCTTCTTTTGTTCTCAGCACACTCACATTTCATGCTGTCTTAGAGACTCTAGAAAGCAAGAGCATGCTTCTTGCTCTAAAGCAGAGTGTGATCCATGGATGAGAACTATGCTGTGTGTTTCCCTTTAGAAATGGAGTTAAATCCCACGCTCTGAGTCTTCCTACAAGCCAGATTTCGTTTCAAGTAAGGGCAGTCACTTTTCTGCTCAAATGAACTACATTATTCACGAAGCTCACACGTTTCTCATCTTAACTGACAAGCATTGGATGTTAGAGGACCAGTGCTTTGTATCAGTTTCAGAAGCAGATTTGGACTAGATATGGTCCGTATGTGTAGGAAACACCGTTCTTTTGTTCTCAGCACACTCACGTTTCCTGCTGTCTTAGAGACTCTAGAAAGCAAGAGCGTGCTTCTTGCTCTAAAGCAGAGTGTGATCAATGGATGAGAACTCTGCTGTGTGTTTCACTGCAGAAATGGAGTTAAATCCCAGGCTCTGAGTCTTCCTACAAGCAAGACTTCGATTCAGGTAAGGGCAGTCACTTTTCAGCTCAAACGAACTACATCATTCACTGAGCTCACGCGTTTCTCATCTTAACTGACAAGCATTGGATGTTAGAGGACCAGTGCTTTGTGTCAGTTTCAGAAGCAGATTTGGACTAAATATGGTCCGTATGTGTAGGCAACATCCTTCTTTTGTTCTCAGCACACTCACGTTTCATGCTGTCTTAGAGACTCTAGAAAGCAAGAGCATGCTTCTTGCTCTAAAGCAGAGTGTGATCCATGGATGAGAACTATGCTGTGTGTTTCCCTTTAGAAATGGAGTTAAATCCCACGCTCTGAGTCTTCCTACAAGCCAGATTTCGTTTCAAGTAAGGGCAGTCACTTTTCTGCTCAAATGAACTACATTATTCACGAAGCTCACACGTTTCTCATCTTAACTGACAAGCATTGGATGTTAGAGGACCAGTGCTTTGTATCAGTTTCAGAAGCAGATTTGGACTAGATATGGTCCGTATGTGTAGGAAACACCGTTCTTTTGTTCTCAGCACACTCACGTTTCCTGCTGTCTTAGAGACTCTAGAAAGCAAGAGCGTGCTTCTTGCTCTAAAGCAGAGTGTGATCAATGGATGAGAACTCTGCTGTGTGTTTCACTGCAGAAATGGAGTTAAATCCCAGGCTCTGAGTCTTCCTACAAGCAAGACTTCGATTCAGGTAAGGGCAGTCACTTTTCAGCTCAAAGGAACTACATCGTTCACTGAGCTCACGCGTTTCTCATCTTAACTGACAAGCATTGGATGTTAGTGGACCAGTGCTTTGTATCAGTTTCAGAAGCAGATTTGGACTACATTTCGTCCGTATGTGTAGGCAACATCGTTCTTTTGTTCTCAGCACACTCACGTTTCATGCTGTCTTAGAGACTCTAGAAAGCAAGAGCGTGCTTCTTGCTCTAAAGCAGAGTGTGATCAATGGATGAGAACTCTGCTGTGTGTTTCACTTCAGAAATGGATTTAAATCCCAGGCTCTCAGTCTTCCTACAAGCAAGATTTCGTTTCATGTAAGGGCAGGTATTTTACAGCTCAAACGAACTACATCAGTCACGAAGCTCACACGTTTCGGATCTTACCTGACTAGCATTGGATGTTAGAGGACCTGTGGTTTGTTTCAGTTTCAGATCAGAGTTGAACTAGATATGGTCCATATGTTTAGGAAACACCATTCTTTTGTTCTGAGCACACTCAGGTTTCCTGCTGTATTAGAGAATCGAGAAAGCAAGAGCATGCTTCCTGCTCTAAAGCAGAGTGTGATCCATGGATGAGAACTATGCTGTGTGTTTCCCTTCAGAAATGGAGTTAAATCCCAGGCTCTGTGTCTTCCTACAAGCAAGACTTCTTTTCAGGTAAGGGCAGTCACTTTTCAGCTCAAAAGAACTACATCGTTCACGAAGCTCACACATTTCTCATCTTAACTGACAAGCATTGGATGTTAGAGGACCAGTGCTTTGTATCAGTTTCAGAAGCAGATTTGGACTAAATATGGTCCGTATGTGTACGAAAAACCGTTGTTTTTTTCGGGGCACACTCAGATTTCCTGCTGTATTAGAGACTCTAGAAAGGAAGAGTGTACTTCTCGCTCTAAAGCAGAGTGTGATCCATGGATGAGAACTCTGCTGTGTGTTTTCCTTCAGAAATGGAGTTAAATCCCAGGCTATGAGTCTTACTGCAAGCAAGACTTCCTTTCTGGTAAGTGCAGTTTCTTTATAGCTCAAAGGAACTACATTGTCCACGAAACTCACACGTTTCTCATCTTAACTGACAAGCATTGGATGTTAGAGGACCAGTGCTTTGTATCAGTTTCAGAAGCAGTTTGGACTAAATATGGTCCGTATGTGTAAGAAAAACCGTTGTTTTTTTCGGGGCACGCTCAGATTTCCTGCTATATTAGAGACTCTAGAAAGGAAGAGTGTGCTTCTCGCTCTAAAGCAGAGTGTGATCCATGGATGAGAACTCTGCTGTGTGTTTCCCTTCAGAAATGGAGTTAAATCCCAGGCTCTGTGTCTTGCTACAAGCAAGACTTCGTTTCAGGTAAGGGCAGTCACTTTTCAGCTCAAACGAACTACATCGTTCACGAAGCTCACACGTTTCTCATCTTAACTGACAAGCATTGGATGTTAGAGGACCAGTGATTTGAATCAGATTCAGAAGGAGAGTTGGACTACGAATGGTCCGTATGTGTAGGAAACACCGTTCTTTATTCTGGGCACACTCAGATTTCCTGCTGTATTAGAGACTCTAGAAAGGAAGAGTGTGCTTCAGGATGTAAGCAGAGTGTGATCAATGGATGAGAACTCTGCTCTGTGTTTCACTTCAGAAATGGAGTTAAATCCCAGACTCTCAGTCTTCCTACAAGAAAGACTTCCTTTCATGTAAGGGCAGTTTCTTTATAGCTCAAAGGAACTACATCGTTCACGAAACTCACATGTTTCTCATCTTAACTGACAAGCATTGGATGTTAGAGGACCAGTGCTTTTTGTCAGTTTCAGAAGCAGATTTGGACTACATATGGTCCGTATGTGTAGGCAACATCATTCTTTTGTTCTCAGCACACTCACGTTTCATGCTGTCTTTGAGCCTCTAGAAAGCAAGAGAGTGCTTCATGCTCTGAAGCAGAGTGTGATCAATGGATGAGAACTCTGCTGTGTGTTTTACTTCAGAAATGGAGTTAAATCCCAGGCTCTGAGTCTTCCTACAAACCAGATTTCGTTTCAAGTAAGGGCAGTCACTTTTCTGCTCAAATGAAATACATCGTTCACGAAGCTCACACGTTTCTCATCTTAACTGACAAGCATTGGATGTTAGAGGACCAGTGCTTTGTATCAGTTTCAGAAGCAGATTTGGACTAAATACGGTCCGTATGTGTACGAAAAACCGTTGTTTTTTTCGGGGCACACTCAGATTTCCTGCTGTATTAGAGACTCTAGAAAGGAAGAGCGTGCTTCTCGCTCTAAAGCAGAGTGTGATCCATGGATGAGAACTCTGCTGTGTGTTTCCCTTCAGAAATGGAGTTAAATCCCAGGCTCTGTGTCTTGCTACAAGCAAGACTTCGTTTCAGGTAAGGGCAGTCACTTTTCAGCTCAAACGAACTACATCGTTCACGAAGCTCACACGTTTCTCATCTTAACTGACAAGCATTGAATGTTAGAGGACCAGTGATTTGAATCAGATTCAGAAGGAGAGTTGGACTACGAATGGTCCGTATGTGTAGGAAACACCGTTCTTTATTCTGGGCACACTCAGATTTCCTGCTGTATTAGAGACTCTAGAAAGGAAGAGTGTGCTTCAGGATGTAAGCAGAGTGTGATCAATGGATGAGAACTCTGCTCTGTGTTTCACTTCAGAAATGGAGTTAAATCCCAGGCTCTCAGTCTTCCTACAAGAAAGACTTCCTTTCATGTAAGGGCAGTTTCTTTATAGCTCAAAGGAACTACATCGTTCACGAAACTCACATGTTTCTCATCTTAACTGACAAGCATTGGATGTTAGAGGACCAGTGCTTTTTGTCAGTTTCAGAAGCAGATTTGGACTACATATGGTCCGTATGTGTAGGCAACATCATTCTTTTGTTCTCAGCACACTCACGTTTCATGCTGTCTTTGAGCCTCTAGAAAGCAAGAGCGTGCTTCTTGCTCTGAAGCAGAGTGTGATCAATGGATGAGAACTCTGCTGTGTGTTTTACTTCAGAAATGGAGTTAAATCCCAGGCTCTGAGTCTTCCTACAAACCAGATTTCGTTTCAAGTAAGGGCAGTCACTTTTCTGCTCAAACGAACTACATCGTTCACGAAGCTCACACGTTTCTCATCTTAACTGACAAGCATTGGATGTTAGAGGACCAGTGCTTTGTGTCAGTTTCAGAAGCAGATTTGGACTAAATATGGTCCGTATGTGTAGGCAACATCCTTCTTTTGTTCTCAGCACACTCACGTTTCATGCTGTCTTAGAGACTCTAGAAAGCAAGAGCATGCTTCTTGCTCTAAAGCAGAGTGTGATCCATGGATGAGAACTATGCTGTGTGTTTCCCTTTAGAAATGGAGTTAAATCCCACGCTCTGAGTCTTCCTACAAGCCAGATTTCGTTTCAAGTAAGGGCAGTCACTTTTCTGCTCAAATGAACTACATTATTCACAAAGCTCACACGTTTCTCATCTTAACTGACAAGCATTGGATGTTAGAGGACCAGTGCTTTGTATCAGTTTCAGAAGCAGATTTGGACTAGATATGGTCCGTATGTGTAGGAAACACCGTTCTTTTGTTCTCAGCACACTCACGTTTCCTGCTGTCTTAGAGACTCTAGAAAGCAAGAGCGTGCTTCTTGCTCTAAAGCAGAGTGTGATCAATGGATGAGAACTCTGCTGTGTGTTTCACTGCAGAAATGGAGTTAAATCCCAGGCTCTGAGTCTTCCTACAAGCAAGACTTCGATTCAGGTAAGGGCAGTCACTTTTCAGCTCAAAGGAACTACATCGTTCACTGAGCTCACGCGTTTCTCATCTTAACTGACAAGCATTGGATGTTAGTGGACCAGTGCTTTGTATCAGTTTCAGAAGCAGATTTGGACTACATTTGGTCCGTATGTGTAGGCAACATCGTTCTTTTGTTCTCAGCACACTCACGTTTCATGCTGTCTTAGAGCCTCTATAAAGCAAGAGCGTGCTTCTTGCTCTAAAGCAGAGTGTGATCAATGGATGAGAACTCTGCTGTGTGTTTCACTTCAGAAATGGAGTTAAATCCCAGGCTCTCAGTCTTCCTACAAGCAAGATTTCGTTTCATGTAAGGGCAGGTATTTTACAGCTCAAACGAACTACATCAGTCACGAAGCTCACACGTTTCGGATCTTACCTGACTAGCATTGGATGTTAGAGGACCTGTGGTTTGTTTCAGTTTCAGATCAGAGTTGAACTAGATATGGTCCATATGTTTAGGAAACACCATTCTTTTGTTCTGAGCACACTCAGGTTTCCTGCTGTATTAGAGAATCGAGAAAGCAAGAGCATGCTTCCTGCTCTAAAGCAGAGTGTGATCCATGGATGAGAACTATGCTGTGTGTTTCCCTTCAGAAATGGAGTTAAATCCCAGGCTCTGTGTCTTCCTACAAGCAAGACTTCTTTTCAGGTAAGGGCAGTCACTTTTCAGGTCAAAAGAACTACATCGTTCACGAAGCTCACACATTTCTCATCTTAACTGACAAGCATTGGATGTTAGAGGACCAGTGCTTTGTATCAGTTTCAGACGCAGATTTGGACTAAATATGGTCCGTATGTGTACGAAAAACCGTTGTTTTTTTCGGGGCACACTCAGATTTCCTGCTGTATTAGAGACTCTAGAAAGGAAGAGTGTACTTCTCGCTCTAAAGCAGAGTGTGATCCATGGATGAGAACTCTGCTGTGTGTTTTCCTTCAGAAATGGAGTTAAATCCCAGGCTATGAGTCTTACTGCAAGCAAGACTTCCTTTCTGGTAAGTGCAGTTTCTTTATAGCTCAAAGGAACTACATTGTCCACGAAACTCACACGATTCTCATCTTAACTGACAAGCATTGGATGTTAGAGGACCAGTGCTTTGTATCAGTTTCAGAAGCAGTTTGGACTAAATATGGTCCGTATGTGTAAGAAAAACCGTTGTTTTTTTCGGGGCACGCTCAGATTTCCTGCTATATTAGAGACTCTAGAAAGGAAGAGTGTGCTTCTCGCTCTAAAGCAGAGTGTGATCCATGGATGAGAACTCTGCTGTGTGTTTCCCTTCAGAAATGGAGTTAAATCCCAGGCTCTGTGTCTTGCTACAAGCAAGACTTCGTTTCAGGTAAGAGCAGTCACTTTTCAGCTCAAACGAACTACATCGTTCACGAAGCTCACATGTTTCTCATCTTAACTGACAAGCATTGGATGTTAGAGGACCAGTGATTTGAATCAGATTCAGAAGGAGAGTTGGACTACGAATGGTCCGTATGTGTAGGAAACACCGTTCTTTATTCTGGGCACACTCAGATTTCCTGCTGTATTAGAGACTCTAGAAAGGAAGAGTGTGCTTCAGGATGTAAGCAGAGTGTGATCAATGGATGAGAACTCTGCTCTGTGTTTCACTTCAGAAATGGAGTTAAATCCCAGGCTCTCAGTCTTCCTACAAGAAAGACTTCCTTTCATGTAAGGGCAGTTTCTTTATAGCTCAAAGGAACTACATCGTTCACGAAACTCACATGTTTCTCATCTTAACTGACAAGCATTGGATGTTAGAGGACCAGTGCTTTTTGTCAGTTTCAGAAGCAGATTTGGACTACATATGGTCCGTATGTGTAGGCAACATCATTCTTTTGTTCTCAGCACACTCACGTTTCATGCTGTCTTTGAGCCTCTAGAAAGCAAGAGCGTGCTTCTTGCTCTGAAGCAGAGTGTGATCAATGGATGAGAACTCTGCTGTGTGTTTTACTTCAGAAATGGAGTTAAATCCCAGGCTCTGAGTCTTCCTACAAACCAGATTTCGTTTCAAGTAAGGGCAGTCACTTTTCTGCTCAAACGAACTACATCGTTCACGAAGCTCACACGTTTCTCATCTTAACTGACAAGCATTGGATGTTAGAGGACCAGTGCTTTGTGTCAGTTTCAGAAGCAGATTTGGACTACATATGGTCCGTATGTGTAGGCAACATCCTTCTTTTGTTCTCAGCACACTCACGTTTCATGCTGTCTTAGAGACTCTAGAAAGCAAGAGCATGCTTCTTGCTCTAAAGCAGAGTGTGATCCATGGATGAGAACTATGCTGTGTGTTTCCCTTTAGAAATGGAGTTAAATCCCACGCTCTGAGTCTTCCTACAAGCCAGATTTCGTTTCAAGTAAGGGCAGTCACTTTTCTGCTCAAATGAACTACATTATTCACGAAGCTCACACTTTTCTCATCTTAACTGACAAGCATTGGATGTTAGAGGACCAGTGCTTTGTATCAGTTTCAGAAGCAGATTTGGACTAGATATGGTCCGTATGTGTAGGAAACACCGTTCTTTTGTTCTCAGCACACTCACGTTTCCTGCTGTCTTAGAGACTCTAGAAAGCAAGAGCGTGCTTCTTGCTCTAAAGCAGAGTGTGATCAATGGATGAGAACTCTGCTGTGTGTTTCACTGCAGAAATGGAGTTAAATCCCAGGCTCTGAGTCTTCCTACAAGCAAGACTTCGATTCAGGTAAGGGCAGTCACTTTTCAGCTCAAACGAACTACATCGTTCACTGAGCTCACGCGTTTCTCATCTTAACTGACAAGCATTGGATGTTAGTGGACCAGTGCTTTGTATCAGTTTCAGAAGCAGATTTGGACTACATTTGGTCCGTATGTGTAGGCAACATCGTTCTTTTGTTCTCAGCACACTCACGTTTCATGCTGTCTTAGAGCCTCTATAAAGCAAGAGCGTGCTTCTTGCTCTAAAGCAGAGTGTGATCAATGGATGAGAACTCTGCTGTGTGTTTCACTTCAGAAATGGAGTTAAATCCCAGGCTCTCAGTCTTCCTACAAGCAAGATTTCGTTTCATGTAAGGGCAGGTATTTTACAGCTCAAACGAACTACATCAGTCACGAAGCTCACACGTTTCGGATCTTACCTGACTAGCATTGGATGTTAGAGGACCTGTGGTTTGTTTCAGTTTCAGATCAGAGTTGAACTAGATATGGTCCATATGTTTAGGAAACACCATTCTTTTGTTCTGAGCACACTCAGGTTTCCTGCTGTATTAGAGAATCGAGAAAGCAAGAGCATGCTTCCTGCTCTAAAGCAGAGTGTGATCCATGGATGAGAACTATGCTGTGTGTTTCCCTTCAGAAATGGAGTTAAATCCCAGGCTCTGTGTCTTCCTACAAGCAAGACTTCTTTTCAGGTAAGGGCAGTCACTTTTCAGCTCAAAAGAACTACATCGTTCACGAAGCTCACACATTTCTCATCTTAACTGACAAGCATTGGATGTTAGAGGACCAGTGCTTTGTATCAGTTTCAGAAGCAGATTTGGACTAAATATGGTCCATATGTGTACGAAAAACCGTTGTTTTTTTCGGGGCACACTCAGATTTCCTGCTGTATTAGAGACTCTAGAAAGGAAGAGTGTACTTCTCGCTCTAAAGCAGAGTGTGATCCATGGATGAGAACTCTGCTGTGTGTTTTCCTTCAGAAATGGAGTTAAATCCCAGGCTATGAGTCTTACTGCAAGCAAGACTTCCTTTCTGGTAAGTGCAGTTTCTTTATAGCTCAAAGGAACTACATTGTCCACGAAACTCACACGTTTCTCATCTTAACTGACAAGCATTGGATGTTAGAGGACCAGTGCTTTGTATCAGTTTCAGAAGCAGTTTGGACTAAATATGGTCCGTATGTGTAAGAAAAACCGTTGTTTTTTTCGGGGCACGCTCAGATTTCCTGCTATATTAGAGACTCTAGAAAGGAAGAGTGTGCTTCTCGCTCTAAAGCAGAGTGTGATCCATGGATGAGAACTCTGCTGTGTGTTTCCCTTCAGAAATGGAGTTAAATCCCAGGCTCTGTGTCTTGCTACAAGCAAGACTTCGTTTCAGGTAAGGGCAGTCACTTTTCAGCTCAAACGAACTACATCGTTCATGAAGCTCACACGTTTCTCATCTTAACTGACAAGCATTGGATGTTAGAGGACCAGTGATTTGAATCAGATTCAGAAGGAGAGTTGGACTACGAATGGTCCATATGTGTAGGAAACACCGTTCTTTATTCTGGGCACACTCAGATTTCCTGCTGTATTAGAGACTCTAGAAAGGAAGAGTGTGCTTCAGGATGTAAGCAGAGTGTGATCAATGGATGAGAACTCTGCTCTGTGTTTCACTTCAGAAATGGAGTTAAATCCCAGGCTCTCAGTCTTCCTACAAGGAAGACTTCCTTTCATGTAAGGGCAGTTTCTTTATAGCTCAAAGGAACTACATCGTTCACGAAACTCACATGTTTCTCATCTTAACTGACAAGCATTGGATGTTAGAGGACCAGTGCTTTTTGTCAGTTTCAGAAGCAGATTTGGACTACATATGGTCCGTATGTGTAGGCAACATCATTCTTTTGTTCTCAGCACACTCACGTTTCATGCTGTCTTTGAGCCTCTAGAAAGCAAGAGCGTGCTTCTTGCTCGGAAGCAGAGTGTGATCAATGGATGAGAACTCTGCTGTGTGTTTTACTTCAGAAATGGAGTTAAATCCCAGGCTCTGAGTCTTCCTACAAACCAGATTTCGTTTCAAGTAAGGGCAGTCACTTTTCTGCTCAAACGAACTACATCGTTCACGAAGCTCACACGTTTCTCATCTTAACTGACAAGCATTGGATGTTAGAGGACCAGTGCTTTGTGTCAGTTTCAGAAGCAGATTTGGACTAAATATGGTCCGTATGTGTAGGCAACATCCTTCTTTTGTTCTCAGCACACTCACGTTTCATGCTGTCTTAGAGACTCTAGAAAGCAAGAGCATGCTTCTTGCTCTGAAGCAGAGTGTGATCAATGGATGAGAACTCTGCTGTGTGTTTTACTTCAGAAATGGAGTTAAATCCCAGGCTCTGAGTCTTCCTACAAACCAGATTTCGTTTCAAGTAAGGGCAGTCACTTTTCTGCTCAAACGAACTACATCGTTCACGAAGCTCACACGTTTCTCATCTTAACTGACAAGCATTGGATGTTAGAGGACCAGTGCTTTGTGTCAGTTTCAGAAGCAGATTTGGACTAAATATGGTCCGTATGTGTAGGCAACATCCTTCTTTTGTTCTCAGCACACTCACGTTTCATGCTGTCTTAGAGACTCTAGAAAGCAAGAGCATGCTTCTTGCTCTAAAGCAGAGTGTGATCCATGGATGAGAACTATGCTGTGTGTTTCCCTTTAGAAATGGAGTTAAATCCCACGCTCTGAGTCTTCCTACAAGCCAGATTTCGTTTCAAGTAAGGGCAGTCACTTTTCTGCTCAAATGAACTACATTATTCACAAAGCTCACACGTTTCTCATCTTAACTGACAAGCATTGGATGTTAGAGGACCAGTGCTTTGTATCAGTTTCAGAAGCAGATTTGGACTAGATATGGTCCGTATGTGTAGGAAACACCGTTCTTTTGTTCTCAGCACACTCACGTTTCCTGCTGTCTTAGAGACTCTAGAAAGCAAGAGCGTGCTTCTTGCTCTAAAGCAGAGTGTGATCAATGGATGAGAACTCTGCTGTGTGTTTCACTGCAGAAATGGAGTTAAATCCCAGGCTCTGAGTCTTCCTACAAGCAAGACTTCGATTCAGGTAAGGGCAGTCACTTTTCAGCTCAAAGGAACTACATCGTTCACTGAGCTCACGCGTTTCTCATCTTAACTGACAAGCATTGGATGTTAGTGGACCAGTGCTTTGTATCAGTTTCAGAAGCAGATTTGGACTACATTTGGTCCGTATGTGTAGGCAACATCGTTCTTTTGTTCTCAGCACACTCACGTTTCATGCTGTCTTAGAGCCTCTATAAAGCAAGAGCGTGCTTCTTGCTCTAAAGCAGAGTGTGATCAATGGATGAGAACTCTGCTGTGTGTTTCACTTCAGAAATGGAGTTAAATCCCAGGCTCTCAGTCTTCCTACAAGCAAGATTTCGTTTCATGTAAGGGCAGGTATTTTACAGCTCAAACGAACTACATCAGTCACGAAGCTCACACGTTTCGGATCTTACCTGACTAGCATTGGATGTTAGAGGACCTGTGGTTTGTTTCAGTTTCAGATCAGAGTTGAACTAGATATGGTCCATATGTTTAGGAAACACCATTCTTTTGTTCTGAGCACACTCAGGTTTCCTGCTGTATTAGAGAATCGAGAAAGCAAGAGCATGCTTCCTGCTCTAAAGCAGAGTGTGATCCATGGATGAGAACTATGCTGTGTGTTTCCCTTCAGAAATGGAGTTAAATCCCAGGCTCTGTGTCTTCCTACAAGCAAGACTTCTTTTCAGGTAAGGGCAGTCACTTTTCAGGTCAAAAGAACTACATCGTTCACGAAGCTCACACATTTCTCATCTTAACTGACAAGCATTGGATGTTAGAGGACCAGTGCTTTGTATCAGTTTCAGACGCAGATTTGGACTAAATATGGTCCGTATGTGTACGAAAAACCGTTGTTTTTTTCGGGGCACACTCAGATTTCCTGCTGTATTAGAGACTCTAGAAAGGAAGAGTGTACTTCTCGCTCTATAGCAGAGTGTGATCCATGGATGAGAACTCTGCTGTGTGTTTTCCTTCAGAAATGGAGTTAAATCCCAGGCTATGAGTCTTACTGCAAGCAAGACTTCCTTTCTGGTAAGTGCAGTTTCTTTATAGCTCAAAGGAACTACATTGTCCACGAAACTCACACGTTTCTCATCTTAACTGACAAGCATTGGATGTTAGAGGACCAGTGCTTTGTATCAGTTTCAGAAGCAGTTTGGACTAAATATGGTCCGTATGTGTAAGAAAAACCGTTGTTTTTTTCGGGGCACGCTCAGATTTCCTGCTATATTAGAGACTCTAGAAAGGAAGAGTGTGCTTCTCGCTCTAAAGCAGAGTGTGATCCATGGATGAGAACTCTGCTGTGTGTTTCCCTTCAGAAATGGAGTTAAATCCCAGGCTCTGTGTCTTGCTACAAGCAAGACTTCGTTTCAGGTAAGAGCAGTCACTTTTCAGCTCAAACGAACTACATCGTTCACGAAGCTCACATGTTTCTCATCTTAACTGACAAGCATTGGATGTTAGAGGACCAGTGATTTGAATCAGATTCAGAAGGAGAGTTGGACTACGAATGGTCCGTATGTGTAGGAAACACCGTTCTTTATTCTGGGCACACTCAGATTTCCTGCTGTATTAGAGACTCTAGAAAGGAAGAGTGTGCTTCAGGATGTAAGCAGAGTGTGATCAATGGATGAGAACTCTGCTCTGTGTTTCACTTCAGAAATGGAGTTAAATCCCAGGCTCTCAGTCTTCCTACAAGAAAGACTTCCTTTCATGTAAGGGCAGTTTCTTTATAGCTCAAAGGAACTACATCGTTCACGAAACTCACATGTTTCTCATCTTAACTGACAAGCATTGGATGTTAGAGGACCAGTGCTTTTTGTCAGTTTCAGAAGCAGATTTGGACTACATATGGTCCGTATGTGTAGGCAACATCATTCTTTTGTTCTCAGCACACTCACGTTTCATGCTGTCTTAGAGACTCTAGAAAGCAAGAGCATGCTTCTTGCTCTAAAGCAGAGTGTGATCCATGGATGAGAACTATGCTGTGTGTTTCCCTTTAGAAATGGAGTTAAATCCCACGCTCTGAGTCTTCCTACAAGCCAGATTTCGTTTCAAGTAAGGGCAGTCACTTTTCTGCTCAAATGAACTACATTATTCACGAAGCTCACACTTTTCTCATCTTAACTGACAAGCATTGGATGTTAGAGGACCAGTGCTTTGTATCAGTTTCAGAAGCAGATTTGGACTAGATATGGTCCGTATGTGTAGGAAACACCGTTCTTTTGTTCTCAGCACACTCACGTTTCCTGCTGTCTTAGAGACTCTAGAAAGCAAGAGCGTGCTTCTTGCTCTAAAGCAGAGTGTGATCAATGGATGAGAACTCTGCTGTGTGTTTCACTGCAGAAATGGAGTTAAATCCCAGGCTCTGAGTCTTCCTACAAGCAAGACTTCGATTCAGGTAAGGG
Organism: Onychomys leucogaster; assembly: GCA_949786385.1. Classification (NCBI taxonomy): domain Eukaryota; kingdom Metazoa; phylum Chordata; class Mammalia; order Rodentia; family Cricetidae; genus Onychomys; species Onychomys leucogaster. The sequence continues at coordinate 694,940 of CATKUP010000149.1, read as the reverse complement.
CAGTCACTTTTCAGCTCAAACGAACTACATCGTTCACTGAGCTCACGCGTTTCTCATCTTAACTGACAAGCATTGGATGTTAGTGGACCAGTGCTTTGTATCAGTTTCAGAAGCAGATTTGGACTACATTTGGTCCGTATGTGTAGGCAACATCGTTCTTTTGTTCTCAGCACACTCACGTTTCATGCTGTCTTAGAGCCTCTATAAAGCAAGAGCGTGCTTCTTGCTCTAAAGCAGAGTGTGATCAATGGATGAGAACTCTGCTGTGTGTTTCACTTCAGAAATGGAGTTAAATCCCAGGCTCTCAGTCTTCCTACAAGCAAGATTTCGTTTCATGTAAGGGCAGGTATTTTACAGCTCAAACGAACTACATCAGTCACGAAGCTCACACGTTTCGGATCTTACCTGACTAGCATTGGATGTTAGAGGACCTGTGGTTTGTTTCAGTTTCAGATCAGAGTTGAACTAGATATGGTCCATATGTTTAGGAAACACCATTCTTTTGTTCTGAGCACACTCAGGTTTCCTGCTGTATTAGAGAATCGAGAAAGCAAGAGCATGCTTCCTGCTCTAAAGCAGAGTGTGATCCATGGATGAGAACTATGCTGTGTGTTTCCCTTCAGAAATGGAGTTAAATCCCAGGCTCTGTGTCTTCCTACAAGCAAGACTTCTTTTCAGGTAAGGGCAGTCACTTTTCAGCTCAAAAGAACTACATCGTTCACGAAGCTCACACATTTCTCATCTTAACTGACAAGCATTGGATGTTAGAGGACCAGTGCTTTGTATCAGTTTCAGAAGCAGATTTGGACTAAATATGGTCCATATGTGTACGAAAAACCGTTGTTTTTTTCGGGGCACACTCAGATTTCCTGCTGTATTAGAGACTCTAGAAAGGAAGAGTGTACTTCTCGCTCTAAAGCAGAGTGTGATCCATGGATGAGAACTCTGCTGTGTGTTTTCCTTCAGAAATGGAGTTAAATCCCAGGCTATGAGTCTTACTGCAAGCAAGACTTCCTTTCTGGTAAGTGCAGTTTCTTTATAGCTCAAAGGAACTACATTGTCCACGAAACTCACACGTTTCTCATCTTAACTGACAAGCATTGGATGTTAGAGGACCAGTGCTTTGTATCAGTTTCAGAAGCAGATTTGGACTAGATATGGTCCGTATGTGTAGGAAACACCGTTCTTTTGTTCTCAGCACACTCACGTTTCCTGCTGTCTTAGAGACTCTAGAAAGCAAGAGCGTGCTTCTTGCTCTAAAGCAGAGTGTGATCCATGGATGAGAACTCTGCTGTGTGTTTCCCTTCAGAAATGGAGTTAAATCCCAGGCTCTGTGTCTTGCTACAAGCAAGACTTCGTTTCAGGTAAGGGCAGTCACTTTTCAGCTCAAACGAACTACATCGTTCACGAAGCTCACACGTTTCTCATCTTAACTGACAAGCATTGGATGTTAGAGGACCAGTGATTTGAATCAGATTCAGAAGGAGAGTTGGACTACGAATGGTCCGTATGTGTAGGAAACACCGTTCTTTATTCTGGGCACACTCAGATTTCCTGCTGTATTAGAGACTCTAGAAAGGAAGAGTGTGCTTCAGGATGTAAGCAGAGTGTGATCAATGGATGAGAACTCTGCTCTGTGTTTCACTTCAGAAATGGAGTTAAATCCCAGACTCTCAGTCTTCCTACAAGAACGACTTCCTTTCATGTAAGGGCAGTTTCTTTATAGCTCAAAGGAACTACATCGTTCACGAAACTCACATGTTTCTCATCTTAACTGACAAGCATTGGATGTTAGAGGACCAGTGCTTTTTGTCAGTTTCAGAAGCAGATTTGGACTACATATGGTCCGTATGTGTAGGCAACATCATTCTTTTGTTCTAAGCACACTCACGTTTCATGCTGTCTTTGAGCCTCTAGAAAGCAAGAGAGTGTTTCGTGCTCTGAAGCAGAGTGTGATCAATGGATGAGAACTCTGCTGTGTGTTTTACTTCAGAAATGGAGTTAAATCCCAGGCTCTGAGTCTTCCTACAAACCAGATTTCGTTTCAAGTAAGGGCAGTCACTTTTCTGCTCAAATGAAATACATCGTTCACGAAGCTCACACGTTTCTCATCTTAACTGACAAGCATTGGATGTTAGAGGACCAGTGCTTTGTATCAGTTTCAGAAGCAGATTTGGACTAAATACGGTCCGTATGTGTATGAAAAACCGTTGTTTTTTTTCGGGGCACACTCAGATTTCCTGCTGTATTAGAGACTCTAGAAAGGAAGAGCGTGCTTCTCGCTCTAAAGCAGAGTGTGATCCATGGATGAGAACTCTGCTGTGTGATTCCCTTCAGAAATGGAGTTAAATCCCAGGCTCTGTGTCTTACTACAAGCTAGACTTCATTTCAGGTAAGGGCAGTCACTTTTCAGCTCAAATGAACTACATCCCTCACGAAGCTCACACGTTTCTCATCTTAACTGACAAGCATTGTATGTTAGAGGACCAGTGATTTGAATCAGATTCAGAAGCAGAGTTGGACTACAAATGGTCCGTATGTGTAGGAAACACCGTTCTTTGTTCTGGACACACTCAGATTTCCTGCTGTATTAGAGACTCTAGAAAGGAAGAGTGTGCTTCTGGATGTAAGCAGAGTGTGATCAATGGATGAGAACTATGCTCTGTGTTTCACTTCAGAAATTGAGTTAAATCCCATGCTCTGAGTCTTCCTACAAGCAAGACTTCCTTTCATGTAAGGGCAGTTTCTTTATAGCTCAAAGGAACTACATCGTTCACGAAACTCACATGTTTCTCCTCTTAACTGACAAGCATTGGATGTTAGAGGAACAGTGCTTTGTGTCAGTTTCAGAAGCAGAATTGGACTACATATGGTCCGTATGTGTAGGCAACATCCTTCTTTTGTTCTCAGCACACTCACGTTTCATGCTGTCTTAGAGACTCTAGAAAGCAAGAGCATGCTTCTTGCTCTAAAGCAGAGTGTTATCCATGGATGAGAACTATGCTGTGTGTTTCCCTTTAGAAATGGAGTTAAATCCCACGCTCTGAGTCTTCCGACAAGCAAGACTTCGTTTCAGGTAAGGGCAGTCACTTTACAGCTCCAAAGAACTACATCATTCACGAAGCTCATATGTTTCTCATCGTAACAGACAAGCATTGGATGTTAGAGGACCAGTGTTTTGTATCAGCTTCAGAAGCAGATTTGGACTACATATGGTCCGTATGTGTAGGCAACATCATTCTTTTGTTCTCAGCACACTCACGTTTCATGCTGTCTTTGAGCCTCTAGAAAGCAAGAGCGTGCTTCTTGCTCTAAAGCAGAGTGTGATCAATGGATGAGAACTCTGCTGTGTGTTTCACTTCAGAAATGGAGTTAAATCCCAGGCTCTGAGTCTTCCTACAAGCCAGATTTCGTTTCAAGTAAGGGCGGTCACTTTTCTGCTCAAATGAACTACATCATTCACGAAGCTCACACGTTTCTCATCTTAACTGACAAGCATTGGATGTTAGAGGACCAGTGTTTTGTATCAGCTTCAGAAGCAGATTTGGACTACATATGGTCCGTTTGTGTAGGCAACATCATTCTTTTGTTCTCAAAACACTCACGTTTCAAGCTGTCTTGAGCCTCTAGAAAGCAAGAGCGTGCTTCTTCCTCTAAAGCAGAGTGTGATCAATGGATGAGAACTCTGCTGTGTGTTTCACTTCAGAAATGGAGTTAAATTCCAGGCTCTGAGTCTTCCTACAAGCTAGATTTCGTTTCAAGTAAGGGCAGTCACTTTTCTGCTCAAATGAACTACATCATTCACGAAGCTCACACGTTTCTGATCTTAACTGACAAGCATTGGATGTTAGAGGATCTGTGGTTTATTTCAGTTTCAGAAGCAGAGTTGAACTAGATATGGTCCGTATGTTTAGCAAACACCATTCTTTTGTTCAGAACCCACTCAGGTATCCTGCTGTATTAGAGATTCTAGAAAGCAAGATCGTGCTTCTCACTCTAAAGCAGAGTGTGATCCATGGATGAGAACTCTGCTGTGTGTTTCCCTTCAGAAATGGAGTTAAATCCCAGGCTCTGAGTCTTCCTACAAGCAAGACTTCATTTCAGGAAAGGGCAGTCACTTTTCAGCTCAAACGAATTATATTGTTCACTGAGCTCACGCGTTTCTCATCTTAACTGACAAGCATTGGATGTTAGAGGGTCAGTGCTTTGTATCAGTTTCAGAAGCAGAGTTGGACTACATATGATCCATATGTGTAGGAAACAATGTTCTTTTCTTCTGGGCACTGTCAGATTTCCTCATGTATTAGAGAATCTAGAAAGCAAGAGCGAGCTTCTTGCTCTAAAGCAGAGTGTGATCAATGGATGAGAACTCTGTTGTGTGTTTCACATCAGAAATGGAGTTAAATCCCAGGCTCTGAGTCTTCCTAAAAGCAAGACTTCCTTTCATGTATGGGCAGTTTCTTTATAGCTCAAAGGAACAACATCGTTCACTAAACTCACACGTTTCTCATCTTAACTGACAAGCATTGGATGTTAGTGGACCAGTGCTTTGTATCAGTTTCAGAAGCAGATTTGGACTACATTTGGTCCGTATGTGTAGGCAACATCGTTCTTTTGTTCTCAGCACACTCACGTTTCATGCTGTCTTAGAGCCTCTATAAAGCAAGAGCGTGCTTCTTGCTCTAAAGCAGAGTGTGATCAATGGATGAGAACTCTGCTGTGTCTTTCACGTCAGAAATGGAGTTAAATCCCAGGCTCTCAGTCTTCCTACAAGCAAGATTTCGTTTCAGGTAAGGGCAGTTATTTTACAGCTCAAACAAACTACATCAGTCACGAAGCTCACACGTTTCGGATCTTACCTGACTAGCATTGGATGTTAGAGGACCTGTGGTTTGTTTCAGTTTCAGATCAGAGTTGAACTAGATATGGTCCATATGTTTAGGAAACACCATTCTTTTGTTCTGAGCACACTCAGGTTTCCTGCTGTATTAGAGACTCGAGAAAGCAAGAGCATGTTTCTTGATCTAAAGCAGAGCGTGATCCATGGATGAGAAATATGCTGTGTGTTTCCCTTCAGAAATGGAGTTAAATCCCAGGCTCTGTGTCTTGCTACAAGCAAGACTTCGTTTCAGGTAAGGGCAGTCACTTTTCTGATCAAATGAACTACATCGTTCACGAAGCTCACACGTTTCTCATCTTAACTGACAAGCATTGGATGTTAGAGGACCAGTGCTTTGTGTCAGTTTCAGAAGCAGATTTGGACTAAATATGGTCCGTATGTGTAGGCTACATCTTTCTTTTGTTCTCAGCACACTCACGTTTCATGCTGTCTTAGGGACTCTAGAAAGCAAGAGCATGCTTCTTGCTCTAAAGCAGAGTGTGATCCATGGATGAGAACTATGCTGTGTGTTTCCCTTTAGAAATGGAGTTAAATCCCACGCTCTGAGTCTTCCTACAAGCCAGATTTCGTTTCAAGTAGGGGCAGTCACTTTTCTGCTCAAATGAACTACATTATTCACGAAGCTCACACGTTTCTCATCTTAACTGACAAGCATTGGATGTTAGAGGACCAGTGCTTTGTATCAGTTTCAGAAGCAGATTTGGACTAGATATGGTCCGTATGTGTAGGAAACACCGTTCTTTTGTTCTCAGCACACTCACGTTTCCTGCTGTCTTAGAGACTCTAGAAAGCAAGAGCGTGCTTCTTGCTCTAAAGCAGAGTGTGATCAATGGATGAAAACTCTGCTGTGTGTTTCACTGCAGAAATGGAGTTAAATCCCAGGCTCTGAGTCTTCATACAAGCAAGACTTCGATTCAGGTAAGGGCAGTCACTTTTCAGCTCAAACGAACTACACCGTTCACTGAGCTCACGCGTTTCTCATCTTAACTGACAAGCACTGGATGTTAGTGGACCAGTGCTTTGTATCAGTTTCAGAAGCAGATTTGGACTACATTTGGTCCGTATGTGTAGGCAACATCGTTCTTTTGTTCTCAGCACACTCACGTTTCATGCTGTCTTAGAGCCTCTATAAAGCAAGAGCGTGCTTCTTGCTCTAAAGCAGAGTGTGATCAATGGATGAGAACTCTGCTGTGTGTTTCACTTCAGAAATGGAGTTAAATCCCAGGCTCTCACTCTTCCTACAAGCAAGATTTCGTTTCATGTAAGGGCAGGTATTTTACAGCCCAAACGAACTACATCAGTCACGAAGCTCACACGTTTCGGATCTTACCTGACTAGCATTGGATGTTAGAGGACCTGTGGTTTGTTTCAGTTTCAGATCAGAGTTGAACTAGATATGGTCCATATGTTTAGGAAACACCATTCTTTTGTTCTGAGCACACTCAGGTTTCCTGCTGTATTAGAGAATCGAGAAAGCAAGAGCATGCTTCCTGCTCTAAAGCAGAGTGTGATCTCTGGATGAGAACTATGCTGTGTGTTTCCCTTCAGAAATGGAGTTAAATCCCAGGCTCTGTGTCTTCCTACAAGCAAGACTTCTTTTCAGGTAAGGGCAGTCACTTTTCAGCTCAAAAGAACTACATCGTTCACGAAGCTCACACATTTCTCATCTTAACTGACAAGCATTGGATGTTAGAGGACCAGTGCTTTGTATCAGTTTCAGAAGCAGATTTGGACTAAATATGGTCCGTATGTGTACGAAAAACCGTTGTTTTTTTCGGGGCACACTCAGATTTCCTGCTGTATTAGAGACTCTAGAAAGGAAGAGTGTACTTCTCGCTCTAAAGCAGAGTGTGATCCATGGATGAGAACTCTGCTGTGTGTTTTCCTTCAGTAATGGAGTTAAATCCCAGGCTATGAGTCTTACTGCAAGCAAGACTTCCTTTCTGGTAAGTGCAGTTTCTTTATAGCTCAAAGGAACTACATTGTCCACGAAACTCACACGTTTCTCATCTTAACTGACAAGCATTGGATGTTAGAGGACCAGTGATTTGAATCAGATTCAGAAGGAGAGTTGGACTACGAATGGTCCGTATGTGTAGGAAACACCGTTCTTTATTCTGGGCACACTCAGATTTCCTGCTGTATTAGAGACTCTAGAAAGGAAGAGTGTGCTTCAGGATGTAAGCAGAGTGTGATCAATGGATGCGAACTCTGCTCTGTGTTTCACTTCAGAAATGGAGTTAAATCCCAGACTCTCAGTCTTCCTACAAGAAAGACTTCCTTTCATGTAAGGGCAGTTTCTTTATAGCTCAAAGGAACTATATCGTTCACGAAACTCACATGTTTCTCATCTTAAGTGACAAGCATTGGATGTTAGAGGACCAGTGCTTTTTGTCAGTTTCAGAAGCAGATTTGGACTACATATGGTCCGTATGTGTAGGCAACATCATTCTTTTGTTCTCAGCACACTCACATTTCATGCTGTCTTTGAGCCTCTAGAAAGCAAGAGCGTGCTTCGTGCTCTGAAGCAGAGTGTGATCAATGGATGAGAACTCTGCTGTGTGTTTTACTTCAGAAATGGAGTTAAATCCCAGGCTCTGAGTCTTCCTACAAACCAGATTTCGTTTCAAGTAAGGGCAGTCACTTCTCTGCTCAAATGAAATACATCGTTCACGAAGCTCACACGTTTCTCATCTTAACTGACAAGCATTGGATGTTAGAGGACCAGTGCTTTGTATCAGTTTCAGAAGCAGATTTGGACTAAATATGGTCCGTATGTGTACGAAAAACCGTTGTTTTTTTCGGGGCACACTCAGATTTCCTGCTGTATTAGAGACTCTAGAAAGGAAGAGTGTGCTTCTCGCTCTAAAGCAGAGTGTGATCCATGGATGAGAACTCTGCTGTGTGATTCCCTTCAGAAATGGAGTTAAATCCCAGGCTCTGTGTCTTACTACAAGCTAGACTTCATTTCAGGTAAGGGCAGTCACTTTTCAGCTCAAATGAACTACATCCCTCACGAAGCTCACACGTTTCTCATCTTAACTGACAAGCATTGTATGTTAGAGGACCAGTGATTTGAATCAGATTCAGAAGCAGAGTTGGACTACAAATGGTCCGTATGTGTAGGAAACACCGTTCTTTGTTCTGGGCACACTCAGATTTCCTGCTGTATTAGAGACTCTAGAAAGGAAGAGTGTGCTTCTCGATGTAAGCAGAGTGTGATCAATGGATGAGAACTATGCTCTGTGTTTCACTTCAGAAATAGAGTTAAATCCCAGGCTCTGAGTCTTCCTACAAGCAAGACTTCCTTTCATGTAAGGGCAGTTTCTTTATAGCTCAAAGGAACTACATCGTTCACGAAACTCACATGTTTCACATCTTAACTGACAAGCATTGGATGTTAGAGGACCAGTGCTTTGTGTCAGTTTCAGAAGCAGAATTGGACTACATATGGTCCGTATGTGTAGGCAACATCCTTCTTTTGTTCTCAGCACACTCACGTTTCATGCTGTCTTAGAGACTCTAGAAAGCAAGAGCATGCTTCTTGCTCTAAAGCAGAGTGTGATCCATGGATGAGAACTATGCTGTGTGTTTCCCTTTAGAAATGGAGTTAAATCCCACGCTCTGAGTCTTCCTACAAGCCAGATTTCGTTTCAAGTAAGGGCGGTCACTTTTCTGCTCAAATGAACTACATCATTCACGAAGCTCACACGTTTCTCATCTTAACTGACAAGCATTGGATGTTAGAGGACCAGTGTTTTGTATCAGCTTCAGAAGCAGATTTGGACTACATATGGTCCGTTTGTGTAGGCAACATCATTCTTTTGTTCTCAGCACACTCACGTTTCATGCTGTCTTGAGCCTCTAGAAAGCAAGAGTGTGCTTCTTCCTCTAAAGCAGAGTGTGATCAATGGATGAGAACTCTGCTGTGTGTTTCACTTCAGAAATGGAGTTAAATCCCAGGCTCTGAGTCTTCCTACAAGCCAGATTTCGTTTCAAGTAAGGGCAGTCACTTTTCTGCTCAAATGAACTACATCATTCACAAAGCTCACACGTTTCTCATCTTAACTGACAAGCATTGGATGTTAGAGGACCTGTGGTTTATTTCAGTTTCAGAAGCAGAGTTGAACTAGATATGGTCCGTATGTTTAGCAAACACCATTCTTTTGTTCAGAACCCACTCAGGTATCCTGCTGTATTAGAGATTCTAGAAAGCAAGATCGTGCTTCTCACTCTAAAGCAGAGTGTGATCCATGGATGAGAACTCTGCTGTGTGTTTCCCTTCAGAAATGGAGTTAAATCCCAGGCTCTGAGTCTTCCTACAAGCAAGACTTCATTTCAGGAAAGGGCAGTCACTTTTCAGCTCAAACGAATTACATCGTTCACTGAGCTCACGCGTTTCTCATCTTAACTGACAAGCATTGGATGTTAGAGGGTCAGTGCTTTGTATCAGTTTCAGAAGCAGAGTTGGACTACATATGATCCATATGTGTAGGAAACAATGTTCTTTTCTTCTGGGCACAGTCAGATTTCCTCATGTATTAGAGAATCTAGAAAGCAAGAGCAAGCTTCTTGCTCTAAAGCAGAGTGTGATCAATGGATGAGAACTCTGTTGTGTGTTTCACATCAGAAATGGAGTTAAATCCCAGGCTCTGAGTCTTCCTACAAGCAAGACTTCCTTTCATGTATGGGCAGTTTCTTTATAGCTCAAAGGAACAACATCGTTCACGAAACTCACACGTTTCTCATCTTAACTGACAAGCATTGGATGTTAGAGGACCAGTGCTTTGTGTCAGTTTCAGAAGCAGATTTGGACTAAATATGGTCCGTATGTGTAGGCAACATCCTTCTTTTGTTCTCAGCACACTCACGTTTCATGCTGTCTTAGAGCCTCTATAAAGCAAGAGCGTGCTTCTTGCTCTAAAGCAGAGTGTGATCAATGGATGAGAACTCTGCTGTGTGTTTCACTTCAGAAATGGAGTTAAATCCCAGGCTCTCAGTCTTCCTACAAGCAAGATTTCGTTTCATGTAAGGGCAGGTATTTTACAGCTCAAACGAACTACATCAGTCACGAAGCTCACACGTTTCGGATCTTACCTGACTAGCATTGGATGTTAGAGGACCTGTGGTTTGTTTCAGTTTCAGATCAGAGTTGAACTAGATATGGTCCATATGTTTAGGAAACACCATTCTTTTGTTCTGAGCACACTCAGGTTTCCTGCTGTATTACAGAATCGAGAAAGCAAGAGCATGCTTCCTGCTCTAAAGCAGAGTGTGATCCATGGATGAGAACTATGCTGTGTGTTTCCCTTCAGAAATGGAGTTAAATCCCAGGCTCTGTGTCTTCCTACAAGCAAGACTTCTTTTCAGGTAAGGGCAGTCACTTTTCAGCTCAAAAGAACTACATCGTTCACGAAGCTCACACATTTCTCATCTTAACTGACAAGCATTGGATGTTAGAGGACCAGTGCTTTGTATCAGTTTCAGAAGCAGATTTGGACTAAATATGGTCCGTATGTGTACGAAAAACCGTTGTTTTTTTCGGGGCACACTCAGATTTCCTGCTGTATTAGAGACTCTAGAAAGGAAGAGTGTACTTCTCGCTCTAAAGCAGAGTGTGATCCATGGATGAGAACTCTGCTGTGTGTTTTCCTTCAGAAATGGAGTTAAATCCCAGGCTATGAGTCATAATGCAAGCAAGACTTCCTTTCTGGTAAGTGCAGTTTCTTTATAGCTCAAAGGAACTACATTGTCCACGAAACTCACACGTTTCTCATCTTAACTGACAAGCATTGGATGTTAGAGGACCAGTGCTTTTATCAGTTTCAGAAGCAGTTTGGACTAAATATGGTCCGTATGTGTAAGAAAAACCGTTGTTTTTTTCGGGACACGCTCAGATTTCCTGCTATATTAGAGACTCTAGAAAGGAAGAGTGTGCTTCTCGCTCTAAAGCAGAGTGTGATCCATGGATGAGAACTCTGCTGTGTGTTTCCCTTCAGAAATGGAGTTAAATCCCAGGCTCTGTGTCTTGCTACAAGCAAGACTTCGTTTCAGGTAAGGGCAGTCACTTTTCAGCTCAAACGAACTACATCGTTCACGAAGCTCACACGTTTCTCATCTTAACTGACAAGCATTGGATGTTAGAGGACCAGTGATTTGAATCAGATTCAGAAGGAGAGTTGGACTATGAATGGTCCGTATGTGTAGGAAACACCGTTCTTTATTCTGGGCACACTCAGATTTCCTGCTGTATTAGAGACTCTAGAAAGGAAGAGTGTGCTTCAGGATGTAAGCAGAGTGTGATCAATGGATGAGAACTCTGCTCTGTGTTTCACTTCAGAAATGGAGTTAAATCCCAGACTCTCAGTCTTCCTACAAGAAAGACTTCCTTTCATGTAAGGGCAGTTTCTTTATAGCTCAAAGGAACTACATCGTTCACGAAACTCACATGTTTCTCATCTTAACTGACAAGCATTGGATGTTAGAGGACCAGTGCTTTTTGTCAGTTTCAGAAGCAGATTTGGACTACATATGGTCCGTATGTGTAGGCAACATCATTCTTTTGTTCTCAGCACACTCACGTTTCATGCTGTCTTTGAGCCTCTAGAAAGCAAGAGCGTGCTTCGTGCTCTGAAGCAGAGTGTGATCAATGGATGAGAACTCTGCTGTGTGTTTTACTTCAGAAATGGAGTTAAATCCCAGGCTCTGAGTCTTCCTACAAACCAGATTTCCTTTCAAGTAAGGGCAGTCACTTTTCTACTCAAATGAAATACATCGTTCACAAAGCTCACACGTTTCTTATCTTAACTGACAAGCATTGGATGTTAGAGGACCAGTGCTTTGTATCAGTTTCAGAAGCAGATTTGGACTAAATATGGTCCGTATGTGTACGAAAAACCGTTGTTTTTTTCGGGGCACACTCAGATTTCCTGCTGTATTAGAGACTCTAGAAAGGAAGAGTGTGCTTCTCGCTCTAAAGCAGAGTGTGATCCATGGATGAGAACTCTGCTGTGTGATTCCCTTCAGAAATGGAGTTAAATCCCAGGCTCTGTGTCTTACTACAAGCTAGACTTCATTTCAGGTAATGGCAGTCACTTTTCAGCTCAAATGAACTACATCCCTCACGAAGCTCACACGTTTCTCATCTTAACTGACAAGCATTGGATGTTAGAGGACCAGTGATTTGAATCAGATTCAGAAGCAGAGTTGGACTACAAATGGTCCGTATGTGTAGGAAACACCGTTCTTTGTTCTGGGCACACTCAGATTTCCTGCTGTATTAGAGACTCTAGAAAGGAAGAGTGTGCTTCTGGATGTAAGCAGAGTGTGATCAATGGATGAGAACTATGCTCTGTGTTTCACTTCAGAAATTGAGTTAAATCCCAGGCTCTGAGTCTTCCTACAAGCAAGACTTCCTTTCATGTAAGGGCAGTTTCTTTATAGCTCAAAGGAACTACATCGTTCACGAAACTCACATGTTTCTCATCTTAACTGACAAGCATTGGATGTTAGAGGACCAGTGCTTTGTGTCAGTTTCAGAAGCAGAATTGGACTACATATGGTCCGTATGTGTAGGCAACATCCTTCTTTTGTTCTCAGCACACTCACGTTTCATGCTGTCGTAGAGACTCTAGAAAGCAAGGGCATGCTTCTTGCTCTAAAGCAGAGTGTGATCCATGGATGAGAACTATGCTGTGTGTTTCCCTTTAGAAATGGAGTTAAATCCCACGCTCTGAGTCTTCCGACAAGCAAGACTTCGTTTCAGGTAAGGGCAGTCACTTTACAGCTCCAAAGAACTACATCATTCACGAAGCTCATATGTTTCTCATCGTAACAGACAAGCATTGGATGTTAGAGGACCAGTGTTTTGTATCAGCTTCAGAAGCAGATTTGGACTACATATGGTCCGTATGTGTAGGCAACATCATTCTTTTGTTCTCAGCACACTCACGTTTCATGCTGTCTTTGAGCCTCTAGAAAGCAAGAGCGTGCTTCTTGCTCTAAAGCAGAGTGTGATCAATGGATGAGAACTCTGCTGTGTGTTTCACTTCAGAAATGGAGTTAAATCCCAGGCTCTGAGTCTTCCTACAAGCCAGATTTCGTTTCAAGTAAGGGAGGTCACTTTTCTGCTCAAATGAACTACATCATTCACGAAGCTCACACGTTTCTCATCTTAACTGACAAGCATTGGATGTTAGAGGACCAGTGTTTTGTATCAGCTTCAGAAGCAGATTTGGACTACATATGGTCCGTTTGTGTAGGCAACATCATTCTTTTGTTCTCAGCACACTCACGTTTCATGCTGTCTTGAGCCTCTAGAAAGCAAGAGCGTGCTTCTTCCTCTAAAGCAGAGTGTGATCAATGGATGAGAACTCTGCTGTGTGTTTCACTTCAGAAATGGAGTTAAATCCCAGGTTCTGAGTCTTCCTACAAGCCAGATTTCGTTTCAAGTAAGGGCAGTCACTTTTCTGCTCAAATGAACTACATCATTCACGAAGCTCACACGTTTCTCATCTTAACTGACAAGCATTGGATGTTAGAGGGTCAGTGCTTTGTATCAGTTTCAGAAGCAGAGTTGGACTACATATGATCCATATGTGTAGGAAACAATGTTCTTTTCTTCTGGGCACAGTCAGATTTCCTCATGTATTAGAGAATCTAGAAAGCAAGAGCGAGCTTCTTGCTCTAAAGCAGAGTGTGATCAATGGATGAGAACTCTGTTGTGTGTTTCACATCAGAAATGGAGTTAAATCCCAGGCTCTGAGTTTTCCTACAAGCAAGACTTCCTTTCATGTATGGGCAGTTTCTTTATAGCTCAAAGGAACAACATCGTTCACTAAACTCACACGTTTCTCATCTTAACTGACAAGCATTGGATGTTAGTGGACCAGTGCTTTGTATCAGTTTCAGAAGCAGATTTGGACTACATTTGGTCCGTATGTGCAGGCAACAACGTTCTTTTGTTCTCAGCACACTCACGTTTCATGCTGTCTTAGAGCCTCTATAAAGCAAGAGCGTGTATCTTGCTCTAAAGCAGAGTGTGATCAATGGATGAGAACTCTGCTGTGTCTTTCACGTCAGAAATGGAGTTAAATCCCAGGCTCTCAGTCTTCCTACAAGCAAGATTTCGTTTCAGGTAAGGGCAGTTATTTTACAGCTCAAACGAACTACATCAGTCACGAAGCTCACACGTTTTGGATCTTACCTGACTAGCATTGGATGTTAGAGGACCTGTGGTTTGTTTCAGTTTCAGATCAGAGTTGAACTAGATATGGTCCATATGTTTAGGAAACACCATTCTTTTGTTCTGAGCACACTCAGGATTACTGCTGTATTAGAGACTCGAGAAAGCAAGAGCATGCTTCTTGATCTAAAGCAGAGCGTGATCCATGGATGAGAAATATGCTGTGTGTTTCCCTTCAGAAATGGAGTTAAATCCCAGGCTCTGTGTCTTGCTACAAGCAAGACTTCGTTTCAGGTAAGGGCAGTCACTTTTCTGCTCAAATGAACTACATCGTTCACGAAGCTCACACGTTTCTCATCTTAACTGACAAGCATTGGATGTTAGAGGACCAGTGCTTTGTGTCAGTTTCAGAAGCAGATTTGGACTAAATATGGTCCGTATGTGTAGGCTACATCTTTCTTTTGTTCTCAGCACACTCACGTTTCATGCTGTCTTAGAGACTCTAGAAAGCAAGAGCATGCTTCTTGCTCTAAAGCAGAGTGTGATCCATGGATGAGAACTATGCTGTGTGTTTCCCTTTAGAAATGGAGTTAAATCCCACGTTCTGAGTCTTCCTACAAGGCAGATTTCGTTTCAAGTAAGGGCAGTCACTTTTCTGCTCAAATGAACTACATTATTCACGAAGCTCACACGTTTCTCATCTTAACTGACAAGCATTGGATGTTATCGGACCAGTGCTTTGTATCAGTTTCAGAAGCAGATTTGGACTAGATATGGTCCGTATGTGTAGGAAACACCGTTCTTTTGTTCTCAGCACACTCACGTTTCCTGCTGTCTTAGAGACTCTAGAAAGCAAGAGCGTGCTTCTTCCTCTAAAGCAGAGTGTGATCAATGGATGAGAACTCTGCTGTGTGTTTCACTGCAGAAATGGAGTTAAATCCCAGGCTCTGAGTCTTCATACAAGCAAGACTTTGATTCAAGTAAGGGCAGTCACTTTTCAGCTCAAACGAACTACACCGTTCACTGAGCTCACGCGTTTCTCATCTTAACTGACAAGCATTGGATGTTAGTGGACCAGTGCTTTGTATCAGTTTCAGAAGCAGATTTGGACTACATTTGGTCCGTATGTGTAGGCAACATCGTTCTTTTGTTCTCAGCACACTCACGTTTCATGCTGTCTTAGAGCCTCTATAAAGCAAGAGCGTGCTTCTTGCTCTAAGGCAGAGTGTGATCAATGGATGAGAACTCTGCTGTGTGTTTCACTTCAGAAATGGAGTTAAATCCCAGGCTCTCAGTCTTCCTACAAGCAAGATTTCGTTTCATGTAAGGGCAGGTATTTTACAGCTCAAACGAACTACATCAGTCACGAAGCTCACACGTTTCGGATCTTACCTGACTAGCATTGGATGTTAGAGGACCTGTGGTTTGTTTCAGTTTCAGATCAGAGTTGAACTAGATATGGTCCATATGTTTAGGAAACACCATTCTTTTGTTCTGAGCACACTCAGGTTTCCTGCTGTATTAGAGAATCGAGAAAGCAAGAGCATGCTTCCTGCTCTAAAGCAGAGTGTGATCTATGGATGAGAACTATGCTGTGTGTCTCCCTTCAGAAATGGAGTTAAATCCCAGGTTCTGAGTCTTCCTACAAGCCAGATTTCGTTTCAAGTAAGGGCAGTCACTTTTCTGCTCAAATGAACTACATCATTCACGAAGCTCACACGTTTCTCATCCTAACTCACAAGCATTGGATGTTAGAGGACCAGTGCTTTGTATCAGTTTCAGAAGCAGATTTGGACTAAATATGGTCCGTATGTGTAGGAAACACCGTTCTTTGTTCTGGGCACACTCAGATTTCCTGCTGTATTAGAGACTCTAGAAAGGAAGAGTGTGCTTCTGGATGTAAGCAGAGTGTGATCAATGGATGAGAACTATGCTCTGTGTTTCACTTCAGAAATTGAGTTAAATCCCAGGCTCTGAGTCTTCCTACAAGCAAGACTTCCTTTCATGTAAGGGCAGTTTCTTTATAGCTCAAAGGAACTACATCGTTCACGAAACTCACATGTTTCTCATCTTAACTGACAAGCATTGGATGTTAGAGGACCAGTGCTTTGTGTCAGTTTCAGAAGCAGAATTGGACTACATATGGTCCGTATGTGTAGGCAACATCCTTCTTTTGTTCTCAGCACACTCACGTTTCATGCTGTCTTAGAGACTCTAGAAAGCAAGAGCATGCTTCTTGCTCTAAAGCAGAGTGTGATCCATGGATGAGAACTATGCTGTGTGTTTCCCTTTAGAAATGGAGTTAAATCCCACGCTCTGAGTCTTCCGACAAGCAAGACTTCGTTTCAGGTAAGGGCAGTCACTTTACAGCTCCAAAGAACTACATCATTCATGAAGCTCATATGTTTCTCATCGTAACAGACAAGCATTGGATGTTAGAGGACCAGTGTTTTGTATCAGCTTCAGAAGCAGATTTGGACTACATATGGTCCGTATGTGTAGGCAACATCATTCTTTTGTTCTCAGCACACTCACGTTTCATGCTGTCTTTGAGCCTCTAGAAAGCAAGAGCGTGCTTCTTGCTCTAAAGCAGAGTGTGATCAATGGATGAGAACTCTGCTGTGTGTTTCACTTCAGAAATGGAGTTAAATCCCAGGCTCTGAGTCTTCCTACAAGCCAGATTTCGTTTCAAGTAAGGGCAGTCACTTTTCTGCTCAAATGAACTACATCATTCACGAAGCTCACACGTTTCTCATCTTAACTGACAAGCATTGGATGTTAGAGGACCAGTGTTTTGTATCAGCTTCAGAAGCAGATTTGGACTACATATGGTCCGTTTGTGTAGGCAACATCATTCTTTTGTTCTCAGCACACTCACGTTTCATGCTGTCTTGAGCCTCTAGAAAGCAAGAGCATGCTTCTTCCTCTAAAGCAGAGTGTGTTTAATGGATGAGAACTCTGCTGTGTGTTTCACTTCAGAAATGGAGTTAAATCCCAGGCTCTGAGTCTTCCTACAAGCCAGATTTCGTTTCAAGTAAGGGCAGTCACTTTTCTGCTCAAATGAACTACATCATTCACGAAGTTCACACGTTTCTCATCTTAACTGACAAGCATTGGATGTTAGAGGACCTGTGGTTTATTTCATTTCAGAAGCAGAGTTGAACTAGATATGGTCCGTATGTTTAGAAACACCATTCTTTTGTTCAGAACCCACTCAGGTATCCTGCTGTATTAGAGATTCTAGAAAGCAAGATCGTGCTTCTCACTCTAAAGCAGAGTGTGATCTATGGATGAGAACTCTGCTGTGTGTTTCCCTTCAGAAATGGAGTTAAATCCCAGGCTCTGAATCTTCCTACAAGCAAGACTTCATTTCAGGAAAGGGCAGTCACTTTTCAGCTCAAACGAATTACATCGTTCACTGAGCTCACGCGTTTCTCATCTTAACTGACAAGCATTGGATGTTAGAGGGTCAGTGCTTTGTATCAGTTTCAGAAGCAGAGTTGGACTACATATGATCCATATGTGTAGGAAACAATGTTCTTTTCTTCTGGGCACAGTCAGATTTCCTCATGTATTAGAGAATCTAGAAAGCAAGAGCGAGCTTCTTGCTCTAAAGCAGAGTGTGATCAATGCATGAGAACTCTGTTGTGTGTTTCACATCAGAAATGGAGTTAAATCCCAGGCTCTGAGTCTTCCTACAAGCAAGACTTCCTTTCATGTATGGGCATTTTCTTTATAGCTCAAAGGAACAACATCGTTCACGAAACTCACACATTTCTCATCTTAACTGACAAGCATTGGATGTTAGTGGACCAGTGCTTTGTATCAGTTTCAGAAGCAGATTTGGACTACATTTGGTCCGTATGTGTAGGCAACATCGTTCTTTTGTTCTCAGCACACACACGTTTCATGCTGTCTTAGAGACTCTAGAAAGCAAGAGCATGCTTCTTGCTCTAAAGCAGAGTGTGATCCATGGATGAGAACTATGCTGTGTGTTTCCCTTTAGAAATGGAGTTAAATCCCACGCTCTGAGTCTTCCGACAAGCAAGACTTCGTTTCAGGTAAGGGCAGTCACTTTACAGCTCCAAAGAACTACATCATTCATGAAGCTCATATGTTTCTCATCGTAACAGACAAGCATTGGATGTTAGAGGACCAGTGTTTTGTATCAGCTTCAGAAGCAGATTTGGACTACATATGGTCCGTATGTGTAGGCAACATCATTCTTTTGTTCTCAGCACACTCACGTTTCATGCTGTCTTTGAGCCTCTAGAAAGCAAGAGCGTGCTTCTTGCTCTAAAGCAGAGTGTGATCAATGGATGAGAACTCTGCTGTGTGTTTCACTTCAGAAATGGAGTTAAATCCCAGGCTCTGAGTCTTCCTACAAGCCAGATTTCGTTTCAAGTAAGGGCAGTCACTTTTCTGCTCAAATGAACTACATCATTCACGAAGCTCACACGTTTCTCATCTTAACTGACAAGCATTGGATGTTAGAGGACCAGTGTTTTGTATCAGCTTCAGAAGCAGATTTGGACTACATATGGTCCGTTTGTGTAGGCAACATCATTCTTTTGTTCTCAGCACACTCACGTTTCATGCTGTCTTGAGCCTCTAGAAAGCAAGAGCATGCTTCTTCCTCTAAAGCAGAGTGTGTTTAATGGATGAGAACTCTGCTGTGTGTTTCACTTCAGAAATGGAGTTAAATCCCAGGCTCTGAGTCTTCCTACAAGCCAGATTTCGTTTCAAGTAAGGGCAGTCACTTTTCTGCTCAAATGAACTACATCATTCACGAAGTTCACACGTTTCTCATCTTAACTGACAAGCATTGGATGTTAGAGGACCTGTGGTTTATTTCATTTCAGAAGCAGAGTTGAACTAGATATGGTCCGTATGTTTAGAAACACCATTCTTTTGTTCAGAACCCACTCAGGTATCCTGCTGTATTAGAGATTCTAGAAAGCAAGATCGTGCTTCTCACTCTAAAGCAGAGTGTGATCTATGGATGAGAACTCTGCTGTGTGTTTCCCTTCAGAAATGGAGTTAAATCCCAGGCTCTGAATCTTCCTACAAGCAAGACTTCATTTCAGGAAAGGGCAGTCACTTTTCAGCTCAAACGAATTACATCGTTCACTGAGCTCACGCGTTTCTCATCTTAACTGACAAGCATTGGATGTTAGAGGGTCAGTGCTTTGTATCAGTTTCAGAAGCAGAGTTGGACTACATATGATCCATATGTGTAGGAAACAATGTTCTTTTCTTCTGGGCACAGTCAGATTTCCTCATGTATTAGAGAATCTAGAAAGCAAGAGCGAGCTTCTTGCTCTAAAGCAGAGTGTGATCAATGCATGAGAACTCTGTTGTGTGTTTCACATCAGAAATGGAGTTAAATCCCAGGCTCTGAGTCTTCCTACAAGCAAGACTTCCTTTCATGTATGGGCATTTTCTTTATAGCTCAAAGGAACAACATCGTTCACGAAACTCACACATTTCTCATCTTAACTGACAAGCATTGGATGTTAGTGGACCAGTGCTTTGTATCAGTTTCAGAAGCAGATTTGGACTACATTTGGTCCGTATGTGTAGGCAACATCGTTCTTTTGTTCTCAGCACACACACGTTTCATGCTGTCTTAGGGCCTCTATAAAGCAAGAGCGTGCTTCTTGCTCTAAAGCAGAGTGTGATCAATGGATGAGAACTCTGCTGTGTCTTTCACGTCAGAAATGGAGTTAAATCCCAGGCTCTCAGTCTTCCTACAAGCAAGATTTCGTTTCAGGTAAGGGCAGTTATTTTACAGCTCAAACGAACTACATCAGTCACGAAGCTCACACGTTTCGGATCTTACCTGACTAGCATTGGATGTTAGAGGACCTGTGGTTTGTTTCAGTTTCAGATCAGAGTTGAACTAGATATGGTCCATATGTTTAGGAAACACCATTCTTTTGTTCTGAGCACACTCAGGTTTCCTGATGTATTAGAGGCTCGAGAAAGCAAGAGCATGCTTCTTGATCTAAAGCAGAGTGTGATCCATGGATGAGAACTATGCTGTGTGTTTCCCTTCAGAAATGGAGTTAAATCCCAGGCTCTGTGTCTTCCTACAAGCAAGACTTCTTTTCAGGTAAGGGCAGTCACTTTTCAGGTCAAAAGAACTACATCGTTCACGAAGCTCACACATTTCTCATCTTAACTGACAAGCATTGGATGTTAGAGGACCAGTGCTTTGTATCAGTTTCAGAAGCAGATTTGGACTAAATATGGTCCGTATGTGTACGAAAAACCGTTGTTTTTTTCGGGGCACACTCAGATTTCCTGCTGTATTAGAGAATCTAGAAAGGAAGAGTGTACTTCTCGCTCTAAAGCAGAGTGTGATCCATGGATGAGAACTCTCCTGTGTGTTTTCCTTCAGAAATGGAGTTAAATCCCAGGCTCTGAGTCTTACTGCAAGCAAGACTTCCTTTCTGGTAAGTGCAGTTTCTTTATAGCTCAAAGGAACTACATTGTTCACGAAACTCACACGTTTCTCATCTTAACTGACAAGCATTGGATGTTAGAGGACCAGTGCTTTGTATCAGTTTCAGAAGCAGTTTGGACTAAATATGGTCCGTATGTGTAAGAAAAACCGTTGTTTTTTTCAGGGCACGCTCAGATTTCCTGCTGTATTAGAGACTCTAGAAAGGAAGAGTGTGCTTCTCGCTCTAAAGCAGAGTGTGATCCATGGATGAGAACTCTGCTGTGTGTTTCCCTTCAGAAATGGAGTTAAATCCCAGGCTCTGTGTCTTACTAGAAGCTAGACTTCGTTTCAGGTAAGGGCAGTCACTTTTCAGCTCAAACGAAGTACATCGTTCACGAAGCTCACACGTTTCTCATCTTAACTGACAAGCATTGGATGTTAGAGGACCAGTGATTTGATTCAGATTCAGAAGGAGAGTTGGACTACGAATGGTCCATATGTGTAGGAAACACCGTTCTTTGTTCTGGGAACACTCAGATTTCCTGCTATATTAGAGACTCTAGAAAGGAAGAGTGTGCTTCTGGATGTAAGCAGAGTGTGATCTATGGATGAGAACTATGCTGTGTGTTTCCCTTTAGAAATGGAGTTAAATCCCAGACTCTGTGTCATCCTACAGGCAAGACTTTTTATTTCAGGTAAGGGCAGTCACTTTAAAGCTCAAACGAACTACATCGTTCACGAAGCTCACACGTTTCTCATCTTAACTGACAAGCATTGGATGTTAGAGGACCAGTGCTTTTGTCAGTTTCAGAAGCAGAATTGGACTACATATGGTCCGTATGTGTAGGCAACATCCTTCTTTTGTTCTCAGCACACTCACGTTTCATGCTGTCTTAGAGACGCTAGAAAGCAAGAGCATGCTTCTTGCTCTAAAGCAGAGTGTGATCCATGGATGAGAACTATGCTGTGTGTTTCCCTTTAGAAATGGAGTTAAATCCCAGGCTCTGAGTCTTCCTACAAGCAAGACTTCGTTTCAGGTAAGGGCAGTCACTTTACAGCTCCAAAGAACTACATCATTCACGAAGCTCATACGTTTTTCATCGTAACAGACAAGCATTGGATGTTAGAGGACCAGTGCTTTATATCAGCTTCAGTCGCAGATTTGGACTACATATGGTCCATATGTGTAGCCAACATCATTCTTTTGTTCTCAGCACACTAACGTTTCATGCTGTTTTGAGCCTCTAGAAAGCAAGAGCGTGATTCTTCCTCTAAAGCAGAGTGTGATCAATGGATGAGAACTCTGCTGTGTGTTTCACTTCAGAAATGGAGTTAAATCCCAGGCTTGGAGTCTTCCTACAAGGAAGACTTCGTTTCAGGTAAGGGCAGTCACTTTTCTGCTCAAATGAACTACACCCTTCACAAAGCTCACACGTTTCTCATCTTAACTGACAAGCATTGGATGGTAGAGGACCAGTGCTTTGTATCAGCTTCAGAAGCAGAGTTGGACTAGATATGGTCCGTATGTGTAGGAAACCCCTTTCTTTACTTCTCAGCACACTCACGTTTCCTGCTGTATTAGAGAATCTAGAAAGCAAGAGCGTGCTTCTTGGTCTAATGCAGAGTGTGATCAATGGATGAGAACACTGCTGTGTGTTTCACTTCAGAAATGGAGTTAAATCCCAGGTTCTGATTCTTCCTACAAGCAAGACTTCGTTTCAGGTAAGGGCAGTCACTTTTCTGCTGAAACGAACTACATCGTTCTTGAAGCTCACACGTTTCTCATCTTAACTGACAAGCAGTGGATGTTAGAGGACCAGTGCTTTGTATCAGTTTCAAAAGCAGAGTTAAACTAGATATGTTCTGTATGTGTAGGAAACACCGTTCTTTTTCTCAGCACACTTAGGTTTCCTGCTGTATTAGAGACTCTAGAAAGAAAGAGCATGCTTCTTGCACTAAAGCAGAGTGTGATCCATGGATGAGAACTATGCTGTGTGTTTCGCTTCAGAAATGGAGTAAATCCCAGGCTCTGTGTCTTACTACAACAAGACTTCGTTTCAGGTAAGGGCAGTCACTTTTCTGCTCAAACGAACTACATCGTTCACGCAGCTCACACGTTTTGGATCTTACCTGACAAGCTTTGGATGTTAGAGGACCTGTGGTTTTTTTCAGGTTCAGAAGCAGAGTTGAACTAGATATGGTACGTATGTTTAGGAAACACCATTCTTTTGTTCTGAGCACACTCAGGTTTCCTGCTGTATTAGAGACTCTAGAAAGCAAGATCGTGCTTCTCACTGTAAAGCAGAGTGTGATCCATGGATGAGAACTCCGCTGTGTGTTTCCCTTCAGAAATGGAATTAAATCCCAGGCTCTGTGTCTCACTACAAGCTAGACTTCGTTTCAGGTAAGGGCAGTCACTTTTCAGCTCAAACGAACTACATCGTTCACGAAGCTCACACGTTTCTCATCTTAACTGACAAGCATTGGATGTTAGATGACCAGTGATTTGTATCAGTTTCAGAAGCAGAGTTGGACTAGATATGGTCTGTATATGTAGGAAACACCGTTCTTTTGTTCTGGGCACACTCAGATTTCCTGCTATATTAGAGACTCTAGAAAGGAAGAGTGTGCTTCTGGCTGTAAGCAGAGTGTGATCCATGGATGAGAGCTCTGCTGTGTGTTTCACTTCAGAAATGGAGTTAAATCCCAGACTCTGAGTCTTCCTACAAGCAAGACTTCCTTTCATGTAAGGGCAGTTTCTTTATAGCTCAAAGAAACTACATCATTCACGAAACTCACACGTTTCTCATCTTACCTGAAAGCATTGGATGTTACGGGACCTGTGGTTTGTTTCAGGTTCAGAAGCAGAGTTAAACTAGATATGTTCTGTATGTTTAGGAAACACCGTTCTTTTGTTCTGAGCACACTCAGGTTTCCTGCTGTATTAGAGAATCTAGAAAGCAAGAGCATGCTTCTTGCTCTAAAGCAGAGTGTGATCCATGGATGAGAACTATGCTGTGTGTTTCACTTCAGAAATGGAGTTAAATCCCAGGCTCTGAGTCTTCCTACAATCCAGACTTCATTTCAGGTAAGGGCAGTTACTTTACAGCTCAAACGAACTACATCATTCACGAAGCTCACACGTTTCTCATCTTAACTGACAAGCATTGGATGTTAGAGGACCAGTGCTTTGTATCAGTTTCAGAATCAGATTTGGACTACATATGGTCCGTATGTGTAAGAAAAACCGTTGTTTTGTTCTGGGCACACTCAGATTTCGTGCTGTATTAGAGACTCTAGAAAGGAAGAGTGTGCTTCTCGCTCTAAAGCAGAGTGTGATCCATGGATGAGAACTCTGCTGTGTGTTTCCCTTCAGAAATGGAGTTAAATCCCAGGCTCTGTGTCTTGCTACAAGCAAGACTTCGTTTCAGGTAAGGGAAGTCACTTTTCAGCTCAAAAGAACTACATCGTTCACAAAGCTCACACGTTTCTCATCTTAACAGACAAGCATTGGATGTTAGAGGACCAGTGCTTTATATCAGCTTCAGAAGCAGATTTGGACTACATATGGTCCGTATGTGTAGGCAACATCATTCTTTTGTTCTCAGCACACTCACGTTTCATGCTGTCTTTGAGCCTCTAGAAAGCAAGAGCGTGCTTCTTGCTCTAAAGCAGAGTGTGATCAATGGATGAGAACTCTGCTGTGTGTTTCCCTTCAGAAATGGAGTTAAATCCCAGGCTTTGAGTCTTCCTACAAGGAAGACTTCGTTTCAGGTAAGGGCAGTCACTTTTCTGCTCAAATGAACTACACCCTTCACAAAGCTCACACGTTTCTCATCTTAACTGACAAGCATTGGATGGTAGAGGACCAGTGCTTTGTATCAGCTTCAGAAGCAGAGTTGGACTAGATATGGTCCGTATGTGTAGGAAACCCCTTTCTTTACTTCTCAGCACACTCACGTTTCCTGCTGTATTAGAGAATCTAGAAAGCAAGAGCGTGCTTCTTGGTCTAAAGCAGAGTGTGATCAATGGATGAGAACACTGCTGTGTGTTTCACTTCAGAAATGGAGTTAAATCCCAGGTTCTGATTCTTCCTACAAGCAAGACTTCGTTTCAGGTAAGGGCAGTCACTTTTCTGCTGAAACGAACTACATCGTTCATGAAGCTCACACGTTTCTCATCTTAACTGACAAGCATTGGATGTTAGAGGACCAGTGCTTTGTATCAGTTTCAAAAGCAGAGTTAAACTAGATATGTTCTGTATGTGTAGGAAACACCGTTCTTTTTCTCAGCACACTTAGGTTTCCTGCTGTATTAGAGACTCTAGAAAGAAAGAGAATGCTTCTTGCGCTAAAGCAGAGTGTGATCCATGGATGAGAACTATGCTGTGTGTTTCGCTTCAGAAATGGAGTAAATCCCAGGCTCTGTGTCTTGCTACAACAAGACTTCGTTTCAGGTAAGGGCAGTCACTTTTCTGCTCAAAAGAACTACATCGTTCACGCAGCTCACACGTTTTGGATCTTACCTGACAAGCTTTGGATGTTAGAGGACCTGTGGTTTTTTTTAGGTTCAGAAGCAGAGTTGAACTAGATATGGTACGTATGTTTAGGAAACACCATTCTTTTGTTCTGAGCACACTCAGGTTTCCTGCTGTATTAGAGACTCTAGAAAGCAAGATCGTGCTTCTCACTGTAAAGCAGAGTGTGATCCATGGATGAGAACTCCGCTGTGTGTTTCCCTTCAGAAATGGAGTTAAATCCCAGGCTCTGTGTCTCACTACAAGCTAGACTTCGTTTCAGGTAAGGGCAGTCACTTTTCAGCTCAAACGAACTACATCGTTCACGAAGCTCACACGTTTCTCATCTTAACTGACAAGCATTGGATGTTAGATGACCAGTGATTTGTATCAGTTTGAGAAGCAGAGTTGGAGTAGATATAGTCTGTATATGTAGGAAACACCGTTCTTTTGTTCTGGGCACACTCAGATTTCCTGCTATATTAGAGACTCTAGAAAGGAAGAGTGTGCTTCTGGCTGTAAGCAGAGTGTGATCCATGGATGAGAGCTCTGCTGTGTGTTTCCCTTCAGAAATGGAGTTAAATCCCAGACTCTGAGTCTTCCTACAAGCAAGACTTCCTTTCATGTAAGGGCAGTTTCTTTATAGCTCAAAGAAACTACATCATTCACGAAACTCACACGTTTCTCATCTTACCTGAAAGCATTGGATGTTAGATGACCAGTGATTTGTATCAGTTTCAGAAGCAGAGTTGGACTAGATATGGTCTGTATATGTAGGAAACACCGTTCTTTTGTTCTGGGCACACTCAGATTTCCTGCTATATTAGAGACTCTAGAAAGGAAGAGTGTGCTTCTGGCTGTAAGCAGAGTGTGATCCATGAATGAGAGCTCTGCTGTGTGTTTCACTTCAGAAATGGAGTTAAATCCCAGACTCTGAGTCTTCCTACAAGCAAGACTTCCTTTCATGTAAGGGCAGTTTCTTTATAGCTCAAAGAAACTACATCATTCACGAAACTCACACGTTTCTTATCTTACCTGACAAGCATTGGATGTTAGAGGACCTGTGGTTTGTTTCAGTTTCAGAAGCAGAGTTAAACTAGATATGTTCCGTATGTTTAGGAAACACAGTTCTTTTGTTCTGAGCACACTCAGGTTTCCTGCTGTATTAGAGAATCTAGAAAGCAAGAGCATGCTTCTTGCTCTAAAGCAGAATGTGATCCATGGATGAGAACTATGCTGTGTGTTTCACTTCAGAAATGGAGTTAAATCCCAGGCTCTGAGTCTTCCTACAATCCAGACTTCATTTCAGGTAAGGGCAGTTACTTTACAGCTCAAACGAACTACATCATTCACGAAGCTCAAACGTTTCTCATATTACTGACAAGCATTGGATGTTAGAGGACCAGTGCTTTGTATAAGTTTCAGAATCAGATTTGGACTACATATGGTCCGTATGTGTACGAAAAACCGTTGTTTTGTTCTGGGCACACTCACATTTGCTGCTGTACTAGAGACTCTAGAAAGGAAGAGTGTGCTTCTCGCTCTTAAGCAGAGTGTGATCCATGGATGAGAACTCTGCTGTGTGTTTCCCTTCAGAAATGGAGTTAAATCCCAGGCTCTGTGTCTTGCTACAAGCAAGACTTCGTTTCAGGTAAGGGAAGTCACTTTTCAGCTCAAAAGAACTACATCGTTCACGAAGCTCACACGTTTCTCATCTTAACAGACAAGCATTGGATGTTAGAGGACCAGTGCTTTATATCAGCTTCAGAAGCAGATTTGGACTACATATGGTCCGTATGTGTAGGCAACATCATTCTTTTGTTCTCAGCACACTCACGTTTCATGCTGTCTTTGAGCCTCTAGAAAGCAAGAGGGTGCTTCTTGCTCTAAAGCAGAGTGTGATCAATGGATGAGAACTCTGCTGTGTGTTTCCCTTCAGAAATGGAGTTAAATCCCAGGCTTTGAGTCTTCCTACAAGGAAGACTTCGTTTCAGGTAAGGGCAGTCACTTTTCTGCTCAAATGAACTACACCCTTCACGAAGCTCACACGTTTCTCATCTTAACTGACAAGCATTGGATGGTAGAGGACCAGTGCTTTGTATCAGCTTCAGAAGCAGAGTTGGACTAGATATGGTCCGTATGTGTAGGAAACCCCTTTCTTTACTTCTCAGCACACTCACGTTTCCTGCTGTCTTAGAGAATCTAGAAAGCAAGAGCGTGCTTCTTGGTCTAAAGCAGAGTGTGATCAATAGATGAGAACACTGCTGTGTGTTTCACTTCAGAAATGGAGTTAAATCCCAGGCTCTGATTCTTCCTACAAGCAAGACTTCGTTTCAGGTAAGGGCAGTCACTTTTCTTCTGAAACGAACTACATCGTTCATGAAGCTCACACGTTTCTCATCTTAAATGACAAGCAGTGGATGTTAGAGGACCAGTGCTTTGTATCAGTTTCAGAAGCAGAGTTAAACTAGATATGTTCTGTATG
Organism: Onychomys leucogaster; assembly: GCA_949786385.1. NCBI lineage: Eukaryota > Metazoa > Chordata > Mammalia > Rodentia > Cricetidae > Onychomys > Onychomys leucogaster. Next base: position 667,407 of record CATKUP010000149.1, on the reverse strand, counting down.
TGTAGGAAACACCATTCTTTTGTTCTCAGCACACTCAGCTTTCCTGCTGTATTAGAGACTCTAGAAAGACAGAGCATGCTTCTTGCGCTAAAGCAGAGTGTGATCCATGGATTAGAACTATGCTGTGTGTTTCCCTTCAGAAATGGAGTAAATCCCAGGCTCTGTGTCTTACTACAACAAGACTTCGTTTCAGGTAAGGGCAGTCACTTTTCAGCTCAAAAGAACTGCATCGTTCACGAAGCTCACACGTTTCTCATCTTAACAGACAAGCATTGGATGTTAGAGGACCAGTGCTTTATATCAGCTTCAGAAGCAGATTTGGACTACATATGGTCCGTATGTGTAGGCAACATCATTCTTTTGTTCTCAGCACACTCACGTTTCATGCTGTCTTTGAGCCTCTAGAAAGCAAGAGCGTGCTTCTTGCTCTAAAGCAGAGTGTGATCAATGGATGAGAACTCTGCTGTGTGTTTCCCTTCAGAAATGGAGTTAAATCCCAGGCTTTGAGTCTTCCTACAAGGAAGACTTTGTTTCAGGTAAGTGCAGTCACTTTTCTGCTCAAATGAACTACACCCTTCACGAAGCTCACACGTTTCTCATCTTAACTGACAAGCATTGGATGGTAGAGGACCAGTGCTTTGTATCAGCTTCAGAAGCAGAGTTGGACTAGATATGGTCCGTATGTGTAGGAAACCCCTTTCTTTACTTCTCAGCACACTCATGTTTCCTGCTGTCTTAGAGAATCTAGAAAGCAAGAGCGTGCTTCTTGGTCTAAAGCAGAGTGTGATCAATGGATGAGAACACTGCTGTGTGTTTCACTTCAGAAATGGAGTTAAATCCCAGGCTCTGATTCTTCCTACAAGCAAGACTTCGTTTCAGGTAAGGGCAGTCACTTTTCTGCTGAAACGAACTACATCGTTCATGAAGCTCACACGTTTCTCATCTTAACTGACAAGCAGTGGATGTTAGAGGACCAGTGCTTTGTATCAGTTTCAGAAGCAGAGTTAAACTAGATATGTTCTGTATGTGTAGGAAACACCGTTCTTTTGTTCTCAGCACACTCAGGTTTCCTGCTATATTAGAGACTCTAGAAAGACAGAGCATGCTTCTTGTGCTAAAGCAGAGTGTGATCCATGGATTAGAACTATGCTGTGTGTTTCCCTTCAGAAATGGAGTAAATCCCAGGCTCTGTGTCTTACTACAACAAGACTTCGTTTCAGGTAAGGGCAGTCACTTTTCTGCTCAAACGAACTACATCGTTCACGCAGCTCACACGTTTTGGATCTTACCTGACAAGCTTTGGATGTTAGAGGACCTGTGGTTTTTTTCAGGTTCAGAAGCAGAGTTGAACTAGATATGGTACGTATGTTTAGGAAACACCATTCTTTTGTTCTGAGCACACTCAGGTTTCCTGCTGTATTAGAGACTCTAGAAAGCAAGATCGTGCTTCTCACTGTAAAGCAGAGTGTGATCCATGGATGAGAACTCCGCTGTGTGTTTCCCTTCAGAAATGGAGTTAAATCCCAGGCTCTGTGTCTCACTACAAGCTAGACTTCGTTTCAGGTAAGCGCAGTCACTTTTCAGCTCAAACGAACTACATCATTCACGAAGCTCACACGTTTCTCATCTTAACTGACAAGCATTGGATGTTAGATGACCAGTGATTTGTATCAGTTTCAGAAGCAGAGTTGGACTACATATGGTCTGTATATGTAGGAAACACCGTTCTTTTGTTCTGGGCACACTCAGATTTCCTGCTATATTAGAGACTCTAGAAAGGAAGAGTGTGCTTCTGGCTGTAAGCAGAGTGTGATCCATGGATGAGAGCACTGCTGTGTGTTTCACTTCAGAAATGGAGTTAAATACCAGACTCTGAGTCTTCCTACAAGCAAGACTTCCTTTCATGTAAGGGCAGTTTCTTTATAGCTCAAAGAAACTACATCATTCACGAAACTCACACGTTTCTCATCTTACCTGACAAGCATTGGATGTTAGAGGACCTGTGGTTTGTTTCAGTTTCAGAATCAGAGTTAAACTAGATATGTTCCGTATGTTTAGGAAACACCGTTCTTTTGTTCTGAGCACACTCAGGTTTCCTGCTGTATTAGAGAATCTAGAAAGCAAGAGCATGCTTCTTGCTCTAAAGCAGAGTGTGTTCCATGGATGAGAACTATGCTGTGTGTTTCACTTCAGAAATGGAGTTAAATCCCAGGCTCTGAGTCTTCCTACAATCCAGACTTCATTTCAGGTAAGGGCAGTTACTTTACAGCTCAAACGAACTACATCATTCACGAAGCTCACACGTTTCTCATCTTACTGACAAGCATTGGATGTTAGAGGACCAGTGCTTTGTATCAGTTTCAGAATCAGATTTGGACTACATATGGTCCGTATGTGTACGAAAAACCGTTGTTTTGTTCTGGGCACACTCAGATTTGCTGCTGTACTAGAGACGCTAGAAAGGAAGAGTGTGCTTCTCGCTCTAAAGCAGAGTGTGATCCATGGATGAGAACTCTGCTGTGTGTTTCCCTTCAGAAATGGAGTTAAATCCCAGGCTCTGTGTCTTGCTACAAGCAAGACTTCGTTTCAGGTAAGGGAAGTCACTTTTCAGCTCAAAAGAACTACATCGTTCACGAAGCTCACACGTTTCTCATCTTAACAGACAAGCATTGGACGTTAGAGGACCAGTGCTTTATATCAGCTTCAGAAGCAGATTTGGACTACATATGGTCCGTATGTGTAGGCAACATCATTCTTTTGTTCTCAGCACACTCATGTTTCATGCTGTCTTTGAGCCTCTAGAAAGCAAGAGCGTGCTTCTTGCTCTAAAGCAGAGTGTGATCAATGGATGAGAACTCTGCTGTGTGTTTCACTTCAGAAATGGAGTTAAATCCCAGGCTTTGAGTCTTCCTACAAGGAAGACTTCGTTTCAGGTAAGGGCAGTCACTTTTCTGCTGAAACGAACTACTTCGGTCATGAAGCTCACACGTTTCTCATCTTAACTGACAAGCAGTGGATGTTAGTGGACCAGTGCTTTGTATCAGTTTCAGAAGCAGAGTTAACCTAGATATGTTCTGTATGTGTAGGAAACACCGTTCTTTTGTTCTCAGCACACTCAGGTTTCCTGCTGTATTAGAGACTCTAGAAAGACAGAGCATGCTTCTTGCGCTAAAGCAGAGTGTGATCCATGGATTAGAACTATGCTGTGTGTTTCCCTTCAGAAATGGAGTATATCCCAGGCTCTGTGTCTTACTACAACAAGACTTCGTTTCAGGTAAGGGCAGTCACTTTTCTGCTCAAACGAACTACATCGTTCACGCAGCTCACACGTTTTGGATCTTACCTGACAAGCATTGGATGTTAGAGGACCTGTGGTTTTTTTCAGGTTCAGAAGCAGAGTTGAACTAGATATGGTACGTATGTTTAGGAAACACCATTCTTTTGTTCTGAGCACACTCATGTTTCCTGCTGTATTAGAGACTCTAGAAAGCAAGATCGTGCTTCTCACTGTAAAGCAGAGTGTGATCCATGGATGAGAACTCCGCTGTGTGTTTCCCTTCAGAAATGGAGTTAAATCCCAGGCTCTGTGTCTCACTATAAGCTAGACTTCGTTTCAGGTAAGGGCAGTCACTTTTCAGCTCAAACGAACTACATCGTTCACGAAGCTCACACGTTTCTCATCTTAACTGACAAGCATTGGATGTTAGATGACCAGTGCTTTGTATCGGTTTCAGAAGCAGAGTTGGACTAGATATGGTCTGTATATGTAGGAAACACCGTTTTTTTGTTCTGGGCACACTCAGATTTCCTGCTGTAATAGAGACTCTAGAAAGGAAGAGCGTGCTTCTGGCTGTAAGCAGAGTGTGATCCATGGATGAGAACTATGCTGTGTGTTTCCCTTCAGAAATGGAGTTAAATCCCTGGCTCTGATTCTTACGACAAGCAAGACTTCGTTTCAGGTAAGGGCAGTCACTTTTCTTCTGAAACGAACTACATCGTTCTCGAAGCTCACACGTTTCTCATCTAAACTGACAAGCATTGGATGTTAGAGGACCAGTGCTTTGTATCAGTTTCAGAAGCAGAGTTAAACTTGATATGTTCTGTATGTGTAGGAAACACCGTTCTTTTGTTCTCAGCACACTCAGGTTTCCTGCTGTATTAGAGAATCTAGAAAGCAAGAGCATGCGTCTTGTGCTAAAGCAGAGTGTGATCCGTGGATGAGAACACTGCTGTGTGTTTCCCTTCAGAAATGGAGTTAAACCCCATGCTCTCAGACTTCCTACAAGCAAGACTTCGATTCAAGTAAGGGCAGTTACTTTACAGCTCAAACGAACTACATCGTTCACGAAGCTCACACGTTTCTCATCTTAACTGACAAGCTTTGTATGTTAGAGAACCTGTGCTTTGCATCAATTTCAGAGGCACAGTTGGACTAGATATGGTCTGTATGTGTAGGAAACACCGTTCTTTTGTTATGAGCACACTCAAGTTTACTGCTATATTAGAGAATCTAGAAAGCAAGAGTGTGCTTCTTGCTCTAAAGCAGAGTGTGATCAACGGATGAGAACTCTGCTGTGTGTTTCACTTCAGAAATGGAGTAAAATCCCTGGCTCTGAGTCTTCCTACAAGCAAGACTTCGTTTCAGGTAAGGCAGTCACTTTTCAGCTCAAATGAACTACATCGTTCACGAAGCTCACACGTTTCTAATCTTAACAGACAAGCATTGGATGTTAGAGGACCAGTGGTTTGTATCAGTTTCAGAAGCAGAGTTTGAATAGATAATTTCCGTATATGTAGGAAACACCGTTCTTTTGTTCTGAGCACACTCACGTTTCCTGCTGTATTAGAGAATCTAGAAAGCAAGAGTGTGCTTCTTGCCCTAAAGCAGAGTGTGATCCATGGATGAGAACTATGCTGTGTGTGTCCCTTAGGAAATGGTGTTAATTCCTATGCTCTGTGTCTTCCTACAAGCACTACTTTGTTTCAGGTAAGGGCAGTCACTTTTCAGCTCAAACGAACTACATCGTTCATGAAGCTCACACATTTCTCATCTTAACTGACAAGCATCTGATTTTAGAGGACCAGTGCTTTCTATCAGTTTCAGAAGCAAAGTTGGACTAGATATGGAGCGTATGTGTAGGAAACACCGTTCTTTTGTTCTCAGCACACTCATGTTTCATGCTGTATTAGAGACTCTAGAAAGCAAGAGCGTGCTGTTTGCTCTAAAGCAGAGTGTGACCCATACATGAGAACTATGTTGTGTGTTTCCCTTCAGAAATGGAGTTAAACCCCAGGCTCTCAGTCTTCCTACAAGCAAGACTTCGATTCAAGTAAGGGCAGTTACTTTACAGCTCAAACGAACTACATCGTTCACGAAGCTCACACATTTCTCATCTTAACTGACAAGCTTTGGATTTTAGAGCACCTTTGCTTTGTATCAATTTCAGAGGCAGAGTTGCACTAGATATGGTCTGTATGTGTAGGAAACTCCGTTCTTTTGTTATGAGCACACTCAAGTTTCCTGCTATATTAGAGAATCTAGAAAGCAAGTGTGTGCTCCTTGCCCTAAAGCAGAGTGTGATCCATGGATGAGAACTATGCTGTGTGTTTCCCTTAGGAAATGGTGTTAAATCCTATGTTCTGTGTCTTCCTACAAGCACTGCTTTGTTTCAGGTAAGGGCAGTCACTTTTCAGCTCAAACAAACTACATCGTTCACGAAGCTCATACGTTTCTCATCTTAACTGACAAGCATCCGATGTTAGAGGACCAGTGCTTTGTATCAGTTTCAGAAGCAGAGTAGTACTAGATATGGTCCGTTTGTGTAGGAAACACCTTTCTTTTGTTCTCAGCATACTCAGGTTTACTGCTGTCTTAGAGACTCTAGAAAGCAAGAGCGTGCTTCTTGCTCTAAAGCAGAGTGTGATCAATGGATGAGAACTCTGCTCTGTGTTTCACTTAGAAATGGAGTTAAATCCCAGGCTCTGAGTCTTCCTACAAGGAAGACTTCCATTCAAGTAAGGGCAGTTACTTTACAGCTCAAACGAACTCCATCCTTCACGAAGCTCAAACGTTTCTCATCTTAACTGACAAGCATTGGATGTTAGAGGACCAGTGCTTTGTATCAGTTTCAGAAGCAGAGTTGGACTAGATATGGTCCGTATGTGTAGGAAACACCGTTCTTTGGTTCTGAGCACACTCAAGTTTCCTACTGTATTAGATACTCTAAAAAGCAAGAGCGTGCTTCTTGCTCTAAAGCAGAGTGTGATCCATGGATGAGAACTAAGTTGTGTGTTTCCCTTTTGAAATGGAGTTAAACCACACGCCCTGTGTCTTCCTACATGCAAGACTTCATTTCAAGTAAGGGCAGTCAATTTTCAGCTCAAACGAACTACATCGTTCACGAAGCTCACACGTTTCTCATCTTAACTGACAAGCATTGGATGTTAGAGGACCTGTGGTTTCTTTCAGTTTCAGAAGCAGAGTTGAACTAGATATCGTCCGTATGTGTAGGAAACACCGTTCTGTTCTTATGAGCACAGTCAAGTTTCCTGCTATATTAGAGAATCTAGAAAGCAAGAGTGTGCTTCTTGCCCTAAAGCAGAGTGTGATCAATGGATGAGAACTCTGCTGTGTGTTTCTCTTCAGAATTGGAGTTAAATCCCAGGCTCTGAGTCTTCCTACAAGCAAGACTTCCTTTCATTTAAGGGCAGTTACTTTACAGCTCAAACGAACTACATCGTTCACGAAGCTCACACGTTTCTCATCTTAACTCACAAGCATCGGATGTTAGAGGACCAGTGCTTTGTATCAGTTTCAGAAGCAGAGTTGGACTAGATATGGTCCATATGTGTAGGAAACACCGTTCTTTTGTTCTGAGCACACTCAGGTTTCCTGCTGTCTTAGAGACTCTAGAAAGCAAGAGCGTGCTTCTTGCTCTAAAGCAGAGTGTGATCCATGGATGAGAACTAAGTTGTGTGTTTCCCTACAGAAATGGAGTTAAACCCCACGCCCTGTGTCTTCCTACATGCAAGAATTCATTTCAGGTAAGAGCAGTCACTTTTCAGCTCAAACGAACTACATCGTTCACGAAGCTCACACGTTTCTCATCTTAACTGACAAGCATCGGATGTTAGAGGACCAATGCTTTGTATCAGTTTCAGAAGCAGAGTTGTACTAGATACGGTCTATATGTGTAGGAAACACCGTTCATTTGTTCTCAGCACACTCAAGTTTGCTGCTGTCCTCGAGACTCTAGAAAGCAAGAGCGTGCTTCTTGCTCTAAAGCAGAGTGTGATCAATGAATGAGACCTCTGCTCTGTGTTTCACATAGAAATGGAGTTAAATCCCAGGCTCTGAGTCTTCCTACAAGGAAGACTTCCATTCAAGTAAGGGCAGTTACTTACAGCTCAAACGAACAACATCGTTCACGAAGCTCACACGTTTCTTATCTTACCTGACAAGCATCGGATGTTAGAGGACCAGTGCTTTGTATCAGTTTCAGAAGCAGAGTTGGACTAGATATGGTCCATATGTGTAGGAAACACCGTTCTTTTGTTCTGAGCACACACATTTTCCTGATGTCTTAGAGACTCTGGAAAGCAAGAGCGTGCTTCTTGCTCGAAAGCAGAGTGTGATCCATGGATGAAAACTAAATTGTGTGTTTCCCTTCAGAAATGGAGTTAAACCCCACGCCCTGTGTCTTCCTACATGCAAGAATTCATTTCAGGTAAGGGCAGTCACTTTTCAGCTCAAACGAACTACATCGTTCACGAAGCTCACACGTTTCTCATCTTAACTGACAAGCATCGGATGTTAGAGGACCAGTGCTTTGTATCAGTTTCAGAAGCAGAGTTGTACTAGATATGGTCCGTATGTGTAGGAAACACCGTTCATTTGTTCTCAGCACACTCAGGTTTCCTGCTGTCTTAGAGACTCTAGAAAGCAAGAGCGTGCTTCTTGCTCTAAAGTAGAGTGTGATCAATGGATGAGAACTCTGCTCTGTGTTTCACTTAGAAATGGAGTTAAATCCCAGGCTCTGAGTCTTCCTACAAGGAAGATTTCCATTCAAGTAAGGGCAGTTACTTTACAGCTCAAACGAACTCCATCGTTCACGAAGCTCAAACGTTTCTCATCTTAAATGACATGCATTGGATGTTAGAGGATCAGTGCTTTGTATCAGTTTCAGAAGCAGAGTTGGACTAGATATGGTCCGTATGTGTAGGAAACACCATTCTTTTGTTCTGAGCACACTCAAGTTTCCTGCTGTATTAGACACTCTAGAAAGCAAGAGCGTGCTTCTTGCTCTAAAGCAGAGTGTGATCCATGGATGAGAACTAAGTTGTGTTTTTCCCTTCCGAAATGGAGTTAAACCCCACGCCCTGTGTCTTCCTACATGCAAGACTTCATTTCAGGTAAGGGGAGTAACTTTTCAGCTCAAACGAACTTACTCGTTCACGAAGCTCACACGTTTCTCATCTTAACTGACAAGCATCGGATGTTAGAGGACCAGTGGTTTGTATCAGTTTCAGAAGCAGAGTTGTACTAGATATGGTCTATATGTGTATGAAACACCGTTCATTTTTTCTCAGCACACTCAAGTTTCCTGCTGTCCTCGAGACTCTAGAAAGCAAGTGCGTGCTTCTTGCTCTTAAGCAGAGTGTGGTCAACGGATGAGAACTCTGTTGTGTGTTTCACTTCAGAAATGGAGTTAAATCCCAGGCTCTGAGTCTTCCTACAAACAAGACTTCGTTTCATTCAAGGGCAGTTACTTTACAGCTCAAACGAACTACATCGTTCACGAAGCTCACACGTTTCTCATCTTAACTGACAAGCTTTGGATGTTAGAGCACTTTTGCTTTGTATCAATTTCAGAGGCAGAGTTGCACTAGATATGGTCTGTATGTGTAGGAAACACCGTTCTTTTGTTATGAGCACACTCAAGTTTCCTGCTATATTAGAGAATCTAGAAAGCAAGTGTGTGCTTCTTGCCCTAAAGCAGAGTGTGATCCATGGATGATAACTATGCTGTGTGTGTCCCTTAGGAAATGGTGTTAATTCCTATGCTCTGTGTCTTCCTACAAGCACTACTTTGTTTCAGGTAAGGGCAGTCACTTTTCAGCTCAAACGAAATACATCGTTCACGAAGCTCACATGTTTCTCATCTTAAATGACAAGCATTGGATGTTAGAGGACCAGTGCTTTGTATCAGTTTCAGAATCAGAGTTGCACTAGATATGGTCCGTATGTGTAGGAAACACCGTTCTTTTGTTCTGAGCACACTCAAGTTTCCTGCTGTATTTGACACTCTAGAAAGCAAGAGTTTGGTTCTTGCTCTAAAGAAGAGTGTGATCCATGGATGAGAACTAAGTTGTGTGTTTCCCTTCAGAAATGGAGTTAAACCCCACGCCTTGTGTCTTCCTACATGCAAGACTTCATTTCAGGTAAGGGCAGTCACTTTTCAGCTCAAACGAACTACATTGTTCACGAAGCTCATACGTTTCTCATCTTAACTGACAAGCATCCGATGTTAGAGGACCAGTGCTTTGTATCAGTTTCAGAAGCAGAGTTGTACTAGATATGGTCTATATGTGTAGGAAACACCGATCATTTGTTCTCAGCACACTCAAGTTTCCTGCTCTCCTCGAGACTCTAGAAAGCAAGAGCGTGCTTCTTGCTCTAAAGCAGAGTGTGATCAATGGATGAGACCTCTGCTCTGTGTTTCACATAGAAATGGAGTTAAATCCCAGGCTCTGAGTCTTCCTACAAGGAAGACTTCCGTTCAAGTAAGGGCAGTTACTTACAGCTCAAATGAACAACATCGTTCACGAAGCTCACACGTTTCTTATCTTACCTGACAAGCATCGGATGTTAGAGGACCAGTGCTTTGTATCAGTTTCAGAAGCAGAGTTGGACTAGATATGGTCCATATGTGTATGAAACACCGTTCTTTTGTTCTGAGCACACTCAGGTTTCCTGCTTTCTTAGAGCCTCTGGAAAGCAAGTGCGTGCTTCTTGCTCTTAAGCAGAGTGTGGTCAACGGATGAGAACTCTGTTGTGTGTTTCACTTCAGAAATGGAGTTAAATCCCAGGCTCTGAGTCTTCCTACAAACAAGACTTCGTTTCATTTAAGGGCAGTTACTTTACAGCTCAAACGAACTACATCGTTCACGAAGCTCACACGTTTCTCATCTTAACTGACAAGCTTTGGATGTTAGAGCACCTTTGCTTTGTATCAATTTCAGAGGCAGAGTTGCACTAGATATGGTCTGTATGTGTAGGAAACACCGTTCTTTTGTTCTGAGCACACTCAGGTTTCCTGCTATATTAGAGAATCTAGAAAGCAAGAGTGTGCTTCTTGCCCTAAAGCAGAGTGTGATCCATGGATGATAACTATGCTGTGTGTGTCCCTTAGGAAATGGTGTTAATTCCTATGCTCTGTGTCTTCCTACAAGCACTACTTTGTTTCAGGTAAGGACAGTCACTTTTCAGCTCAAACGAACTACATCGTTCACGAAGCTCACACGTTTCTCATCTTAACTGACAAGCATCGGATGTTAGAGGACCAGTGCTTTGTATCAGTTTCAGAAGCAGAGTTGTACTAGATATGGTCCGTATGTGTAGGAAACACCGTTCATTTGTTCTCAGCACACTCAGGTTTCCTGCTGTCTTAGAGACTCTAGAAAGCAAGAGCGTGCTTCTTGCTCTAAAGTAGAGTGTGATCAATGGATGAGAACTCTGCTCTGTGTTTCACTTTGAAATGGAGTTAAATCCCAGGCTCTGAGTCTTCCTACAAGGAAGATTTCCATTCAAGTAAGGGCAGTTACTTTACAGCTCAAACGAACTCCATCGTTCACGAAGCTCAAACGTTTCTCATCTTAAATGACATGCATTGGATGTTAGAGGATCAGTGCTTTGTATCAGTTTCAGAAGCAGAGTTGGACTAGATATGGTCCGTATGTGTAGGAAACACCATTCTTTTGTTCTGAGCACACTCAAGTTTCCTGCTGTATTAGACACTCTAGAAAGCAAGAGCGTGCTTCTTGCTCTAAAGCAGAGTGTGATCCATGGATGAGAACTAAGTTGTGTGTTTCCCTTCCGAAATGGAGTTAAACCCCACGCCCTGTGTCTTCCTACATGCAAGACTTCATTTCAGGTAAGGGCAGTAACTTTTCAGCTCAAACGAAATACATCGTTCACGAAGCTCACATGTTTCTCATCTTAAATGACAAGCATTGGATGTTAGAGGACCAGTGCTTTGTATCAGTTTCAGAATCAGAGTTGGACTAGATATGGTCCGTATGTGTAGGAAACACCGTTCTTTTGTTCTGAGCACACTCAAGTTTCCTGCTGTATTTGACACTCTAGAAAGCAAGAGTTTGGTTCTTGCTCTAAAGAAGAGTGTGATCCATGGATGAGAACTAAGTTGTGTGTTTCCCTTCAGAAATGGAGTTAAACCCCACGCCTTGTGTCTTCCTACATGCAAGACTTCATTTCAGGTAAGGGCAGTCACTTTTCAGCTCAAACGAACTACATTGTTCACGAAGCTCATACGTTTCTCATCTTAACTGACAAGCATCCGATGTTAGAGGACCAGTGCTTTGTATCAGTTTCAGAAGCAGAGTTGTACTAGATATGGTCCGTATGTGTAGGAAACACCTTTCTTTTGTTCAGCACACTCAGGTTTCCTGCTGTCTTAGAGACTCTAGAAAGCAAGAGCGTGCTTCTTGCTCTAAAGTAGAGTGTGATCAATGGATGAGAACTCTGCTATGTGTTTCACTGAGAAATGGAGTTAAATCCCAGGCTCTGAGTCTTCCTACAAGGAAGAGTTCCATTCAAGTAAGGGCAGTTACTTTATAGCTCAAACGAACTCCATCGTTCATGAAGCTCACACGTTTCTCATCTTAACTGACAAGCATTGGATGTTAGAGGACCAGTGCTTTGTATCAGTTTCAGAAGCAGAGTTGGACTAGATATGGTCAAAATGTCTAGGAAACACCGTTCTTTTGTTCTGAGCACACTCAGGTTTCCTGCTGTCTTAGAGACTCTGGAATGCAAGTGCGTGATTCATGCTCTAAAGCAGAGTGCGATCAATGGATGAGAACTCTGCTGTATGTTTCACTTCAGAAATGGAGTTAAATCCCAGGCTCTGAGTCTTCCTACAAGCAAGACTTCGTTTCATTTAAGGGCAGTTACTTTACAGCTCAAACGAACTACATCGTTCACGAAGCTCACACGTTTCTCATCTTAACTCACAAGCATCGGAGGTTAGAGGACCAGTGCTTTGTATCAGTTTCAGAAGCAGAGTTGGACTAGATATGGTCCATATGTGTAGGAAACACCGTTCTTTTGTTCTGAGCACACTCAGTTTTCCTGATGTCTTAGAGACTCTGGAAAGCAAGAGCGTGCTTCTTGCTCGAAAGCAGAGTGTGATCCATGGATGAAAACTAAATTGTGTGCTTCCCTTCAGAAATGGAGTGAAACCCCACACCCTGTGTCTTCCTACATGCAAGAATTCATTTCAGGTAAGGGCAGTCACTTTTCAGCTCAAACGAACTACATTGTTCACGAAGCTCACACGTTTCTCATCTAACTGACAAGCATCGGATGTTAGAGGACCAGTGCTTTGTATCAGTTTCAGAAGCAGAGTTGTACTAGATATGGTCCGTATGTGTAGGAAACACCGTTCATTTGTTCTCAGCACACTCAGGTTTCCTGCTGTCTTAGAGACTCTAGAAAGCAAGAGCGTGCTTCTTGCTCTAAAGCAGAGTGTGATCAATGAATGAGACCTCTGCTCTGTGTTTCACATAGAAATGGAGTTAAATCCCAGGCTCTGAGTCTTCCTACAAGGAAGATTTCCATTCAAGTAAGGGCAGTTACTTTACAGCTCAAACGAACTCCATCGTTCACGAAGCTCAAACGTTTCTCATCTTAACTGACAAGCATTGGATGTTAGAGGATCAGTGCTTTGTATCAGTTTCAGAAGCAGAGTTGGACTAGATATGGTCCGTATGTGTAGGAAACACCGTTCTTTTGTTCTGAGCACACTCAAGTTTCCTGCTGTATTAGACACTCTAGAAAGCAAGAGCGTGCTTCTTGCTCTAAAGCAGAGTGTGATCCATGGATGAGAACTAAGTTGTGTGTTTCCCTTCAGAAATGGAGTTAAACCCCACGCCCTGTGTCTTCCTACATGCAAGACTTCATTTCAGGTAAGGGCAGTATCTTTTCAGCTCAAACGAACTGACTCGTTCACGAAGCTCACACGTTTCTCATCTTAACTGACAAGCATCGGATGTTAGAGGACCAGTGCTTTGTATCAGTTTCAGAAGCAGAGTTGTACCAGATATGGTCTATATGTGTAGGAAACACCGTTCATTTGTTCTCAGCACACTCAAGTTTCCTGCTCTCCTCGAGACTCTAGAAAGCAAGAGCGTGCTTCTTGCTCTAAAGCAGAGTGTGATCAATGGATGAGACCTCTGCTCTGTGTTTCACATAGAAATGGAGTTAAATCCCAGGCTCTGAGTCTTCCTACAAGGAAGACTTCCGTTCAAGTAAGGGCAGTTACTTACAGCTCAAATGAACAACATCGTTCACGAAGCTCACACGTTTCTTATCTTACCTGACAAGCATCGGATGTTAGAGGACCAGTGCTTTGTATCAGTTTCAGAAGCAGAGTTGGACTAGATATGGTCCATATGTGTATGAAACACCGTTCTTTTGTTCTGAGCACACTCAGGTTTCCTGCTTTCTTAGAGCCTCTGGAAAGCAAGTGCGTGCTTCTTGCTCTTAAGCAGAGTGTGGTCAACGGATGAGAACTCTGTTGTGTGTTTCACTTCAGAAATGGAGTTAAATCCCAGGCTCTGAGTCTTCCTACAAACAAGACTTCGTTTCATTTAAGGGCAGTTACTTTACAGCTCAAACGAACTACATCGTTCACGAAGCTCACACGTTTCTCATCTTAACTGACAAGCTTTGGATGTTAGAGCACCTTTGCTTTGTATCAATTTCAGAGGCAGAGTTGCACTAGATATGGTCTGTATGTGTAGGAATCACCGTTCTTTTGTTATGAGCACACTCAAGTTTCCTGCTATATTAGAGAATCTAGAAAGCAAGAGTGTGCTTCTTGCCCTAAAGCAGAGTGTGATCCATGGATGATAACTATGCTGTGTGTGTCCCTTAGGAAATGGTGTTAATTCCTATGCTCTGTGTCTTCCTACAAGCACTACTTTGTTTCAGGTAAGGACAGTCACTTTTCAGCTCAAACGAACTACATCGTTCACGAAGCTCACACGTTTCTCATCTTAACTGACAAGCATCGGATGTTAGAGGACCAGTGCTTTGTATCAGTTTCAGAAGCAGAGTTGTACTAGATATGGTCCGTATGTGTAGGAAACACCGTTCATTTGTTCTCAGCACTCTCAGGTTTCCTGCTGTCTTAGAGACTCTAGAAAGCAAGAGCGTGCTTCTTGCTCTAAAGTAGAGTGTGATCAATGGATGAGAACTCTGCTCTGTGTTTCACTTAGAAATGGAGTTAAATCCCAGGCTCTGAGTCTTCCTACAAGGAAGATTTCCATTCAAGTAAGGGCAGTTACTTTACAGCTCAAACGAACTCCATCGTTCACGAAGCTCAAACGTTTCTCATCTTAAATGACATGCATTGGATGTTAGAGGATCAGTGCTTTGTATCAGTTTCAGAAGCAGAGTTGGACTAGATATGGTCCGTATGTGTAGGAAACACCATTCTTTTGTTCTGAGCACACTCAAGTTTCCTGCTGTATTAGACACTCTAGAAAGCAAGAGCGTGCTTCTTGCTCTAAAGCAGAGTGTGATCCATGGATGAGAACTAAGTTGTGTGTTTCCCTTCCGAAATGGAGTTAAACCCCACGCCCTGTGTCTTCCTACATGCAAGACTTCATTTCAGGTAAGGGCAGTAACTTTTCAGCTCAAACGAACTTACTCGTTCACGAAGCTCACACGTTTCTCATCTTAACTGACAAGCATTGGATGTTAGAGGACCAGTGCTTTGTATCAGTTTCAGAAGCAGAGTTGTACTAGATATGGTCTATATGTGTATGAAACACCGTTCATTTGTTCTCAGCACACTCAAGTTTCCTGCTGTCCTCGAGACTCTAGAAAGCAAGTGCGTGCTTCTTGCTCTTAAGCAGAGTGTGGTCAACGGATGAGAACTCTGTTGTGTGTTTCACTTCAGAAATGGAGTTAAATCCCAGGCTCTGAGTCTTCCTACAAAAAAGACTTCGTTTCATTTAAGGGCAGTTACTTTACAGCTCAAACGAACTACATCGTTCACGAAGCTCACACGTTTCTCATCTTAACTGACAAGCTTTGGATGTTAGAGCACCTTTGCTTTGTATCAATTTCAGAGGCAGAATTGCACTAGATATGGTCTGTATGTGTAGGAAACACCGTTCTTTTGTTATGAGCACACTCAAGTTTCCTGCTATATTAGAGAATCTAGAAAGCAAGTGTGTGCTTCTTGCCCTAAAGCAGAGTGTGATCCATGGATGATAACTATGCTGTGTGTGTCCCTTAGGAAATGGTGTTAATTCCTATGCTCTGTGTCTTCCTACAAGCACTACTTTGTTTCAGGTAAGGGCAGTCACTTTTCAGCTCAAACGAAATACATCGTTCACGAAGCTCACATGTTTCTCATCTTAACTGACAAGCATTGGATGTTAGAGGACCAGTGCTTTGTATCAGTTTCAGAATCAGAGTTGGACTAGATATGGTCCGTATGTGTAGGAAACACCGTTCTTTTGTTCTGAGCACACTCAAGTTTCCTGCTGTATTAGACACTCTAGAAAGCAAGAGTGTGCTTCTTGCTCTAATGAAGAGTGTGATCCATGGATGAGAACTAAGTTGTGTGTTTCCCTTCAGAAATGGAGTTAAACCCCATGCCTTGTGTCTTCCTACATGCAAGACTTCATTTCAGGTAAGGGCAGTGACTTTTCAGCTCAAACGAACTACATCGTTCACGAAGCTCACAAGTTTCTCATCTTAACTGACAAGCATCCGATGTTAGAGGACCAGTGCTTTGTTTCAGTTTCAGAAGCAGAGTTGGACTAGATATGGTCCATATGTGTATGAAACACCGTTCTTTTGTTCTGAGCACACTCAAGTTTCCTGCTTTCTTAGAGCCTCTGGCAAGCAAGTGCGTGCTTCTTGCTCTTAAGCAGAGTGTGGTCAACGGATGAGAACTCTGTTGTGTGTTTCACTTCAGAAATGGAGTTAAATCCCAGGCTCTGAGTCTTCCTACAAACAAGACTTCGTTTCATTTAAGGGCAGTTACTTTACAGCTCAAACGAACTACATCCTTCACGAGGCTCACACGTTTCTCATCTTAACTGACAAGCTTTGGATGTTAGAGCACCTTTGCTTTGTATCAATTTCAGAGGCAGAGTTGCACTAGATATGGTCTGTATGTGTAGGAAACACCGTTCTTTTGTTATGAGCACACTCAAGTTTCCTGCTATATTAGAGAATCTAGAAAGCAAGAGTGTGCTTCTTGCTCTAATGAAGAGTGTGATCCATGGATGAGAACTAAGTTGTGTGTTTCCCTTCAGAAATGGAGTTAAACCCCACGCCTTGTGTCTTCCTACATGCAAGACTTCATTTCAGGTAAGGGCAGTCACTTTTCAGCTCAAACGAACTACATCGTTCACGAAGCTCACAAGTTTCTCATCTTAACTGACAAGCATCCGATTTTAGAGGACCAGTGCTTTGTATCAGTTTCAGAAGCAGAGTTGGACTAGATATGGTCAAAATGTCTAGGAAACACCGTTCTTTTGTTCTGAGCACACTCAGGTTTCCTGCTGTCTTAGAGACTCTGGAAAGCAAGTGCGTGCTTCATGCTCTAAAGCAGAGTGCGATCAATGGATGAGAACTCTGCTGTATGTTTCACTTCAGAAGTGGAGTTAAATCCCAGGCTCTGAGTCTTCCTACAAGCAAGACTTCATTTCATTTAAGGGCAGTTACTTTACAGCTCAAACAAACTACATCGTTCACGAAGCTCACACGTTTCTCATCTTAACTCACAAGCATCGGAGGTTAGAGGCCAGTGCTTTGTATCAGTTTCAGAAGCAGAGTTGGACTAGATATGGTCCGTATGTGTAGGAAACACCGTTCTTTTGTTCTGAGCACACTCAGTTTTCCTGATGTCTTAGAGACTCTGGAAAGCAAGAGCGTGCTTCTTGCTCGAAAGCAGAGTGTGATCCATGGATGAAAACTAAATTGTGTGCTTCCCTTCAGAAATGGAGTTAAACCCCACACCCTGTGTCTTCCTACATGCAAGAATTCATTTCAGGTAAGGGCAGTCACTTTTCAGCTCAAACGAACTACATTGTTCACGAAGCTCACACGTTTCTCATCTAACTGACAAGCATCGGATGTTAGAGGACCAGTGCTTTGTATCAGTTTCAGAAGCAGAGTTGTACTAGATATGGTCCGTATGTGAAGGAAACACCGTTAATTTGTTCTCAGCACACTCAGGTTTCCTGCTGTCTTAGAGACTCTAGAAAGCAAGAGCGTGCTTCTTGCTCTAAAGCAGAGTGTGATCAATGAATGAGACCTCTGCTCTGTGTTTCACATAGAAATGGAGTTAAATCCCAGGCTCTGAGTCTTCCTACAAGGAAGATTTCCATTCAAGTAAGGGCAGTTACTTTACAGCTCAAACGAACTCCATCATTCACGAAGCTCAAACGTTTCTCATCTTAACTGACAAGCATTGGATGTTAGAGGATCAGTGCTTTGTATCAGTTTCAGAAGCAGAGTTGGACTAGATATGGTCCGTATGTGTAGGAAACACCGTTCTTTTGTTCTGAGCACACTCAAGTTTCCTGCTGTATTAGACACTCTAGAAACAAGAGCGTGCTTCTTGCTCTAAAGCAGAGTGTGATCCATGGATGAGAACTAAGTTGTGTGTTTCCCTTCCGAAATGGAGTTAAACCCCACGCCCTGTGTCTTCCTACATGCAAGACTTCATTTCAGGTAAGGGCAGTATCTTTTCAGCTCAAAAGAACTGACTCGTTCACGAAGCTCACACGTTTCTCATCTTAACTGACAAGCATCGGATGTTAGAGGACCAGTGCTTTGTATAAGTTTCAGAAGCAGAGTTGTACTAGATATGGTCTATATGTGTAGGAAACACCGTTCATTTGTTCTCAGCACACTCAAGTTTCCTGCTCTCCTCGAGACTCTAGAAAGCAAGTGCGTGCTTCATGCTCTAAAGCAGAGTGCAATCAATGAATGAGAACTCTGCTGTGTGTTTCACTTCAGAAATGGAGTTAAATCCCAGGCTCTGAGTCTTCCTACAAGCAAGACTTCGTTTCATTTAAGGGCAGTTACTTTACAGCTCAAACGAACTACATCGTTCACGAAGCTCACACGTTTCTCA